>OY856411.1:23525000-24725000 GCA_963693085.1 Alisma plantago-aquatica
ATTTCCCTTAGGTTGAGAGTTTACCATGAAGATGATTATGCAAGTGTTGCATGAATCATATAGTCAGTTTATCAAATGCTAGGCATGTTGATGCCAAAGCAAGGAAGAAGAAGGACAAATCTATGATGATGATCATCAAAAGTGAGTCCTAGAGAAAAGGCAAGTCTAAGAAGTGTTCTAAGGCTGAGCTAAAGTCCAATTCTTCTGCACAAAATATATGGAGAAGGGTAAGTATAAATGGAATTTGTCCTTACTTATAGGATAAAGAAAAGAAAGTGCCACCATTGTCACTTGTCTGGACATTGGAAAGGAATTATCCTCTTCATAGAGGATCTCAGGAAGAAGATAGAGATATAGATCTCCAATTCAGGACCTGAGAATAAGTAGCTAGAACTGTTCGTAGCAAGAGTTATTGCCTTTACAATCGGGAGTTGTCATTCATAGGCACATAATAGAATTAGTGAATTGATATTATGTACATGCCATTGATGAAAACATCATATGTCTTGTATGACAAGAACATTATGTTTAGTTTTAAAGATATGATGTTTTATGGAAATACCCTATGTCTCACAAAAAATTGTAGAGATAAGTGTGCATGACACATACATTGAATGACTTGATAACTCAAACAATGAATACCTATAGCACTATCATCTAGAGCACATAAATAAGAAATGCATCGGTAGAATCCATATGATGGTTATCTAGATTCTTTTGGTTATTGAACCAATAGAGACATGCAAGTCTTATTCATTGTGCACAGTGACAAGAGTATCTTCACTAGATGTAGTGGGAGAATGAGTATTCTATTAGGGCTAGTACATACAGATGTATACAAGACCTTTTAGAATAAATGCTAAAGGAAGTTACCAATACCTCATTATATTTACTGATGTTATCAATAGATATGATCATTTGTATTTAATTAAATACAAGGTTGGATATCTTGAAGTGTTAAAGGAGATCATAAATGAAGTACGTAACTAACTTTGTAAAAGTACTAAGATACCTCGATATGAATGATTTTGAAATACATAAATCAAGAGTTTGAGGACCTTCTGGGAGATCATGAAAGTGTATCATGATGAAATCCACCTGAAACACAATGATAATGCATCACTAGAGTGTATTAGAAAGAAGGAATCACACTGTGTTAAGTCATGGTGAGATTATCAACATATCTAGATAATCTTCCAATATTCTTTCTGGCACATGCTTTACAATAAAATAATGTATTGTTTGAAATGATTCAAAAGAAGCCATATGAGATATGGCATGGGAGGAGTCCTGATATGTGTTTTATAATGATTATGATTGAAAGCTTGCATAAGAAAATAGTTTCTTTAAAGGATTTATCCACAAATCACATGAATGCTATCTTGTTGAATACTAATTATATTCCAACCCGACAACAAATTGTTGCTAGGATGGCTGAATTCCTAAATGGAAATTAGTTCCAAAGGAGTCAGTGGGAGTAAAAGTAGAACTCAAAATGTTTGAGACAAAAGAAAAAACATAGAACCTATAGAGGTACAATAGGAACAAGTAGAATCACAAGTTGTCGTGGAATCTCAAGTACCTTATGTGACACACATAACTCATAGTTTTAGTAGAACACACCTTGAGTTTGAACAATTATGATAACTCAAGAAGCAGGTAAGTTGATCGTAGAGATGAGTCAAAAACCATCCTAGAAACTATTGAGGGATCAGAAATTGAGAAATGGCTTGAGGCCATAAGATCAATGATGGACTCCATGTAACCAACAAGGTATGACCTTGGTGGATCCACCTGAAGGGGTAAAATCCATAGGGTGAATTTGGGTTTTTGTAAGAAGAACAACATGGAAAGGTAAATTGGTTGCAAAGAGTTTCAAACTAGTTCAAGATGTTGAACATGATGACATCTTTTCACCAGTTACCATTGTTAAATCCATCTGGATCATGATTTTCGTTGCAGCTTAGTATGACTGTGAGATTTGGTATATGGATGTTAAAACCACATTCCTTAAATGGAATAATTAATAGGATGTTTATGTGACACAACGTAATGGTTTTATTAATCCATTAATGCAAATAAAGTCTATAAGCTACAAAAACCAATATGTGGATTGAAGCAAATATATTAGAGATGGAATCTTCTATTTGACAAGACAGTCAAAGGGTTTGATTTAAGTCATAATCAATGTGGAATCTTTGTTTACAAAAGATTTAATGGGAGAATATTTATATTACACATAATTATGGGGAATAACATCCTTATCCTATATATGTTAAAACCTAGCAAGAAAGTACTTTCTATATGAAAGGTTTAGATGAAGCATCAAATATGATAGGGATCGAGGTCTATAGAGATAGATCTGGAAAGATTATTGACCTAAGAAAGAGCACATACATTGGCAAGATGCTGAAGGGTTCAACATGTAAGACTCAATGAGAGAAAATGTGTCCATGTTCCATGGTGTGAGTCTCTTAGGAGCCTAGTGTCCCAAATCTTATGAAGAATAGGAACACATAGATAGATGTCATATGCATACAAAATTGGATCTATCTTGAATGCAATCTCATGTACTTATCCTATTATCTCATATGTATTGGACATGATGAGAAGATATCCATTAATGTCATATATTTTGGACATGATGAGAGGATATCCAATTATCTCATATGTATTTGACATGATGAGAATACATATATATACCTACTTAGGAATCTCTTATGTATTAGACATGACGAGAGGGTATATGCCAGATGCTAGTGAGAGTCACTGAAGTACCACAAAGAACATCCTTAGGTGCTTGTGAAGCACTTCAAGGATTGGTTCCTTGGTTATGGTAATAAGGAAGAGTTGGATGTAAAGGGTTACACCCATGCAAGCTTCCAAACTAAAAAAATGATCTCAATCTAAATTTATGTTTGATGACAAATGAGAACTATAAGATAGAAAGGATTATAAGCTAATGACAGTTATTCAAATCTACAAAAGAAGCTGAGTATCTCTGTGTTATGAGAACAACAGAGGATTTTGTATGAATTTCATATGGATGAACTTGTTAGATGGTCCAACCATTGGTGACACACTATAAATATTGGTGACAACAATGGAACTACTAGTCATGCTTGGTATCTCAGATAACATACTATGGAACTTCCATATTTTATGATACAATGAAGAGATGTGAAAATTACAAAATACCGACTTAAATAAAACCTTTCTAAATACACTATAAAAGAATTTTTGTAGCAAAAGTTTGATGGTCATGTTAGGTCTCTCGAGGTTAGATATGTGGGTAATTGTCTCTAAGTGCAAGTGCGAGTATGTTGGTATGTATGCCCAGAGAGCCAATCATATGATGATTGTAATTGAATAACATGTAAATGATTTGATTAGTTATAAAGGAAACCTTCCAATTTATTTGTATATTCAGTTATGATATAATGAATAACATAATAAATGTCTAGAGAATGATATTACCCAATGATGTATGTCTTCAAGTACGTGAATTAGATGAAATGAGATCATATGAATGTTAAGAGTACATATATACATTCTCATTATGTCCTTGATTGGTTATTATTGTGGAAGGAATATAGACAACAATAACACATAAGATTAGAGTGTGAGTTGGTTGATGACAAAATTTTATTAGTCATGATATGACAATATCAAACCAAGAACACAAATACATTTTAGCAAACAATGTATTGGATAGACCCACTGTGAGAACTGACACATGGAATCTATCATCATGGAAATCATAGTTAACTCTCACAGTGATGGTGTTGGTTGTGGTTCTTACACCTAAAATCACTTATCTCATCAAATGTCATTGGGTACGCTTTGACATCATCAAATGCAGTCTTAAAACATGGGTTGTTACAATGTTGATGATTGGGTGACTTTGACACAGGGGGAATGACTGCAAATGGTAGAAATGGGATTTGTCCCTCCTACAGGAGTATGATATCCAAGGCCTCTTGATTAGTGAGACTAAGAAAAGTATGACCATATGCATGTGAGCAAATATATGATATTGAGCTTACATATATTACATGCAGTCCGCTCTGGTTCAAGAAAGAAGATTGAATAATAATGAGGATGACTGCTCCTTGCCTCTAGTTCAATTTGGATATTAGTGAAAAAGGAACGATACAAACACTCACCATACACATATTGTAGGTTGAAGTTCCTCTCCAACTTTCCATTCACTTGGGTAGCACTGATGTATGACTAGGCACCACTCTTTTCTTGTGATGTCACAAGCTAGTTATGGACATTTAGTGCCAATGTGATATGGGACCTATAGGGTCACACACATAGGAACTCATCTAGAAGAGGGGTTTGATCTTGAATTGTGATTGAAATGATTACTAAAGTGTTTAGGTATTTCAATTCTCACAAAAGATCAGTTGAATAGACTGCCAAATGATCAGTTCAAGTGTTGAGACAACCTTTTGGAGTGTCAGGTTAATTGTATTCGGCATTGGCTAAAATTCAGCTTGACCTGGGGTGCGAGGCGACTGTCTCTCTAGGTGTGAGACGCCCATCTCAGATACACCAGATGATTGGTTTAGGGGTGCGATTTGATTGGAGATATGTTGGTGCTGATGCAAGGACGTGTACTAATTGGAATTGAATTGCTGACATATGTGCAAAATAGGAAAATTCGAGATGACTGTTTGGCATGCCAGACGACTGTCTAGGATGCCAAATGACCGTCTTGGCTACTACAGGTTGCAAAACATCTAGAATTTTTGCAAAAATTTGAGATCTTCTAATCTCTTCCACACCCGCATAGATTGGGAACCTTGACCCAACCTCTAATATGAATAGATGGGTATTGGGGGCTTCTTAGAGAACAACATAGACAATTGAGAATTAGTTTCTCTGACAATTGTTGTCCTCTCTGGATGTGGTAACCAAGAGAGCCTGAGCAAGTCCTACCCGACTAGGGAGGGATACCAAGGGAGAGAAATAAGTGAGGATCATTGTTGTGGGAGAGAAGGTTGGTGACTAGTACACCAGCATGAGGGATAGCTTCTTCCTATCCATTCTAGAAGGATGAAAAGAGTTCTAGTTGGTCCGTGTGGACTAGTCTAGATGCAGGAGCCCTTTGGCAGCTACTAGGAAGGCAACATCAACTCACAGCCCATGGTGAGATCTAAGGAGATGTTGCAGCAGTTGTCCAAGTCTGGTGTCTGTGGAGGAGCACTCAAACGAGTCCTAGTGCAATTAGGAGCGGCAAAGATACTGTCTAAGACAAAGTGCACATCTACATCAATGAGTATTGTCACTGGACTTACTCCATGACCAAGTATATATTTGTTAAACCATCCATCCTATTGAATAGTTATTGACGCGATCTGTTGGTTAATGGGAAATATGTCAATAATTTTTTTTCATTGCCTATCTAATTCTATGTTTCCCTATAGAAATAGGGTGACATTTAGGCTTTCAACCTCAAATTCCTCTCATTGGCCCTTCCTAAGGAAATGGCAATAAGACCAATGTTATTATTATGGGATAAATAAACCTAAAACTATCATTTAAAATGTCATTTGAAGTGTTGTCACCTTAATACTTCTTCTTTCTTAATATGATGTTTCTATCCTAGAAAATTTGTATTACTCTAAAACTATTCTTGCTTTGATTTTTATAGGATACTATTTCCTTAGCATTAACATATTTTGTTTATCAAACATTTAGTTTCCAAATGAAGATCTATTATAGTCCAGACTCTATTCTATGAAATAAAACACCAATGAGATATCTTCAAAATAGAAATGGTACATGTGTCTATCTCCATGTTAGTATCTTGTCATCTCTTTAGTTTTGTTAATTACTTCTCATATATATTTCTTATGTGAAACTATTCATTCCATTCTATAGACAGATGCCCAAACCCTATTTCTGCTGACTTTATTGTCAGTGGGGGTAGGTTGAGGGTTAAAATTAATTCTATGAAAACTAAAATGCCAAAGATATTTTGGGGCCATATAATTGATATTTGATAAGGACATGAAAAGTCCAAGTGGGAGAGTGTGTATATACTAGGATTTGAGCCTCAAATTAAATGACTTTAAAAGGAATGACTAGATTACCCAAATTAACAAGATGCATCTCCTTTTTAGGTAGCCAGTCAATCAATACTCTGGAGTAAATCTTGATTGGCCCAGGGTAATACTAAGATGAATGACATATAAAGAAGTAAAACTAGTAAGGTGTATGAGTGAGGATGAAGAGCACAGACGAAGATAGGGCTATTCTACTGCCTATAGAGGGATAGCACTGATCCATTACTTAACCAACCAAGGATTTATCAAACCAACTAAGAGGAGTGTCAATATCACAACAATAACCAATCTTGATAGATAGATAACACATCAATAAACAATCATGATGTTGGGATTTAAACTAAATCCTTGTATAAATCCTTGTATAAATGAGGATAAATATGTGTGTTTTAACATAAATAACAATATCAAAGTCTTGGAATAAGTTGTTCTCATTTTCAAGGAATTTTTGACAGAAAAAGAGAGGTGCATAGAGGAAAAAGGTAATAATCAATACATATCAAACTAGGGTAAGTACTTAGATAAAAAATTAGTTCATTTATTTAGTCAATTTCAAAACAAAAGTACTATTTGTAACCTAATAAAGAGTTCCTTCTCTCCCCTCTCATATCCAACACCTTGTATTAGTTGACCTATGAAGTAGAAACCATGAACTTAGACACCTAGTGGTCGGTCATTCAATTTATAATGAGCTTTTTGTGAAGTGATATGGAGATAAATTCTACCTTTGTCAATTCCCCCCTACTCCATTTAGTTTTTCAGATCCTAACGGCTAAATAGGGATGATTAACACTAGGAGAGTCAGAATATCCTAAAAGTTTAGAATTCATCACAATCTTACTATAAAACTGGGATTTGGGTGTTATTTGAAATTTTCTATTCACTAAGTAAATTAGTAAACTAGCTTTTCATCTATATAATATTTATTCAAATGATATGTTTTACATCGACTGTTGTTATTTTATTAAAACTGACTTTTTTGGCTCTAGATTTTGGTTAGGAGGATGTAAACGTTAGATGTGCCAAAATACCCAAGTTCTACCCATCTTTCATGAATATGTAATTCATATGTATTGGGGTGTTGAAAGGTTCAATTATTTATGAATATTGTTCCAAACCATTAATAATGTGTTTGTATGAAATTTGACATATAAGAATATAGTTATAAGATATTATGACTGAGAAATTAATAATTACTATAAGAAAGAAGAAGTAACCAATTGTGGAATTTCAGAAGAATTTTTCTTATTCTGAGTATGACTAGTGAATGTGATAATTAAGGCATCATATTACTTTTTATAAGAATAAAACTGTATACCATGTGATGTATAAGAGGAAATACCAAATTTCCTCATGGATGTTATTTTTCCAATAATTGATTTTTTAGCATATAAAGAGAATCATACTGGAAATAAAATTTAAAACTATTGTTGCAATGATAATTAATAAAATGAATAAATACATTGCAAGAGAAATTATTAAACATTTATAAACCTAAATGTCCAAAACATAAAAGAACATAATGTGGGGTTATACACCACAATGGAGGGAAGAAATTAATCACTAGAAGAATATATTGTGGAGTACCAATATGGCATGAGGAGTTAAATCTAGTGTATGACTACCTGAAATGAAGCATGAAGAGAAAGAATGGAAAAAGGGGTATTTAACTGTAACATCCCTGACCTGGGTTATGTACTAACCCTAGGTGTTTTGCTTAAATATGTAATTAGATGCTTGTGGTTATCTTGTGTAATGTAATTAAAGCTTTTGAGGAACATATATTTCCATTTCAGTCCTTTTTTAAACAATGTTGTAATATTGTTTTGTTAATTTTGGACTAAAGTGAAAATTACCCAATTAGAGGGGTTAACTTGCAATTGCACATGTTGAAATGTTCCTCTGATGATAATACATCATAAGAATGAATATGATGTAGTGGTATGGATTCCACAAGCTTGAGCACCAATATATAGCTTGTAGAGCAATCCTTGTGCTTTAAAACCTAGTTTTGGTGTAAAATGCAATTTACCCAAAACCTAGGGTGCAACATGTAAAATATACCATTTAGAGTATCTTTCATTACTCTTGGCATCAAGTAGAGTAAAGAAAATGAGGAGGGCTCCTCATTTGAATGATCAAGTAAGAAAGATAACCTTAATATTTAAATAACCAAGTTTTAAGCAAAATGGCCTTTCATATATATATATATATATATATATATATATATATATATATATATATATATATATATATCTTATTAAGATATATGGCTCCTTTTCCTTTAACCTTGGATAAGAGAGAGGTTTTTCATGTGAAAAGGAGGAAGAAACGTGGCCAAGGGTGGAGTGAGCATGAGTGGATGCTTTTATGAAATAAAAGAAATAACTATCTTTTCTTTGCCTTGATAACACCCAAAAATATATAAGCACCCTTTTTCCACAAAGCAAGGGAACGTTTCCCTTAGTTTATTTTCTCATCTTCTTGATTTGGACCGACCAAGAGGGAGCTCTGGAACAGAGGAGGATGACCAAGCTGATTTGGGTAAGCTTTGATCATCACCTAGCTCGAATTCATGGAGGAAACCCTAATACAAGGTTGGTTTGTTAGTTTTCCTTACACAACTCTTCTTTCTAGCCATCTTCTTCATCCAAATCTTGAAGAACGGACCTTGGACAACCTTTGGAGCTCAAGCCACCATTAAAGCTACGAAGCTTGGAGCTCTATATCAGATCTAAAGGCGGGTTTTAGAACTCTAACCCTTAAGCTTTGCTTTTGCATCCTTCTTTCTTAGCAATGTTGCTTATTCTTCTTCCTTAGACATCTTTGTTGGTTCTTGCTAGCAATTCCGTGAAGAAAAGTCCCTGTTCTTGAGGTAGAAGAGAATGACTTTATTTCTAATTTTTATCTTAAATCTTGCTTTATCAAACGGTCTCCCAACTTTTGCAAACGGTTTCCCAAACCGTTTGGGAGCTAACAGTATCAAACCGTTTGAATGCAAACGGTTTCAACCAAGAACGCATGGAAGCAAACGATCCAAGACCATTTGGATGTGTTGACCAGGCACTGACCATTTGGAGGTCTGTTGTAAACAATATGGACTAATCAGCCACCAAAAATCATCAAGTCATTCCAAGAGAATCACCAATTGAAGGCACATTAGTCACCTAAACCCTAATCGGGTCTATTGCTGGTTTCAATAATGAAATCAAGTTGAAGTTTGGATTGAGTGACCCAAACGGTTTCAAAACCGATTGGGGATCACCCAAAAGGTCTCAAGACCGTTTGGTAATCACCCAAGACCGTTTGGAGGTCTAGGGTTAAGGGGTTGACCAATTGAGGGTCCAATGATAACAAGTTGATAAATGATTAAGTGCTGATTTGGTGACCAAATCTAGGGTTCAACCCTTAAGAGAATGTCTTGATTTTTGATGACATAATGGGCAAACGGTCTCAAGATCGTTTGGAGAATGTACAAACTATCCCAAGACCGTTTGGAGGTCTAGGGTTGACTATGGTCAAGTGGTTGGAAATCTAAGGATAGCAAGTTGAAGTATAATTGATTAGTGACCTAATGATCAAATCAATGAGCCAAACCATAATAGGTTGAGTTAGATTTTGGTGTTGACTTGAGAAAACAATCCCAAGACCATTTGGAGAATGTCCAAATGATCCGAAGACCGTTTGGGGTCAGGTCATGATCAAATTGAATGATGGTTCAATGGTTTCAATGTCAATTAGACTCATGTTGATACATGTTGAAGGGTGATCAATTCCAAACCCTAATTGATGATCAATTGAGGGTCAAGTGAGTGTTAAATCAGTTGAGGGTTGACCTAATTGACTCAATTGATGAGTGGCTAACAAGTCCATGGTTGATTGAGGGGTTCAACATTGGAAATCCTAACTCAATTGGAATGGTTGAGACACTTTTTGGTCCATGCGGTTTTGAGATGGTTTGGACCAAATGGTCTCAAGACCGTTTGAGTCCAACCAAACGATCCCAAACCTTTGGTGCTCATGCGGTTTCAAGAATGATTGTGTCCATGCGATTTCAAAGTCAACTTGGCCAAACAGTCTTCATGACCAAACGGTTTTGAGAGTTCACTTTACCAAACAGTTTCAAAGTCAACAAAACCAAACGGTCAACACCACCAAACGGTTTCAAGGTTTGTTCAAGACCATTTGGGGGGTTAGTGTGTAAGACCGTTTGAGGTTTAAAAAGGTCAAGATCGTTTGATGCCTTAGTGGTCAAGATGGTTTAGTATTTGATTGACCTAAACCTTATAGATACCTAAAGTGATTAAGGGACCAAGCAATTAGTGGATTAATGCATGTTATGATCAATGGTGAACATTACAAAAGTACCCTTGATGGGATAGAGTAACCAATACCCTTTGATCAAGTGAATCTTAATAACGACAATAGTAATGACACAACCCATGATGTCAGTGTTTATTTGACTTAGTCTAATCATATGAGATGTAAACATCATCTTATAGAAAGAGGAGAGAGAAGACTCTTTATATGATTGAGAATCAAGTAATATACTTCCAATATGTATAAATACATCTAATTAGGGTATGATCCTTCATAGTGAGATCATGGAAACCCTAATTATGATGGTTAATGAATCTTAACCTAATTTGAGGGCATTAATGAAAGTAATCCTCATACATGATGATGGTATGATCTTAATTCATTGCAAATGTGAATAGTAAACCCTAAATCTAGGGTAATGTGATGTAATGTGAATAGTAAACCCTAATCTAGGGTAATATGATGTAATGTGAATAGTAAACCCTAAATCTAGGGTAATGTGATGTAATGTGAATAGTAAACCCTAATCTAGGGTAATGTGATGATATGAATAGTAAACCCTAATTCTAGGTTATGCTTTTAAGCATGAAATTCTAGGATTGAAGTATGAAATAATGAATCACTATTCCTAATTAAGATAAAGGGGTTGAATAACCCTAATTAAATTGAATAGGGAAAACCTAAACCTATTAAAGGCATAGTGGTATAACCCTTGAATTGAAAGGTTATCTTTGTTTTGTAATATGTTGATATAGAGATAAATTGCCTATTATCAAATGTATAAATTATGTAGGCTTTTATGAAATGGTGAACATAGTCAGGTAAGGGATATGATGTCATATTTATTAAAGCACTGTATAGGCTTTGAAAGTAATGATATGCTATGTTGCCTTGTGAGAGGTAACATATGAGATTGATAGGATGTGATAGCCATGATAAATACCTGCATTGTTACAATCAAGGTCATACTGTTAAAATGACTTAATGACAATATGTTACTTGGTAACAAGTGCTTTGATAATCTAAGGGTTTGAACACCCATGTTTCTGAATCATAATGATGAGATGGTTAGGGATTGATATCCCAATGATAACTGGATGTGAAATGAACTTGATACAATTAGTACTCTTTCTTTATAGCAGTTGTTTTAATGGTTTATGTTTGAAAACATGCCTGATGCTAAAAGAATGCCATAATGTACTTAAATAATCAAGTATAATGATATCATGTAGAGCCCTGACCATAGATCCATCATTGGCAGAAGTTAAATGATGGTGAAATAGGTTTTCCTAAGGGAACTCCTGGAGAGCATACTTTTGAGTATGTGGGGGTTATGGATGCAAATATCCTTACGTCCTAATGTAGGATTTGATGTGGGATGTACATTTAATCTCTCAATCCTTCATTATATGTTTATGCTGGGATGATGTATCACTAATCTCCCGATGAAGTTGTTAATGCCACATCGATGTGAGATAAACAAGAAATCCCTCGATGGCGAAGAGAGTACATAATGCCACTGTAACTCTAATAGCGAAGTTTCGAGAATACCCTGGAAAGCTATTATGGAAAAGACACAAGATGTCCTACATTTTGTTCCTCATACTGACTGAGGAGGATGAGGTCATTGGAATCCGGCTCTTCTGATGACCTATGTATGGTACCGATTGTGATTTCGTAATGGTCGGTTGGAGTATGAGAGGTGTAACTCATTTCCTCAGGGCATAAGTATGTTTGAAAAACATAATCAGCCGTGTAGCATAACTGCTTAGGTTGAACTACGAGAAACAATGATTGATGTTACATTGTTTATAGTGCTCTAGTTAAATAACTAGTATACATGTTCTTCATATTCCTTAATGTTATATATCTTGTCATTAAATTAGGCTATAATTGAAATGATTGCTTAAAAGAAGGAATTTTCACTTAGTTTACACAATGTTAAACATGTTGTTGAGTGTTTATAGTTCTACTGCTTATTGTTATTCTATTTGTTGCAATAACAATGCTTCTGGCGGAGAGTTATAACTCTCGCTGGGACAATTATTCAAATTGTCTCACCCCCGTGGGATTCAAATTTTAAGGTAGACGCCGAGGATGAAGGAACCCATCAGTGGGTGAGTAACAACAACAGCAACAACAACATCAGGGACAGCAGTGATCCTCAGGTGGAGACACTATCTGTCAGGTCTTGTAGATAGCATGTCCTATGTGTCGTCTCTGTACTCTCATGTCCTAGGAGTCAGTAGATGTTTAAAGATAGATTTGAGATTTTTGGCTTAATGCCTCGAGATTTTTGTATCTTGCCTTGTACAGCTAACAAGGTAGTTGATGTTTGTAATACTCGAGATGTGATATTACAGAGATGTAATGATGGACCAGTCTGTAAACAACTTATCATGTTTCTTTATGAAAGAGTTTTATCATTTATAGATCTCTTTACAAAAAGTTTTAATTTTTAGTTATTTTTAATAATTCCGCTGCTAGTTAATCGCTTCCGCATTCGTCGATCTTGTTTTCCGAGAAGTATCGTCACAGTTTAGTGGTATCAGAGCTCTAGGTTCGCTGAGTCTACAGAGACATGGGACTTAGGATGTTGAGTCTGTTCTAGTGTCTTCTAGTATATCTGATAGTGTCTTCTGCTCCTCAGAAGAAGAAGATAAAACTAAATGTCTGGACCACACGAAGAACATGTTGCAGAGAGTAGTGCTGCAGCACCCAGAAGAGGTGCAAGAGACCCAGATAGAGAAGAACATGTGCCTGAACCACCCCAGTTCAATCCAACTTACATGGGGAACCCAGCCGTCCAAGCCATGTTTGGGCAGTTTATGACTGCCATGACACACATGACTGATAGGATGCCTATACCTGCACCTAGGGCACCTACCCATCCTGAAGGACAAGGAATCGACAAGATGTTTGAACGACTTCGCCGAGTTGGAGCCACAGAGTATGCTGGAACAGCTGACCTAGCAGATGCTGACTTGAGGTTAGCTGAACTAGAGACGACCTTTAGAATCCTAAACATCCCAAAAGCTGAGAAGGTTAGACATGTTGTATATCTTCTCAAGGGGAGTGCTGGTCATTGGTGGACCATGGAAGAACAGAAAAGGCCAGGTGTGGAGGTTGCATGGGAAGTTTTTCGACGAGAATTTATCAACAGATACTTCCCTAAGACGTTTATGGATGAGAAAATCTCTCAGTTTGAGAGGATAAGACAAGGTCAAATTAACATTAGTGAGTATGAGGCTAAGTTCATGGAGCTGTTGCGGTTCTGTCCGCACATGGCGACCACGGTTGAATAAGGATTAGGCATTTTGAAAAAGGATTAAACGCTAAATTGACTACTCCTGTGGTTGCCCTAGAGAACAGAGAAAGGTTTGCTACCTTTGTGGAGTCTGTCAGAAGGGTAGAAAGGTCTGTAGCAGAGAAGAGACAGACCCAGAACAAGAGGATGTATCCCCAGTTCCAAGGATCCACATCAAAAGGTTTAAAGAAACCTAGGTTTTCTTCGCCTACACCGCCACCTAGATTCAGTACCCAGACGCAGTGGACGTCGAATAGGGGTAGAGGACGAATCCTACCACTAGAAGGAGCTCGCAGTTCAACATCTATGTCGGTTACAGGACCACCCAGACCACAACAACTGAACAAAAGTTGTTATACATGTGGAAAGATGGGACATCTGATGAAAGACTGCAGAGCTAGAGAAGTGAGTGTGACTCAACCTCAAAGGCAGAGTTTGCAAGGATCCCAAAGGAGATAGTTCCCAGGAAATGCTAGAGGACGTGGACAAGCGTCCCAAGCTGGATCATCGACACCTAGTCAACGAGCACAGAATCAACAACAGGCAACAATAAGGTTTTATGCGATGAATCCACCTAATGTAGTGATCAACCCTCAGGTTGTGGCAGGTCAGATGGAGTTGTTATATTCTGATATGTCTATATCTTGCGTTGTATCTGTTTTAATTGATCTGGGTGCTACACACTCCTTTATCACTCGAAGAGTGATTCTTGACTGCAACTTGACTATAAGTAATAGAGTAGATAGTTTGTTGTTAGAAACTCCGTTGATGGGGTCTGTTGTGTTGCAAGAGGTATGTTCTCCCTGCATCCTCTTCTTTTCTGAACATCACATTCAAGTGGATCTTATACCACTTGGGATGCATGGATTTGATATAATCCTTGGGATGGATACCTTAGAAAGGTATACGGTTGTTTTGGATTGCGAATCCAAGCAAGCTGTGTTTGCTGATGATAGTGACACATGGATCTTTCAAGGAGAGAGAAAGATTCTACCCACCTGTCTTGTATCAGCTATGGTTGCTGAGAAGCTGTTGAGTCAAGGATGTTATGCATTCTTGGCCCATGTGGTAGATACTACCAAGGATAGTCCTAACCCTGCCGAAGTTCTTGTAGTCAGGGAATTCAAAGATGTATTTCCTGAAGAACTTCCAGGTGTGCCACCATCTCAGGAAATTGATTTTGAAATCAATTTAATCCCAGACACGCAACCAATAGCACAAACACTATATAGGATGGCGCCTACTGAGATGGAAGAACTCAAGAAACAGTTGCAAGAGTTGCTTGAGAAGGGTTTTATCTTACCAAGTACTTCACCCTGGGGTGCTCCAGTCCTTTTTGTTAAGAAGAAAGACGGGTCAATGCGGTTGTGCATTGACTATAGACAATTAAATAAAGTAACAATAAAGAATAAGTATCATTTGCCGAGGATTGATGATCTCTTTGATCAGTTGTGTGGTGCAATTGTCTTCTCAAAAATAGATTTGAGATCGGGATATCATCAACTACGTATTAAGGATAGTGACATACCTAAGTCCGCCTTCAGGACAAGGTATGGTCACTATGAGTTCACAGTCATGTCGTTTTGACTAACAAATGCACCAGCTGCATTTATGGAACTCATGAATAGAATTTTTCGACCTTTTCTCGATCAATGTGTTGTTGTCTTTATAGATGACATCTTGATCTATAGTAGAGATGCTCAGCAGCACGAGTAGCATCTTCGTCATGCTCTAACTTTTCTAAGAGAGCATAAGTTATACGCTAAGTTTAGCAAGTGTGAATTCTGGTGAGCAGAAGTATCTTTCCTTGGACACGTAATATATGCTTCAGGTATTCGTGTTGACCCTAAAAAGGTAGAATATGTCCTGCAATGGGAGCAGCCGAAGATGCCGACAGAAATCCATAGTTTCTTAGGGTTGGTAGGATATTACTGGAGGTTCATTAAGAACTTCAGTTCTATAGCTTAACCCTTGACTAAGTTAACCAGGAAGGATGTTCCTTTTGTTTGGAGTGATAAGTGTCCACAATCTTTTCAACTATTGAAGGAGAGGTTGACAAGTGCACATGTGCTTGTGTTACCTGAGCAACGGAAATTGTATATATAGTTTTCTGATAAACAAGTGATTTCTTTTGCTTCTCGACAGCTTAAGAAACACGAGGAGAACTATCCGACACATGATCTAGAGCTAGTTCTTGTGGTTCATGCCTTGAAGATTTGGAAACATTACCTATATGGAGATACGTTTTAGATTTTCACAGACCATAAGAATCTTAAGTATATCCAAAGGTTATGATTCTATATGGGTAATAGTTGATAGGTTGACAAAGACAATACATTTCTTACCTATCAAAACAACCTATTCTGCTGAGAAGTTAGCACAGTTATATGTTGATGAGATAGTGCGACTGCATGGAGTCCCAGTTACCATTGTTTCTGACAGAGGTCCCCAGTTTATGAGTCATTTTTAGGAGCGACTTCATAAAGCCTTAGGCACACAGTTAAGGTTTAGTACAACCTTTCATCCTCAGGCTGATGGATAGTCAGAAAGGACTATACAGACTTTAGAAGGCTTGCTCAGAGCATGTGTTCTTCAGTTTACGGGGAGTTGGGATCTGCATCTAAGCTTGATTGAGTTTTCCTACAATAGCAGCTATCAACATAGCATTGACATGGCACCTTATGAAGCTTTGTATGGTAGACGTTGTAGATCACCCTTGTGTTGGTATGAAATCGGTGAATATCAACTTTTAGGTCCTGATCTTGTACAGCAAACCACTAAGAAGATTAAAGTAATACAACGCCAGATAAAGACTGCACAGGATAGGCAGAAGTCTTACGCTGTAAGCATCGTAGACCTTTAGAATTCCAGGTTGGAGACAGAGTGTACCTCAAAGTCTCACCTTCGAAAGGAGTTCTGAGATTTGGAAGGAAAGGAAGTTAGCTCCTAGGTTTATGGGGCCTTATCCAATCATTGAACGAATTGGAAGAGTAGCCTATAAGCTAGTGTTACAACCCCAAATTTTGGAATTCTTTTTGTGAGAAATGTGATTTCTCATTTTAAAGATATTTGGACAAATAATGATATAATTTGTTTTGAATACAAAGATTTTCATTTATAATAACCTTGATTATTGTTTTGTGGGCTTTATTGGCTATTAGGCCCAATAATAAAGAAATGGACGAATGAATTTCTATTATTGAGAAATGGAGGAAAGAAAAGTATGGAAATCTCTAGAAGGCAAATCCAAAGAGGGATTTCGTGCCTCTTAGATTCCTTGGGTTCCAAGGAGTCCAAAGTAGCATGGAGAATGCAATAATAAAAGAAAATATCAATTAAATATTTCCTTATCAAGAAATAAAACAAGATAATGAAGAATAATGCATTTAGATGCATCTATAAGGGTAATGAGTATCCAATAAAAAGGATTTCGAAATAATAGAGTTTCTTGGGATCCAAGGAGTCCCAATGAAGAGGAAAGAAAGAGAAAATACCAAAATTGCAAAATAAGGATAATGGGAATACATAGTTAATGGAATTATGTGGTTTTATTAAGGAGTATTTTCCTACTTGAGGAGAATATAATTTTGTGATCAATGGATTAAAAGAAAAGACTAAAGAGAATAAGGGAAGGAATTTTCATATTCCTATATAACCAAGTAATAAGAAATATCCAAAGGATAGAGAGGAGAGAGAAAATATACTTCTCATTAAAGGAATTGATTTCCTACTTGGAAAGGGACTTCTTGATTCATGTATATCCGACCTAAGGCTTCTTTCCTCACCTCTATATAAAGGGTATCCCCTCTGGTTCAAGTTCCAGAGAGGTTCCACGTCTCCAACTCTCTTCCCCATCTTCTTCTTGTTCTTCATCATGCAAACCCTAACCTTGAGCTTAACTCCGTCCCTGGTGTCATAGAGGGCACTTGAAGGAAGTCCAAACGTCTCCCCTTCAATCTGCACGATTACGTTGACCTTTTTCGTGTGAAACCAACGCCTTGGTCACCAGTATCTCTTCTGCGGAGAACTGCAGTTCACAGCCTCAAAGTTCCTTCCCTTGGCCGTTACACTCAGGAAAAGAAGACCTTGGTGGATGTAGATGGGAGCGGTGGAGTCACAGGGATGGATTTCGATTAGATTTGGGCTTGGAGGCGGAGGGAGATGACCGCGGAACTCTGCAGTTCATGACAGTGCAAGGTTGTGCTGGGTAGAAGATGACCCGGAGGTCAGATCGACCAAGATACCCCTCCAAGATACAAGAAGTGAGTTGTCGCACCAAGGGCATATTGGTAACTTGGTTATAACCTCCAACAAGCTGTGCGACGTGGCACTCTGTGATTGGTCAAAAGTAAGTGATTCTTGTTAAATTCGTAATTAAATAATCGTAGGTCGGATTAACATGCATAATATATGCATTTTGCTCAGAAAAATGAGAGGAATCTATTAAAAATATAGATGAAGCTTAATTCATTGCAATTCGAAAAGTAATGAAAGTTATTAACTTTAATGTAAAGATGATTAAGAAACCCTATTTTGATATAATTAATGTGATTCGTAGGGTTTAATTGATGATTAAAGCTGATATTAACCTGTTAATGATGAAAGGGAACATTAGGAACAAAAAGGATGAGCTTTGCACGTAATTTAGAGTTTCATGTGCATAAATAGGCTTTAATGGACCTTGAAACCCTAATGTTGGTAATTAGGACTACTAATGGATTTAATTATTCGATTTCATGTATAGAACTGGGTTTTCATGGTTAAAAGCTATTTCGAGCATTAAAGTTTCTAATTTGTGGATAAATAACTTTAATATAGAAATTAGGGTTTTTGAATGAATCAAGATGGAATTAATGACAAATCCAGTTCATATGTGAATTGGATCATAATGAACTTTGAATTGATGATAAATGAGTGTAATGATCTGGTCATGGATTAAAAGGATAAAATAGTAGCCTTAATGTAAAAGAGGTTTAAGAGGTTTTATTAATGGATACTTATGCCTTTAATCTGAAACTGAGGATTATATGTTGAGATAATTAGGGTTTGTAATCAATTGTGTTAAATTAGAGTTTAAAATAGTAAAACATGAAGGGAAACCCTAATTGCAATAAAAACCCTAAAAGTGGACTAGAAACCCTAGGAAGCGAGCTAGAGTTAATAGATCTTAATGACATGAGTAATAAAAAGGGAATTACATGATATTTCAGGATCTTGTTGAAAATGCTTGCTTGCTTGGATTCTTATTTGCATGGATATTTCTGTTCAAATCATCAGATCATGTATGTGGTTACGCTTATGAATAACCGCCTTAGTTTCTCGAGGATTTTTCGGATGGTTAATCACATTGAATGCAAATTATCTGTTTGGATGTTCATACTTGCAATAACACATTAAACATAGAAGTATGTATTCTCGCACCTACATGCCACCTTGATGGATGATGCCAAAGGTCAGGCCCAGATGGGTAGACCAATGGACACCTTGAGTGGTGACCCCAGGCACCAAGCTCGGGAATGAGAGGGTGGCCTATGATATTGCATGGCTAGAGGGCACCAAGAGTGGTGACCCCAGGCACCAAGCTCGGGATTGAGAAGGTGGCCTTAAGTCATTGGCAAAGGGAACCCTAAGGTGGGTATGCCAGGGTTAGGGCAAAAGCGGTGGAGAATGTCATAGTAAAAAGTGTAAATTGTCTTGTTAATTAACTTGGTTGTGATAATTAGATTGTTATCCATATGTGCAAGATTTTGTTTGTCCCACATACCAGTATATTTCGATATACTGACCGACGTTTTGTTTGTCGGCGTTTTAGGTACAATGAAAGGAATAAACAGTAAAGTGGCATATGTGGATTTAAATGAGAAATAACATGCACAAGAGGATTAGTTAGTTTAGCATCTTCATGGATAGGAGTTTAGAGATTCCAGTTTTTCCAAGGTAAGAAAAGTTTGATTTTATACCAGTTTACAATTTAGTTGGTAAAGTTTATTAATTATTATTGATTATTTGTCGAACCTTTGATCCTGTTAATTGAATAACGACTCTGACCTTCGGGTCTCCCTTAATTGGGGGTTACCGGGAGAGGGGGTCGTTACAATTGGTATCAGAGCATAGGTTCCTCACCTAATCTTTAATAACTATTAAATTTTACAAATTCTGTAGAACCCAAGGGAGTTATTAGAGTATTATCCGAAAGACAGAGGTGTCTAGAAAAGGATCACGACCGGGGGCTGGCAATATTTTCCTCCGCACCTCTAGTAGGAATACGAGGACTCCCAGATCTGTGTGACTTCCTGGCCAAAGTCTTAGGGTATGATTCAAAGTAAGATACCTTTAGGACCCTCTCATCTTGTTCATCCCTTCTCAACTCAAATTCTGTTAAGGACCTTAAGGATTAGGGTTTTCTCTCTTTTCCTCACCCTCTCGAGGTATGGGTAAGGTTGCTAAGGATTAAGGAATCCTCCACCAAATTAATAAAAAGCATGTAAATATGATGGCATGGACATAAGCTTAATAGAGTAAACGTAAAAGAATAGATACATGCTTAGGTCGTATGACATAAGTTGTCATTGCCCTCAGGAGAGACTTGGGGATAGATCTCTTGTTAGGAGGATGAGTAGAGAGGGTTAGTCTTGGAGTTAGAGACCTCCATTAAAGGTAGAGACCTAGCACATCCTTTGAGGAGGATGGTAACCCTAACCCTAAGTGAAGGTTAGAGGGAGAGATAACATGATGAGTTAGATGTCATAGTTGCCTAGGTGTTTGGATGGACATGCCTTTGGATTGCCATACGAACCATGAGGAGTTGATGACCGAGTACCTTTGGCAACCCAACCCTGGGAAGGATTGTGCATGTTTGAGCGAAGGGTATCTCCTTCATGGATGAGGTTAGAGAAGAACCTATAGAACCCTATGGGCTTGTGCAAGTAGGGTACAACTTGCACCCACAGTATGTCAGTAGTGCTGACAGTAGGATGAAACCCTGGACAAGGAATCATGATGGATGTCTTACGAGATAAACGTAAAGAGCTAAGGATAATCTTGAGCCAAACATGAGTTGATCAAAGGCTTCACCCAGGTAGGGATATGTTGGTAAGCTTGATCCAACTTCATGTTGTGAGGTTGGATGAGGAATTAGAACTAGAGAGACAAAGCAGGACCCAAGAAAGAAGGTTGGAAGCTTAGATTCTGAGACATGATGAATAGTGGGGAATTGAGGATGATGTGACCTACGTGGATGATAGTGGTTGCCTTATGCGTGAACCCTAGAGGTTGATGATATCTTGGCTATCTTTAAAGGAAACAAACCTTGGGGAGAGGATGATGCTTCTGGTACCTATGGTATAAGTAACTACCTGCTGGATGAGATAAAGAGTTCCTTAGACCCTGAGGAGGTTTAAGTAACTTGTTGTGAGGTTTTATACCTAGTTGAATGTCCTTGAGGAGGACTCTACTCTGAAGTATTGCTCATATAAAAGGATCAGGGGAGTGCATGACATACCTTGGACATGCTTGATTTGTGGTTAAGAGATTGAGCATGCAGTTGGATATCCAAAGGAGAACCTAGGGTTCCTAGGCCTAAGAGGGGAAGCAGTGTATCCGATGCTCATGATGAGATTTGAGTCTCTATAGTTTCGAGCATGGTACTCCTCATATGTAGAGGTAAAGGAAACCCCTTAAGTTAAGGGTATGGTTGATGAACCCCTCACGACTAAGTTGATCTAATGTTGAGGAAAGAGAGTAAGTATGACCTAGCATGGTTTAATAAGTGGTCGGCTTGTACCTTAGTAGTTGTTGGGTTAGGCATTCTCAAGTGAATGTAAACTCTAAGGACGGTTGTGACCTTGTTGTCAAGAGTTGTAGTTTCCTCCCATCCTGGGAGAGGGACCCTTTGGTAGGGTGTATACTAGTTTTGTTGGTTTTGAGGTAACCTAAAGAGGTTTCATAGGACCTTGAGAAGCTAAGTGAAAAGTACATAGTAAGAGAATGAACCTGTAGACTCATAGACAACCATATCTAAGTGCATGTGGATGTGTTACCGTGGAGGTAACCGGTATGGGGCCTGACCAAGGTAGGTTGGTCGCCGTGACCCTTATGAAAGGATGAAAGACATCCCATGAATGCAAAGGGAGATGATGAAGGCTTGGGTAAGGTTCTAAGTTGGACATGTACTATAATAGAATCTGAAGATCGTCTGGGGTCAGGTCATGATCAAATTGAATGATGGTTCAATGGTTTCAATGTCAATTAGACTCATGTTAATGCATGTTGAAGGGTGATCGATTCCAAACCCTAGTCCAATTGATCCAAGCCCTAATTGATGATCAATTGAGGGTCAATTGAGTGTCAAATCAGTTGAGGGTTGACCTAATTGACTCAATTGATGAGTGGCTAACAAGTCCATGGTTGATTGAGGGGTTCAACATTGGAAACCCTAACTCAATTGGAATGCTTGAGACACTTTTTGGTCCATGCGGTTTTGAGATGGTTTGGATTAAACGATCTCAAGACCATTTGGGTCCAAATGGTCTCAAGACCATTTGAGTCCAAACGGTCTCAAGACCGTTTGGGACCAAATGATCCAAAACCGTTTGGTGCTCATGCGGTTTCAAGAACGATTGTGTCCATGCGATTTCAAAGTCAACTTAGCCAAACAGTCTTCATGACCAAATGACTTTGAGTGTGCACTTTACCAAACTGTTTCAAAGTCAACAAAACCAAATGGTCAACACCACCAAACGGTTTCAAGGTTTGTTCAAGACCATTTGTGGGGTTAGTGTGTAAGACCGTTTGAGGTTTAAAAAGGTCAAGATCGTTTGATGCCTTACTAGTCAAGATGGTTTAGTAGTTGATTGACCTAAACCTTATAGATACCTAAAGTGATTAAGGGACCAAGCAATTAGTGGATTAATGCATGTTATGATCAATGGTGAACATTACAAAAGTACCCTTGATGGGATAGAGTAACAAATACCCTTTGATCAAGTGAATTTTAATAACCACAATAGTAATGACACAACCCATGATGTCAGTGTTGATTTGACTTAGTCTAATCATATGAGATGTAAACATCATCTTATAGAAAGAGGAGAGAGAAGACTCTTTATATCATTGAGAATCAAGTAATATACTTCCAATATGTATGAATACATCTAATTAGGGTATGATCCTTCATAGTGAGATCATGGAAACCCTAATTATGATGGTTAATGAATCTTAACCTAATTTGATGGCATTAATGAAAGTAATCCTCATACATGATGATGGTATGATCTTAATTCATTGCAAATGTGAATAGTAAACCCTGAATCTAGGGTAATGTGATGTAATGTGAATAGTAAACCCTAATCTAGGGTAATATGATGTAATGTGAATAGTAGACCCTAAATCTAGGGTAATGTGATGTAATGTGAATAGTAAACCCTAATCTAGGGTAATGTGATGATATGAACAGTAAACCCTAATTTTGGGTTATGCTTTTAAGCATGAAACTCTATGATTGAAGTATGAAATAAGGAATCACTATTCCTAATTAAGATAAAGGGGTTGAATAACCCTAATTAAATTGAATATGGAAAACCTAACCCTATTAAAGGCATAGTGGTATAACCCTTGAATTGAAAGGTTATCTTTGTTTTGAAATATGCTGATATGGAGATAAATTGCCTATTATCAAATGTATTAATTATGCATGCTTTTATGAAATGGTGAACATAGTCAAGTAAGGGCTATGATGTCATATTTATTAAAGCACTGTATAGGCTTTGAAAGTAATGATATGCTATGTTGCCTAGTGAGAGGTAACATATGAGATTGATAGGTTGTGATAGCCATGAGAAATACATGCATTGTTACAATCAAGGTCATAATGTTAAAATGACTTAATGACAACCTGTTACTTGGTAACAAGTGTTTTGATAATCTAAGGGTTTGAACACCCATGTTCCTAAATCAGAATGACGAGATGGTTAGGGATTGATATCCCAATGATAACTTGATGTGAAATGAACTTGATACAATTAGTACTCTTTCTTTATAGTAGTTGTTTTAATGGTTTATGTTTGAAAATATGCTTGCTGCTAACAGAATGCCATAATGTACTTCAATAATCAACTATAATGATATTATGTAGAGCCCTGACCATAGATCCATCATTGTCAGAAGTTAAATGATGGTGAAATAGGTTTTCCTAAGGGAACTCCTGGAGAGCATACTTTTGAGTTTGTGGGGGTTATGGATGTGAATATCCTTACATCCTAATTTAGGATTTGATGTGGGATGTACATTTAATCTCTCAATCCTTCATTATATGTGTATACCGGGATGATGTATCACTAATCTCCTGATGATGTTGTTAATGCCACATTGATGTGAGATAAACAAGAAATCCCTCGATGGCGAAGAGAGTACAGAATGCCACTGTAACTCTAATAGCGAAGTTGCCAGAATACCCTAGAAAGCTATTATGGTAGAGACACAAGATGTCCTGCATGTTGTTCCTCATACTGACTGAGGAGGATGAGGTCATAGGAATCTGGCTCTTCTGATGACCTATGTATGGTACTGATTGCGATTTTGTAATGGTCGGTTGGAGTATGAGAGGTGTAACTCATTTCCTCAGGGCATAAATATGTTTGAAAAACATAATCAGCCGTGTAGCATAACTGATTAGGTTGAACTATGAGAAACAATGATTGATGTTACATTGTTTATAGTGCTCTAGTTAAATAACTAGAATACATGTTCTTCATATTCCTTAATGTTATATGTCTTGTCATTCAATTAAGTTATAATTGAAATGATTGCTTAAAAGAAGGATGCTTCACTTAGTTTACACAATGTTAAACCTGCTGTTGAGTGTTTATAGTTCTACTACTTATTGTTATTCTATTTGTTGCAATAACAATGCTTCTGATAGAGAGTTATAACTCTCGCTGGGACAATTATTCAAATTGTCTCACCCCCGTGGGATTCGACTTTTTAGGTAGACGTCGAGGACGAAGGAACCCATCAGTGGGTGAGCAACAACAACAACAACAACAACATCAGGGACAACAGTGATCCTTAGGTGGACACAATGTCTGTCAAGTCTTGTAGATAGCATGTCCTATGTGTCGTCTCTGTACTCTCAGGTCCTAGGAGTCAATAGATGTTTAAAGATAGATCTGAGATTTTTGGCTTAATGCCTTGCGATTTTTGTATCTTGCCTTGCACAACTAACAAGTAGTTGATGTTTGTAATACTCGAGATGTGATATTACAGAGATGTAATGATGGATCAGTCTGTAAACAACTTATCATGTTTCTTTATGAAAGAGTTTTATCATTTATAGATCTCTTTATGAAAAGTTTTAATTTTTAGTGATTTTTAATAATTCCGCTTCTAGTTAATCGCTTCCGCATTCATCGATCTTGTTTTCCGAGAAGTATCGTCACATTAACATTCACTAAAGACTCCAGTGGTACCCAACCTCTTAGTATGAAAGCATGTATTGTAGGTACCCAACATTAAATTGATAGATCAATGGTATCCAACATCACATAAAGAGTTTTTCTTACCGCATGTTGAGACTAATGAATTGGATC
Source organism: Alisma plantago-aquatica (assembly GCA_963693085.1). Classification (NCBI taxonomy): domain Eukaryota; kingdom Viridiplantae; phylum Streptophyta; class Magnoliopsida; order Alismatales; family Alismataceae; genus Alisma; species Alisma plantago-aquatica. The sequence goes on from OY856411.1 coordinate 23,550,290, forward strand.
ATTATGTTGGGTATAAAAGCATGGAGAGAGTAGACACTCTAAATGAGCATCCATATTAGAGGATATATTGATAATGAACTATCTATTGTTAAGCCTCAGATTTCCAAATGTGGCAAGCCTTATTGTGGATGTTGTACTACTAAATATCAATTTTAGGACCATGGGTCTACCATAACACTTAAACAATATTTCTACAAGCTAGCGTTGATGCTTACAAATGTTGTGGTACACCTAGTTTGTTGTCATGCTTGAAAGTAATCAAAATAAAATGATAACTTGTAAATGTTGAGTTTATATAGACGACTTTTATTTCTTTTAATATATATTTTTTAATTTTATACTTGTTAGATTAAAATTCAAGATAATTAATCTTTATGTCTAAATTAGAATACACATAAAATTATATATATGCCATTCATACTTTTCTTATTGCTTAAGATATATATGAAATATATCAAATTATAGATTCTGAATATTTCCATTCAGTGAGCCAATAGTTCACACTACTAAAGGAATGATTTTTAAGTTTATTCAGAGCTTATAGAGATATAATTTGATATAAAAAATGACCTCAAATATGTCTAGTCAATACTGAAGTCAAATTAGATCTAGACCCTTATATACCCAGATCTCCAATCAATAAAGATAAATGAGGGCATAGGATATAACTAAATGTAACTAAACATAATTATAACTCTTACATTTTTGTTACTTTAATATAAAACTAACCGCATGAACCATATTGGCATATACATTTAATCTTGTTTTAAACTTATAACAAAATTATGAAACTAAATGTGTCACACATACTATCTTTCAACATGTAAATGATTGCTAGCATTGACTATTAAATATAGAGATTGGAATTACTACATGATATCACAATACTTATTCATTTACAAATGTTTTATCATCAATACAAGGATCTAGAGTGGCAATGATAGACTCTTTAGAATTTCTTTAACATCTAACTTTTTGAAAGGCCTTCTGTGATGAATTTGAATCTTTGTAGGCTTGAGTTAGAAAAATAAATTTGCAAGTAGAGAGGTGAGCAACTTGAACTTTATTACTGAATGAGTATTTGTATGTCACCATATTAAATAATCAAATAAGTAGTTTTTTTCAATTTGATCTGAAAGTTGAGAAAAAATGAAAATTCAGATACTAAAAAATATGCTTCAGATTTCTATTTGTTCTCTTTTACCTATCTGATTAGTATTGATTATGACTTGACTACAAAATGCCTCATTAATATACTAAACTAACTAATCTAAATTGTTTGACATATTGAACATACCAACATAAATAATGGAACTGACATAACTACAATGACTTTTTATTTACCCTAAAGTCATTTGGATTGTACCATCCAAGTGCAAGACACTATTGCATGCCTTACCACACAAGTTTTAAGACGTATCTCAACACCTTACAATTACTTATTGAATAACCTAGTCATATAATGAGGTGACTTGTACGACATGGTGGTGGATACACAATGGATGCAAAATATGGTTCTACAACCTAGGTAATAAGTAGGGTTGACTCTTTGCTAAAATCCTCTTACTCCATGAGAGGTGGTTCCATAAGGGCTAACATACTTTATGGAGTAACAAAATTGTTAGAAGGATTGGATCCAAAAAAAATCCACTAACTCCAATTGAAACTATCTAGGTATCACTATGATTTTGATTAACAATGGATATCACTACTTAATGAATCAATATCATCAATTATGTCTTATTGATGTTGGTACTCTCTGCTAAACTAGTGTAAAACAATACTAAGATGGGTTCTGTTGGATACTTCATATATCTATCTTGAAGATGCACTTCATATATTATTATAAGAGTAACTCCAACTACTAGAGCCCAACTTACAATCCTTGTAAGTACCCTAGCCTTTCCCCAAAAAAGAAAAAAGAAAATGGCTACTCATAGAATATATCAAACCATAGCATAAAGGTTAAAGATAATTCTATACCAAAACCAAAAGGAAAAGAAACATGTATAATTGCATAACACTACATAAATGACAAGAATACACATATGGATATTAAAAAATTCCTAAAGATCAGCATGAACACAAACATGTGAAGCCCATAAAATCATACAACCACTGATCAACCTGTGCAAAGAAAAACTAGTGATAGGAAGGGGAGCGGGTACTATTTGGGGAAACCCCACCAACACGACCAACATGCCATCACTTCCCACCAACTTGAGCCTGAGCTCATGAAATGAAATGGACAAACCAACAAGATAGGGGTATCCCACACCAAGTCAAGAAACCCTAAAATCCTCCTGCACTTGCAAAATAGGGACTCAGACAAGGATCGCCCACCTCCAAGCCAAAACAAGACACGGCGGAAGGAACCTTCAAAAATAAAAAAGGGAATAGAAGAGGAGGGGAGGAGCCTGACACAATAGAGGTAGAAGGGGGAACCAACACCAAGGCTTCACAGGAGACACTAAAGAAAAATAGATGAATTGTGACCCAACCTCCTAGGGGTAGTAGCCAGCCCCAAACAAAATCCCCAAAACATCAATGGAGCTCTAGACCTAAGTGACTCAGAAGTAGCACTGCAAGGATTAGGAGCCATGAAAGGACCATGCTATTGCTTCACCTTAAGAATGACCCTAGCACGTCAATCAAGAAAAGGGCATAGGGAAACGGGGAGGTGCTCAGTGGCAGGCCTCTCCCCCCAATCGGCCAACATGTGAAGCATCCCTTGGTGATTGAGATTATTCTATATATGGGTGGTACATATTGCCAGTTCTCTAACTCTATTACAAGATGATAATAACCAAAGTTAGGCATTTGTGCTAAGTGTTTAACTGTAACTTTGTGTTTATATTAGTGTTTATATGTCCTAAATCACTCTAGATTCTTATATTTTCATAATTTATCTATTTTTGAAAATATAGTTTCTCAACTAGCTAATTTTAAGACTTGTAGGCACCTAACTGAAGAAAGCATCAGTTTCCTGATCTGAAACTAAAAAACAATCTCAATTTTAGTGAAACTTAGTCAAGTTTGTCCCCTAAAAACCTGAACAGATCAACGGTCCATCGACTCTTTTTCTTTAGAAGACAATTGAAGGTATGTCTTCTAATGTTCTCTTTCAAAGGTCATAAACTGAAGACCAACAACCCTTATGGAGGAGTGCTTCCATGATACCTTCCAAAGGTACAAAACTGAGTCAGTTTCACTTTCTCCAACAATAAACTTTTTGTTTAGAGTATCTACCAAAGGCCCATCATCTAATGGATCCAACCAAAGGTTGGCTCCAAAGGATGAACTGGATGGAACCTTTTGATGGTCACTTCTAGTGTTTTGTCTTCTGATGGTGCCTCCGAAAGGTCCTCCTTCTGATGGTGCCTTACGATGACCACCTCCAATCAATTTTCTTATGAAGGAAACAATATCTCACCAACTAAAGATTTGAAATTGAGTTGATTTTAGTGAAATCAAGTTGATTTCATTCCCGCTTACAAATAAATCTTGCTTACCACTATGAATAACTCTGCTTGGCCACCAGTACTAGTGTTCTAAATTTTTAGTTCCCAAGCATCCTTCTTAAAGCTCCAAAGGTCAGGAGGGTTGAGGATCTCACCCTATATTTACTCCATTAAGTTGTCTTTTATCCTTGATCAACCTTCACCACATCCCACCATCATCCTTTGACTTTTGTCCATCTCTCACCCACTTGCAGCATCTTCCACCTCCATCCATCCACACTAGCTATTGTTTGGGGCAGAATCAATGAAAAAGGAGATGCACTAGACCAAAAGCTAAGGAGTGAGAGCCACCAGTCCTACACATGCTAATCTCATATTCATCCTCTTTTCTTCAACTGTTCTCCTTTTTTGTGTAAAAAAGATGTTTCTCCATCTTTGTTTGGTGCCAACTATTCTTGTCAATGTCTAGTTGAGTTCCTTCTTGGCTATGTAGCCCATTTTGGGCATTTTTATGTACTTTTACTCTAAACAAAGTAGTTTATACTCAGGTCTAGAACGTTTATGTTGTATATTTCCTTATTGGTTTTTATTGTTGGTTTGGTTGGTTACTTTCTTGCATGAGTTGCCGCTTTTACTTCACACTGAGAGTAGTGTAAAAACATGTAGAGAAGATAACTTGGACTAAAATCTGAGAGGAAAAAGTCTAAGGAGACATTTTCTAGGAATCTAAGGCCGGAGAGATCTAATCCCTAACTATGAAACCAAAATTGGTTTCCCCAAACATGACTCAGTTTGGCAGTGATTTGGATTCTTGATTGATCTCCTACATCTCCTAATGCTCTTGGTTGGCCTAGACCTAAAAGTTAATCCGATATAGTTAGTGGTGTTAGTCCATTAGCCTTGAGAGGGGTGTTGGGCTGCAGATGAGTTAGTTCTGCTACATAAGAGTGAGTGGAATGATCCCCACAAGAGAAGCTACCATGATGCATACTATGTTTGGATGTAAGTTGCTTGATATGGAGTTCAAGGGTTTTCTATGCCCAAAAATGAGGTGCATAGAACTCCCAAATTGTGGTCACATAGCCAAGAACTCCTTCCCTAAATAGTAGAATTTTTTTTTAGTTATAAACATCTTTCAACCTCTAGTTTTGATTAACTAAGTAAGAATAGAACCTTAGGTGACTAAACGTCCCACGTGTAAGTCTCCAATCCAATATATCTACCTTGACCTCATACTGATTTGTGGGTATATTGAAAGTTTTGGGTTATAAATTTAAAGTGTGATCCTTTCATATCTACTCTTTCTAGATGTCACAATTGAAGGATACCACAATCCGCCTAGACAATGGTGAAACTATTAGTCATTATCTCGTTGTATACCCACCTCTCCCTTCATTAAGGGTATACTGCTTTTTAGACATGTATATTGGAGATATGTGAGATACACCCAATATCTATATCCCAATGTGCATAAGTAGATAAGTTTATATCTATAACATGTATACCTAAAAGGGAGATTTATAAAATTCTTACACTATGAAGTAGTCCATAATACCCTTCTCTCTCTTGCTTGCTCTTCCCTCTCTCTAGGTAGTGCGAGCGATGGAGGGTGCCGCCAAGGGCGGGGTGGACTCCTCCACCTCATCCTCCACCAAGAGGGCTTCGGGGAGTTGGGGTGACCCGACCATAGACATCACCGTGGGCTGTGGTTGGGCATCGGCGGTCGCTCGGCCTTTAGTGGTGCGTCAAAACCTAGCACCGGTTACAGGTCGAGATGACCCTAAAGGCCCTTGCTTCCGGGAAGATGACCGGAGACCCTGGATGAAGATGCCACCACTGGTTTTGGCTGAGATGGATGAGTTTCATCAGTTCTCTATGATCGTCCAAGTCATGGGGAGCCACTGCATCATCAATCAGCTCTATGGGTGGATGATTAGGAGTTGGAGGCCGCAATGAGAGCTGCAATGTTCGCCTTTAGTGGGTGTCTTATTCCTTTCTCATTTTGTGTGCAAAGAGGATATGAGGGTGGCCCTGGACAAAGGCCCTAGGTGTTTCGATCGCAAGCTTGTGATCACGTGGCAGTGGATGCTGGAAGCAGACATTCGACGAGCGTCTCTCACCTCAGCTCCGGTTTGGTTCACCCTTCCGGATGTTGGGCACAAATGGTGAAGAAAGGCCATCACCATCATTTTTGCAGGGGTGGGGGAGCCCAAAGTCATCGATTTCCATACGGAAGGTTGGTATGAGGACGCAGCTCATGTCTGTGTGGAGATTAAGGCAGACAGGGAACCTTCAGGAGTGGTGATGGTGGATATGTCGGATGGCAGAGAGCTCGAGTTCAAGGTGGTGTTCGATGCACTTCCACAGCACTGCAACGATTGCAAGGTATTTGGTCACTACACAGGGGACTACCCTAGTGAGAGATTGGCTCACCCTATTCCCCCCTTTGCTCGTGGGCGTGAACCGAGCAGAAGGCCTGCCCAACCCAAGAGAGGGAGGACCAGGAGGCCCCTGGATCATGGAAAGGGCGGCTTGGAGACTAATGATATGACACCCGTGGGTGGTGCTACAGACACTGCTATGAGACAGGTGAATGAAGAATCTGTTAATGTTGACTGCAATGAAGGGGTGATTGAACCAGCGGGTGCTGGCAAGGTGTCTGAGGGTATGCCTACGACTGAGCCAGAAATCCCTGAAACCCCTGTGATGAATGAGACGGGGGGACATAGGGGATGGAAGTGTGAGGCAGGGAGATGAAAATCAGTTTGCTGCCTTGGAGGACATCAATGAGGAAGCCTCCAGCGAGGGTCACACCAAAAGCCGTAGCCCACGACAAACCATAAATACAACAAAGAAGAAGAAGAAAGGCAACTGCTCCGGGGAAGGGAGTGGTTCCAAACATCAGTAATTATGTCCATCATCGCTTGCAATGTGTGAGGGGCGTCACTGCCCATGACGTAGAAGAAACTCAGAGGAATTCTCATGGAGTCAAAGGCTGATCTTATTTGTTGTTTTGAAACAAAGATCTGTAGAGCTAATGGCTGCAGGACCAAATCCATCTTTCCTGAGAGTTGGAATACTATCAATAACCTGAATAAAGTTGATAGAGGTAGGATTGTGATAGGGTGGAATCCCCTTGTTTGGACAGTTGAACCTAATCCAGATCTCAAACCAAGCTGTGACTATTAGCTGCTTCAATGCCGGTGGGTTCTTGGGCATCATTACTGCTGTCTATGGTGAGAATTTGGAGAGCAACTGAAGGACCTTATGGGAGGACATCAAAGCGGTGGCACAAAATGAGATCCCCTGGCTAGTTTTGGGGGATTTCAATAACGTGTGCAAATCCAAAGAGAAAAAAGGGGGTCTGCCTGTTCCCGAGAGAGTCATGGTTGCATTCAACGATACTATGGATACCGCCAATCTGCTGGAGCTCCCTTCCATTGGAGGCATCACGACCTGGTCGAATAAGAAGAACATAAGTAGAAGAATAGAAAGTCACCTCGATAGAGGTCTTGTTAATGAGCAGTGGTTGAATGTCTTTCCACAGGCTGTCATCAGAATGGGGTCTCACCCATTCAACGACCACGCCTGGATGAAGGGGGAGTTGACAAACTCTCATCAAAGAGCGAGGCCTTTTAGATTTATGAACCTGTGGTGTGACTGGTCGGGGTTTAAAGACATAGTAATACAGAGTTGGGCATTTTGGTGACGGGCAACCCACTCTTTATTGTCTAGAAAAAATTGCAGCATATGAAAATGGCCCTGAAGAAGTGGTCGAAAGAGAAAGTGAATCTTCCTAACCTGACTAGGGAGGCTTTAGCTACTTATAACAAGGTTGCTTTAAATGTGAGAATGCATCCGCTGGACAACCTTGCCATCAAGGAGGAAAGTAGAGCTGAAGAGAGATTAAGACAGTTGGAAAAATCTAAGGAGATGTTTCTATGACAAAGAAGTCGTATGAGATGGGTGACTGATGGAGACCGCAACTCTAGAGTTTTCTATAATGCGGTGAAGAAGAAGGAAATGCTGGAAACTATTCATGAGCTCATTAATGAGGAGGGCCAAACGGTTGGAGGCCATGATGAGGTTTCCTGCGAAGCAGTGGATTTCTTCTACAAACTCTACAACTAACATAACGACTAGTCCAATCTTAAAGATGCTCACCTGCCAAGTCAGAGAGTTACTGATGACATGAATGTTGATTTGCATAAGCATGACTCGGTTGATGAGATGAAGAACGCAGTGTTCTCGATCCACTACTCCAAGGCTCTGGGTCCCGATGGCTTTAATAGTTTTTTCTTCCAAAAGATGTGGGATCTCACTAGGGCTGATGTTTGCAATGACATCAACTGGTTTCTGGATGAAGGGCAAATGGTTAGAGCTATGAACCATGCCTTCATCAAGCTAATTCCCAAGTCTAGGCATGCCACCTCTATCATGGACTACCGGCCCATAGCCTGCTATTCAGTACTCTATAAAATGATCTCCAAGCTTCTTGCCGGTAGGCTGAAGGCCATTCTCCCTAGTATCATTTCGGCTGAACAAAGTGCTTTTATTAAAGGCAGGAACATAGCAGATTGTGCGATGCTTGATACGGAATTCCTGGTGGATTTCAATAAAAAAAGATCAAATTCTAAATCTTGTATCAAGATCGACATCACAAAGGCTTATGATTCTGTTAGGTGGGTTGCTCTTTGGGGAATCATGGAGGTGTTGGGTTTTGATGAAAAGTGGATCGGTTGGATGAGAGAATGCACTGAAATGACATCCTTCTCTGTCTTGGTGAATGGTACTCCAGCTGGGCTTTTCCGTGCGTCTAATGGGTTGAGACAGGGTGATCTGTTATCACCTTTACTCTTCACCCTCATGATGGAGGGGCTTGTCAATGCTATTAGGAGTGCCGAACAATAGGGCAAGATTAAAAGCTTCAAGATTAAAGGCTGCAAAGTCATGACACATCTAATTTTCGCTGATGATATTTTTCTCTTCTCAGTAGGACACGCATGTAGATTAAAAGAGTACAAGAAGGTGGTGACGTGCTTTGGTCATGCAACCGGGTTGTACATAAATACGATAAAATCTCAGATTTTCAACTCTAAATCATGTGACTCGAGAAGGGGCAGATTGAAAATGGCTATGGGGGTCAGATAAGGCAGGTGGCCCACCAGATACTTGGATATACCCATCATGGGTGGCAGAGGAGCTGTGAAAGATTTTAGTATGCTGGTGGACAAGGTTAAAGATAAGGTGGACAAATGGTCAGGTATTAACATCTCTATGGAAGGACGCATGGTACTCATCAGAACAGTCATTCAAATCATGCTGAGGTATTGGGGGGATCTTTGTGATATACCAAGTGCTTGTCTGAACAGAATTAAATCTATGACTGCTGCTTTCGTGTGGTGTGGGCATGGGCATGGTATCTATTGGGAAAAGATTACTAAACCTTTTGTTAAAGGTGGGTTGCAAATTACTGATGGCCACAAGATTATGGAAATGTGCACTATGAAGAGAATTGAGAAATTCTACAATAAACCGGACAATGTGTGGGTCCAGTGGATGAAGAATAGATATGGTTCCATCATTAATATGGAGGAAGGAACCAATCCGTCCAAGATTTGGAGAAGTATGTGCAAGCTTTATAAGGATAAGTTTGGTGTGACTTCTGTTGTTCCTTTGGGGCATATGGGGCACCTGTACATTATACCCATCAACAACAGTAGTAATGAACCTGACATGCCTTGGTTCCACATTGTTTGGGGCAAGTTTCATTGCCCTAAATGGAGCACTCTTTTGTATAGAGCTTTACTGAACAGACTTCCCACAAATGACAGGATGGACAAATGGGGCATACTGGTGGGTACTACCTGCTCGTTGTGTAATGCAGGGGCCGAATCGAAGGACCATTTGTTCTTTGAATGCATGTTCTCCAGAAACATATGGCACGCTGTGTGCTTATGGAACGAATGGGGTCTTCAGGTCCCTAATAACATCGATGGTGTCATTAACTGGATATCGGGTAGACCTGACAATAAAGGTAAAGATGCTAGAAGATATGGCTTATTCCTTGCTTGTGCCTGTTATCACATCTGGAGAGAAAGGAACAGGAGAAACCATGACAGTGGGTTGATAGATGAAAAACACCTGTTAAAGATGATTGCGGCTGACTTGAGATGGGTTTTTGCTGCTAAACCCGAGCTGACTGTTGTTGTCAGCACTAATTCAAAGCTATTTTGGGGATTTTGTAGATAACCCCTCCACATAGCTTTCGTCCCGGTGCCTTTTGTTTTGTAGAGCTTGTCCTGGTGTCGTGTACTTGTAGAGCTTGCTATACCGTTTTGGTTTTTAGCAATACTATTTACCTATTTCCAATAAAAAAGGGAGATTTATACCCCCTCCTTCTTCTTATTTATTTATTCAAGGTGAAGAGGGCAATTTCTTTTCTAACTTCCATACTAGTGACAATGGTGACAATTCCTTCCCTTGCCTACTCCTTTAGTTTTAAGTGCAAAAAAGTTGGACTTTTTGCTAGATTTAGAACTCTTCTTAGGCATAAAATCTTCATATGTTAACGATATAGAAGTGATACCAAATATATGTTAGTGTACAGTAGTTTTACCAAAACTAGACACATCTTATGTCAACATAGAACTTGAATTTCTAGATCCACAATAGAAGGATGTTTTATTTTAGTCTTTGTGTCATAGAACCAATTTTTCTTCTTCTTAATGAATGTGCTTGTTCTCAAGACTTAACCCAAGGGCCTTATCTTCTACATTGTCCACATGGATGAGGGAATTTATTATGCACCACCACAATCTCTAAGAGGAAATAGAACTCAAAGTTTTAATGTGCTACCATTGCTCATTCACCTTATCCTCCAATTGTGGGTTGTTGTCTTGGAGTGATTTTTTCTCTTTCCAAGAACAAAACTTAAGAAACTTATCTGACTATGTTGTATCTCTCCTATTATAAGTCCATCCCTTTATATATAAGAGTCATGGACATAGATGTCCTAAAAGTACATTCTTGTTCCTGATTGCAACTCAAAATCAAATCAAACTCAGAATGCAACTAGAAATCCCTATCGAAAAACTAGGACTAGTTTTGTCATCCAATCATCCAATTGGGTTGTCCACTCATCTGACTATCCAGTCCAAGTCCATTTTCAATTGACCAATCCAATTCCAAATTGAACAATCCACATATTCCTTTTTGATTCCTGGCTTTGATCTAATCGATCAATTGGGTTATCCAGACATCAAAATGGCCAGTTTCCCCAACTAGTGATCAATTAATTGATTGTCAACCAATCAAATAGTTGATCCATACCATCCATTGAACTAATTAGCTTTCTCATTTGACCAATTGGATAAGGATGTACACTATTCAAAGGCATTCTAGTCTTTTTTTTAATCTTTTTTATAATAAATATGAGGTTAATTATATTCAAAAGGATAATAAAAAAGATGCATCAAGACATTCAATGAAAGAAATCATCAACCCATCAAAACCCCAATCTAACCTATCACACACTCTATACACACCAGAGTGACTCCATCAGGAACCTGAGCAGACCTCACTGACCGTAATGCAAAACCCCATTAGTGGAACCACCCAGAATTTTTCCTATCACCAGGAATGACTAGGAAAGGACGGCATAGTAAACATCAACTCCACACGCAAAAACCACACCATCATAAAAAATCCAACTGTCAAGCTGAATGAAGCGATCGATCTAACAACACCATACCGACCATAATCCGTTAGAAACCCACCCCCTAGTCGGGACTCAAGGAACTCCCCTAGGTATCTTCGATGAAGACATTTGTGAGGCCTAATAGAGTCATGCACCTAGTGATCCATATGAACTACTTTGGTGTCAATATCACTATCAGACATTCCATCTCTATAGTCTATCCCAAAATGAGACACTGGGGAAGCTTGACTAGCCATCTCATCATCAAACAGTGAGACCATCACCCGCCTAGTTCAACAAGAGCGAGCTAGGTGGCTCGATATTCAGCATTTGAAGTAAACCTTTGGAGATGAGCAATGATTTTGTCAATGCTCATGCCGCAAGCATAAAAAATAGGTGTCTCTAGGAACACCAAAGTATAATGGGTAACCACCCATCTCCCACAAAAGTTGGCAACCTCTGGCCAAGTGCTCATGGGATCCATAGCGAAAGAAAATCCTTAGAGTTGAGCATATCTGTTCCCAGTGTCCGCACCTTAAGCAACAAAGATATGTATCTTTTGGGTCTCAACAACCATGATCCATGGGTATAGGGGAGGAGGAGAAACCTTGGTCAACACCTCCTAAACATCACCTTCACTGGAAGGATCCAAAGATGATGTCTTCATACCTCAGTTGAGGATGCCCCATCGACACTACCTATCACCAATGCCTCCCCCACATATGGAACACAAAGATCCCCAACTAGAAAGAAGCCCTACCCATGACGGTAGAGCCACTGGCACACATCAGAAGACTCAAAGTGAGTTATCCACCCTGAGGACCCCCTTGTCCTCCATCACCCTTGCCATCACGCATGACAACCATCTCCCCCTCTTCCCCCCCCCCACTGCACCACCATCCCACCTAATCAGGGGAGGTGTTGTTCAAGGCCAACAACCTCCATGGTGTCCTTCTTTAGTTGTGTATGTCTGTACAGGGAGGAAATTAGAAGAGAGCTAGATAAGACTAAATCCACATGCCTCCCCTCAGTAGAGACCCCCTCGTACAACACCATGGAAGCATGCAGAGAGCCCCAACCCCCATCACCGCCAACCCCACTGGAAGGTGATACGCCCCTGTCTCCACCACCAATAACCATGTCACTCTTCATAATCCCCACATGTAATATGGTAGAGTTGCAGCCCCTTAACTCCATCACTCCGGAAGAAGATGCCATGCCCCCTTGGAGCTGAGACCCGACAACCCCCACGGCACCCTAGAGACTCCAATCTAGGAATCTCACACAAAAAGAAAAGATCAATAGAGAATCACCAGAAGGTGGGTAAAGGAAGTGGTGGAGAAGGGGAGTTGTTACAACCCCAATTTTTGGGTTCCTTTGGTGACGAATGTAATTTCTCACATTAAAGATATTGGAACAAATAAATTGTTTTGAATAAATGGATTTTGTTTACAATAGCCTTGATGATTGTGTTGTGGGCTTTATTGGCTATTGGGCCCAATAATAAGGAAATTCAATTAATAAATGAATAATTGAGTTTTTGAGAAAAGAGAGATGTGGAAACCTCTGGAAGGCAAAAGAATGTGATACAAAAGGTGGATTTCGTGCCACATGGGTTCCTTGGGTTCCAAGGAGTCCAAAGTTGCAAAGATAATGCAAAAAGAAAAGAAATGATCAATTAAGTATTTCTTTATTAAGAAAGAAATTGAAAACGATGATGAAATGTGGAAAACAAGTGGAAAGAGGTATATTTGAGTTAGACTTGGTGGAATTTCGTATCCCAAGGATTCCTAATGATAAGAGGAATACCAAAGAGGAAAATAAAAGAGAAATCAAGAGAAATCTTCAAAAAGAGATATTTTTAATAAAGAAAAAGTAAGATAATAAGAAAAGGGATGAATGAGAAGAAAAGAGGCTAAGGAAATATTCCCAAGAGGGGATTTTGAGCCATTAAGGTTCATTGAGGTCCAAGGAATCCAATATGTCAAGATAATGGAAAATGAAAGAGGAAATATCCATTAATTGGTTTTATTAATGAATAACTTGCTTGGGAAGGAAACACCCTTTTCCTTTGGAATTTTGGTTTCAAATTTGGTATTCGAGTAGAAATGCCAAGATAGAGTTTCCTCTAAAATTTGAGTGAAAAATAATAAACGAGGAGGGAGATATGAATTTCCCAAGTTAAAAACCCTTTTTCCTTCATTTTTAAGATTTTGGAAATAGGGGAGCGATGATAGTCGTTAGATACCCCGCGTGGTCCAGAGGACCAACGATCCAACGGTTGTTATGCATCATTCTACTTGTTTCACAGAAGGAAAGGGGGAGGAGAGATCAAGATCTTTAAATCCTAAATTTTCTTGCATATTAGGCCATAGCCTGAGGTGTGGATGAGTCCATCACCCTCAGGAGTTCCTTCCGAGTAGAACCAACCAAGTTTGCTGGTAGTTTCGTTGACAATAGAGGGAATCCCCAATCTATTAGACACCTGCAGTCGACCCTATATATAGGGATGGCCCAGGGCATCGCAAGCCCTCCCAGTTATTCTACCCTCGAGTTTGGGGAACGACGACGACCGCTCTGGTGCTTTCAATTCGACGTCTGGCCCTGTTCTTTCCCCTCGTTTAGCAGCCTACCTCACCGGAGAAGAGCTCCGTCGTACGAGTGGCTTGAGCAAGAAGACGAGCAGTTGAGGCCCTGGTCCAGTTTGGGGAAGCTAGGCGGAGGTCTTGACATTCTTGTCTAGTGTCGAGAGAGGTTGGAACCCGAAGTCAACCATGCTGCTGACCATGGTTGGGCTGTGATCGCGGGAGACAGAGATCGCGGGGTTGATGAAGAAGACGACCCTGCAAATTACCCAAGTACCCTCCCATCTGGATCTATCATGGTAAGGGGTTTTCCATCCATTGCAACCTAAATCAAAGTTAGGCGCACGTGTCCGTGGTCGTTGGATCCTGAGTGGACCAACGGACCTTTGATCTAACGATCCGTGTTTCTTTAGAATTTGCTAATAAATCAATAGAAAGTGTTTTTCATACAAAAATCATATCTTGAGCTAGAAAACTCGGATGAGGAAAGTTCATACATGAAAAATGATCAGAAAAATACAAGAAACACATTAAAACTTGGTTTGAGAGCCTGAATCTGTTCATAGTTGCCAGAGTGTCTTAATCTAATGAAATGTGCTTATGTATTAGATTAAGAAACCCTAATTGAACATATTGGTTAAGTTCATATTGTTTAGTTGATGAAATTGAGTAATTCCAACCTGTCAATTAGATAATGACGAACTTGAACCAGATATAGATGTTTCTTGCATGATTTAGGGTTTTATTCTAAATAAGAACAAACACTTAGAAACCCTAAATATGTTTAGAATTGGGTTTAATGTTCTAATTATGTTATTTTGGGATATAATAACTTGTGGAGAATAATAAGAAGGATCAAACCTAATTAATATGATATCATGCTTATGAAGATGCATAATAGCTTAGAAACCCTAACTTAAGGTTAATGTTGCTCATAAGATATAACTTGAAATCTTTTGTATAAAATTGATGATAGGTTAACCTCAGTCTAGTATACGATAAAAAAGCTTTAATGTGAAGTAATTTGGGTTTTCTCATGAATAAAAGGTAGAATTATGGCAAATCGAGTTCATATGTGATTAGCCCATAATGAACTTTGAATTGATGATGAATGAATGAGCATAATGACCTTGAAATAACTTAAAAGGATAAAGAAGGTAGTTTTGGTATAAAAGAGAAATAATCGACTTTAATTGGGCTTATGATGTTGAAATTAGGGTTTATGAACTAAGAGAGCATTTAATATGATAAAGCGTTATGGAGGCAAAAACCCTAATAAAACCCTAATGTGGTCTAGAAAACCTAACGTGGAATCCAAGTCTAGCTTTAGAATGTTCTGGATAAACTATAACACTTGGATCGTATGCATTAATTTTAGGATATTGTTGATTGCTTGTTGATTGATTCTTTATCCTTATTGATTGGACAATCAAGTTGCTCTGGATCAGGTATGTGGTTAATTATGGAGAACCGCCTTAGTTTCCCGAGGATTTTCTGGATGGTTAATCGCATTGAATGCAAATTATCTATTGGATGTTCATATTTGCAAATCATAAAGTCACTATGATTATCACATTAAAAATAGAAGTATGTATTCTTGCACCTACATGCCACCCTGATGGATGATGCCAAAGGTGAGGCCCAGATGGGTAGACCAATGGACACCCTGAGTGGTGACCCCAGGCACCAAGCTCGGGAATGAGAAGGTGGCCTATGATATTGCATGACTAGTGGGCACCATGAGTGGTGACCCCCAGGCACCAAGCTCGGGAATGAGAAGGTGGCCTTAAGTCATTGGCAAAGGGCACCCTAAGGTGGGTATGTCAGGGTTAGGGCAAAAGCAGTGGAGAATGTCATACTGAAAAGTGTAAATTGGCTTGTTAATTAATTTGATTGTGATTATTAAATTGTTAGCCATATTTGCAAGTTTTTGGTTGTTCCCACATACCAGTATATTTTGATATACTGACCAACGTTTTGTTTGTCGGTGTTTTAGGAACAACAATTGAAAGAACAAACAATAAAGCAACACATTGTGGAACTAAGAAATAAAGTGCAAGGATGATTAGATAGAATAATTCAAGCTCTGGATAGATAGATTTCCAAAGTTTTCAAAGTTAAGTAAAGTTTTAATTTTATACCAAATTCTAGTTAGTTAGTAGAATTTCTTAATTATTATTGATTATTTGTCAAACCTTTGATCCTATTAATTGAATAACGGCTCTGACCTTCGGGTCTCCCTTAATTGGGGGTTACTGGGAGGCGGGGTCATTACAGGAGCCATGTCTCACTGATGGAGGATCACCACTCAGATCTAAGGAGATCTAGGGAGACCATGTCCCCCGTGCTGACATCGCCTACAACTCTAGGGTTGGCCAGAAGCAGGCTGCCGATGTCGTACTCCATGCTTTGAAGAAGAAACCTCCTCTCTGATGCACTCCACAAAAGAGATAGCACACAATCAGGCTGTAAGGATGGAGGCTCACCCCTCCCACTAGAGTGCCGCACCGAGGATGGCCCCTCATGCATCACTGCCTCTAGGGTGTGACTCGGAAGCCCTAAGGGCTCCTCTCTATTCTGCTCTCATCCCCCCTACATTTATCGTTCTTTCTAACATGTTTAATGCTAAAACACCTCACAATATGTTTGATTATGAAATTCAAATCCATTAGGCTTCTATATATGTGTGACACCATATGTTTAATATTACATTGGTAGTAATATTCATAACCTTACAAGAAAACAATGGTGTCTGGAAACACATCATTGCTAGCCAAGTAATTGGAATAGGTTAGAAAACTTCAAAATGTAATGTGATGAACGTTACCATGATCACATTATCCCTTTAACATATATCCTGATTGAAATTGAGGCATGGAGCTGTCACCCTTTTAACATTCATTCTATATCTCTTGGAATAGAGAAGACAATTAATATTGTGAGGTATCAATATATTATATATCCAATCACATCAGTATTGCCATGCATTTCATAATGTCTATTATCAAGTGGCTAGAATACTACTCTAGTGGAGGGAAATTTTTCATCTAAATCATCACAAAAAATTCACAACTATCATAGTGCACCCAATCACCACCTAGATGGAAACCATTTTTCAAATACATGTTGGGATATCATTAAAGTACACATAAGAACATTTGATTACTACATTGAATTCAGATCTAAGGATCATAATCACCACTATAACATTGAGATATGACTTGCCATGTCATTGATTCCATGTATCATTCTAAAATTGGGTCTATCTAGTAGAACTTACTATCAAAAAAGTACCCATGTATCAAAGTTGATATCCAATATCACAAATAAAGAGGCATAGTCATCACAAAATACATACTAGATTTATGTATTGTCTTTGTCCTATAGCATTCACAATAATAACTTAATAGTGACATAACAAGAATCGATATTCTTAAGTATACATATGATCTCCTGTTCAGGTCCTAAACCTAAGCCATATGTCCTCAAGTGAAAACATTATTTGAAAATTATTAAATTTATTAATCATATCAATACCAAAATAAACTCATTAAATAGAATTGTGTGCATTAATAATTAAACCATACAATTGTATCCCCTACAATAATCATATAATAACTCTTAGGAATACAACTTAAAGTCTCCCACTTGAACTAGAGCCAATAACTCATGAACCATATAACATGTGATCTAACATGATCATCATGATCCTGTTGTGAAAATGTTTTTGTCAAGTGATCAATAACATTAATTTTTGTGATACTCTGCAAATATTTACATCTCCTCTATATATAATATCTTGCATGAAATGATATCACTGTCATATGTGTGCTTGGAATGTGGATGTGATCAAGTTTTCTTAACCTTTGCAATGATTCCATTGTTATCAGTTTGAAGCTCTACTACATCCTCAATGTCAGGAACCACTTGAGGTTTAGTAATGAAATAAATGACCTATACTACTTTTTTTGCATTGGATCTGGAAATATACTCAGTTTCTGTAGGAGAATAAGTCGATATCTCTTACTTGGGACTCCTCCATATTATAATTATACCATTTAGGAAAAATAAAAATCCTGATTGTGATAGGTAATTATACTTGTCAATTTGGAATATTGCATCAATGTAAGGCTTGACAACTAATTCTTCCTGACCTCCATATATCAAGAATTAATAAGTATTTCTTCTCAATATTCAGGATATACTTCAAGGAAATCTAGTGACCTTCATCGTGATCTAAATTGTACATTCTCATAATGCTCAAAACATACAAGACATCTAGGTGTGTACACAACATTGCATGCATGATATATCTAATTACATATCCATATGGAATCTTATTCACACATGCCTTCTCTTCCAAAGAAATGGATATTGGGACTTAGAAATATTCCATGACACATGAATAAATTACCTATCTTAGAATCCAACATGATGAACCTATTGAACAATTTGTCAATGTATGTATGGCTAGGTTAGGCCAAAATCCTTCTAGATCTATCACTAGATCATGATTTCTAGCATACATTATGATCTTAAGTCCTAATAGATAAAGTATTTACCAACCAAGTCTTAACCAAAAAAAGACTAGGTGTCATCCACAGATAATATGGAAAACATAATAATTCAGACCGCTAACAATTTTATACACACAATGTTCAACTTAATTTGATAAAGAAAAGATCTTCGACCGTCTTACCAAAACAAAGATTTCATCTTTGAGATGCTTTCTTTAATCCTTAGATTAAATTTTTTTAATATGTAGTGATAAAAGTTTTAGTTTGCATCATGTACACATATTATAGAAGATTCCCGTTAAGGAAAGTTGTTTTAACATCAATTTTTTGAAGTCTTGTTGTCATGATAAGATGAAATCGCAAGCATGAACCTGATGAATTTAACCATGGTCACTGGTGATAAAATTTCATCATAATCAACACCTTGAACTTGTTTTTAAATGCTTACAACCAGTCATCCTTTATAGGTTTTGTACATTACCATCCATTTCAATCTTCTTCTTGGAGACTCATTTTTACCATATAGCTTTTACTCCTTCATGTTCATCCACCAAAATCGATGATTTGTTGGTGTAAATGGCGCTCATGTAAAAATTCATGGTCTCAAGCCATTTACTAGATTGTGGTCCCTCTATCTCTTCATTGTAGGTCGTTGAATCATCATCTGTGACAATGAAATCATCTAATCCAGTCATAAGAAATCAAAATCCTCATTGCTCTAGACGTGTCCTACTTGACCCTAGAGGTTCTAATTCTAAATGAGGAACTTGAAATCCCACTACAGATAGTGATCCTCTTTGTTCTCCTCCACAGACTCAATGTTATCTTCTTGGTCAATTAAATCTTCACAATCTATTTTCCTCCCACATGTTCCCTTGCAAATGGTTTTCTATTCCAGGAATACAATAGTTCTAGAAATAAACACATCATTGTCAATTGGAATATATAAGTAATACAATTAGTTTTATTTGAGAATCTAACAAAGAAACATTTATCTATTTGGGTCCAAGCTTTTCTCAGAACAATTTCTTGACATAAACTTTACATCCCAAAACATTCATAAAAGACATAGTGTCACACTTCCCATTCCAAATCTTATATGGTGTATTTTGAGTGGATTTTGAAGGTACTTTGTTAAGTAAAAACACAATAGTTTCAGAGCATGTCCCTATTAGGAAGTTTAAATATTGGCTAAATTCACTATTGATTATACAATGTCGAACATGGTACAATCCCTTCTTTGTGTCACATCATTATGTTGTGGTGTTCAAGTTATAGTCAACTATGACACTATAATGTAGTCTCTCAAAAGGGCCTCAAACTCTTATCTTAAAATTTACTACACCATAATAAGATCATAGTGCTTTAATGCACCTACTAAGTTAGCCATATACATTCACTAATTCCTTGGACTTTTCAAAGATTCTAGTTTGTGTTCATGAGATACACATATCCATATCTATAAATTCATCATTAAATGTGATGTTTTGATATCCACCTGTAGAACTTGTGCTAAAAGGTTCAGACACATGATTATGTATGAGCTCTAATAAGCCACTTGCTCCATCACTATTAGCAGTGAAGGGTGATTTTTTCATATTACCCAATTAACAAGATTCACATGTCTCCATTGATTTAAAATCAAAAGAGTCTATATATTATTCTCTTTGGAATATAGAAATGTGTTTCTCATTTATCTGACCTAGACGACAATGCCATAGCAAAGTTTTGTCTCAATCATCAAGTTTTAACTTCTTAGTGGTATTTTATATATACTTACCTTAGATTCCAATAAACATACATCATAAGACATTGGACAACTATCATAAGACATTGGGCAAACATACACTTATCTTGAAAAAAAGAAATTTTACAATTCTTTATTAAAAATTCAAAATCATTTTTCTTCCAAACAAGATACAAAAAAATGGTTTCTATTTATAGAGGGCTCTTAATAGAATCTATCTAACTCTACTACAAGCCCAATGGAGCAATAATGTTGTAGTGTGTATACTTTTGGAACTCATAGATCCACATTACCTTTAGTGAGAGCATACTTCTTTTCAGATCCTACATACTAGAATATATATATGAGATCCACATTACGTATCTAATGCCAAAATGAAGAAGTAGATAAGTTTATATCTATAACATGTATACCTTAGATGGAGATTTCTATCTTCTCCTTCTTGTTTATTTTCTCAAGGTAAGGAGTTGAATTTCTCTTCCAATGTCTATATTGGTGACAATGGTGACAATTCCCATCCTTTCCTACTCCTCCTTTAGATTTAAATACAAAGGACTTGGACTCTTGTCTATCTTTACAAATCTTCTTAGATTTTTTTCTTCCATTTGACTTTCTATTTCTTTTGTTGACCATAACCGTAGACTTTGGCTTGTTTTTCTTCACTGCAGTTTCAATGGATCTCCACATACCAAGATACTATAACAATAGTCATAATTTTTTTTATGTTGTAGTTCATGACAAACTAATTGTATAATTTTGAGAACAATTTAAAAATACATTATTTCCCAACTCTAGACCTAAGGGAAAACTCGGTCTTTCAAGGATTTCTATAAAACCCAATTAACATGAATACATGTGGCCCTACTGGATCTTATTCACTCATGTTGCACATGAATAGACATTGGAGGCATCATACATCACTTTCCTTGCTTGTTCTTGTAACATACTCCTGAGATGTGTAGATATATCTAGAACACCCATCGTTTCATGTTTCTTCTACATCTCATGATTAACGGAGCATAAAATGAGGTCATTGACATCAATAGAGTTGTCAGTTCACTTCTGATAAGATTCCCATTCCTCTCTAGATGCATTAGGAGTTGGTTCCTCTATTCTACTATTTCTAGGTCATAAAGCTTATGTTAACAAGTGAGAAGAATTTTGATTGTCATGTACTAGTCATGGAAGATATCTCCATTCAACTTATATTATTGAAGGATCCATCATCATGAGCAGTTGTTATTTGTATTTTCAGTTAGATCTAAAATGGAAATATTTGCACTAGTCAACAATTTGATTTGAAAATAAATTGATTTGGAAAAATTAATTTGGCATTTATTTAATAATGTTATGACTAATTTATCAAATAAATAGCCTTTATTAATGATTTGTAAGATTACAATGGTAAATCTTCTAGTCAATCAACATCCATAATGCATTGATTTATGAGTCAACTTTGGTTCGATGCTCACAACTTAACTATTAATGTAGGTAACAATTGCCAATTACATCCAAAGATACTCTTAGATAGATGGTTTAACAATTCCTTGTTATAAATCACCTTATGATATATATGTCATGTTTATTCCTCTTTTGCTTAGACCTATTAAGGTAACCTAATCAATTCTAATAAAAAGGTCAATACAATAAGCTATGCACCCTAAGTTGGCATACCTAGATACTTATCATCACACTTAATCAAGAAATATCGTCGACATGTAGTTGATCAAGGTTTTCATGTGCATTACCCAATGGGAGGCATCTTAAACATTAATATTATATTGAATAATTTTATATAATAATCATATGTACACATATTCATTGTTGTGCATATCATATACTGCAAAAATCACCACAAGCGATAAAAAGCATATGGGAACTAATATGACATCTTTTTTTTTTGTAATAGGTAAAATTTGTATTGCCAAAACTTTGCTAAACTTTACAAGGCAGCCACACCCGGCTGAGCATCATATTACAAGGTTATGTAAAACCTGTTGTATGATTAAGAACTAAACTAAAACAGAAAATTATGGGAAGTAGCTACAAAACCCCCAACATTTTCTAGCATTGCAACTCATTCGTACAATGAGTTGTTTTCTGGTTGTGCACACAGCTCTAAAGTCCCTACTGATCTCTTCCATCAGCATCAAAAAATCTTTGGGTGGGCCTCCATGCCTTCTGGTATTTCTTTCCTTCCAAATCCCATACAAAATGCTACCATCAGCATAAACTAATATGACATCTTGATCCAA
Organism: Alisma plantago-aquatica; assembly: GCA_963693085.1. Taxonomy (NCBI): domain Eukaryota; kingdom Viridiplantae; phylum Streptophyta; class Magnoliopsida; order Alismatales; family Alismataceae; genus Alisma; species Alisma plantago-aquatica. The sequence continues at coordinate 23,572,554 of OY856411.1, forward strand.
CAAGAGATAAAGAAAAATAAGCAAGAGATTCACACATACTTTAACCAAATTATGCCTTTATTGGATGGTGTCAAAATTCATTGAGTGTCATGTGATGAGTGTAGTGTCTTCAAGTCTAAAAACCACTATCACTATTATCAATTTGGGAGTTGATTCTTGCTTCCATGTCATGGTTTTCATGTATCACTCTCAAGGTCGGTTTGTCCGATACATTCTTCTGTAACACGTATTTGTGTGTTTGACTTAATATCCAATATCATGACTAATGAGACTCTATCATCAGTCAACACACATTCTAGTCTTATGTATTATTCTTGTCTATTTTGCTTCACAATAATATTGTCCACAGACATAATAAGAATGTATGTACTCTTATTATACATATGATCTTATTCTTTAGGTCCTCGATCTGAAGACAAATTCCGAAGTAACATCTTTCTTTAGACATCTATTATGCTTGTGTCATTATATCATAACTGAGACAAGAATAAAAGACATAATTACCTTTATTTATATTATTAAATCAGTACATGATGCCGCATAGAATCATAAAATGATTCACTCTATGGACATATATACCAACAGACTCCCACTTAAACTTAGAGCTAACCACCCTTGAATGAAATTCCAAGTGATTTACCATGACCGTCATGTTTCTATTTCCTAAAAGATTTTGTTAGAGTTCATCAACATTTGCTTCTAGTTGGTGCAAGTATTCACATCTCCTAGTTGTAAGATCATTCATATGAAATGGAAGTGTTGTAGTATGTGATCTAGGTTCCTTAGCCTATCTAATAGCTACATTGTTTCTACATCATCTCTACTATGTTGTCAATGTTGGAACCATCCCAAGTTCACCAAGGAACTTATTGATCCATACAACAAAATTGTTGTTTCTAAAAAGGCAATGTACTTTGTTTCTATTATAATCAACAACAACTCTCTCTTTCTCAGAACCTTTCCTTCTTATAATTTTGTTGTTAAGGCAAAACACAAATTGAGATTGACATCTTTCTCAGTTTGGAAGCTTGCATCGGTGTCACCATTTACACCCAACTCTTCCTTATCACCATAATCAAGGAACTGATCCTTAGTGATACTTAAGGATGTTCTCTATGGCAGTTCGGTAACTTTTACTAGCATCTGACTGATATCTGCTCGTCATGCAAAATCATAAGAGACATCAGGATGAGTGCATAACTTTGTATACATGATAGATCCAATTGCATATGCATATATCATCTTATTCATGCACTCCCATTATTCACAACAACATGGACATTGGGATCTATAAAGGCTAATTCCAAGAAACATGAGCAAATTTCCTTTCTGTGTGTCCTACATGATGAACCCCTTTAGCAGTTTGTCAATCTATATACTCTTATTTAGGCCAAGAAGTCCACTATATTTATCTCTATAGATCTTGATTCCTATCCCGTTGGATGTTTCACCTAAATCCTTCATATAGAAGTTATTTCTCATCCAGTTCTTTATCATTTGTAGGGTAGGGATGTCATTCTACATACAACATGATGAATACAATTATGCTCCCACTAACCTTCTTGTAAACACATGTTTCATCTTCATTTTGAGTCAAGCCAAACTATTTGACTACCTTGTCAAATTGATGATCCCAGCTCCGAGATGCTAGCTTAAATCTAAAGATTGACCTTTGTAACTAAGTTGCTACGATCCGGATGGATATCATTCATGTCGATCTTCTTTTTGAAGACCCACTTACACCCTATGGGGTTTATCCTTTCAGGTGGATCCACCAAGGTCTATACCTTGTTGATTTACATAAATCCCATCTTAGATCTCATGTCCTGAAGCCATTTCTCAGACTCTAGTCACTTAAATAGATTCTAGGTAGGTTATTGGTTCATCATCTATGACCAACACATTGCCTTGTTGAGTCATAAGATATCCAAATATTATCAGGCTCAAAGAATGTCCTTTCAAATCTATAAGGTTCATGTGTTACATGAATAACTTGAGATTCCACAACAATTTGTGACTCTCCTTGTTCCTTATATACCTCTTCAAGTTCAATTCTTTCTTGTTGGTCTCGAACTTTTTGAGTTCTACTTCTCTCTCAATATTTCCTTTGGAATCAAATTCCTTGGGAGGAACACATCAGTCTTAGCAAAAAACACTTTGTAGTTAGATAGGGTGTAACAGGAGTATCCCTAAGGATATCCATCAACTAACATTTATTTGATTTTGGATCAAGCTTTCAAGAAATTGTTTTCTTTCATAAGCTTCACATCCTCAAATTTCATAAAATACATATGCGGACACTTCCCATGCAATATATCATATGGAGTCTTTTGAACTCATTTACATGGTTCATGATTTAGTGTAAATGTTTTGGTTTATAATCCATATTCCCTAGAAGGAAGTCAAAAGATTATCCAGACTCATTAATCATACCATGTCCAATATGGTATAATACCTTCTTTCTAGAGTCTATTATGGTACAATACCATGGTCTCGCAGAAGGTCTTCAAACTCATGGTTCAAATATTCTACACATTGATCATATGAAGTGCTTTAATACTAGTAACCACCCATAGAATTCATTCTTAAGTCCAGATAAATCAATATGTATGACTCCTAATAGATCACTCTCTCTCTCCCACTATTTTCAGTGAAAGGAGCGCTTCTCATCTTGCCCAGTAACTAAGACTCACATATCTCTATTGATTCTAAATCATAATAGTCGAGATAACCATGTTTATGAAATCTAGAAATACATTTCTCATTTATATTCCCTAGAGGGCAATGACAAAGGTATGTTTCATTTGAGTTATCTAATTTTAGCCGTTCGGTATTTGTGTCATATACGCTTATCTCTAGAACTAATCAATATAAATCAAGTGACATTTGGCCATTTCCATTAAATATTTTATCTTTATATTGAAACATCCATCATTCATTATATGAATTATGAATCCACTCTTATCCATAAAAGATAAATGATGCTTATATAAATTATAGATATGTAATAGAAATTATACAATTCTATTACAAGAACATTCTGCATAGATAAATTTGGCAGGTTCTTACTGTAGTGACAAGAACTCTTGCTCCATCAGTTCCCCCTCATCCTTCCTTTAAAGTCATATTTACACTTGTTTCACCTTCCTAAGTTCCATTAAGTGGAAAGGACAAAGTTCTATAGTATTTACACTTTTTCTTACCTTGAGTGTAAAAGACTTAGACTTCAGCTTAGCCCCATAACTTTTCTTAGCTTTGCTTTCACCCTTGGACACCCCTTCATTGATCACTATCAAAGGTTTAGGTTTTTTGTTCTTCATTTATGCTACAACATCTATCAAAGTGATAAGAAATTTAGACAACAATTTAGCCAAGTTGTTCAAGTAATAGTTATTGATAAATTGGCTATATGATTCTGGAAACCATTGTAGAATCATATTTGTGGCCAACTCTTGGCTCAAAGAAAATCTAGTCTCTTTATATGTTCCACATTCCTAATCAAATATTTAGCACATGGGGCTCTATTGGATCTCCCTCTATCATTTTGCACTCAAAATGTGCCTTGGAGACATTATACCTTTCCTACTTTGCATGATTCTGGTGCATGTCCTTAATATGTGTTACCATCTTGAGAACATCCATGTTTTCGTTCCTCTTATGCAAACATAGTTGATAAAACATAGCATAAGGTTCTTTATGTCCATGGCATCATTGGCATTCTTTTAATAAGCATCCACCTCATCCATGGGCATTTTGGGAGCGGATTCCTTTGGAACTCGTGTCTCTAGGACATAGAGCATGTCCTCATGAGTGAGAACCATTCACAAAGTCTTGAACTAATTATGGAAGTTGGTCCCATTCAGTTCTTGCTTCCTGAGGACCGATCAGAATGATAATGTGTTGGTGTTTGTCATTTGTTTCTACAATAGAAAATATGCATTTGTCAAAACACTTTTGATTTGATTCCAAATATTAAGGATATTAGTTAGGCCTTTAAGTTAATTATTTCTCCCACTATTTTGTTCAAGTTGACAACCATCACTATCAATTAGAAAGATTGCAGTTTACAATCCTCTAGTGATCCATGATCCAAAATAATTGAATTATTACCAACCAACATCACCATCCATAACACAAAATTACTTAGGTAGGTAAGTTTGCCAATTGCATCCAATACAGTTCTTGGATAGATGGTACGCACAACTCCTTGTCATAGCCCATTTGTATACTTCTAGGCACTTAATACCATTAAAATCACCTAGCTAAGCTGGACCCAAAAGCCAACACAATAGAAATACACCCTACTATGATATAACCACATAATTACCATCACACTTCTATGAGATAGATGGCGCACCATGCGAGGGCATGGCCATGCTTGGTCGATCAAGATTTTCATGTATTATGCTTATAGAAATCATCTAAGACTTAAAATTTATTAAGGGATTTTATTTATAAATATATATACATATAAAATCACCATATACTTATCATGTGTATCATATACATACTATGTCCACAAACAAAACATTCAATAACAAATATATGAGACATGGTTATGGCCACACTAATGCAGTTCTCTAGAGACATAAAGAATTATTCTCCACTGAAGGTCATATATCATATGTATCCAACTATATTGGAACTTCTTGTGTTGCGAAAGGGCCTGTCGATTGGACCATCTAGTCCATCGGTTCATCCTCATGTTGGTCGGTAGTTAGCTGACTGATTCTTGGATTAGGTAGTTGGTTGGACTCTTCTAGTCAATCGGTTGGGCCTCTAATCTATTGGCTGGCTCCTTCAGTCCTCCAGTGGATCGACTCAACTTCCAATCGGTCAACTTTCCTGGTAAGAATGCCTTCTTCTTGTCAAAATAGAAACTATTGCTAATTCTATCTATATGTTACATTGTGAAATCAAAATACCTCGAGTTACATTTTAGGGGAGCATAGGGGGTTAACTATTAATAACATTTAGTTAAGAAAGAGGATGGCTCAGTATGCAAAATGAATTTATAAGACAAGAAATAAACCATCCTACCACTCCAATTCCTAGGGAGTATTGGCCATAACCACACATACATCCACCATCAAAACCATTTTACCATGACACATATAGAATGCATATATACATATTACATATGTTGTATCTATGGGACATTCCCTAGTGCATGTAGTATTTAATCAGATATGCACATAAACCATTTAAATGTTCACATCGTTTGAAACAAGATAAATGATAAAAATAAATCTGATCATACCGATTTAAATGCCAATATATAATAAATTGACATGTATCTAACACCACTATAGGGAAATGTGGGTATAAAGTAGGAAGCAGAAATAATAAAATTTCTGTCAGTATTACCTAACTAGAAAATAGCATCAACAATAATGTATCTAGGAAAGAGAATGAAAGATATATGTTGTCTTAGAGCAAGTCCAATGACTATTATTGTAGAGAGATTTAATTCCTTATAAAGTAGAACATGGACAAAAATCGTAGGCATTCTCCTGGTGTAGCACACACAAACAGTGGTTGACAGTTTCCTCCTAGTGTGGCAACAAAAGCTTCCACACCTCTATGTAGTCCATTATGAATTCCACATGTCACTTGTAGAGCCAACGAGAAGGATTTTCCTTCTATTTGTCAACATGCAAGTGTCAACTTCCTTTCCCATTGATGTGTCTTCCTTTTGAGTAGGACTTCTAGGTTCTCTCACATGTTACCATAGTTGTGAAATGAGGAGTCTTCAGACAATCTGTTGACTTCCTCTTCAGAATTTGTGTCTATTATCTTTATTGAGTCTTGTACACCCCCTCTTTATATATGAGTGGATGGGCTAGGATATCCAAAAACTAGGGGTTACAAAAGGTCAGGTCTCATGCCTTGATGGCTATTGTAGACAACCAGTAGGTTGACTGGACCATCCAATTGGTTGACGGGCACACCAGTCGATTGACTGGGTTGTCCACTGGGTCAATCCACTTGGGAAGTGGTGCAAAAACACTATATTTTAATGTGATGATTAATGCATGTTGTTATGAATATTATTGATCATTTGAACCAGTAAAACTAGCCCTTAACTTAGTCAAACTGATCATTTCACATATTGTCGGTTGACTCACTATTTTGACCATCTGTTGGTAACTGAGTTCAGTTGGTTGGTTGGACAATCCAATTGGTCAACATTTTGGTTCCATCATCCAGGGTCAGTAAGGTCAAGTAAGTCAAATGGAATACTTAGTGTTGTTTACTTTAATTACCTAAACACTTTTAGTAACCAAGTTAAATGTTATCCATAAGTAAACTCCTATTCCAAGTGCATCCTATGCATGTGACCGTATAGGTCCCATAATATGTTTGTAGTAAAGTCCATAACCATTATAAATACACAATCAATGAGAGATATCTAGAGACGCATCATTACTATCCAAGTAATTGCAAAGTTTGACAAAAACTCCAACCTACAATCTACCATCAATGTTAACATGATCGTATGGTTCCTTTGTCTCTGATATCCAAATTGAATCCATGGCATGGAATTGTCATCCTTTTAATATTGGATCTATGTTTCATGAACAAAAGTAGACTGTTTTGATACGATGATCTCACATATAATATATTAACTCACAAGAGAATGACCATGCATTTCCCAATCCATCTTATCAAGGCCCAGAATATCAAATTGTCAATAGGAGGGACAAATCCAATCTACATCACTCACAGTCAATATCCATGTATACAACGTACCCAGTCACCACCTTTATGTAAACCCTTAGTCAATATCACATTAGATGGTGTTAAAGTTCATTGAACAATATGTGATGAGTGTAGTGACTTCATTTCTAATAACCACAATCACCACTATCACTTTTAGAGCTAATTCTGACTACCATTTCATGGTTTCCATGTGTCAATCTCAAGGTGGGTCTGTTTGGTATACGGTTCTCTAAGACGTACCTCTGTGTTTGACTTGAAATAAAAATATCATGTCTAATGAGACTCTATCACCGGTCAACACACATTCCATTCTTATGTATTATTGCCTTATATTTTACTTCTACAATAATATCCAACCATGGACATAATAAGAATGGATTTACTCATATTATACATATGATTTCCCTCTTCATGTCCTTAACATGAGGACATATGTCATTGAGTAACATTATTCTTTAGACATCTATTTTTCTTGTGTCACGATCTCAAAATTGAGACATACATAACAAATGGAATTACCTTTATTTATATTATAAAATTGAGTACTGGATGCCCATACTATCAACAAATGATTCTCTCTAAACAAAAACTATATCTTCTTTTGGTTAGGCATTACTAAGCTAAGGCATTAAGTCCTAAACACATATCACCCTTCTCCTTAAGTTTGACTTTGTATATTATACAAGGCCCCATATTATCATTACAAGCGTCTAAGTATGAGGTACAAAATTAAAGTGTGATTACTTTCATATTCACCTTCTATTTGGACTCACAATCGTAGGCGACATTGTTGTCAATAATTAAACCGATGTCACCTTCATGACAAGTAGAAATACTCGCCACTACACTCACTAGAAAATTGTGACATGCACTATTTCTTCAAGATCAGATAGGGAAATACGACCATAGTAGACTTATTAATTATCTGGAGCATAATAGAAAAGAAACTCTTGAACATTGGGTGACTACTGATTGAGAAGTGGGCTACTACTAGTGCACCTGATAATACAAGTGAATATGCATGTGAGGTTTGATTACTGTGATATGCTTCCACCTTAACCATATCAAACTTTCAAAAAACTGCATAGAGAGTAGAGGAACAAATTTGTTGACTTGAAATACCTACTCTCCATGTATGAAATTTTCAAAAGGGGAGAGAAGTACTACTATAGGTTCACAAAGACAAATGACCTACAATCTCTCCCCAAAATGAGAAACTACAATGTTTGACAAGCTAACCTTCTCATTTTGGACATCTTAAAGATGATATCCAATGTTACAATAGAAGTGGCCAAGACAAGGCAACGATCAGGGAATGGGAAGAAACTTAAGCAAAGAAAGTTGCAGAACTAGCAATGAAGAAGAAGTTAATGTTCAAACTCCACATGTTGACCCAAAGGGTCCAAAGGCTACAAAAAAATGAAGCAAAAATCAACATCAAGTCGTGACGGTAGAAGAGGAACAACAAGATGTTGACAAAGGGCAAGTAGACAACATCATTCAAAAGGGATACCATAGTGCAATCAAATACTAAGCCACAATTATGAACAAGGATTAGGAGGGATCGTAGGTACTCCAAGAACATGGAGTTGAACCTCCTTTAATGGAAAAAATCTAGAGACCTGAATGAGAATCAAGTTAGGAAACCAAGATCAACCAAGACAAGAGAGGTAGAGGCTATTTCAATGGATGAAATATCCTCAACAATCTACCCCAAGACCACCGCATGATGAATCGTTAGCCAGCTCATAGATAAAAGAAGCAACATCAAAAAATCCCATCTCTCCATAGAGACAAGAAAAATACTTAAACTTGAGGAGGAGCTAGGAATTCAATTTGACGTCTTGTGCGAGCAAATATTTAACTGCTTTCACAATTTTTCTTCTCTATCACCTAGCCTTCAAATACTAACCATGTAGGAAGAAAAATTAGATGAAAGAACTAATGTATTATGTTGATCATGAAGGACATAGAAAACTTCAGTGCTAGATGATGCAGAATATGGAGATTGCCCGTGCAAAATTGGCACACCCACAGAGAGAGAGATGAGATACAATAAGAATGAGACAGATTCCTATGATAATTGGAGGAGGAGTAGAAATAACATGAAGAGAAACATGCAAAGAAAATAATAATGTGTGGGTTGATACCACCCCCTTCATCTACTTCATCTAGTCCATCAAACCCACTATCCAAAAGAGAAGCGGTGCCACCACCTTTAACTCCAAAAGAAAAAAGAAAACATAATACTTACCCCAGACAAAACTACATCCCATCTAGGGTAATCAATCCTAGCCTCTCTCCTATCAATGACACACTAGAAAAAGAAATAGAACATATAGAGGATATACATATGCATCTAATGGAGGAAGACCCCTCTCAGTTGAAAGAATGCCACTCACAACCCCCAAAAATTGATACACCTAAGCAGAACGAAGATGATAAAGCCATATTTGATTGACTAAAGGCTAATACCTTCCATGATGAAGATGGTGTACATGATATATTACAAGACGATGTCTCATAGACCAAAAAACAAAATTTCACCATATCAACAAGTTACATGGAAATAGACATAGACATATGTAACATATATCTTCAGTTAGTGAGATTGGTGACACAACCCCAATCGACAAAGCTTTAAAAAATGGGGCAACAACTGATCTTGCAGTTATGGGAGGCATAGTAGAAAAAGAAATATCAAAAGAGGCCCTAACAGACAAGGCAACAATAACTAAAACCCTAACACATAATGAAGTGGGAGGAGAATATTGTGATGAAGATGAAGAAGGAACAATCTCTCTCTTAAATGATGCCCCTTCCAAGGACCCTTCCCCCTCTAACCGTGAAACTGAACCTCAGGGCATCAAGCACGACCCCATGCCTCCACCCCTCTCTTGCAAAATGGGGCTATGGACATGAGGATAGTTTCAAAGATCTCCTACAAGTATGTTCATGTTGTCATAGATATCCTAGAAGATAACCTTCCTGGAAGGGATGCCATGTATAACAAAAGGGGGAGAAGGATGACTCGATAGCATTTTAGGGGGGTTGTTAAAAAGAAAGAAAAGATGCACACGTGCTTATTCAAATTCTTATGCATGACTATGCAAGAAGAGTTCTTAAACCCCAAGAAGATTCAACTAATTTGTAATGGGACTCCTACACTATCCAACCATATTTTCAATAAAAAGGAGGCGTTAAAGCCAATCATCGAGAAAAAAGATATAGTGGATAAAAAGCAAAGAACTTAATCATTCTTATGTCCAAAATCAAGGACCATTGTCTTTTGACAGTGACATATCTATATAAAAGGCACATGGTCATCTAAAGTTGTTGTGTCCATGAGCTTAAATGGAATGTGATGATCCACAGTCATTTGGAAGCACAAAAATATCACAATATCATCATATGGCTAGAACAACCAATAAAGGGGCTAGGCAAATGGCACAAAAGTGATTGGAAGACTTTCGTGATATACAAAAAAGTCCCTCAAGAAGATATCATATCTGGGGACTATACTCCTTCGATAATAAGGTTGATGGAGGCTCTAGACATAAGAATTTTATTCGAAGATCTTATATGGAGGATTTATACATACTACATGGTATGTACACAATGGAGGTCATCTATATTAGGCACATATTCCATTACCCAGTGATGCCTCTAGATGTGTTACTGCATGCACTCTATATGTTAGTAGCACTTATTGAAAGGCAGATGTGATGGAGTGAACTTTCGAAAACTTAGATACCATATGGAATAATCAAATTCATGGATGGAAGATACAATTTTGATTTGAGATGATATATGTTTATATTTGGTGGATTCTTTTTGAGGTTCTTACAAGGGAGTATTGTTGGTCAATTTGTTGAATCAATATGCATATCGGTATATGATGGACCAAGGTTTAACCTTTGATCTTGATGTCATGCTCATGTGTTATGTTTTGGCTACGTGCACAAGATCCATAGCACATAGTCTTGATCCAATGGATAGAGTGTTGAGATGGAGATGCCCCAGATTAGGCTTTTACAGCCTTTGGATGTGCATGATCGAGCAACGATTAGAGCAAGGTAGTGGTGAGATTGGAATCGTGACTCAAGTTGCCGGTTTGTGACGATCGTGGCTTGTATGCAGTTTTAAGTGAACGGTTGCTTTGGATAGCCCCCTCGCAAGGACTTGTTCATGGTCAGATCTGGGAGGACCACTCTTATAAAAGTAATGTCTTTCCACTTCGGCACAAGTCGAAGAGAAGGAGATATCCTCCTTGATCCACCGCATCACCAACTACTGGCTGCAAACTCCTCAAGCTACAAGGAGGAGCCACCACAGCAGAGGGTGCGAGGAGGCATGGATCCCTGGCATTTCCAAGTCGGCGCTCCCCAGTGGTGGCGCTCGCAAATGGAAACGGTACCTGAGAGGAGGCAGTGCGGTCTTTTAGCTCCTTCACAGCACTCCAAGAGGCACTATAGACTGCCCCTCATAGCCCAATGAGGAGCATGTGTTCCATGCCGAGGAGGAGACAGAATAGCAGCAGCAGCCTGATAGGTCGAAGGCGTGTGCTTTTCTTATCAGAGACGCTGGCTGCAGGCAGAGCCCAACGGTAGTGCCAAAATCTCATCGGTGGAGAGCCTGAGCAGACCGGAGATTGGAGCATCACAACGGTGGGTGTTTCCCAGGAGGCGACGTGCGCAGGCGTCTCGAGTAGCAGATCGGAGAGATGGGCGGCGTCGGACGAGAGGTGGAGAGAACTAGACTCTTCTCTGCACTGCTTCTCCACAGCCGCAAGCCAAGGGTATGGAGGAGCTCTGAGGAGCAGTGCCGACGACCAGACCAGGTCGAGGCTACTGTGGCACACACGTAGACGTCGTGCGAGGAGAAAGATCACATAAGTCCATGAGCAATTGAAAGAGGGATGAACCAGGCTCCTGCGGGCGTTGTGCGGCGCCGAGAACGGATGCACACAGGCATCGTGCGAAGAAGAAAGAGAGGTGTAGACCGGCCCAAGTCGGATTCCTTGTGAACCAGACAATCACATCCCAGACCAACTAGCAGATCAGTAAAACCAACTGGCTCAGCCAAAGAAGAGCAACGCCTCTTAGTGGCCACGTGGCAGCCTCCGATTCGCTAATAAAGGTAATAATTCAGTAAATGTCTAGATCTTGTATAATTTATAATAATTAGCACGCTTATCAGTAAAATACATATAATATGTCAAAATTCTCAGAAAAATGTGTAGAACAATATGAAATCAAAATATCAGGCTTTTGATGCACTAATTTTAGTGATATCTTGTTAGTTGTGAAATTCTTAATTGATAGATAATAAATATCAAACAACGACCTAAAATTATGAGAAAATACCACTAAATCATGATTCATGTTTATAATGCATATGATGTCAGATATGATCATGGTAATAAATGAAATCATACAATTTTCTTATTGTGGCTAATTAGGGCTAATAACACTAAATAAAATGCAATAAATACATGCATGCTTAATAAATGATGATATTTACAGAACACTCTTATATCAGTAACTAGATGCTAATCTGGAACTTTTATATCAGTTAGACGCACAGAATTCATGTTACATGAGGATGAACCTTAATACATATGATGTAACCCTAATATGGTTAATGAATGTGACATAATGTTAAGTATGTTCACATAATAATGTGACACATGAGTATATCTAGTTATTGAGCCATAATCTGGAAAGTGACATCAGTAAGATAATTCTAAGATAAGAATTCAAGTAAAAGTGGGAATATACTAATGAACTAAGTGAAACCCTAACATGAACACGATTAGGGTTAACATGAGATGTAGATGATGAGAATCTGATAATAGTACATTTTCTTGTCTTAATCAGGGTTGACCAAGGTTAGAGTTGACATGAGGAATATGTGATGATTAGGTTTCTCTTGATCAAGGTACGCTATTACCTCTTGCTTGGCTTATTATACATATGCTTGTGTTATATGGTAGTAAAGACTTGGCATATGGTATTGATTGAAATGATTGTTCTTGTATGATATGTTACATGATTTTCCATACTTATTGCTATGAACACATGAAACATAATATATCTGTTCCATTATATCTAAGCACTTCAACTCTTTGGTAGTAAAGTGCTGGAAAACAAGTACTTCAACTCTTTCGAAGTAAAGTACTTGGAAGTGATCCAACTCTTTGGTAGTAGATCACATTGTGAAATGATCCAACTCTTTGGTAGTAGATCATAAAGGCCTTAATGCATTCAACTCTCAGGTAGTAAATGCATGGATGATATAATGGAAAATATGCTTAAAATATGTGTTCTCTTTTGTTGATGGACATCTTTGTGCAAGTATATGATTTTCTTATATTCCTTCTGTTACTGCCAAGTATTAGTTTTATCTTATTGCCAACATATGATGAGAGGTATATAAAATACATGTAGGCGTACTCAGTACAATATTCTTGAATATTGTGCTGACGTGTACCGCATGTAATCTTTTGTTTAGGTTGTGGTCTTGTGCTCTTGAAGATCCAAGATAGTGAGAGTTGTGTGGCGAGCTGATGTACAGGTGGACCTGTTGTCTTAAGATCATGTAGTTTAGTAGTAGTACATGTATATGTAAAGGTTTGTTGTTCAATATGTAATATCAAATGTTGTAACAAGTCATGTTGTAATTATATGTTGAATGGTGAACATGTGTTGTATGGTTTTATTATAGTTCATGTGCATGTGCTACTGATTGTTTCCTTCTGAATCCCTTGATTTTCTTATTCTTAGCCTAGTGTGGGGTGTTTAATTTGGATTTCTCACTGAGGTGAGGTTTCAATTTAGACGTCACACATCAGATCCAGCTTTAGAAAATTTGGGGATGTCACAAGTGGTATCAGATCATGAACAATAGAAAAGCATGTATTTGCTCACTATGCAACTCAAAACTAAAGAACCTTGCACTTAATAATCTTTTAGGGTTAGATTAGTCGTCTTTTAGAGACTAGATCTGACCTAGCCTCTAGGTTAGCACCTAGATGTCTGAGAACTAGGCCTAGATAGGTGCTTTTTGTATAGCAAGTCCTTAGATGTCGTTCTTTCATTATAGTGCAGCAGTATGGGACGTTGCATTATTTGGAAATGACGTGCATCAAAGGAAGAGAAACCCTAGACATATTGCGCACGTTTTCTAGAGTAGCTACACTGGTCTATACCTTGTTCTCACCCTTTTCACTAGTTTTCTTGACACTATACTCTCTACTATGTGTGGGGCACTCATTTTCAGGATTTGGTTTTGGATTCCAATCGGATTGAACCTTGATAGTTTCTCTGACGCATGTTTTATCGGAGAAAAACTATATAATATTTTATTATGTATATGTATTACAAAAAAATGTGTTCCCACACAAGTACGAGTACGAGGTGATCATGCAACCTAAGTGAAAGTGAATGACATCAGTCTAGAAGAGAGAATAGTTCTAGATTAGATGTCTAGAGCCTTGTTTGGTATATTATGATAGATGGAATAGATGATATAAGTTTTGATGATATGATGTAGTATGAACAAGGAAATAAGATCATATGAATGAAACATGTTACATGAGGTGTTAACCCTAGGGCTTAATAAAGATGAAAAATATAGTTTGACAGTTAGCACAACATAATGATTATGACACCTTAATGTGATCTAGATGGATAAAGTGGGTTGGTTATAGTTAACGCCCTCCTAAAAGGCATATGTTAATGTTGAACATTTTCTAATAGTTATATCAATAAAATGTTGATGACACCTTGATACAATGGGTTAACTTTAACTAACTCCTTTGAAACATGGTAATATGATGTGGAAACCCTAATGCATGACTAAATATAAGGAAGCAAATCTAACATATGAGATATGTAATGACATAACTAAAGTTTCTAGACCCTTGTTTCAATCTTCATGAAGAGGGTGTTTCACCTTAGATGTTTTGAACCCCCTAATAGTACTTTGGATACATGGTTCTAGGTAACCTTTGTGGATATGTTACACATAGAATGGTGCCTACATGTGGATGAGAGCAAGATAAGGATTTTCCTAGAAGTATGAGTCTGGTTTACTTCCGAGGACAAAAGTTCTTTTAAGATGTATATGATGTGACAAAGTGGGTTTTCTGCCTTAATTTTGAGGACGAAAATTCTTTTAAGGAGTGTAGGATGTGATGGAGTGAACTTTTGAAAACTTAGATACCATATGGAATAATCAAATTCATGAATGGAAGATACAATTTTGATTCGAGATGATATATGTTTATATTTGGTGGATTCTTTTTGAGGTTCTTACAAGGGAGTATTGTTGGTCAATTTGTTGAATCAATATGCATATCGGTATATGATGGACCGAGGTTTAACCTTTGATCTTGATGTCATGCTCACGTGTTATGTTTTGGCTACGTGTACAAGATGTGCTTCACATAGTCTTGATCCAATGGATAGAGTGTTCAGATGGAGATGCCACGGATCAGGCTTTTACAGCCTTTGGCTGTGCATGATCGAGCAACGGTTAGAGCAAGGTAGTGGGGAGATTGGAATCGTGACTCAAGTTTCCGGTTTGTGACGATCGTGGCTTGTATGCAGTTTTAAGTGAACGGTTGCTTTGGATAGCCCCCTCGCAAGGACCTGTTCATGGTCAGATCTGGGAGGACCACTCTTATAAAAGTAATGTATTTCCATTTTGGCACAAGTCAAAGAGAAGGAGATATCCTCCTTGATCCACCGCATCACCAGCTACTGGCTGCAAACTCCTCAAGCTACAAGGAGGATCCACCATAGGAGATGGTGTGAGGAGGCATGGATCTCTGGAATTTCCAAGTCGGCGCTCCCTGGTGGTGGCGCTCGCAAATGGAAATGGCACCTGAGAGGAGGCAGCACGGTCTTTTAGCTCCTTCATAGCACTCCAGGTGGCACTGTAGACTGCCCCTCATAGCCCAATGAGGAGCATGCGTTCCATGCCGAGGAGGAGACGGAATAGCAGCAACATCCTGATAGGTCGAAGGTGTGTGCTTTTCTCATCGGAGACGTTGGCTGCAGGCAGAGCCCAACGGCAGTGGCAGAACCTCACCAGTGGTGAGCCTGAGCAGACCGGAGATTGGAGCATCACAACGGGGGTGTTTTCCAGGAGGCAACGCGCACAGGAATCTAGAGCAGTAGATCGGAGAGATGGGCGGTGTCGGGTGAGAGGTGGAGAGAACTAGACTCTTCTCCGCACTGCTTCTCCACAGCCGCAAGCCAGGGGTATGGAGGAGCTCTAAGGAGCAGCACTGACGACCAGACCAGGTGGAGGCTGTTGCGGCACACACGTAGACGTCGTGCGAGGAGAAAGATCACAGGAGTCCATGAGCAAGTGAACGAGGGATGAACCGGGCTCCTGCGGGCGTCGTGCGGCGCCGAGAACGGATGCACACTGGCATCGTGCAAGGAAGAAAGAGAGGTGCGGACCGGCCCAAGTCAGATTCCTTGTGAACCGGACAATCACATCCCAGACCAACTAGCAAATCAGTAAAACTAGATGGCTCAACCAAAGAAGAGCAACGCCTCTTAGTGGCCACGTGGCAGCCTCCGATTCGCTAATAAAGGTAATAATTCAGTAAATGTCTAGATCTTGTATAATTTACAATAATTAGCATGCTTATCAGAAAAATACATATAATATACCAAAATTCTCAGAAAAGTATGTAGAACAATATGAAATCATAATATCAGGCTTTTGATGCATTAATATCAGTGATATCTTGTTAGTTGTGAAATTCTTAATTGATAGATAATAAATATCAAACAATGACCTAAAATTAAGAGAAAATACCAGTAAATCATGATTCATGTTTATAACGCATATGATGTCAGATATGATCATGGTAATAAATGAAATCATGTAATTTTCTTATTATGGCTAATTAGGGCTAATAACACTAAATAAAATGCAATAAAGACATGCATGCTCAACAAATGATGAAATTTACAGAACACTCTTATATCAGTAACTGGAAGCTAATCTGGAACTTATATATTAGTTAGACATATAGAATTCATGTTACATGAGGATGACCCTTAATACATATGATGTAACCCTAATATGGTTAATGAATGTGACATAATGTTAAGTATGTTCACATAATAATGTGACACATGAGTATATCCAGTTATTGAGCCATAATCTGGAAAGTGACATTAGTAATATAATTCTAAGATAAGAATTCAAGTAAAAGTGGGAATATCCTAATGAACTAAGTGAAACCCTAATATGAACACGATTAGGGTTAACATGAGATGTAGATGATGAGAATCTGATAATAGTACATGGTCTTGTCTTAATCAGGGTTGACAAAGGTTAGAGTTGACATGAGGAATATGTGATGATTAGGTTTCTCTTGATCAAGTTACGCTATTACCTCTTGCTTGGCTTATTATACATATGCTTGTGTTATATGGTAGTAAAGACTTGGCATTTGGTATTGATTGAAATGATTGTCCCTGTATGATATGTTACATGATTTTCCATACTTATTGCTATGAACACATGAAACATAATATATATGTTCCATTATATCTAAGCACTTCAACTCTTTGGTAGTAAAGTGCTGGAAAACAAGTACTTCAACTCTTTCATAGTAAAGTACTTGGAAGTGATCCAACTCATTGGTAGTAGATCACATTGTGAAATGATCCAACTCTTTGGTAGTAGATCATAAAGGCCCTAATGCATTCAACTCTCAGGTAGTAAATGCATGGATGATATAATGGAAAATATGCTTAAAATATGTGTTCTCTTTTGTTGATGGACATCTTTGTGCAAGTATATGATTTTCTTATATTTCTTCTGTTACTGCCAAGTATTAGTTTTATCTTATTTCCAAGATACGGTGAGAGGTATATAAAAGACACGTAGGCGTACTCAGTACCATATTCTTGAATATTGTGCTGATGTGTACCGCATGTAATCTTTTGTTTAGGTTGTGGTCTTGTGCTCTTGAAGATCTAAGATAGTGAGAGTTGTGTGGCGAGCTGATGTACAGGTGGACCCGTTGTCTTAAGATCCTATTGTTTAGTAGTAGTACATGTATATGTAGAGGTTCGTTGTTCAATATGTAATATCAAATGTTGTAACAATTCATGTTGTAATTATATGTTGAATGGTGAACATGTGTTGTATGGTTTTATTATTGTTCATGTGCATGTGCTACTGATTGTTTCCTTCTGACTCCCTTGATTTTCTTCTTCTTAGCCTAGTGTAGGGTGTTTAAATTGGAGTTCTCACTGAGGTGAGGTTTCAATTTAGACGTCACACATCAGATTAATCTTTAGAAAATCCGGGGATGTCACAACAGATGTTGCGAGAGGTCAAAAAGGTGCTATAAATTGAACCTAAAGAAAAAGAAAGTGCATGGAGTGGTAGACGGGATGGAATGCCACCGAGTAATAGACAATTAGAATGAGCAGACTAAAGATACAACAACAAAAAATCAACATCAAAAACACCAATAGAAGAAAGAGAAGATAAAATAAAACATAGAAACACCCCCTCTAGAAAATCATGTTGAAGAACAGATGGTCACAAATACAACAGTAGAACAACCTACAGTTACAGACCAACCAAAGGAGGGGTAACTTAAAGAAAAAGTCCTCTGTGACCATCTTGAAGACACTTATTTCCCAAGTTTTAAAGAAGTAGTACCTAAAGGGCCGACTGGGACTATCAAGGCAACCTTTCCCAACTTTGACACACAGGCATTTGAAAGTTTATTAGCGATCATGATGTTTTACAAAATAAAATGGACTTGATCATGGACATGCCTAAATAAGATAGAGATTCTAGGGATATTTTATTTCATAGGGTAGGATATGCATCCTAAACTACAACCTCCATGATACACCAAAGATCAACAATTGTATATCAGTGAGCATTATGTCATCCTTCCATTCCCTTCTGGTAGATGAATTTTCAACTACACACATGGTGTGTTACCTACTTCAGGAGGACATCCTAACTCAAGAGAGACGGAGAGACTTATAGGACATTAAAAAACCTCTCTCTTGAGCTTCATCTATCTTTATTGTTGGTATGTATGCCCATAGAGCAAGTCATGTGATGATTGTAATGGGATACTTTGTAAATGATTTGAATAATAATAAAGGCAATTTCTGATCTATATGTTTAAATTGTTACTGAGATGATGGTGTAACATGATAGATGTCTAAAGAATGGTTTTACTCAATGAAGTATGCTTTTGGGTTCATGACCTAAACGATGAGATCATACAGATGTTAAGAGTATACATTCTTGTTTAGTCCCTAGTTGGTTGTTATTGTGGAAATAACCATAAACATCAATAACACTGAAGACTAGATTGTGTGTTGGTTGATGAAAAAATCTCATTAGTCATGATATAGTGATATCAAACCAAGCACATAGGTACTTGTTAGAGAACAAGGTACCGGACAGACCCACCGTGAGAGTGACACATGGAACCATGACTTGGTAGTCACAGTCAGCTCTCACAGTGATGGTGGTGAGTGTGATTCTTAGACCTGAAATCACTACACTCAACACATGTCGTTGGGTACACTTTGACATCATCAACCGTAATCCTGAAACATGGGTTGTTATAAAGGTTATGATTGGGTGGCTTTGACACATGGGGCTTTTGAGGGGTGAGTGATAGATATGGGATTTGTCCCTCCTGAGGGAGTTTGATATCCTTGGCCACTTGATGAGTAGGATTGAGAAAGGCATGCGCATGCACGTGTGAATCAATATGTGATATTGATGTCACACACATCTCACCCAGTCTGCTCTGAGATCAAGGAAATGAATGAACTTTGATAGGATGACTGTTCCATGCCTCGAGTTCATTCTGGATATCAGTGACAAAGGAATTATACATTCACTGTAACACCATTCACAGATTGTAGGATTGAAAGTTGTTATCCAACTTTCTATTTCACTTGGGTAGCAATGATGTGTGACTAGGCACCTCTCTTTGCTTGTGAAGTCATAAGTGTTATGGACTTTCACTGCCAACGTGAAATGGACCTACAGGGTCACACACATAGGATTTAACCTAGAAGAGGAGTTTTGTCCACAAGCAATGTTTAGATTGATTACTAAAGGAGTTTAGTAGTTCAATTAAACACTCAATCAATCAATAGCTCAATATCATAATGTTCAAGGTGTTGGACGCATTGATTGGAGTATCAGATTCATTGAAATCACATTTGACTGATTCTGCACAATCTACACTCCCAACTGATCGGCTTATGTGATGAACCGATCGGTTGAGCTTGGTGAACCGGTCGGCTCAAGTGTTGAACCGATCGGCTCAAGATCAGGGTGAACCAATTGCTTCAAAGGTTGAAACGATCGATTGAACTGGTGCAACCGAGCAACTTGGGAAAGTAGGATTGGTGAGAATTTTCCTTTCATTTCAATTATCCAATTTGATTGGAAATAGGATTGGTATTCGATACCAATTAGAAACAAAAGAAGGAAAGTCAATCAAGAACCGACCTGGAACCCCAACCGACCAGTTCAGGAGTGAACCGACCGGTTCAAGGGTCCCAACCGATCAGTTGAGTTGTCAAACGACCGGTTCAGGTCCCCAACCGACCGTTTCATTTGTGAAATGATCGGTTCAGGTTGCGAGTTGGTTGCTTTTGTGGAAAATCTCGAACCCTTCTACTCCTGCTTTTAGTCCCATATTGCCGGGGGCAGAGAACGTTGTCCCATGACCTACCTATATATAGGGGTATTGGGGGCTTCTCAGAACACAACTCAGTGCAAGCCAGTTGCTCTGCAAAGTTGTCGTTCTCTCTGGTTTTGGTAACCGAGAGAGAGCCTGAGCAAGTACTTCCTGCAAAGGGAGGTGCAGTAAGGGAAAGACAACTGCAGTTGTAATTGGCAGCAGGAGAGTGTGTTGGCGACTAGTACGTCAACAGAAGGGTGTGACTCCTTCCACTTCCTTGTGGGACAAGGAGTGTGGAGTTCCAGGTGGTCCGTGTGGACTACTTCAGAGGCAGGAGGTCACTGCCGCTTGGAGGACGACTGTCAATCCCGACAGTCCCGTTGAGAGGAGGAGTCTTCAGTCCCGGTGCAACCAGGAGTTGCACTGACACCGTCCAACACCGGAGGTGAAGACCGCACAAGGCGCAAGGTTTTGTCACCGAGTAAGCCTCGGGACAAGGTATGCATTTACAAACCATCTTTCCTATTCTATAGACGTTGACACGATTCCTTTTATTCTGGGTTTTGGGGAGAAAATTTTTGTTTCCGCTGCTTCTCTGCCTCCTCTAAAACCCAACATTGATCTCATGCATGACAACAACTGAACACTTTGGAAATCAACATCACGACAAAAATAGTGGTCCTGTACACAATTCAGATGTTGATTATGGACCAAAATGATATGCAAACATGACACAACTCATTATCTTCATCGAGGAAAAAGAAAAGTCATTTGAAGAAGAGGTTATCAAGCTAATCTAGACTCATGACAACTAATACAATTTTTTCCCAAACAAAGACTTCAAGAAACCTCTATTTTGCAGCAAAAGCCCTAAACAACTCCCTTAATAAAATGAATGTGGGTTTTATTGCCTTAGCAGGATGGAAGCCCCTATCTTGAGGGGTGTAATGGTAGAAAGTGTACAACACTGACACTATCATCTTCTTCATGGGATATATGATGCTCAACTTCTGCGCTGTCATCAAGTGAATGAGGGATTGAAAGACAATGAGTAAAACCTCATCATTTTACATTCTACCTCATTCTTTGATACTTTGAGACAATGTGTATGATAAGTTTGAAGAGGGGTGTGAAAGCAGGATAGGGAGGTAGTATTATATTTCCTCTACCTTGTATCCATTGTGTTGCTTAATCTATTACATTCTTGCTCTAACAATTGCACAAAAACCTTAACGTTACATATATACATTTTCTTCCCTTCAATTTTTTTTTAAATTTGAACCTTTTAACCTATACTTGTTAAACTACCACTTGTTGATAATTAAGAATTTTGCTAAAATCAAGGATAAAATTTTGATATAGACCAATTTTAAATCCAATTTTCCTAGATGTATGTCTCACACCCTTTTATACTTTTTTTTCCTTCAAGATGTTTCTTAGCATTATTATCGCTAGAGTGACCAAATCGGGCAATAATTGATTTAATAAGTTGATGTTGATTATGTTTTTATGTCATCTTTATCCCAAGAAACTGCGATTATAAAAAAAATTATCTATATCCTCAGAGAAATTCCCAGAATTAAGGAGGACCTAATATGGTGCACCCCTATTAGATCACTCTATCCTTCTAGTACAAGTTAAAAGTGTGTATATCATGCAAAATGGAAACATTTACCGCTTCTAGTTATCAATCATCACTAGGGTAAAAATAGGCTTGGTCTCCCACACGTCCCAAAAATCTTATCAATCATGAGCCTTGTGAGACATAATAAAAGCCTAGGAGATAAAAACATTCCATTTGTTCCTAGTAAGATAGTGAAGGGTTTTTCCCTATCGGTGTATACTTGTGCTCAAGAATCTAGATATGTCATGCACGCTAGTAGAACCTGGAAGCCAAAAACATTACACCCTATCTTTCAAGTGATCTAGCAAACCACCTAAAATCACAATATGACTAATGGTTGAATGACACTATTATTACAGTAGTACAAATGATTGACTGGCCTGAGAAGGATAGGCTACACTGTAACATTATCCCACCCCCACACACCTCTCTTGACTACCCAAAAAAAGTTGGGAGAAATACTTAACTTAAGCGAGATCGAAACACAATTATGGAAAGAAAATGAGGCTTTAAATGAAAATCACAAAGGATTTACCCTTCCTAGAAGAAGGTTATATTGAATAAAAAGGTCTCACAACTCTTATGATGACCTAGAATCTTAGGATTATAATATCCAATGTAATACTTCGATTTCATGAATATTCTTATTTGGATGAACCCAACTTGAGGTGACTCTTTTCCAAACATGGTTCGATTGGACCACAAGTATGACTACAACTCTCTTAAGGATTGATAATGCATATACACAACCAATTGCATACATGAGATGGTTAATACATGCCTTTAGTTAATATGATGTACTTATGCAGTTAATTATCTAATCGAGGTATATTCATATAATTTATTGATGGTCATGGAGATCTAATAATAAAGTAAGTTAAACTTGTATTGATGATGTTAGAGGTTATTTGTTGCATACTGTAACATCCCTGACCTGGGTTATACTTTAACCCTAGGTGTTTTGTTTAAGAAAGATAATTATGTTCTTGCTCTTATCTTTTGAAAAGTAATTAAGTTTCAAAAGGAATTTATATTTCAATTTTAGTCCTTTTTGAATAATGTTGAAACAATGTTTGCTTAGTTTGGACTAAAGTGCAAATTACCCAATGTGAGGGGTTAACTTGCAAATGTTACTTGATAAATGGTCCTCATGTGTTGAAGCATCATGAGTATGAAGATTATGTAGATGTGTGGCTTGTGAAAGCCTGAGCACCATAAAAGAGCTGATAAAGCAATGTTTGTGCATTAAAACCTAGTTTTGGTGTAATGTGCAATTTACCAAAAACCCAAGGTTCAATATGCAATTTATCACTTCAAAATAGTCCCAAATGTTTCTTGGCATCATGTAGAGAAAATAAAATGAGAGGGGCGTCTCATTTGTATCATTTTGGAGGAGAGAGAATCTTGATATTAAAATAATCAAGATTTAAGCATAATTGAAACCTAATTCGATTTAATGCAAAAATAATTATATTAATTTAAGTTCCCTTAAAAAAAAATTGAAATGGTTGAAATCCATATATGTGGACGACCATGTGCCTTGCAAAGGCATGAAAATATCTAAAGGAAGTGGATAACTCACTCACATTATTAAAAGAAAAAGAATTATCTACTAACTTTAGGATATTATTATAATATGATTTAAGGTGCTTAATTTGCTTTTCTTTAAATCATGGATAATTGAGAGGAATAAGAGGCAAAGATGATAGACTCTTAACCATGGAAGGGAAGGGGGAAAGTGGTAAGTAAATAGAGGAGATAATCTCTACTTTCTCTCTCTTAAATGATTTTTTAATAAAATGCATATATGCTCCCTTATCCATAGCTTGGATGGGTAATTTCGAATCCACCTTCACTTCTTGCTTTCAAAAACGACCAATGGAGCTTGTATCAATAGGAGGACGACCCCCAACCTGTTGGTAAGCTTCTTGACCTTCTTTCACCTTGATTCCATGGTGGAAATCACAAATCAATGCTTGATTTCCTCTTATCTTCACTCAATCTTCAATTCTAGCCATTCCTTTTCACTCAAAGCTTGAGGACGAGCTTTGGATAGTTGAAGGTGTTGCTTTCACCATTAAATACGTGGATTTTGAAGCTTTGAAGCTCAATTGGAGGCGGGTTTTATAACTTGAACCCTTACTATTGTTATTGCATTCAATTCCTTATCAATTGTTGATCCTTTCTTCATTCTCAAAATTTTATTTGGTTGATTGATGGAATAACCATGAAAATCACAGAAAGTTTCATGGGTTTAGAGATTTATGATGATGACATCATCATAAGCACACACCTCTCAAAATATCTATTACAAACGATTTCAACAATAGGGTCCAATCGGTTTCACCAAACCATTTGGTGACCAAACGGTTTGCAAACCGTTTGGAGGTTTGGAACCCAAACCATTTGGATGGGTTGACCATTTGGATGGGTTGACTTGAGGTTAGGATCCTAGTACATGTTGGATGATGATCTAATGGATCCAATTGGTTAATTCAATATATGGACAATCCTCCCATTAGAAACCCTAATCGGGTTAAGTGTTGAAATTTCAAGTGGTTGATTTAATATTTTGGGTTGTTTAACCCAAATGGTCTCAAGACCGTTTGGAGGTTACCCAAATGGTCTCAAAACCATTTGGAGGTCAATCAAGACCGTTTGGAGGTCTAGGGTTGAGTATAGTTGAGTACTTGAAGATCCAGAGATATCAATTGAAATGCAATCAATAGCTGATTTGATGATCAATCCAATGATCTAAACACTAATTAATTTTCACAAATTTTAATGATGATATGGGGCAAACGGTCTCAAGACCGTTTGGAAGTCATCAAATTGACCTCACGACCATTTGAGGTCAGGTCATGTCATGGTTTGATGATGATCCAATGATTTCAATTGGACTAGTTCCACAATGTCAACCATTGATGGTTCCTCAATTTCAAAACCCTAATTGATGGTCTCTTGATTATAAACCCTAGTTCAATTGGCTTCCAAACCCTAATTGAAGGTTTAATTGAAGGGTGATTCAATGGTTCAATTGAATAATAAATCAGTGGTTTAATTGATAGATGGTTCAATGATGGAAACCATGAATTGATTGTGATGGAAGACCTTTTTGGTCCATTCGGTTGTGAGAGAGTTTGGACCAAACTGTCTTAAGACCGTTTGAGTCCAAACGGCCTCAAGACCATTTAGGATCAAACGGTCTCAAGACCATTTGAGACCAAACGGTCTCAAACCGTTTGGAGACCTAAGTGGTTTCAAGTGTGAATTGTCCATACAGTTTCATCATTGTTTTGCTTAAACAGTTTCAAACCGTTTCGAGCATCAATGGTCAAGAACGTTTGGATGTTTCAATGAAATTAAGTCAATTGGAAACCTAAGGGAATGAAAGATAAAAGGACCCCATGGTTGTTACTGATTTATCTCAAAGATAATCTCTAGGGTTGTACCTTTAAGGTACTAAGTAATTGGTAACCCTAGATGAGTTAATCCTTGAAGCTTAAGTAAGTAGTAACCCTGTACACTATGTCAATCATAGTTGTATGTACTTGATTGGAGGGTTGATGTGATCTAATCAAGCTGAAAGGATGATAAAAAGGAATTCATACATGAGTATTAATCATGTGGTGATTAGGGTATGATCCTTAGTAAAGAGATCATGAAACCCTAATCAAGAAGGTTAATGAACCCTAACCCTAATTCAGGGTAACATGATGTAAACCCTCATTATGGGTAATGGAATATGAAACCCAATTTGGGATGAATAGTAAATCCTAATTATGGACAGTTGAATAAGAAACCCTAATTTTAAGGTAAAGTGCATGAAACCCTAAACTAGAGTAATGTGATGTAAAACCATGATGTATTGTTATGAGGTAGAACTCAAATCCAGGGTGATGCTATGTAATGTTATATGAAACCTTAATCTTGGATAATATTGTGATAAATTATAATCCTAATTTGTGTAATGGGATGAGTATCCCCAATTGACATGAATTGAGAAACCCTAATTGAGGTAATTCCATAAGAAAACCTAATTGAGGGTGATGCCATGAGAAAACTCTAACTGGAATGAATAGTAAACCCTAATTATGGGCATTGTGATATGAAACCCTAATGTAGGGTGATTCTATATGCAATCCTAACTCTAATGAAGGGAGATGGTATGTGGAATCCTAATCCTAATGAAGGATGATAGTATGTGAAACTATAAACCATAATAAGGGGTGATGGTATGGGAGACCCTAATCCTAATAATGGAATGGTGACTATTACATTGATAAGGGAAATACCTAAAGTGATTGATGATAGGTAACCTTATAGCAAGCAATGCCTTAATCTGAGATAAGTTCCTATCATTTAAGATAGTTGGACCATCCTTATGTGTCTTTTATGACCTATGCACTTCACAATATAGGTGATAGGTTAGTATATGGAAGTATTAAGATGGGAAATACCTTAATACAAGATAAATTGATAAACTCAAGAAAGTTTAAAGTGCTGATGGAAGTGAAATATCAAAACATCATAGATATCACATCCAGCTCTTTAAGAATGATATCCCTTGATACATCTCAAATCCAACATACATGGATGAGTAACTTATAAATAGTGCTATCCTAATCATTACATCAAGATGTACTGTGTTTTATGAACATGAAAATGGTTGTTGCCTAGTGAAAGGTGACAAGATGTTAAATGTGCTTTATGAGCCATGAGATTAGTTGTTACCTAGTAAGAGGTAACAAGATATTTTGATAGGCCTTGTAAACCGCATGAGTAAGTTGATACCTAGTGAAAGGTACCAAGATAATTATAGAAGTCCCCTGTAAGAGATGATAATGTTCTTAATAAACTAAGAAAATGGAAACTTAGTAACATAATAACTATAATAAAAGGATACAATAATAATGATGGAACATTGATTATAAAAGTGTGAAGAAGAATGGGATACTTGTAATACATAAAGAATGTGATTGAGCAGGATAGCATGGCCAAAGTAAATGTCAGTAGAAGAATGAGGTACCCAATGTTGTGTAAATAGACATGGGACGTAATCACAGGATTGACATAGTTCAATATGTGGAATAGTTGCACATGATTGCATAGTTCAATACCTAGAATAGATGCATAGGTATGGCATAGTCTAATACCTGGAATGATTGTATGAGATTGATAATGATTTAATCTGAGATGTTTACACATGATTGGTAACAACCCAATACCTGGAATAATATCATAGGATTGGAAACAACCCAGTACCTGGAATAATATCATAGGATTGGTAACAACCCAATACCTGGAATAATATCACAGGATTGGTAACAACCCAATACATGGAATAATATCACAAGATTGGTACCAACCCAATACCTGGAATAATATCACAGGATTGGTAACAACCCAATACCTGGAATAATATCACAGGATTGGTAATAACCCAATACCTGGAATAATATCACAGGATTGGTAACAATCCAATACCTAGAATAACTGCATAGGATTTATAATAAACCAATACCTGGAATAATGTCACAGGTTTGGTAATTACCCAATACCTAGAATAATGTCACAGGATTGGTACAATCCAATACCTGGAATAACTACACATGATTGGTAATAACCCAATACCTGGAATAATGTCACAGAATTGGTACAATCCAATACCTGGAATAACTGCACATGATTGGTACAATGCAACACCTGGAATAACTACACAGGATTGGTAATAACCCAATACTCGGAATAATGTCACCGGATTGGTAATAACTCAATACCTGGAATAATGTCACATGATTGGTAACAATCCAATACCTGGAATAGTTGCACATGATTGGCATAGTTCAATACCTAGAATAGTTGCCCAGGATTGGCATAGTTCAATACCTAGAATAGTTGCACAAGATTGGCATAGTTCAATACCTGGAATGGATGCACAGGGTTAGCATAGTCTAATACCTAGAATGGATACACAGGAATAAATAAGTTCAATGCTTGTACTAGTTGCCCAAGATTGGTATAACCCAATGCCTGGAATATTTATACAGGATTGGTATAGAACAATGCCTGAACAGGATATGATGAGGTACACTCTCATGTCCAGTATAAACCAATATCTATTTAGCAGATTGGCTAAAGTCAATAGATAGAAACAAGAAAGAGTCATGGGTGACATAACAGAGTAATGAGTATCATGAGAAAATCATGGGATGTCGAGTTAATACAATGGATAAATGATATACATGTTCTTCCTATTCCTTATAAAGAGAATAAATGATTTAGTGCTCTATCATAGATAGTTGCAATACTTAAAGATGAGAATGATCTAAACTACTTATCCTCTGCTCAGTTTTATATTAGTTAAACTGCAATAATGATGTTTCTGGTGGAGAGTTATATCTTTCACTGGGGAAATTTTCAATTGTCTCACCCCGTGGGATCCAACACTTTTTATGTGGACGAGTACGAAGGAGACTGAGAACATCTTACAGAGGAAGAAATTCAACAACAGTAGGTATAGCATCAATAACATAGGTGGAGTGTGATGTTTGTCGTGTTTGTAGATAGAAGTCCTATGTGTCGTCTCTGTACTCTCAGGTCCTCAGAGTTTGTAGTTAGTATTTTTAACAAATCGATTTGAGATTTTGGCTTGATGCCTCGAGGTTCTTATGCTATCAGTGTTTAGCTTTTAACAAGGTAGTTGATGTTGTAAACCTCAAGAAGAGATGGTACAAGATATGTACTTACGAACCAGGATGTAAATGTAATGTATTGGTTCTTGTTGAAAGAGTTTTCCTATGAATGTATCTCTTTGAAAAAGATTTTAATTTTTAGTGATTTTCAGTAATCCGCTATTAGTGATCGCTTCTGCTTAAGCTAATCATGTTTTTGTGAGTTGGATGCCACACATACTATAAGTTCAACACTCTTAAATACATAACCTCTTGGTGTATCTCAATTGATAGGACAAACATTGGAATTGTAGTTGCAAGTTACTAAAGTTTTAAGAAGATGAATTTTGTTATCAAGAAGGAAGATTAATTATTAATCTTGACCACAATTCCTGATTTAATCAATTAGCATGCCATCTGAAAGCTACCCCTCTAGTTTCAACCTTGTTGTGGGTCATTTAATGTTTAACATATTGGTATGGCATTTATATGGGTATCTAGTGACCCATCCATTGTCCCCTATATGCGGATTTCACGGAGCCGTTAACACATGTAGGGGGTGGGTCGCATACTTCTCGTACAGAAAACCTCAAAGTTTTTGACCTCATCTATCATCCTCTCCACCTTCTGTGGATCTTAAGGATCCCTTTAGTTGAGTGTTAGTGGGAGATCTTCTGCCTTCCTTACCATCCTCTTTGTTGCACCATGTAGTGCGTAGCCCTTGCGAGCCCTTGAGAGAAAACCATGTAGGGTATGTGAGGAGCACTAGATGGTAGAAGAATCCACCACTACAGATGACATGAGTAGGTATAAGAGCATATGCTTAATCTTATAGGCGGCAAAATGGGAAGCAATGCTACCTAGATGAAGAGGAGGATCAATGGGAAGCAAAAGGGTTCAAGGCATTCCTATGACCATCGACTCCAATGTGGATTGAGAAATGAAGGTGATTCAAAGACGTGACTGGGAGTTTCTCTTCTAGTTTAGATGATGTGCAGGAGTAGAGATGGTACTCGCAAAGCTCCCTAGCACACCCGCATAGTAGAACGAGCACAAGGGAGAAAACCAACCACAACGTCCTTCCACTAGGGATTTTGAGGAGTCCAGCAAAGTTAGCCTGTTTGAGGGAGGAAGGGGTTGGAGAATTAGAACCGAGTTCTTCACCATGTTCTGATAGTGCTAAAAAGTTCCCTGGTGCTTTGTGACACTTCTCTCGAAGTCATATTGGTGTCGGGTATTGTAGATGACGCCCACCTATATTCCCATGGAAACTGCAACGTTGAAGTATGATGGAGCTTCACCATCACGAAGACCCACTCTGAAGGGGTTCATAGATGAGATGAGGCTCTTTATGAAGTAGTGTCTTGGCTAAGGAAGCAGAATAGAAGCATATTGGATCCTGGAGGTTGGAGGAAGCTTGTCACAAACATCGTGAATGGTGGGGATTCGTGTGTCTGGAACCAATCAGTCGCATAAGGAGAGCAATGGAGAAGAGGAAAGGAGGGGGAGTGGACCAACCATTCTAGCTCCCAGACAACCAATGAGGGAGTCACATCCCTTGTAGTTAATTTGACATCCATCCAAGGCTTTTGGAGGTAAGGATCTAATGCCTCACGTTAATCCCAAAAGTAATTCCTTTTAAATTTTTAGTAAATGTACTTATCTTAGAAATACAACTATAAATAGCTCCCTAACCTAATAAATTCCCCCAAGATACCCCTAAACTAAGGAAAAATACCCTCTTTCTTATAGAATCCCTAGATTAGACTTTTTTTCATATTTATTGACCATATATAATTTGGATAATGACACTTCTTTTTAAGGTTAGTTGTATTGAATAATCAGCAAATCATGAAAAGTAAATGTGAGAAATTTCCAATGGGGACCTAGTATCACTTAAAAGCTAAAAATGGACTCTAATATGATTATAATTTCAAAATAATAGGTCTTTTACTATTAAGGAATAATTATATGTGTTTAACCTCATTTTAATTCTAAAACATAGACCAAGCTTTAGAAAATTATGCAAATTGAACCAGGACTAAATCATGACCTCTTAATCAGTAGAAAAATAGCATACACAGTTCTAGGTTGATTGAACCTAGATTATGACAAACCCTAATTTGGACTTAAAATTAACCAAGACTATGATGTACCTTTATTAACAATGATTAGTTGCTATTAATCAGGTGATGATCAGAGATGCAGATGGTCCTGAATATATATAGGAATCTTTGAACACAAGTACATGGGTTTTATCTAAGTATATGACTAGTTTTCTTGTGTGAATTATCTATGATGTATTGTTTGTTATTATTTGAGAATATTGTTTGGATGTACTACAATTATAGTATCTTTGCCATGTCCTTGAGAACAACAAAAAATATGGATGGTTTACATCTACTAAGTGTATACATTCTCTCTCTCTCTCTCTCTCTCTCTCTATATATATATATATATATATATATATATCTCCTTCTAAATATAAGGTTGGCACACCCCCATAGCCCAAGGGGTGGGGAAAAATGAAGTGTGATACCACTTATTAGTACAAACACATGAAAATACATTTAAAAATATATATTTACTTGTTTATCACATTAAATATTGTTTTCTTTTACACTTTATTTTCTTTCCCAAAATATTATAAGTATGAAAGAACGATATAAATATATATATGTATGTATGTATTTTTCACCCACGTACATAACACATTGTGTTGATTCATTGTTTCACATATGTTTTAGGTTCAGAGCTAGCATGGGAGAAAAGGATAGGAAGTGAGAAATGTACATGTTGTACCTATTTTCTAGGATTACATGTTCAGACTTGTAGGAATCTCCTTTCAATATGTAATTGTAATTCATGTTGTAATATTTCATGTTGTCATTATATACACATATTGAATGTTGAGAAATGTTTTGGTGTATGTTTATAGTTGTGTGTTCCTGTATGCATAAGTCACGTCTGCATCACTCTGTGATAGAAATCCTAACATTTTTGGATGTGTCCTCTTGGGCCTTCTAAGTCTCAACGCAATAGAATCCAGGGACGTTACAAGTTTTTACCTATGAGAAGGAAATGATGGGAACAATAAGCAAATTGTGCAATCGGTCAAATATCTTAACCTAGAGATGGCATAAGGAGACACTCAACTTTGCAAAATACTAACATGATAAACCCATATACGTCACTTGATTCTTTAATTCTATTTATTAGCTTGAGGACAAGCTAGGTTCTATATTTCTAAGGATTTATAACATCCAATTTTTTGGATGTTGCATACCTATTTTATCTTTATTTCTCTTGATGTTTTTGTCTTTACATAAAAAAATTTCACTTTTACTAGCATTTTATGATATTTCCCTTTTTTGGTTATACTTTCTATCTTCTGTAGAAAAATTGCTAAAACAAGTACTACCATCAACCATGGTCTGATGGCCCTTCTAATGACCAAAGCCAGGACCAATGGAGTTGATATATAGACCCAATGGTCACTCACCAACGGCATACCCTCAATTTACATTGATAGTAGAAAGACTGTCAACCGATGACAAACTTTAAGATCTATAGGCCACCCATCAATGGGTATTCAACCCAAAAACTTTAGACCCTGATGCCCAACCCAGTCACCCATCTCTCACACAAGCCTACTAACAACCCATCAGGGAGTCAACACCTAAAAATAGATCAGACCGATGGTTTGAAAGATATATCTAAATGAACACCCAATGAGACTCCATCTCAAAGACCGCATAGAATGAGCAATATCTTTAATGATGGATCCACTGATGACGTCACTACCTGAAGAAACAATGGGTCATCAACTAATGAAGATACTAAAGACCCGAGCCTGATGCTCAGACTCCAACCTGACCGTCAGTTAGAACCATATCCTAAAGGTACCACAACCTGACAATGTTACCATAGTTCCTGCATTCACTACAGTTAGTTAAAGTGTGTTCCCTAAGGAACGCACATAGAGACTTGATGTACAAGCAATGTAGCCCTCACCCAAGTTCCTCAGGTACAAAAAGAGAACCTATAAATAGACTCCCATGTCCTCCATTAAGAGGATCATCTTGGTTCGGGGACCACAAAGTGCTTGAAAAAGTTTCCCTCATCCAAGGACATGTGTAACTATGCTAAGGTCTTAAGTCGTAAACAAATTTCACCCTTGACCCTGAGTTTGACCTCATTTACTACACAAGGGTCCATATCATCATTGCGGGTGTCTAAGTATCATGTATTAATATAAATTCCAATTACTTTTCGATCCACCTTATATTTGGATGTGTGATCCGAGGTGATCACTTCATAGAAATATCACAAAATATAAATTTGAAATTTAAAAATTTTGAATGTAAAATATCAGGCTTTTAATCAATTTCATATGCCATATATTGCCTCCAAGAGCATAATAGACAACATATCATAGCAAACAACTTCACTAAAAAGGGTAGAAGGATACAATTTCATCCTTTTTAGCATAGTTCTAATGTATAACATTTTCTAACCAAATATTGAATATCACAAGCATGGATAAAACAACATAACAATGGCTAGCTACAAATAATATGTTTTTAGAATTTCTTCGTATTTCCATGTCAATTTCATCACAACCACACATAAGAAACATTTGACATAGAGAATTAGGGTTATTCTTATATTTTTACAAAAAATAAAGCACAACATATATCATCCAAGTTTAATTTATCAAGGAAAGGGTAGAAGTTTGACCTTTTAATAATTAGGTACCCCGTTAAGCATGTTTAGGAAGACTAAAAATGAAATCATATTAACTTTCTCAATTTGCATTTCTTCTGGCCTCTTAATAGCAAGAAAATAATAGACACTTGGTAGCCTTTTAAGATCTTACATGAACTCCATTCAAAAGGTATGCTTGGGGTAGGATCAACCTCAATGAATTCCTTTCTAACCTTGAAAATGAGAGTGTGAGGAAGATGAATGAAGAACAAAGGTCAAAATATTTTTCTTGGACTAAAGATGAACTTGAGAAGAACAAACAGAACCTGATCAAGATGAAAACACTAGAAAACATCAATAACAATAGTTCTTAGATACAAAAGCGTAATCAAACACATTTAGGAAAATTTGAGATATATCCTCAATCACTTGAAATCATCATAGAAAGCTCCCAACTACCTAGAAATGGAGTTCCACAAAGAGAAATAATGAAATATAGTGAGAAAACACACATATAAGTTTGTCTCATAAAAAAAACATAGTTAGATGATTTCCTTTGAAATTAGATGCATTCTTAGCCTAATCATATGGCATTTTTAATTCAAAATAGAAAAACAAAAATGATAAGTTCTTATATTTTGGGTCCTAAAAAATTAGATAGATCACCCAAGATTGGCCCATTTCTTTTCCTGATGGAACTACGTCGACTAATATACCAAAAAAGGCATAAACAGTGATGATTTTTCGATTGATGAAATTAGCAAATTTCTCCCTAAATTATGTCAACTTGTGTCTTACCTGACCCATCTTTTCAGGCTCCATAATTTTGCTACATTATATGGGAGTGCATGGGGAATGGAATTGGCTAATCTTCCAACAAATTGGCTCAAGTTTACACATACCCTTCAAGTTTATTCTAAATATTCCAAACCTAATACCAAGTATACTTAGATGGTATTGATTGCCCAAGCATATTCACATATAAATGCAAAAGCTAGCATACCAGGTCAAAAATTTATTTCACATAATATTTCATTCATTCAATTCCTAAGGAAATACATAATATTTTACTAAGGTTAGGTAAGAATTATAAACATGTAATAAAGAAAATTAGATTGTAAGATAACACATATTAAACAATGTTGGGTTGAACCGTTCATTCAATCTACAATTCATGATATACTATGGATGTATTGCTTCTATTATTTCTTTACCCAAATTTTGGATTTCTAATTACTTCGTGTATTTGTGTTCATCCGCATTATCCTAACTAGAGTTAAGTGCTTCAGTATTGATTCCATCTAATAATTAGGGTATCTGATTAACCTCAATAATATTCTTTGTGGGTAAGTAAGCATACTAATCTAAAGTTTTGGTGAACCTAGTCTGGGTCATTACCAACCCTTATCCCCGTAAATTGTTTCTTCCTTGAGACTTCAAAAGATCAAAACCTAATCTCGCTCCTAAATCACACATGGATTCCTGGACTCTATCATGTATCTATGACACATTTATTATATGTATATCATGCTTTCACAACTTCTAAACCTTTCTATCTATAATCTCCTTCATCTTTCTTGATAAGTGATATCATCAACTATATGCACTCATGAATATGTAAAGCTTGCCTCATGCAGAGTCACATTTTCTCAGTAAGGAAACATGAGGAAAATCATGTAACTATTATAACCCAACACTTATTTTATTATATATGTATATTACTTGGTTTTCTTTACTATAGATTAAGACCCTACATACTTAAGGGTCAAAGTACCCTTCTCACCAGACACTAGAAATCCCTTCCAATGTGATATCTTCAAGAAAACATGATAACCCAATTCAAGCTCTACATGGCTTCACTTTTTATCTTCATAACACTTCTCCCTATCTTGTGAAACCTTAAGATGTTGTATGATCACATTTGTCTTCCTAGTACTTTGTTTCACTATCTCCAGACCAAACAACTACTTATTTCTTGTCTCATACCATCACATAGGGATCTAAATTTCCTTCCACGACATGTTTCACAAGGTGCCATCCCTATTCTTGACTGATAACTATTTTTGTAATATACGAGCTGTAAGCATATCATCAAATGTATGTATTATTCTCTCAAATTATCTATTTGCATGGGGATGGAAGGTTGTACTAAAATTTAGCTTATTTATCACTATATCATGTAGTTTGTCCCAAACAACAATATGAAATCTTTGGTCCATAGTTTCATATAATGGACAAAGGAGTTTTCTATACCCTGACAATATCATCTATACTGAACTAATGTCAAATAGTTTGGTAAATACATACTATTATAGGTATAATATTATATGACTTCATCAAAGTATCCATGTCAACCCATATGAAGTTATGTCATAACAACATAGAAGAATACTAATCACTATGTTTACAGTCACATGGTCCCATTTCAATTCTAGAATATGCAAGGGTTTAACTATCAATTTGGCCTTTGATATTCAACATTCACCTACATGCATATCCCACATCTAGAAATGTATTTAGGTACATCCTTCTTCATATCTGCCCACTAATATAGCTCCTTTAGGATTTAATACATTTTTACGCTTCGTAGATGCATAACATACAATTATATGTGTGCCTATTCTAGAATTTTTACCTTAGATCTAACTGTTCAAGTGTACACAACCTTCTACTAAAGTATACAGATAAATATTTGAGTGGAACCCATATCTCTTACTTTCCTACAACTACTATATAATTCTCCATATAATGGGGTTCACATATTGTTATTGTCAAAGTTGTTTCCATATCCTCACCCATGTGCTATGCTCATATGGATATTCATCTTCACTAGGTAAAATGAAATGACCCTCCTTATATAAGAGAAAAATATACAACTCTACTATTAGCATAGAAGATTATTTATGGGTAAATGTATTTGTAACCCCATTATCCTTATTCCAAGGGATATCCATCATGCAATAACAATATTGAACTAGTATATGCCATATATGTTTCCCAAATACTTGAAGATATACATAAAATTATTATGAAAATTGAATACCTGGCATAATTCCTAAAAGGTCCAAACTAAGCATTACTGAAAACTTTGGCCTTGATTGTACGATGTATTGAATTGATGCATTTTCTAATCATGTAAAATCTGCAAATCATTCTTTATTATATTATGCACATATATTTTCAATGATGAAAATCATTTATGCTCAAGTTTGGTGTTATAAAACTGGTGAAGTTTTAGACTTAAAAAGGTTAGCATGTTCTACATGAATGGAGTTATGCTTTGACCATTACAAGGGGTCGAGCGATGTTTCTGTGACAAAGTGGTTTATGGCTTAATTTCGAAGATGAAATGTCTTTCAAGGTGTGTAGGATGTCATGGAGCAGACATTTGGAATCCTTAAATGTCCAATAACATATTGGAAATCATATGGTTGAATTATATTGAGAGTTCCAAGCTTTTGACAAAGTAGCTGTGTTGATGTGAGGTTAACATCATGATTAAGATATCTCTTTTTATTACTTTTTTGAGGAATTTAATTGAATAGTCTAATAGCTGAGTTTCGTCACCAAATTGGAGTAGAACGTATATCGAGAGGTAAGGAAGCTATGGTTAAAATGTTGTGGCATTTGGATGTTCCTAGAGGAAGTTATTGAGGTTTGAAATTTGGAAAATGATGTGCTTTATTGAGGACTTATTAGACCAATGTTTAATAGCTTGAGCCTAGATTAGGCTATGTCATGCCCTTGGACCTTTGAATGGGCCGTGTGGATACTTTGTAGCCTTAGATCAGAGATCCAACGGTCGTAGCCTTTGAAAAGGAGAAGCCACAGATTTGCTTAAGTGCACTCTGGTCTTTAGCCCTTGGATTATGATCTGAGGGATCTCAGCCTGTCTCCTACCTTGCAGTTAGAACAAGGAAGTGGGGCAGCTAACCCCGCGACCATCTCGACCACCACTCGCCCAAATTGTGGGATGAGGGAGGTCAGAATTCGAGCAGTTGTTCTCTTCAGATCGCAAGCTATCCAACGAGCCTCTGTTTGCAGTGTGGGAGTGAAGAATGAGTGAGAGAAGACACCCACTTTGTCCTCCCTTCTCCATTACGATGCATAGACCAGATGAGGGGGAAAATGGGGTTGGAATCGAGATCTTATTAGAGGAGAAGCAAAGTAGAGGCTAGAGGAGGAGGAAGGCATTTGCAGTGGACTTCGTGGTC
Source organism: Alisma plantago-aquatica (assembly GCA_963693085.1). Taxonomy (NCBI): domain Eukaryota; kingdom Viridiplantae; phylum Streptophyta; class Magnoliopsida; order Alismatales; family Alismataceae; genus Alisma; species Alisma plantago-aquatica. Next base: position 23,610,210 of record OY856411.1, read on the forward strand.
TCCTTCATGGTCAAACGACCCTAGTTGGCTGGAGCTTGAAGATAAAGCTCGGAGGCTGGTGTTCAGTGCTCGTCGTTGAGAATTAGGGGCAAGCACAAGACCAGGGAGGTCTTGCAGAGCTTTTGGAAGGTGCATACCCCTTCGAAGAGGAGTAGAGGAAAGTTGCCTCTTTGCTCCACCACAGCCAAGCATGGCGGCGGCGCCTACAGAGAACGAGCTCCAGCCAATGCCAAAGCTCTTAGAGGAGCCGAGATGGTGCGGGAAGGTTCCTAGAACCTTTCGATGTTGGTTACAATTCACAAGTAGGTCCTAGAGATAGTGGATCGCTAGCCAGAGTTGAGCCATGCAGCGGCGGCCCCATGAAATAGAGTCCACGTGGACTCGTGCGTCCTTGTTTCGTGAGACAAGAGAGAGGGAGACAGACCGGTCCAGGAGCTGAGAATCAGCCGGCTCAACCCGGTCCAAGTGCTGAAGACCGACGGCTCAGATGAGGAGTCGTGCCTCCAAGTGGGCACATGGCGACACACGATTGGCCTAAAGAGGTATATATTCCAGTAAATACCTAGATCTTGCATAATTCATAGTAAATACATCCCTTGTCAGAAAATTACAAATAAGGTATCAATATTCTCAGAAAAATACGCTGAATAATATGAAAGCATAATATTAGGCTTTTGATGCATAAATATTGATGATATCATGTAAGATGTAAAATGCTTAGTCTATGAGTAACAAATATCAAATGATGGAGTAAAATTATGATAAAATGTCAGTAAATCCATATGCATGCTTATAATCTGTTTAAGCTAAGTATTTATCATGTTCATGCACGAAATCATGTAATTTTCTCGATATAGCTAATTAGGGCTTTAAACCCTAAATAAAATGTAATAAATACACATGTGCTCAATTAATGATGAAATTCACAGAAAACCCTCATGTTAGTAACTGGAAGATAATATGTAAATATGAGATCAGTTTTATACAAGAAATTCATGTTATATGAAGAACACCCTTAATACATGTGATGTAACCTTAATATGGTTAATGAAAGTGACATAATGTTAAATATGTTCACATAATAATGTGACACATGAGTATATCTAGCTAATGAACAATAATCTGGAATATGACATCATTATGATAATTCTAAGACAAGAATGCAAGTAATGATGGGAATATCCTAATGAGATTAGGTAAACCCTAAAATGAAAATAACTAGGGTTATGATGATGAGAACCTGATGATAGTATATGATCTTGTCTTGATTAGGTTTAACAAAGATATAGATGACATGATGATATGATGATTAGGTTTGTTCTTGATCAAGGTATGCAATTACCTCTTACTTGTCTTATTATACAATATGCTTGTGTTATATGTGTAGTAAAATACTTGGCATATGGTATTGTATGAAATGATTGCTCTTGTATGATATGTTGCTTGATTTTATGTACTTATATGGATATGAACACATGAAACATAAAATATCTTATCCATCATATGATAGCATTAAAGTCTTTGGTAGTACAGTGCATTGAAGTGATCACAAACTCCTCGGGGGTAGATCACACGTATAATGATCACAAACTCCTCGGGGGTAGATCATAAGGCCTGAAAACATCAAAGCCCTTGGGGGGAAATTATGAGATATATGATGGAAATGAGCTTAAAATATGTCTTTTCTTTTGTTAATGAATATCTTTGTGCAAGTATACACTTTTTTGTATATTTCTTTATAAATTCCAAGTAATAGTTTTATCTTATTGCCAAGATATGATGATAGGTATATAAAAGACACGTAGGTGTACTTAGTACACTATTCTAGAATATTGTGCTGATGTGTACCACATATAATCTTTTGTTTAGGTTGTGGACATGTGTTCTTGAATATCCAATATAGTTGAGAGTTGTGTAGCGAGCTGATGTATAGGTGGACATGTTGTCTTAAGATCATGTAGTTTAGTAGTAGTACATGTATATGTAGAAGTTTGTTGTTCAATATGTAATATCAAATGTTGTAACAATTCATGTTGTAATATGTTGAATGGTGAACATGTGTGTCTGGTTTTGTTATTGTTCATGTGCATGTGTTATTGATTGTTTCCTTCTGACTTCCTCTGATTTTGTTCTTCTTAGCCTAGTATGTGGTGTTTAAATTGGGATTCTTGTTGAGGTGGGGGTTTCAATTTGGACGTCGCACATCTGATTAAGTTTTAGAAAATCTGGGGATGTCACAGGTGGTATCAGAGAATGAACAATAGCAAAGCCTGTCATTTGCTCATTATGCAACACAAAACTAAAGAACCTTGAACTTAATAATCTTTAGCGTTAGATTAGTCATCTATTAGAGACTAGATCTGACCTAGCCTCAAGGTTAGCACCTAGATGTCTGAGAACTAGGTCTAGACTGGTGCTTGTTTGTAGCAAATCCTTAGATGTCGTTCTTTCCTTATAGTGTAGCGGTATGGGACGTTGCACTATTTGGAAATGACGTACTCAAGGGAAGCGAAACCCTAGACATATTGTGCATGTTGTCTAGAGTAGCTACACTAGTCTACCCCTTGTTACCATTTTCATTAGTTTTCATGGCAATGAACTCTCTACTATGTGTGGGACACTCATTTTCAGGATTTGGTTTTTGATTCCAAATGGATCGAACCTCGGTAGTTTTCTCTGACGCTTGTTTTATCGGAGAAAAACTATATAATATTTTATTATGTATATGTATTACAAAAATGTGTCCCCACGAATGTATGTGTGGGATTTGATCATGCAACCTAAGTGAAAGTGAATAACATCACTCTAGAAGAGAGAGTAGTTCTAGATTAGATGTCTAGAGCCTTGCTAGAATATATGATAGATGGAATAGATGAAAAAAGTTTTGATGATATAATGTAGCTCTTATATATATGACATAAGATGGTTTATGATGATCTATGTTTGTCTTTGAGGATGTAAGTTCAATTTTGAGGATTTGAGATAAGTATTGATGATGCTCGTAAATAGGCTTTTATGAGATAAGATAAGCTAAGTTAAGACAAGGATGTGGATCAGCCTGAGCCTCAAACTCTTTTAAAAAGGAGGACCTCTAATGTAGGGACCAGTTTTAGGGTTAACTCTAGAGAGTGTGAGACCCATTGGGAGTAGGTTAGAGAACCTAAACTCCAAAGAAATGAGAATTATGAGATATGTGATAAGATATGTCCTAAACTAGACTACTCCTGAGTGATTGAGTTGAGTTGCTCTATGTATGATTATATAGTTTTCTTGAACCCTAGATGTCATTGGGAGGACCAAAACCTAGAGATAGAGAGAGGCTTGTTATATGTGTGCATATGTGTGCATGAATATGAGTGCCTGCCATCAGGGTGAGGGAGAGAGCCCAAGACCCTGGAGGAGGTAGCTATGTTAGTTTTTGTACAACCTCATGCTCGGGTTTGTAGTTCCCATATAGGAATCTAGTGGTGTGTATATAAGAGAAAGAGAGATGAGAAATAGTTTTCATGGGTATAGAGCTGAGAAGAGTATGTCATAGCATGTTCTGGTTGGTGCTTATGTGGCTAGAGCTTGTAAGGCTATCGACTAGTGCCAATGAGGTATACCCAATAACCCTAGATCAAAGAGGAAAGATAAAGTTTATGCATATGAGATACTCATAGAATTCAGTTAACTCAAAGAGATTGAGCATGACACTACCCTCATGATATGGGTTAGGAGAACCTCAATTGGACTAGATAAAGTTTTGATATATGTTTAACAAGTCACTCACATTAGTTTGTTTAGTACAACCATGATGTAATATATGTAAGGTTGTGACCTAATTTTGAGATGTGATATATATACATGATGTGATGGAAATCTAAAAACGTTTTAATAAATATCAGTGCATGAGTGGTTAACCATGTACATGAATAATGATGATAATTTGATATTGTTGGCTAATCTTGTGATGAAATCACTAGTTGACATTGTAATTTATTAAGAGAAATGAAATAAGATCATATGAATGAAACATGTTACATGAGGTGTTAATCGTAGTGCTTAATAAAGATGAAAACTATTTGACAGTTAGCACAACATAATGATTATGACACCTAGACATGATCTAGATGGATAAAGTGGGTTAACTATACTTAACTCCGTCCTAAAAGGCATATGTTAATGTTGAATGTGTTCTAACAATTAGCTCAATAAAATGTTGATGACACCTTGATATAAGGGGTTAACTTTAGTTAACTCCTTTATAACATGGTTGGGAACCCTAATGTAGGGGTAAATATAAAGATGCAACCCTAATATAATTAGATATGTCATGACATAACTAGAGTTTCTAAATCCTTGTTTCAATCTTTATGAAGGGGTGTTTCACCTTAGATGTTTTAAAAACCTCCTAATAGTGGTTTGCATATGTTTATGGATATTTGTTTTTGGATATGTTGCACCTAGAATAATGCCTTATATGTGAATGAAGGCAAGATAAGGTTTTCCCTGGAAGTATGAGTATGGTTTAATTTCGAGGTTGAAATTTCTTTTAAGATGTATATGATGTGACAAAGTGGTTTTTGTCTTAATTTTGAGGATGAAATATCTTTTAAGGTGTGTAGGATGTGATGGAGTGGCCTTTTGGAATCCTTAAATGTACAATAACATGTTGGAAGTCAATGGTTTAATTATATTGAGAGTTCCAAGCTTTTCACAAAGTAGGTGTGTTAATGTGAGGTTGACATCATGATTGAGATATCTCTTTTTAATTCCTTTTTGAGGAATTTAATTGAATGGTCTAATAGATGAGTTTCGTCACCAAATTGGAGTAGAATGTACCTTCAGAAGTAAGGAAGCTATGGTTAAAATGTTGTGGCATTTGCATGTTGCTAGAGGAAGTTATTGAGGTTTGAAATTTGGAAAATAATGTTCTTTATTGAGGATTTATTAGACCTAAGTTTAATAGATTGAGCATAGATTAGGCTATGTCACACCCTTTGACCTTTGAATGGGCCACGTGGATACTTTGTAGCCTTAGATCAGAGATCCAACGGTCGTAGCCTTTGAAAAGGAGAAGCCACGGATTTGCTTAAGTGCACTCTGGTCTTTAGCCCTTGGATTATGATATGAGGGATCTCATCCTGTCTCCTACCTTGTGGTTAGAACAAGGTAGTGGGGCACCTAACCCTGAGACCATATTAACCACCACTCACCCAGATTGTTGGATGAGGGAAGTCGGAATTCGATCAGTTGTTCTCTTCAGATTGCAAGCTATCAAATGAGCCTCTATTTGTAGTGTGGGAGTGAAGAATGAGTGTGAGAAGACACCCACTTCATCCTCCATTCTCCATTATGATGCACAGATCAGAAGAGGGGGAAGATGAGGGGGAAAAGGGGGTTGGAATTGAGATCTTATTAGAGGAGAAGCAAAGTGGAGGCTATAGGAGAAGGAGGAAGGCATTTGCAGTGGACTTCATGGTCTCTTTCATGGTCAAACGACCGTAGTTGGCCGGAGTTTGAAGATGAAGCTTGGATGCTGGTGTTCAGTGCTCGTCGCTAAGAATCAGTGGCACGCACAAGCTCGGGGAGGTCTTGTGGAGCTTTTAGAAGGCTCATACCCCTTCGAAGAGGAGTAGAGGCTAGTTTCCTCTTTGCTCCACTGCAGCCAAGCCTGGCGGCGGCGCCTATAGAGAATGAGCTCCAGCCAACGCCAAAGCTCTTAGAGGAACCGAGATGGTGCGGGAAGGTTCCTAGAACCTTTCAGTGTTGGTTACAGTTTGCAAGTAGGTCCTAGAGATAGTGGATTGCTCGCTGGTGCCAAGCCGTGTGGCGGCGGCCCCATGAAACACAGTCCCCGTGGACTCATGCGTCTGCATTTCGTGAGACAATAGAGAGGGAGACGGACTAGTCTAGGAGCTGAGAATCGGCCGGCTCAACCCGGTCCAAGTGATGAAGACCGCCGACTCAGATGAGGAGTCCTGCCTCCAAGTGGCCACGTGGCGACACACGATTGGCCTAAAGAGGTATATATTCCAGTAAATACCTAGATCTTGCATAATTCATAGTAAATACATCCCTTGTCAGAAAATTACAAATAAGGTATCAATATTCTCAGAAAAATATGTAAAACAAGATGAAAGCTTAATATCAGGCTTTTGATGCATAAATATTGATGATATCATGTAAGATGTAAAATTTTTAGTCCATGAGTAAGAAATATCAAATGATAGAGTAAAATTATGATAAAATGTTAGTAAATCCATATGCATCTTATAATTCGTTTGAGGTCAGTAATTATGATGTTCATGCATGAAATCATGTAATTTGCTTGATATAGATAATTAGGGCTTTAAACCCTAAATAAAATGCAATAAATACACATGTGCTCAATTAATAATGAAATTCACAGAAAACCCTCATGTCAGTAACTGGAAGATAATATGTAAATATGAGATCAGTTTTATACACAAAATTCATTTTATATGAAGAGCACCCTTATTACATGTGATGTAACCCTAATATGGTTAATAAAAGTGACATAATGTTAAATAGGTTCACATAATAATGTGACACATGAGTATATCCAACTAATGAACAATAATCTGGAATATGACATCAGTATGATAATTCTAAGACAAGAATGCAAGTAATGATGGGAATATCCTAATGAGATAAGGTAAACCCTAAATAGGACATAACTAGGGTTATGACGATGAGAACCTGATGATAGTATGTGATTTTGTCTTGATCAGGTTTAATAAAGATATAGATGACATGATGATATGATGATTAGGTTTGTTCTTGATCAAGGTAGGCCATTACCTCTTACTTGGCTTATTATACAATATGCTTGTGTTATATGTGTAGTAAAATACTTGTCATATGGTATTGGATGGAATGATTGCTCTTGTATGATATGTTGCTTGATTTTCCATACATATATGGCTATGAACACATGAAACATAAAATATCTTATCCACCATATGATAGCACTAAAGTCTTCGGTAGTATAGTGCATTGAAGTGATCACAAACTCCTCGGGGATATATCACATGTATAATGATCACAAACTCCTCGAGGGTAGATCATAAGGCCTAAAAACATCAAAGCCCTTGGTGGCTGATGTACGAGATATGTAATGATCACAAACTCCTTGGGGGTAGATCATAAGGCCTAAAAACATCAAAGCCCTTTGGGGCAGATGTACGAGATATATGATGAAAATGAGCTTAAAGTATGTGTTCTCTTTTGTTAATGAATATCTTTGTGCAATTATACACTTTTTCATATATTTCTTTATAACTGCCAAGTAATAGTTTTGTCTTATTGCCAAGATTTGATGATAGGTACATAAAAGACACATAGGCATACTCAGTACAATATTCTTGAATATTATGCTGACATGTACTACATGTAATCTTTTGTTTAGGTTGTGGACATGTGTTCTTGAAGATCCAGTATAGTTGAGAGTTGTGTGGCAAGTTGATGCACAGGTGGACCTATTGTATTAAGATCATGTAGTTTAGTAGTAGTACATGTATATGTAGAAGTTTGTTGTTCAATATGTAATATCAAATGTTGTTACAATTCATGTTGTAATTATATGTTGAATGGTGAACATGTTTGTATGGTTTTATTATTGTTCATGTGCTACTGATTGTTTCCTTCCGACTTCTTCTAATTTTCTTCTTCTTAGCCTAGTATGTGGTGTTTAAATTGGAATTCTCGCTGAGGTGAAGGTTTCAATTTGGACGTCGCACATCAGATTGAGTTTTAGAAAATCCGGGGACGTCACAGTTTCAACATCGAGAAAGGGAGGTCCAAAGTCATATGTTGAGAGCCTTCCATGGGGTAGGGTGCTAGAGTCTAATTCTCATAGTGGGGCCTCCAGATGTGGTATCCACGGGAGCACCCAAACATCATAAAGTGTGTGGGGTTTCCTGATGTGTTGATGGGATTGCCCAATACTCATCCTCGGTGCTTGGTTTGGGATGATTGGGCACAATTTTGGCCTTATAGATACCAATGGACACTATTTAGGGGCCATGCAATTGTACCACTCATAACCTATAGTTACATGAACCCTTCATTTGTGGAGTCTATATTCATGATTTTGAGCTATTACAGAGCCTCAATGCAAGAGGAGGATATCTACATGTGTATATATATTGGTGTTTTTGCATGTTTTTTGAAGGATTAAAGGTTGAAGATCATCATTTAAGACTAGTTTGTCTCTAGATCATGTATCTTCTTCCATCTCTTCTCATCTTTTCTTATTATTCATCTCACTACTACCATCCTTGGACGTGGTTTCTTGACTTCCTATGGTGGAAATCCCTTTCGTTACCTGGGTGTGTGTGACGTCCCCGGATTTTCTAAAACTTAATCTGATGTGCGACGTCCAAATTGAAACCCTCACCTCAGCAAGAATCCCAATTTAAACGCCCCACACTAGGCTAAGAAGAAGAAAATCAAGGAAGTAAGAAAGAAACAATCAGTAGCACATGTACATGAACAATAATAAAACCATACACACATGTTCACCATTCAACATATAATTACAACATGAATTGTTACAACATTTGATATTACCCATTGAACAGCAAACATGACATATACATGTACTACAACTAAACAACAAGATCTTAAGACAACAGGTCCACCTGTACATCAGCCCGCCATACAACTCTCACTATCATGGATCTTCAAGAGCAAAACCACAACCTAAACAAAAAGATTACATGAGGTACACGTCAGCACAATATTTCAAGAATATTGTACTGAGTACGCCTACGTGTCTTTTTATATACCTCTCATCATATCTTGGCAATAAGATAAAACTAATACTTGGCAGTTATAAAGAAATATAAGAAAAGTGTATACTTGCACAAAGATATTCATCAACAAAAGAGAACACATATTTTAAGCACATTTTCTGTTATATCATCCATGCATTTACTACCTGAGAGTTGAATGAATTAAGGCCTTTATGATCTACTACCAAAGAGTTGGATCATTTCACAATGTGATCTACTACCAAAGAGTTGGATCACTTCCAAGTACTTTACTACCAAAGAGTTGAAGTACTTATTTCCAGCACTTTACTACCAAAGAGTTGAAGTGCTTAGATATAATGGAATAGATATATTATGTTTCATGTGGTCATATCCATAAGTATGGAAAATCATGCAACATATCATACAAGAACAGTCATTTCAATCAATACCATATGCCAAGTTTTTACTACACATATAACACAAGCACATTGTATAATAAGCCAAGTAAGAGGTAATGGCGTACCTTCCAAAGAGAAACCTAATCATCAGATATCCCTCATGTCAACTATATCTTTGGTTAAACCTGATCAAGACAAGACCATATACTATCATCAGGTTCTCATCCTCATACGTCTCATCTTAACCCTAATCATGCTCATTAGGGTTTCCCTTATTTCTTTAGTATATTTCCATTATTACTTGCATTCTAGTCTTAGAATTATCATATTGATGTCATTTTCCAGATTATTTACTCATTAACTGATAATCACATTTTCCATCATTATGTGAACCTATTAGGCTTAGGTTACATGCATTAACCTAAATCAGGGTTTCATACCATGTATTAAGGGTCAATCTCATATAACATGAATTTCGTGTACAAAACTGATCTCAGATCTACATATTATCTTCCAGTTACTGATATGAACTTCTTCTGTAAATTTCATCATTTATTGATCATTAATGTCTTTAATACATTTTATTTAGGGTTATGAGCCCTAATTGGCCATATGAAGAAAATTACATGCTTTCGTTCATCAACATCATGTAACATTATTATGGAGTTACTGACATTTTTCCATAATTGTAGGTCTTTGTTTATTATTTATTATGTATGAAAAGACCATTTTACATATTAGATGATTACTCTGATATTAGTTCGTCAAAAGCCTGATATTATGCTTTCATTGTGTTCTACTCACTTTTCTGAGAATTTTGATATATTGATTGTATTTTTCTGAGCATCTAGCTATTTTCTATGAATTAGTGAAGATCTAGAAATTTATTGGGTGATTACCTTTTACGAGCCAACTACATGCTGCCACGTGGCAAAGTGGGGGTGCAACTCCTTTCCTCTCTTGGCTGGGACCCGATCCGGGTCTGAGGCAGGATCTGCGGATCCCTAGCTCCACAACCCGGTTGGCTCTTCCTCCCATTCATTCTACGTGAGTCCTGTAGCGGGCGATGCAGCCGCCGCCTGGGTCTCTTCCCCGGCGTGCAATGCTGCCACGTTCCGCCTGAGCGTGAGTTCCGTCGTGCTCAGTTCTTCGAACTAGACTCATCGCAACTCACATTCTCTCTCGCTTCACGTAAACAAGAGCCCGAACAGATGCCCACCAGCGTGAGCGCTACCTCCGATCCCCTGGGCATCACTCCTCCTTCAACCCATCACCTCCCATCTCTTCGACCTGCTGCTCTCGACGTCTGTGCGCTTCCTGCCGCCCATGTCCAGGCCATCGCTGCCACAGGAAGGTCCTCGTCATGTTATCGGCTTCCATAACCTCCTCCGCAAAACCACTTGTGAGTCCACCGTCGTTGGGTTTCTAACGTGTGGACAGCCTACCGCCTAAGCTAGCACCTTCGGCAAAGATTGTATACCCATACTTCCTCCTCGATTGACAGTGGCTCCAGGCCCTGTTGTCCTCCAAGCTTCCGCCCAACTGTGCTAGCTCCGCTCCAGTGAGCAGGCATGATGCATCATCTCCCTTGTCATCTTCTCCTCCCACTGCTGAACTGCATATGGCTACGGAGGACGGGTGATGTGGTGGTCTTTGTCGTTGTGAACTACTACCTGGAACGAGGGCTCAAATACTGAAGCCTACTACTTGCTTAACCTCATACACATCCCGTTCTTTCTCAATGTGGGTTCATGGGATGGTCGTGGCTTCCAAACCATTCCACCACCTCATTATAACTGCATGTTAGGAATTGAAAGGAGGCCATCCGATCTTTCTGGTCCAAGGGTTGGAATGAGCCCAACACCTAGTCCATGGCTCACTCAAGTCTAAGTCCATGGCTCACTCAAGTCTAAGATGTGTGACACAACATAGCACTCGAAACCTAAGTTTGTAAATATAAAATATGGGTCCAGCGTACATCAACGTACTAGTCATTTAGAATACTTTGGATCTAAATATCTCGGCCTATGAGTGTCAAAACCTAAGGAAACTTTAACCATGACTTCATTATCATCCAAGCTAGATATTGCCCAATTTTGGTGCCATAATATCAGCATTTGATCCACCAATTAGACACCTCAACAGACATATATATAGGGATTTACACTATGGTATCAACATCAATTGACACTCAATCTTTGTCATCCCTTGGAACTCCTAATATGACTCAAACACATGAATTCCAAAGGAGCACTCCCTCACATCCTACACACCTTAAAAGAAATTTTGTCCTCAAAATTAAACGAAAAGTTGAGTCTATCACAGTGTGTCTTCTTTTCACCTTCTTTGTCCTAGTTAGATCTAGATTTAGATAGGGAGGATGATTGTGATATGGTGAAGCTTAGATATAGGGATTCATTATTTGATTCGAGAGATCATGGTATTAATGAAAATTGAGTGTTTTATCTTCCATTTAATATTATTTGTGTATGATACATACATGCTATGAGTAAATCTCACTAAATTAGTGTTATAGAGGCTAAAATGATATTTTATGGGGTTTTAGGCTATAATATGCATAGTTTGCAAATTTACCCTTTTTCTGCTGCATGATGCTAAAAAATGAAAATTATAGGTTTCATACTGCCATGTTGTAGAAAATTGCGAACTTGATATGTTTGTTTCCCTAGATTGACCTTTCTAGGAAATTTTCAATACGTCTGCCATATATCTCTCATACTATAGTTTTTTTTAACAAAACTTTTACATGATAATTCCTTAATAAATATAAGAATATACTCCTACTCTTTAACAATGTTTGTGATCCTTTTTGATGTCATGACCTTTGTATGGACAAGAATGGTAGTTTGATATATGAGAACACTATTTTGAACATGAATCAAGATTATAATTCTTCTAATGATCCAATTGTTATATATCACAGAGACATGTTGTATTTTCCACCTTTAATTCTGTTAAAGAGTCTATATTAGCCTATTTCATTAATAGGTTAATTAGTTATTAGGCTTTTGTATTTTAGCCCATTTAGATTATTTGCATCCTAAGTCTTAGGGTATCTCCCCTCTCCTATATAAAGGAGAGGGCGTCCAGTCTTGTATTCATTCCATTGCATTCCATTCAATTGAAACTTATTCTTTACATGGTATCAGAGCGTGAACAGTAACGACGGTGGTGAACAATAACTCCGGCGATGAACAGTACGTGACGTGAACAGTAATTTTGGCGTGAACAATATGACTGAGTGAACAGTAATTCCTACGTGAACAGAGTGTGTTCACTCCTGAGGGAAACCTAGTCGCCGCCCCTCCTCCCTCTCCTTTCCAGCACACATGCAGCCCTAGCAGCCGCTGCACATTTTTTCTAGAGAGCAACGGAGGGGAGGAACCCCCACCTGTGAGTGGCCACCGCCATTGCCATGGCTTAGGCCAGCTTCCTACTAGGAAATTCCGACCTCCATGGCTTCTTCTTCTCTTTTTTAAAGATTTAATTTTTCTTTCTGTACGCCAGCTATCTCCATCCTGGTACATTTAACAGCCATAATCGCCAGCCTCCAAGCACTCATCTAGAAGTAGCATCGTAAGCACCGCCAACTGCAGAAGCAGTAACCATCATCGCCATCAAGCACCAATCAGCCGCCGTCGACCTGCTACCCACCATCCAAAAAAATCTCAGTACTACCGAAGTCAACTCGGTAGTACCGAGTTCTACACATGCCATCTCATGACGTCGTCAACAATAGCCTTCATCGTCGCTCATGGATAGACTCTTCCTTTAGCTCCACATGCATCCTCTTGGCATGCAATATCTCTGGAGTCATGCAGGAGACCCTTTGTCATCTCCTCCATTACAACCAAGTACTACATCAACTAAGTGACATAATACAGCCATTTGTTTTTGCTACATACCATAAGTTGCTGCTCTTCATCACCTTCCCATCTATCTTCATCACCTCCCATCTATGTCTACTCCCAGTTATGAATTCCCCCCATATTCATTATGCCTATTCGGATCCTTAATCATTCATATCTTTGCTAACCGGATCCAAGTTTTAGCCTAATCAGATTTTTTAGGATTAGCTCCATTTATTTTTCTATCTGGATCTTACATTGTCCCATTTAGCATATTCTCTCTTGAATTTTCGGTTTCATTATCCACATATTACACATCTCCATGTACAAAAATTTATGTCAAATCCACCATTTCCTTTCCCACCCACCCATATCATGTGTGTATCCCTTTCCACAATGCAGGGGGGTCATATGTCCAACTCTACACACCAAACACTCACTCTCGTCGTATTTGGTGTTGGGGGGAGATAAAGAGGAGAGGAAGAGATGAGAAGAGAGAGAGAGTGAGAGAGAATATGTATGAGAGAGAGTGAGAGAAAATATGTATGAGATAAATGTGAATCTAAGATACTTACAACTTTGGCATTTAGTGTGGTTTTTCTTATCGTTGGATCAACCCATTCCTCAATCTGAGTTGTAGGAGGTTCATACGGGTAGATGACCATGTTCCAAATATCAACTCCAACACCTTGTGTTACGACCCGCCTCCCGATAACCCCCAATTAAGGGAGACCGAGAGGTCGAAGCCGCACCCATAACTTACGGATCAAAGGTTCAACAATTAACCAAGAATAATTATCAAATTTTAGCTTACTATACTGAAAAGGTGTAAGAAAATAAATGTTTGCATACCTTTTTGAAAACTTGGATCTCTAAACTTCTATCCACTTAAGGATTCTACTCTAACTAATCCTCCTTGTATTTTTCTTTATGTATTTCACAATATGACGATTTACTGTTTGTCCTTTTCATTGTACCTAAAACGCCAACAAACAAAACGTCGGTCAGCCAAAGCTGGTATGTGGGGGAAACAATAAACGTGCAACTATGATAACAATGTAATCATTCAATTAATCATTTAACAATCAAGATTATGTTTTAAATATAACTTCGTGATCCAAGAGTACCCTATCCTCTATGTTGTCCCCATTAAACCCCTCATGATCCACCTATAAGTGAACCAATTTCTAGGGTTGAGTCACATGGCACTACTTGTAAGTAGCCCACTCCTTAACTCATGGCAGGCTAATGAGTCTCATGGCACTACACATAGGTAACCTAGTTTCTAACTCCCGGTAACCTAGACCTTGCTCTAGGATTACCCCTTTTTTCACAGCCTTTTCAAAACAATAGAGGTGGACCCAGATCTAGTCAGATATATACACACATTTATAGCGATAATCGTAGTCACTTTATAGTTGGATGAAATAAATAAACATCCAATAGTTATTTCAAGCAACCGATCAAACCTTCGGGAATCGCCGTGAAACTAGAGCGATTATTCATAAGCGTAACCACATACCTGATTTGATGATTTCAGAAGCATTAAGAAAATCCAACCAAGCATGCAATCCAAGTAATTCAACAATCAAATAATTCTTAAAAAGAATATGTACTCTATTTATTACACACTTTATCAAGAACTTACTTTATTAACTTGGATTCACTTTCTAGGGTTTCTGTATCCATTTTAGGGTTTCATTTTGCAATTAGGGTTTCCCTTCATCTTTCACCACATTAAACCCTAATTTTATGCCATTACTCAAAAAACCTAGTTATCTTATCTATTCTTCAATATTAAGGTTATCTCAACAACATATAACCCTATTTCCATATTTAAAGGCACAGTAATCATCAATTAATTTCATTAAACTTCTTTTACATTAAATCTACTATTTTTATCCCTTTTAATTCATGACAAGATCATTATGTGCATCTATCATTAATTCAAAGTTCATTAGGGTCTAATTAACATATGAACTCATTTTGCCATCAATTCCACCTTTTATTCATGAAAATACCTTAATTACTAATTTTAGGGTATTTATCCAGAATTAAGGACTTTCATACACAAATAACTTAGAACTATCATTTAACAATCATATTTTCACATTTTTCAATCTAAATATGATCTTATCTTCTTTTACCCTAAATTAGGGTTTCTAAATAATTTAATCATTCTCATATGAGGTATAACCCTAAATCATGCAATTCTACATCTAGATCTGGTTCGAATCTAACATTATCATTCAACAGGTTATTAACACTTCAATTAACCCATTAAGCATCTTAGATTCAACCTTTAATTACAAATAGGGTTTTTAACTCAACTTTAATGCACTTTTCATCAACTTATAGTACTTTTGCAATTAGAAACGTAATCAATATTTCATATCACTTTTATTGAATTCCTCTCGTTCTCCTGATCAAAATTCATATATCATTTGTATTGATCCGAGCTACGGTTTATGAGATATGAATTTAGCAAAAGATACCTTTTTGGACCAACCAGAAGTCGCCACATCACCTCGTGCATGCAACACGGCTAGCATGGGTTTATAACCGAATTACAAACTTGCCCTCATTTAAATCAGCCGTTGCTTCAGCCTACGGAGGGCATAACCGTCCAACGCACTTCTTTACTTCTTCAACCTCGGGCAGCTGCTTGTTTCCGCCCTAGCGGTCGTGGGAGTGACGCCTCCTCCTTTGCCCTGACCTCCTCGACCACCAGGGAGGGTGTCGTTGTCTCCGCCCTTCCCTGACGCACGCGAGGAGCCTCCAACCATGGCCGAAATGGCCGGTAACGGCTTCTGCAACCTCGCGACCCGCGTCTAAGCTGTAGCCGTGCTGCAGGTGCGCCGCTGGCATTTGGGTGAAGCCCGATGTTCAAGAACATTAGCTGATCATTTACTGGTCCTCGAGGTACATCAGGCCCTCCTTGGGATGACCCCACATCCCTTCGTTGCTCCCGAGAACACACCACTCGAGTTTTAGGGTTTTGAACATAAAAGATGAAGAAGGAGAGAGAACGGATGCTTGGAACTAACTTAAACTCGGCCAAGGTCTCTACCCCTTATATAGGGGAGAGTATCCACGTCCTACATCCTTCATACATGCATTAGCAAAGCCTTTTCCTAATAGGAATATATTTCCTTCATTAAGAAGCTAGTTTCTCTCTCTCTTATTTCCTTAATATTCCTCCTTCTTTTGATATTAGGATTTCGAAAATTATATCATTTATCTTCTTTGTACTTGCCTTTTCATTTATTGGCACAAAATTATATTCTCTTTTTAATAGAAATCATTTCCTTTTTCATAATGCCACCAAAATCATTAATAATGTATCATATTATCTTTTATCTTGCAAATTTTGGTATTTTCTATTTCTTTCCTCTTTATTGGGGATCCTTGGACCCCAAGAAACTCTTTTATTTAGAAATTCTTTTCCAAGGATATTTATTATCCTTCTAGATGCATCTTTATGCATTATTTCTCATTATCTTGTTTATTTCTCATTAAAATATCTCTTTTTGAGGATTTCTCTTTATTTCTCTTTTATTTTCCTCATTGGTATTCCTTTTATCATTAGGAATCCTTGGAACACGAAATTCCACAAAGGATCTCCTAATTACACCTTTTCCCACTTATTTCCAACATTTTAACATTATTTTCAATCTCTTTCTTATTAAAGAAATACTTAATTAAAATTTTCTTTTCTTATTGCCTTTTCTTTGCAACTTTGGACTCCTTGGTACCCAAGGAACCCAAGAGGCATGAAATTCTCTTTGGATTTGCCTTCTAGAGGTTTCCACATTATTCTTTTCTCAAATATTCAATTATTCATTTACTAATTGAATTTTCTTTGTTATTTCCTTGTTATTGGGCCCAATAGCCAATAAAGCCCACAACACCAACATCAAGGCTATTGTAAACGCAATCCATGTATTCAAAACAAATTATACCATTCTTTGTTCAATTATCTTTAATATGAGAAATTACATTTCTCAACAGATGAACCAAAAATCAGGGTTGTAACACCTTGAATGTAGGATTGCATATCTCGCTTCCAATGATTGTAGTTGGATATGTCAAATAATGTTGGTAGCTCTTCATCACTGAGGTTGCTTATCACACCATCCCCCATTGCTTTAAGACTTGTAATGTAACGACCATCATCAAACCAACAACCAAATCATTACTAATTATGCAAAATTACCATAAACAACGGATTAACAAAAATCACTAAAATTTAAAATCATTTGGCAAGGAGATCCTTGTCCAGAGTATTCAGGCTATATATCTTCCGGGCAATTATTTTCATGGATCTTCACATTGTTCAACACATTCGTTCTCTACTTCCAAATAGTAATGAAGGATCTTCATTCAACATTAACACCGAGCTATCCACATTTGTACCACGTTATGTACGTCAGGTGTTGATGGTATACTTCGGCTGCATTCACATGAGACAGAGGGTGCTTCTTCAAATTTTCAGAAGCTCAGCAAGCCTACCAATCTACTTCTGTAAGGTTGATTCATCCAGTTTATCTTCACCGAGCTACTTCATCACGTCTTCTCTTAGCAGCATTGGCTATTTCGACATCACATGTTGCTAATCTACTTGGGACATTCCTTGATGGATGATATCTCTTTTCCTGTCAAGCCCCCAAGGTTCATGTGACAAAGTTATGGTACCTGCATCGTATCACCAGCATATCGTCCGTTCGTGTTCGTTCCATGTGATTCAAAACTTCTTAGACAATTCAAAGATTCTTCTACTGCTACATTGACATTGGGCATCCACATTTGTGCCATATTAAGTATGTAATCCAATGAAGATGACATAGTGATGGTGTTGAGGATCGTGTGCTCCAGGTGGTGAATTACTGCTACAATATTCAAGTTCCATTCTTTAAATGTTCTTCATTCTAGATGTACTCCAAAGACCTTTTTCAAATCTCAAGGATCTCCAGCCTATAGAATACAATTTCAAAGAAGAGAGGCATTGTCGCCAAGTGGTTCAGGGGGAGTATCAATTTTTGTATGGGAAGTGATATTTATATTTTATCTTTCATTTATCATTTGATCGAGTCTTGTAACCTCCAAGATTTGGACATGTGTTTCACCCATGCTCCAGCTTGAGGGGGAGTGTTAGAGAGTCTATATTAGCCTATTTAGTGAATATGTTAATTAGTTATTAAGCTTTTGTATTTTAGCCCATTTAGATTACTTGTGTCCTAAGTCTTAGGGCGTCTCCCCTCTCCTATATAAAGGAGAGGGCATCCAGTCTTGTATTCACTCCATTGCATTCCATTCAATCTAATCTTATTCTTTACAATTTCTATATGAAAATATAAGGAAATTGATTAAAGAACCAAGTGAAACCCTAATGCATGTAGTTCCCTATGATCGTATGAATACCCTTTGTCTTCAGAAGTTGGGGTATCAAATTGAGTATCCTTGTCTCAATCCAATGGTTTTCAGAGGATACTCAAAGTTGTATAATATTGAGTATATATGTATGACCAATCTTCAGTGCCCTAAAGTCACTGGTTCTATCTGTGTGGTTGAGGTTGTATCACCAAAAATTATGGCACTCATGGGAATGTAATTGAGAAAAACAAATGTGATATGATGATGACTAGAAAGTGTTGACCATGATATATGATATTTGCCATGACTAGATTACCCAAAACAAACTTGACGTTGTTGTGTAAGCTTGGTACTAACAATCGACTTATATTCTCCATCCAACTAAGGCATTGGGAGGAGATTTGGTTACCGAAAAATCCTAAGAATTTCTAAAGTGGGATAGGGGACTTCACAATCAATATTCAGTGGATTGAGTGGTATATCCCAACCATCCAGGACTTAATAAAAAATCTAATCAAGCTGTATTGCATTATCTATTTTTTTTATCTTCGTGCTTCATATTTTAATACTTTTATTGGTCTTATATGCCTTGTAAATGACCTTTTCTCTTACCTTACCCTACTTTTACTTCTCCGAAGTGCCTAGTACTAGATAATTCCCTTTATTTTATGCAATCTCTTCTTCCAAGTGATAATTATAGAGTTGTTTGTTAATAAAATAACTAGTTAATTAAGTACGTGCCACAGATCTCCATTACCAAGATTCTTTTCTTTGCCAAGTAGATTTTGTCTTTCTTATAACTCGAAGGGAAAAATAGTCTTTTATTGCCAACTTGTATGTTGGAGTACTACAAAAATGTGCACATGTGACATGAATGTTCAAAGAAATTATTAGAAATTATCCTCGTTAAAGGGTGAGAGGAGTGATCATAAGATACACACACGACGACCATGCCGGGCTCTAGGTTGCGTCATTGTCTTCCTTCTTACATTTGTTTTACAAAATGATAGCGGCTAATCACAATTTTCTTAAGATGCAAAACTTTCTTATTCACTTTTACAAATTGTATATCTCTATTTGTATTTGTACACTTGTATAAGAGCAAATATCTTGTCATATCTCATTGGAAGTTTTTTACGTGAGAGTGGAACATCTTTGGTATCTATTTGAAAAACATTCTTAATAATTTATACAGCCCAGCTGCCCGCCCTCCCGCATCGTGTTCAACTTCCATGTTCCAAGCATGTTGTTTCACACGGTTCCCGCTATATCTAGACCATGCACTCCTCATCGTGGAGGGAAATAAAACATCACTTATAGCGGAATGTGAATGCACGGGTATGATTTGTTTTTTTTTTTTTTAAATTGGCCATTCTATTTATCCCATAGCCTGGGCTCGATCCTAGGTATGATTTATTTGATACAGAGACCGTCACATAACTTGGAATAGTGAATTTGGTCTCACATGCATCTTTGGAGGGTTCAAATATGCGCGAGCTTGTTGTCTTGATGTATCCCTGTTACTCTCAGACATACACACACCTCATTAATTTTTTAAGTGTGTTTTTAAGTAAATAAATGACAAAGATTTTTTAGGACACATCTAGGACAACACGTTGGGTACAACAGATTCGGAGGCATCTTTAGAATCAGTGTTGATGTGCGCTTGTCTACTATCAATAATTAAGAGGGAAGTATATAAAAGAGAAAAAAAATCTTTTGCTCATAATTTTAAATCAATAATGAAATCTTTAATAAATTGAAAATATTATGTATTTTATAAAAAATATTTTCAACAAGATTAATGTTGACACATTTTGGAAAAAATAATATGAGAATAGTATAAAAAGAAGGGAAAAAGGTATAATTTTTTTTTCTCATAAATTTCATATTTTGATGAGATTTTGTCGAAATAAAAAGATTAAATTTCTTACAAAAATAATTTTTTTTGTGGTTCTAGAGATTAATTTTATTCCTCCCGCTCTCTAGTGCAGGTGAACAGTTCTTGCAGACTTACAACATTTCTCATATTGAGCCAATTAGGATAAATAGAGGTAAAAGCAACATAATAACTACTACTTGCTTGCGCATGCTTTGCAAGTGAGTCAGCGATTTGGTTTTTCTCCCTATTGATATGGTATATCTCCGTGTTTGTCTGCTCCTTCATCATAGCTTTGTCCATGTGCACGTAAGGTTTATATTTGTTGATTGTTGTAAACTTTGGTAAGATTAGAGAGACTGCTTGTGCTGAGTCTGTGCATAGAGCAATGCGTCCCTTGCCACAGACTGCCATGGACTCTAGCCCATAAATAATGGCTTGACATTCCTCTTCAAGAGCATCAGTACTAGTGCTTCGTTTACTGCCTCCAGAGATGTAGACTCCCGCCTTATCCAGAATATGAAAACCCAGGCCCGAGGGTTGGGTCTGAGATTTGAAAGACGCATCAACCAGAATGAAGTAGTCGAAATTGGAGAAGTTAAAAGAGGGAGATAGAGCGGCATGAGGAGTTCTTGTTATTGTGCTGAAGGTACTTTGCATACCACTGATGGTGGTGGCTCTTGTACGAATGAATGTGACCGTGACAGACGGAGGTTTCAGAATTCTTGTATGGATTTGCTCATTACGACTTTGACATATATGCCAGCAGGCAACTTGGGAGATAGGAGGGTGCGCCATGGACATCATCTTGTGTTTGACGATGGACCGAATCCAGGAGTCTTCGTCCATATTGAAGAAATCAGTACTCGAACCAAGCTCTAGCCAGATAGGTTTCGAGAATTGACAGTCACGCAAAGCATGCAGAATGTTGTCTTCACCATTGTTACAGAGTTGACATTGGTCGTTGACATCAAGATGGCGGCAATGCTTTTCCATGTTAGTAAGGAGAGATTTATGTTGTAAGAGCCGGAGAAATACCTTTATTCTTGCGGGGAGCTTCCATCTCCAGACATCTTTCCATAGACCAGGTGACTGTACTTCCTTTTGTTCACGGATCCAGCGATAGGCTGATCTAGGCGATAGCCGTCCATTTTGTTCCTTAGGCCAAGCCCATAAGTCTACTCCATTGGAGTCTTCAACAGGAGGCAGGGAACGAATCTTGTCCCATGTGATAGCAGGGAGGAACTGGTAGATGAAGCCCCAGTCCCACTGTCCATGTCATAGGCTCATAGAGTTTACCTGAAGAGAGCTCAGGTCGGGCGGGATAGTAAAACTGGGTTGTAAGTCAAGAATTGAATTGCCATGAAGCCACCTTTCAGTCCAGACATTGATGGATTTACCATCATTCACCACCTTATAACAGAGGTTTTGGATGTCTGAGAGGTACTTTTTGATGAACTGCCATATGGGAGACCCATGACGATTCAAGATGGCGCCGTTTCGAACATACTTTTCTTTCATTATTTGAACCCATGTTCTGTCCGATTGATTCAGAAACGACCAGATGTTTTTTTAGAAGGAGGGCTTGATTTTGGTCCCTAGCATCTTTAATTCCAAGGCCCCCAATATCTTTGTTACTTGTGATCTTCTTCTAGGATACCAGAGATATTCTCCGCTGCTCCCAGTTGCCTGACCATAGAAAGCGACAGACATGCTTGTTTATATCATCACATAGAGTTGGGGAGAGACAGACTGATTGCATAGAATAGCCAGGGATAGCTTGGAGCGTT
Organism: Alisma plantago-aquatica; assembly: GCA_963693085.1. Taxonomy (NCBI): domain Eukaryota; kingdom Viridiplantae; phylum Streptophyta; class Magnoliopsida; order Alismatales; family Alismataceae; genus Alisma; species Alisma plantago-aquatica. The sequence goes on from OY856411.1 coordinate 23,632,281, forward strand.
GATTTAGCTAGAGTGATTTGTCCATCAAGGGAGAGATGGCACATGGTCCAGCTATCCATACGGGACCGGATGTTGGAGATGATATATGCGTGGGTGTTCTTGTTAACCCATTTGTGCAAGATAGGCACTCCCAAGTATTTCCCAAGGTCCAGCGTCCAGGGGATCATAAGTTTTCTGCTAATAGTGCGAATTAAGGGCCTAGGAGTGTTCGAGCTGAAGAAACATTTAGATTTGTCAAGAGAGATCGCCTGTCCAGAAACATTGGCGAAATTATCCAGAATGTTTAGGATGGTTTTGGCCTGGTGAATAGAGGCTTCACCCATGAGAAGGATATCATCAGCGAAAAGCACGTGGGATAGCTTACAAAAATAATTTTTAACAAGATTAATGTTGACATACTTTGGAGAAAAAATAATATAAGAAAAATACATAACACCTTTGTTTTGATGATGCAATATTCATATTTTGGGATATATAAATGTGCAATATTCAAATTTTGGGGTATATAAATGTACTTCAGGTAACCGTACATCAACAAGTACCGTTGGTAGTGTATCTTTAAAATGGGAGTAATATACCCCAAAAAATTAATATTGTAACTCCAAAATACAGGTATTTTACCCCACAATACGGTAGTGGTGTATGCTAAAAGGAGTAACGTACTTGGAATTATATGTATTGTGCCCCCAAACATGGGCATTGTACTACAAACATGGGTGTTGTATCCTATAGTACAAGACCGATACCAAAAAATATCGAATAAACATCGTTATAGTATCCTCAAAACATGAGTGATGTATCCCAAAATATAGATATTGTATCCCAAACATAGATATTGTATTACGATGTGTAGTGTTTGTGCTTTAGAGTACAATACTCTCATTATTGGTACAATACAAATATTTATTTGGCGATGTACTTTAACTGAAATATGGTATGCTAAAACACAAATATTATACTTCTATAATATTATTATCTCTTCAAATATGTCAATATTGATTTAAAAAAAGAATTTAATACTTTCTATTTTTATTAGAAAATCGTAAAAGCTTAGATTTAGTCACTCTGCACTCGCTTCCGTTGTTGCCCCACTGTGAATTTTTTTTTTTAATTTATTATCTTGGACAAAGACCTGTTAACCTTGAGTGTAATTGTTTGTATTACATATACTACAAATCGATTCCAACAGTAACTATTTAGTATTGAGTTAAGATGTACGTGTTGCAGACGATGGCTTCACGTGTCTTCCAATTCGCTCCATTGCCTCCAAAATCCTATCCCTTCGCTAGGCCGTGAAATATGATATTAAAGGAGCTCTTCACTTCCTGCCGTTGACAATTGTTGCTGGTTAAACGCTTCTTTATTTGCATATGTAAGTCGAGAGTCCTGGCATCGGTTTATTGCACAGACCTTTACTTCCATTCCTCCACGTTGTGAAGCAAGGAACATGCAGACAACTGAAGTATCTGCAGCGATGCTCATAGCCCAATAGTCTTGTTTATAATCCATTGGCCAACATTCTGCATAGCTAGAAGTTGGAGCGACATGCATCCATGTCACAGCAGACCAATTAAGGTGATCAGCGCTGACCACATGCGTCCGCCTCAAACGTGGTTCACCGACACGGGGTTTGACTTCGTCTGGGTCGTGTCTGTACGTGTTTCCTCACCGCATTAGTGTGCTGCAGAGCTATAGAGAAGGTTGACTTTCTTATCAGCAGACTCTTCTCATTAATTGTCAGTTCTTGGGAACTGGAAACAAACATGTTGACAAACGAGAATCTGACAAGGATCACCGCTCACAGTTTTGTAGTTTTTAGGAGTTGGGTCACATACCCGTAAGCAACAGGAATAATTAAAGAAAAATTCTAGCCACAGTCATCTACCCACCCGTTCACATACCCAGAATCTGGAAAAACGCAAATTTTAATGCATTTCATAGATATTTAATGTACAGCCGTTTTTTTGTGTTATTGCCCATGCAAAACGCATGCAACAGGCATGCAACAAGCATGCAAAAGGCATTCAACGGGCATGCAAATGACATTTATTGTCCATTGCCTAAGGGAATTGCAACTGTATATTTCTCCCCACTGCAGATTACGTAAGTACTGTACCTACAATAAATACATATACATTCACAAGTGAATTTGATAGGTACTGTACTTATGTTTGACAAACTGGGTTGGAAATTAAGTATTGGGTACAATACTTATGGATGCATTTTATAGTTGATTATTGACCAGATGTGCACTGTACTTTTGTAAAAAAATTATGTCCAGGAGAAAAATGTTGTTATTGGATTTCGTAGGTATTGTACTTATGGATTAAAATTGGTAGGTATTGTACTTATGCTTGAGTAAATGAGTTAAAATTATCAAGTGAGTACTGTACTTGGCGGAAATGAATAGGTTTGTTACTGATATGAGAATAATAAATAAGTATTGTACTTATTATTGAATTATAAAACAGTGTTGGGCAAGTACTCATAAAATAATGCTTGGCAAGTACTGTACTTGTGCTTCAACTCTCTGACCATCGCATCCTTTACATGATGTACTGTACTACACATCATGAGCACATACTCATAAACAGTGTTGGGGAAGTACTGTACTTGTTTTGGACATACTCATAAACAGTGCTGGGCAAGTACTGTACTTGTGCTTCAACTCTCTGACCACCGCAACTTTTACATGATGTACTGTACGACCGAAGTAGAAAGATTGATGAGAACTGGAGAACATACGTACTGTACTAAAATCCGGCTGCATGGAGTTAATTGTTGGACAATAAAAGCCGGCTGCATGGAGTTAATTGGCGTGAAGAGAGTTAATTGGCGTGAAGGAGTGGAGAGAGTTAATTGCTGGACAATAAAAGCCGGCTGCATGGAGTTAATTGACAGGAAGTAAAAGCATGCTGCATGGAGTTTATTGGCGTGTATTAAAAACCGGCTGGGACCACATTTTTGTGGAGTCCCGATACACGGGTGGGTGGCCGGGTATAGGAGGGACTGTGTGTAGCGTAGCTCTAATTAAAAGGAAATTATCGAGTTTCTTTGGTGGAAAATTCTAACCAGGTAGCTTCCCACCCGCTAATCTACCCGGATTTAGAAAAAACGCGCCCAGCAGCACTTCCGGGAGATATTTGACATGCAGCGGATTTTCATTACAGTCCATACAAATGTCATACAAAAGTCATACAAAAATCATGCAAACTGCAGATAATGCATCCATCCCCCGCATTTTATACTCAAATTTAAATTTTCGTTCGTTGCTAGTTTCTTCTATTTTTTTAGAAGTATGTAAATTCACACTTATATATACGTAAAGTACTAATTACCTCCTTGCTTCTTCCTAATCTATATTTCTTCACAAATCCGCAAGTAATGTACTTTACCATTTATATTGAATGTTATATCTATATGTTTACTTGAAAGATACATTAATCATTTTCTCTTTATTTTACATAATATTAAAAATTGCAACCGTTGATCCCATTGTACATACAGTTGAAGACGTACAGTACAAGACATACAATATGATATAATACGAGACGTACAATACTAACAGAAACGTTGTACTAGAAGTACAATACTAATAACCACATTTTGCATTACAATACAACAGTACAAGATGTACAGTACGAGACGTACCGTACTAACAACACATTTTACACGTATTTGTACATTATTAATATAAATGATGACGATCCCCCCCTTAAAGTGAAAATATATTTTGCAATACATTAGCATGTCAAAAAGTACAATATTAAACCCTACTCATTCAAAATACAACACCTGACACGATAGACCAGTGTAACATCCCTGACCTGGGTTATGAGTTAACCGTAGGTGTTTTGCCTAAACTATGTAATTAAATGCTTGTGATTATCCCCTGACATGTAATTAAGTTCCTGAGGAACATACATTTTCAATTCTGTCCTTTTTAAACAATGTTTTAGTGTTGTTTTGTAATGCAGGGACCTATATGCAAATTATCCAATTAGAATGGTTAACTTGCAATTTTCACATGTTAAGATGTTTCTTTGATGATAAGACATCATATGAGTGAATATGATGAGGTACGATGGATTCTCCAAGCTTGGGTATCAAGATGCAGCTTGTGGAGCAATCCTTGTGCTTAAAATCCTAATTTTGGTATAAAGTACAATTTACCCAAAATGTGGGGTGAAACTTGTAAAATACACCTTCTAGAGTATCTTTTATGACTATTGACATCATTTAGAGTAGAAATGATGAAGGGGGCACTTCAATTAAATAATCAGATAAGATGAATAACCTTTATACTAGAATCACCAAGTTATATGTTAGGAAACCCTTATATATGTACACCTTAGTGATAAGATGATTTTCTTTGCCTTAAGTTCGTAGTTTTAGAAAAAGTTTTACCTAAGATATGAGGAGGAGGGACGTGCAAAGAAGAAATGTAAAGAGTGGGACCCAAAAGAGGGCCCACTCACTGGTAAAAACACGAGCCATGAAATAATTAAGCAGCGGAAAATATTACTATTTACAAAGTTATAAAATATGCTCATGTACATAACTTTCTCACCCTAAGGGTGGTACAAAGAATGACAACATTACATTTATATACGCATGACCCCATATGCAGAGGGTAACAAAGCTATCTCAAGTTGTCCTTATGTCCACCAATTAGATCACAATCATCCTGAATCTCTGTCCTGTAGAACACCTACACCTGGGTGGAGGGAACGCCCAGAATAATAGGAAAACAAGGTATAAATCAGCAAAAGCTGAGTATGTATGTTAAAAGATTAACTAGGCATTTAAAAAGGTAAAGTAAGATGTTTCCATAAAAAAGGGGGCCATTGAAGCTAGGTAAGTTTCAATGATAAGTAACAAGAGAAAGAATTTCCAAAAGAATGAGGCAGTATGAATATTCTAATAAATAACAGATCTTGCCACCATTAATCATCACATTAAAATAAATATTTGCATGTAGATATATTGGACTAAATTAACTATAGTAGGGTCAAGACACCACTGAGTCATTGACCTAAATATATATTTTGGGTAGAAAAGCACACCCATAGGCAGAAAAGCACGCCTTTGTATATATAAGGGTAGAAAAGCACACCCCGGGTAGAAAAGCACACCCTAATGGTTATGCATAAGCGTCTACGATAGTTAGCTAGTCAAATTATCTACCATGTATAAAATTGTGGCAAAATATATCATTCATTAGACATTTGCGTCATAAGACAAGCACAGTAACATTGGGGTCATTGGACCCAATTCAACCTGTAAATAATATTCCAAGAGAATCAGATATGTCAAAGTGAAACAAGAGCAAGTATATCAAAAGATGCCTCATTATGGGAAATTTTAGTCATATAAATGTCCAGTTAAAAATAGGGAAGAGTACATAGCTTTGGTCTTAAGTCAATTAAATGGTCACCTAGTTCTGAACCAAGATTAATATCGCCAGCCTAGACATAAAACGGTACTTAGTATCCATATTGTTCTAAATGAAATTTTAATCCAATAAAACACTTCCTATCAAAATCTCAGGTTAGGTCCAGAAGTCTAAATATTCGGAAAACCTTCCTGAATTCGAAAGACCCACACCCAGTCTATAATTATCCACTGACTCAATATGTATGATCAGGTAATTTCGGTCAAAGCGATTTCTGGAACATACAAATATCGAAGCTACCTGAAAATAACAACTAATGCCTCCTGGATTTCCAATCAACACCGCGACTAGACAAAGCGGGCTGGAAATAAAACGAAAGGTAATATGAGTATAAGTTCTTCTGTGATCAGTAGGGTATTAATGCCCGAAACACTGCGGAATATGTCCTATTAATCATCATCATATTTAATTAACAGAGACAATCAACTTCGCTTTACAGGTTTTCCACCCCTATGCGATCAGATGACACTCACGTTTCCGAACGATAGGGGCAACCTGCTCCTCTCCCGTGTGCACAACAAGGACAAATGATTAAATAAATTGCAGGACAGGCGATACAAGATACACCAGAAACAACGAGAACGCACGCCTGAGAACACAACTCGGTGCGACGGTAACCCAAACAAAAGCCAGTATTCCGACAACTCCCAATCTCCAGTACTCGATGGAATTTTACGCGAGTCAGATTCAGAACATCAACTCGTCAGCATGATCCAAGCTTTCCACTCGTCGAGGCTATTCGTAGTCTGACTCCCTCTAGTCCACCATGGTGCTCGCCAGGCCTCACACCACCGGCGTCGATGCCGATACAGGTAAAGAAGGTACAGGGGTGGCAAAGCATAAGCTTGATGATAACACGACGGCGGCTAAAGAATAAAAAAAATCTTACAACTTCAAGCCATCCGCACGTTACTGCGAAGGTTTTGGCACAACTGCCAGGTCGGAAGCCAACTGCCCAGGTCCACCAGGGATGGTTCGTGAATCAGAATAGAGGAAACTGAGGTAATTATGGGAAAGCGGTGTGGCGGCGGCGAAGACAAAACTAGCGTGGTTCATTTGCCGGTACCTCCGAGAATCATCGTTGAGCACGAGACCAGAACTATAATCCGTCAATCTTCACAAAGATGAGGACTCCAAGGTATAAAGAGGCGACCTTCGTCGACCCAGCAGTTGAGTTAAATCCAGTGGGAAAAGAATGCGGAGAACTAAAGCATAGTGTCGGGGTGTTTGTCTTACCTCTGATTGATCCGAGAATGACAATGGAAGCGCCTCTATTTGTTTCCTTGCCGGAGACGCCGGCAGCACTGGCGAGAAGAGGCAGCGACGCTCAGTGGAAATCGACTGGAGAAGTTGAGAAAGGAGGACGTTCCTCATTGTGATTGTTCTGTGGTGGCGAAAACTAAAAAGGATAAGCCGAGATGTTATGGAAGGATCCGTAGTAGTGGACCTAGTGAATTATGAGCGTTCACCGACTCTGTGTACCACCGACGTCGTATTGGAGTTTATTGCGATTGCTTTGTTCTCCCAAAACTGCCACCGGCAAAATCGCGGGCAATTAAGGCCCTGAAGGTGCGCGACCGGACGATTGAGTCCTGACACAAGTGAAACGCCTATGCGCGCGTTGTGCCTGGAGGACGAAAAATAAAATCCTCCCTCGTATGGATCGTCATATCCCTTAGTCTTCATTCTCTATTCAGCAACTATGCATTACAAGTAATGAATGGGCGATTATTAATTTGATCGCTGAAGGTGTGGCATTTAAATTGAATAATATTATCAATTTTAATTTATGGTTGAGCAGTTAAAGTAAGCATTCAATCCTCTATTTGGACCCCTAATTTCGCAGGCTGACTCTTAACTCGGTAAAGCACATAATCTGACCTCATAAGTCCATTCTAAGAGCGCTTAGGTGTTAATATCAATAAATGGGTGCTAACTAGCCAAATACAAGATTAATTCATTTTCTTATATAGAAAATGGTTTTTATATAGTTTCACTTCACTAAAACACCCTCTAGGGTAAAAGGAGATGTTTTATCAGATCAAGCTTTAAACTTAACATTATGTATGATCATCCCACAATATGTGAATTAAATTTCTCAATGTCACACCCATGAATAATTATGTGAATGGGTGATGATATAAAGTTAAAACTACCCCAAAATTATTATCAAGGTCAAAATTTACTACTCAACAAAGTTTAAGGGAAATAGGATTCAAGATTTTTTTTAAGGAAAAAGGAAAATAGAGGTGATACCTAGATTTGAGGTCGTTACAGAACACCACCCCTTAAAGAGGATTTCCTCCCTGAAATCCACCAAGCTACAACTCAAAATACTAAGATGTAATCTTCTAACCAATTATAAATTTCTAATTCACTAGACAAAGTTAATATAGGGGTCCTAGCATAACATAGTCACATAACAATTGAATGCAGAACCCAACGTGAATTTACATTACTTTATCCATCACGTCTTATTATCTTCTCATATCGTGAATTGGTCTAGGAAATTATACTATGATTGAGGATGATATCATCAATTTTAGTTTTTTTTTACATAATAGTCATTGATTACAACTATTCATCCAATAATATTACAGACCGAAGTGTACAAGGCAACACCCCTTGAAGGACATATCTCATCATACAAAGAATCAAGAGGGCAGCTGACTAGATCATAACTATTTTTTTTTCCTACATCACACTTATGCCTAGGCTCGGAGGGTTGAACATGCAAATCAAAGGTTTCTCGTGCTACTGCAACTTTCTTCTTGTGGTGACTTGGTTCAAAAGTCATCGATGAAATCTGAAAAAGTTTTTTTTTGTTGTAAATATAATATAATAATGAAAATATGTTTGACAATGAAAACCTAGCGATTAGAATCCAAAATGGCGCCAAAATCAATCCGAGAACCAAGTCAACCACTTGTTGTCACATACAAAATATACTATCACCTAAACATCAGTTGATCTTCACAAAAGCGGCTTCTCTACACACCTCATCAAAGATTACAACATGCATATGCCAATTTTAATGAGGGGATACATGTTTCTTCTAGCACGCAGTTAACTTCCAGTAGGCTCTACTAGGAACAAACCCCATTACTCCACCATTTTCTTGTCATGACTTAGGCCATCACATCCCAAAACATCATGTATTTTTCTAAGATTGGGTAACCACAAGAAGAAGAGATTAGGGTCTTAACATCCCTAGTTGTTTTACATCCATGATGTTATTACAAATCTAGATGAACTAGCTAGTCAAACTATTTATCATCTCATACATCAACTAAGCTGATTACATGGTGGCTATGAGAGAGTGGTCAGCTCTTTAAGGATCAATCCTAGAGATACCTATCTCATATCACCTTAGTGTCAGTGAAAATCTAAGGTTTTAAAGAAAAGGAGTATCTGCTATATCTTCTAAATGTGACTATGCCTCAATACGTCCTTGGGAAAAAATATTGTATATAATTTTATTATTTGATCCAACTGCGTGATCCTTCCTACATTATGGGTATGTGAGGGGTGAAATCCCAAGAATGCTACTTGAAACCTATATCTTGAATCAACAAACCCTCATTTATAAGATATCATAAGTTTATCTAGGATACTATCCAACCCTTGGATGAAAAGTTTCAAGCAAAACTATGCTGAGATAACTCCATGTTGTAGGAAAGACAAGCCTAACCTTAAAGGATTTGGTTCATACCATCATGTACTTATCATTTAACATATAAAAATCTAAAATCTATGCCAGTGTTCTAAGTTTCTATCCATGCATGCTCAGTTCACATAATGTGTATATGAGAGAGATGCTAGAAAAAAACAATAGGATTAATGACTTGAACTAGGGTTACACACAATTATGGAAGTTCAAGTCAACCTCCTCTCTATAGTAGATGAAGCATCATCGCCTAAGGCAAGAGGTTATAGTCTACATCCTAGGTGGGTCAACCTTTACGTATAGAAATATATACCTATAAAGAGAGTGTAGGATTGATAAGGGTTTATCAAAACTAGGTCATCCTCATACTTAGTTTGGGATATATATATACCACCAAATTGGATAGGGATGAAATCATAATTGGTAAACACGACTAAGGTTTAGGTATGATAACAACCTCTAAAGGATCATCTGTCTATTAAGGAACTATCTAGGATAAGTTGAAATAGTCTAGTTACCGACTACTAAGGCTCTGATACCATTCTGTAAAGAGTGGGACCCAAAAGAGGGCCCACTCACTGGTAAAAACACGAGCCATGAAATAATTAAGCAACGGAAAACATTACTATTTACAAAGTTATAAAATATGCCCATGTACATAACTTTCTCACCCTAAGCGTGGTACAAAGAATGAAAACATTACATTTATATACGCATGATCCCATATGCAGAGGGTAACAAGGCTATCTCAAGTTGTCCTTATGTCCACAAATTAGATCACAATCATCTTGAATCTCTGTCCTGTAGAACACCTACACCTGGGTGGAGGGAACACCCAGAATAATAGGAAAACAAGGTATAAATCAGCAAAATCTGAGTATGTACATTAAAAGATTAACTAGGCATTTAAAAAGGTAAAGTAAGATGTTCCCATAAAAAAGGGGGTCATTGAAGCTAGGTAAGTTTCAATGATAAGTAACAAGAGAGAATTTCCAAAAGAATGAGGCAGTATGAATATTCTAATAAATAACAGATCTTACCACCATTAATCATCACATTAAAATAAATATTTGCATGTAGATATATTGGACTAAATTAACTATAGTAGGGTCAAGACACCACTGAGTCATTGACCTAAATATATATTTTGGGTAGAAAAGCACACCCATAGGCAGAATAGCACGCCTCTGTATATATAAGGGTAGAAAAGCACACCCCGGGTAGAAAAGCACACCCTAATGGTTATGCATAAGCGTCTACGATAGTTAGCTAGTCAAATTATCTACCATGCATAACATTGTGGCAAAATATATCATTCATTAGACATTTGCGTCATAAGACAAGCACAGTAACATTGGGGTCATTGGACCCAATTCAACCTGTAAATAATATTTCAAGAGAATCGGATATGTCAAAGTGAAACAAGAGCAAGTATATCAAAAGATGCCTCATTATGGGAAATTTTAGTCATATAAATGTCCAGTTAAAAATAGGGAAGAGTACATAGCTTTGGTCTTGTTTAAGTCAATTAAATGGTCACCTAGTTCTGAACCAAGATTAATATCGCCAGCCTAGACATAAAATGGTAGTATCCATATTGTTCTAAATGAAATTTTAATCCAATAAAACACTTCCTATCAAAATCTCAGGTTAGGTCCAGAAGTCTAAATATTCGGAAAACCTTCCTGAATTCGAAACACCCACACCCAGTCTATAATTATCCACTGACTCAATATGTATGATCAGGTAATTCCGGTCAAAGCGATTTCTGGAACATACAAATATCGAAGCCACCTGAAAATAACAACTAATATGCCTCCTGGATTTCCAATCAACACCGAGACTAGACAAAGCGGGCTGGAAATAAAACGAAAGGTAATATGAGTATAAGTTCTTATGTGATCAGTAGGGTATTAATGCCCGAAACACTGCGGAATATGTCCTATTAATCATCTTCATATTTAATTAACAGAGACAATCAACTTCATTTAAAGGTTTTCCACCCCTATGCGATCAGATGACGCTAACATTTCCGAACGATAGGGGCAACCTGCTCCTCTCCCGTGTGCACAGCAAGGACAAATGATTAAATAAATTGCAGGACAGGCGATACAACATACACCAGAAACAACGAGAATGCACGCCTGAGAACACAACTCGGTGCGACGGTAACCCAAACAAAAGCCAGTATTCCGACAACTCCCAATCTCCAGTACTCGATGGAATTTTACGCGAGTCAGATTCAGAACATCAACTCATCAGCATGATCCAAGATTTCCACTCGTCGAGGCTATTCGTAGTCTGACTCCCTCTAGTCCACCACAGTGCTCGCCAGGCCTCACACCACCGGCGTCGATGCCGATACAGGTAAAGAAGGTACAGGGGCGGAAAAGCATAAGCTTGATGATAGCACGACGGCGGCTAAAGAATAAAAAAAATCTTACAACTTCAAGCCATCCGCACGTTACTGCGAAGGTTTTGGCACAGCTGCCAGGTCGGAAGCCAACTGCCCAGGTCCACCGGGGATGGTTCGTGAATCAGAATAGAGGAAACCGAGGTAATAATGGGAAAGCGGTGTGGCGGCGGTGAAGACAAAACTAGCACGGTTCATTTGCCGGTACCTCCGAGAATCATCGTTGAGAACGAGACCAGAACTATAATCTGTCAATCTTCACAAAGATGATGACTCCAAGGTATAAAGGGGCGACCTTCGTCGACCCAGCAGTTGAGTTAAATCCAGTGGGAAAAGAATGCGGAGAACTAAAGCATAGTGCCGGGGTGTTTCTCTTACCTCTAATTGATCCGAGAATGACAATGGAAGCGCCTCTGTTTGTTTCCTTGCCGGAGACGCCGACAGCACTGGCGAAAAGAGGCAGCGACGCTCAGTGGAAATCGACTGGAGAAGTTGAGAAAGGAGGACATTCCTCATTGTGATTGTTCTGTGGCGGCGAAAACTAAAAAGGATAAGCCGAGATGTTATGGAAGGATCCGTAGTAGTGGACCTAGTGAATTATGAGCGTTCACCGCTCTGTGTACCACCAACGTCGTATTGGAGTTTATTGCGATCGCTTTGTTCTCCCAAAACTGCCATCGGCAAAATCGCGGGCAATTAAGGCCCTGAAGGTGCGCGACCGGACGATTGAGTCCTGGCACAAGTGAAACGCCTATGCGCGCGTTGTGCCTGGAGGACGAAAAATGAAATCCTGCCTCGTATGGACCGTCATATCCCTTAGTCTTCATTCTCTATTCAGCAACTATGCGTTACAAGTAATGAATGGGTGATTAATTAATTTGATCGTTGAAGGTGTGGCATTTAAATTGAATAATATTATCAATTTTAATTTATCGTTGAGCAGTTAAAGTAAGCATTCAATCCTCTATTTGGACCCCTAATTTTGCAGGCTGACTCTTAACTCAGTAAAGCTCATAATCTGACCTCATAAGTCCATTCTAAGAGCGCTTAGGTGTTAATATCAATAAATGTGTGCTAACTAGCCAAATACAAGATTAATTCATTTTCTTATATAGAAAATGGTTTTTATATAGTTTCACTTCACTAAAACACCCTCTAGGGTAAAAGGAGATGTTTTATCAGATCAATCTTTAAACTTAACATTATGTATGATCATCCCACAATATGTGAATTAAATTTCTCAATGTCACACCCATGAATAATTATGTGAATGGGTGATGATATAAAGTTAAAACTACCCCAAAATTATTATCAAGGTCAAAATTTACTACTCAACAAAGTTTAAGGGAAATAGGATTCAAGATTTTTTTAAGGAAAAAGGAAAATAGAGGTGATACCTCGATTTGAGGTCGTTACAAGAAAGGAGGGACCTAGATGAGAAATGGTTAAAACTAGAGGTCCTTATGTTGAAAACTAACCCAAGCTATATAAGCTTCCTTCTTTGCAAACCAAGTAAACGTATTCCCTTCTTCTTTCACTTGTCCCCTTGCTTGGACCGACTAAGGCAGAACTTAGGAACATAGGAGAACGGCTAAGGAGAAGCTAGGTAATCTTGAACCATCTTCTTGCTCGAATTCATGCATGAAAGTGGATTATAAGGTTGGTTTTATGGTTATCTCACTTAGGTTTCTTGTTCTAGCCGACTTTCCCCAACCTTTCCTTGGAGGAATACCTTTGGACGACATGTGGAGCTCAAGACTCCATTAGAGGCTTGAAAGCTTGGGAGCTTGGAGCTCTAGGGACGACCTTTGAGGCGAGTTTTATAGCTCTAACCCTTTTACTTTGTTAAGCATATCTTCTTTCTTGCATGAACTAGCTTGTTCTTCTTCGTCCACATCTTTCCTTGCTTTCTTGCAAGCAAAACCACAAAGTAACCGACCTATTTTGAGGTTGAAGATGATGGGCGTGATTTCCTAGGTAACTTTACCAAACGACCTTGGACCCCTTTGGTCTAAAACCGTTTGAAATCAAACGATCTCAGGACCGTTTGATTTCATGCGGTCTTGCACGACCGTTTAGAATCAAACGGTCCCAAGACCGTTTGGAAGGTTTTACCAAGGGAAGACCATTTAGAGGTCTTCTGTACACATGTTGAATTAATCATCTACAAAGAATTGTAACCTAATTGCAAAACAATCACAAGTTGAAGGCACCTCAACCCTCTAAACCCTAATCGGGTTGAATTGCTGAATTAAAGGACCAATTTTGGTGAACTTTGGGTTGAAGGGCCCAAACGGTCTCAAGACCATTTGGGGGATCACTCAAACGGTCTCAAAACCGTTTGGTGACCACCCAAGACCGTTTGGAGGTCTAGGGTTAAGATAATTTGATCAATTGACGGTCCAATCACAATAGGTTGATGAATTGAATAAAAGTGTTGATTTTAGACCTAATTAGGGTTCAACCCTCATCAACTTGACTTAGATTTTGATGAAACTTTGGGCAAACGGTCTCAAGACCGTTTGGAGGGTGTCCAAATGATCTCAAGACCGTTTGGGCCAAGTTTGGGCCCAATTGAGTGCCAATTGATGGGTTCAACCTCAATTAGTTTCACATTGATGATTGTTGATGGTTGAATGGCTACAAAACCTAACTCAATCGGTTTCAACCCTAATTGGCTAGCAATTAAGGGTCAATTGAGTGTCTAATTGATTAAGGATAACCCTAATTAGCTCAATTGGTAAGTGGTTAATAAAGATGTGGCCAATTGAGGGCTTCAACTTAGAAAACCCTAATCGATTACAAGCTTGGATGCACCTTTGAGGTCCATGTGGTTTTGAGCCCATTTGGACCAAACAGTCTCAAAACCGTTTGGGCTCAAACGATCTCAAGGTCGTTTAGATCCAATCGATCTCAAGGTCATTTCAATTCATGCGGTTTCAAGGTCACATAGATTCAAACGGTTTCAAAGTCAACTCTTTCAAACGGTCAACGCACTCAAACGGTCTCAAGACCGTTTAAGGGAAAATGGTCTTGGAGGTCATGCGGTCTTGGAGGTCAAAGTGTCCAAACGGTCAACGCCCCCAAACGGTTTCAAAACCGTTTGGAGGTTAAGGTGTGAAACTGTTTGGGGACTTTTAGGGTTATGATTTCTTAGTAACTTGAAGGCTTAATTGGTTCAATGGTTGTCTAATTCAAACCCTAATGAGACCTAAAGACAATAAGGGGTTAAATGATTAATAGATTGAACCATGCTTTGATCAATGGTGTACATTACCAATGTGCCCTTGAAGGGTTCAAGTAGATGACACCCTTGTTTTTTTTTTGAGAGAAAAACAGATTAAATACATCACTTAGCCATACGACATCTACATAAAGAGAGAGAACAACCATCACAACATACAAAGATCATGGACACACCCATAATCTTACAAAAACTCATATTGGAATGCGAATAAGACATTTCTGCATTGATCTCTTTTCTTTGATGCTGATATAACCAGCTTTCCTTAAGAGATTCCTTCAACATGAGCATAGATTTGCAGACAAAGGGCAGTCTAAGACCTGTGATCCAATGGGAGTTCACCTCTACACGCGGAGACATACAGTAAAGCAACATATCTAATCTGAATCAAAATCCGAGCTCTAACCGAGACTAGAAGCAACGACACTCTCACGAAGGAGAGACAAAAAATGTCGATGGAACAACGAGTAACAAACACCGATTAGACAGTGAGAAACCAGACTGAGTACAACCACCGGCCAATAACAAACAACTAAACTAAAGCACGAAAAGGAAGAACAAGATAGGGAGGAGGAGCCCGACGTCGTAGAACTTGGTAGCAGGAAGAGGATAGACAAACCGCTCACGCTTGGGGCACACCAAAATACCGCTTGGCCCCCAATCGCCGGCCAAAACCAAATAGCCTCTCACCAGCGCTATGGAAAAACAGGACCGGAAGGACCTGAAGCCCCAACGCTGGAGTCAAGGGGATCCGCCGAGAGCCACAATTTGATGATGCCCAACTCCTGTAGCCAGATCCTATGCGCCGCCAGGCGAGAAGAGGCCTAGGGGGAGTGAGGCGGCGCCCACCGGCGGCCGGAGCCCCCTCCCCCAAGCCATCCACCACACGAGGAGAAACCCTAGCCGCTCACGCCACAGCCCCCACGAGCGTTAGGAGTCCCACTGTTATAACCCCAAATTTTGGGTTCAAGTGGTGAGAAATATAATTTCTCATATTAAAGATGTTTGAACAAATAATCATATATTTGGTTGAGAATAATTGGATTTCGTTTAAAATAGCCTTGTTATTTGATTTGTGGGCTTTATTGGCTATTGGGCCCAATAAAAAGGAAAATAACAAAGGAAATTCGATTAATAAATGGATAATTGAATATTCGAGAAAAGAAATAATGGAAACGTCTAGAAGGCAAATACAAAGAGGATTTCGTGCTTTTTGGATTCCTTGGGTTCCAAGGAGTCTAAAGTTGCAAAGAAAAGCAATAAGAAAAGAAAAGATTAATTATGTATTTCTTTATTAGAGAAAGAAATTGGAAATAATGTGAAAATGTTAGAAATAAGTGGGAAAAGGTGTAATTAGGAGATCCTTTGAGGAATTTCGTATCCCAAGGATTTCTTATGATAAAAGGAATGCCAATGAGGGAAATAAAAGAGAAATAAAGAGAAATCCTCAGAAAGAAATATTTTATTCAGAAATAGACATGATAATGCAAAATAATGCATATAGATGCATCTAAAAGGATAATAATTATCCTTGAAAATGGAATTTCGAAATAATGGAATGTCTTGGGATCCAAGGAGTCCCAATAAAGAGGAAATAAAGAGAAAAATACCAAATTTGCAAAATAAAAGGATAATGTGATACATTATTAATGGTTGTTGTGATATTAAGAAAAAGAAAGTATTTTCTGTTAAGGAAAACTTAAATTCGAGGCCAATGGATTAAAATCCAAGGGAAAGGACATTAAAAGTGATAATTCTCGAATTTATTAATAACCAAAGCATAAGGAAAGGAGGTAAAGAGGAGAGAGAAAGTTTCTTCTTGAAAGAATAGGAAACCAAGTTGGGAAAGGACTTGGTTGCTTCGTGGGCAAGTAGTCTGGGGTGTGGATAACCCTCCCCTATAAAAGGGGTAGAGTCCAGAGTCAGAGTTCCAGTGAGATCCCATGTCCTCCGCTCTCTCTCAACTTCCTCTTGCTTCCTTACGTATAAACCCTAACCGAAAGCTTTAGCACTAGCTCTGGGACAGCGAGGGATCTTTGGAGCCATCATAATAGAGAAGTGGCGTCTCACGTCGTCAGGGAGGACCGCGATCATCTCCCCGTGCTCCAGCCCGTGAACAATAGCTGCAGCACAGCCACAACGCCAGCCCGGAGTAGCAGACCACCGCGCCTGAGCCGACCGTCCTAGCTGTAATCGAAGGACACCCCTGAGTGCGCCAGGGCTCAGTGGAGTTAGTGAGAGCACCGCCAGAGGTCGGTGGAGTGTAGAGAAGGGAGGAGATGCGGCATTTTTCTCTGTTAGGGCGACAGAAATTGGATGTCGTGAGGAAGAAGAAGGAGCGGGCACGTTTGACGGTTTTGCCCTTCGGGGTACAAAGCAACGGCTAACTTAAGTAAGGGTATAACGGTAAATCCGTTATATTTCCAAGTCTACAACGTCGCATGGAAAGGATGACGTGGCGCAATGCCATTGGCAAAGTAAGTGGATATTTACAAAATTCATATCTCGTAAACCGTAGCTCGAATAAATGCAAATAATATATGAAAATTGATCAGGAGAATGAGAGGAATCCATTAAAAATATAATTAGATATTGATTCCGTTACTAATTGCAAAAGTACTTTAAGTTAATGAAAAGTGTATTAAAGTTAGGTTAACAAACCTAAATAAGGTTAATAATGGAATCTATGATGCCTAATGGGTTAGTTTGAATAATAACAACCTGTTGAAAAATAATGTTAGTTTCAAATCTAATCTAGATGAGAAATTGTCTGTTTTAAGGATTTAAACCAAGATTTCATGATAATGCATCTAGAAATCCTAACTTAGAGTAAAAGGGGAAGATATCATGAAAATATGTTGTTAAATGATAGTTCTAAGTTTTTGGTGTATGAAAGTCTATAATTCTAGATAAATACCCTAAAAGTAGTAATTAGGGTCTTTTCATGAATAAAAGATGGCAAAATGAGTTCATATGTTAATTAAACCCTAATGAGCTTTGAATTAATGATGGATGCACATAATGATCTTGTCATGAATGAAAAGGGATAAAAATAGTAGATTTAATGTAAAAGAAGTTTAATGAAATTAATTGATGAGTAATGTGCCTATAATATGAA
Source organism: Alisma plantago-aquatica (assembly GCA_963693085.1). NCBI lineage: Eukaryota > Viridiplantae > Streptophyta > Magnoliopsida > Alismatales > Alismataceae > Alisma > Alisma plantago-aquatica. The sequence continues at coordinate 23,650,178 of OY856411.1, forward strand.
AATAGGATTATATTTTGGTTAAGATAACCTTAATATTGAAGAATAGATGAGACAATTAGGGTTTGTGAGTAATGGCATAAATATAGGGTTTAATATGGTAAAGGATGAAGGAAAACCCTAAAATGCAAAACGAAACCCTAAAATGGATACAGAAACCTTAGGAAGTGATTTCAAGTTGGATAGAAAGAATCTTGATAAAGTGTGTAGTAAATGGAATACATGTCTTTTCAGGATTCTTGAATATGTGGTTGAATTACTTCCTTGGATTGCTTTCTTGGTTGGAATTGATATTATCTTGAGAAATCTACTGGACAGGTATGTGGTTACGCTTATGAATAACCGTTCTAGTTTCACGGTGATTTCCGAATGTTTTACCGGTTGCTTTAAATAAAATGTTGGATGTTTATTTAGTTCATGCAGCCTATAATGTGGTTATGACTATCACAAAGAGTATGTGCCTACAAACTCATATCCTGGTTCTCTCTGTGGCATAATAGCTAACCTAGTACATGGCTGCCTATGGGCAGGACCATCAGGTTAGAGAAAGACCTAGTACATGGCTACCTATTGGGTAGGTCCATCAGGTCTATGGATGACCTAGTACATGGCTACCTATTGGGTAGGTCCATCAGGTCTATAGTTGACTTAGTACATGGCTACCATGGAGGTAGGACCATCAAGTCATAATGAGTTAGATATTGGGCTATCTTCGGATAGTGCCATGCGACTCTATTACCTAAAAGAGAGGTGAAATTCATGTCCACTGCAGGGACAACCCATAGTTTGAGAATATGTATGGATTGAGTTGCATGGCCTAAAATGTAATCTTGATTGTTAAATGATTAATTGAATGATTATATTGTTACCATAGTTGAACATTATCTGTTTCCTCCACATACCAGCTTCGGCTGACCGACGTTTTGTTTGTCGGCGTTTTAGGTACAATGAAAAGTACAAACAGTAAAGCGATACCTTGTGAATTCAAGAATTAAAGAACAAGGAGGAATTAGATAGAATAGTTCAGCTGAGGTTAGAAGTTAGTTCGTCCCTAATTTTTCAAGGTATGCAAAGAAAAATTTTATTACCATTTTCAGTATAGTCTGTTAGAATTTAATAATTGTTTATGGTTATATGTCGAACCTTGATCCGGGATTAATGGGTGCGGCTTCAACCTCTTGGTCTCCCTTAATTGGGGGTTACTGGAAGGTGAGGTCGTAACATTTGGTATCAGAGCGTAGGTTCCTCATTTAACCATTAATAATTATTAAATTTTACAAACTCCATAGAACCCAAGGGAGTTATTAGAGGAGTATCCAAAAGACGGAGGTGTCTAGAAAGGGATCACGACCAGGGGCTGGCAAGATTTTCCTCTGCACCGCTAGTCGGAATACGAGAACTCCCGGACCCGTGTGACCGCCTGGCCAAAGTCTTAGGGTATGAATCAAAATAAGATACCTTTAGGACTTCTCATCTTATTCATCCCTTCTCATCACAAAATTCTGATAAGGACATAAAGGATTAGGATTTCCTTTCTTCTCCTCACCCTCCTAAGGTATGGGTAAGGTTAATAAGGTTTAAGGAATCCTCCACTAAATTAATGAAAGGCATGTAAATAAGATGTCATGGACATAAGCTTAATAGATTAAGCGCAAAATAAATAATAGATACATGATTAGGTCGTATGACATAAGTTGTCATGTCCCCAGAAGGGACCTAATGTTAGACCTTCATGACAGGAGGATAAGTTAGTCTTGGAGATAAACATCTCCATTTCAAGAAGAGACCTGGCACATCCTTGGAGGATGATGCTAACCCTAACCCTAAGTGAAGGTTAGAGAGAGATGAGTTGGACCAGGTGTTTAAAAGGGACACGCCTTTGGGATGCCATACGATCCATGGATGACCTAGCACCTTTGGCAACCCAACCCTGCGAAGGGTCATGCATGTCAGTGTAAAGGATAGCTCCTTAGATGATGATGTTAGTTAAGGACCATAGAAACCCTATGGGCTTGTGCAAGTAGGGCATAGCTGGCACCTAGGGCACATCATAATGCTGACAGTAGGATGAAACCCTGGATGATCTTGAGCAACCATAAGTTCGAACTTAGGTTTCACCCACGTAGAGCATGTTTTTGAGGATGATCCTTCATGAAGAAAGGACCTCTAATGGTGAGGTTGGATGTAGGGTTAGCTCTAGAGAGAGCAGGAGACCCAGCAAGAAGGTTGGAAGCCTAAGACCCCGAGATATGAGGAACAATGGGTGATAGGGGTTGCCTCATGATCGATCCCTGAAAGTTGATGATATATTGGTTGCCTTTAGAGGGACCAACCCTAGTGAATGAAGATGAAGCATATGGTTCCTATGTGCCTACAGTATAGGTGTTTACCTTCTGAGGTAGGAAAAAGAGTTCCTTAGACCTAGAAAGGTTTAGTAGCAGGTTATGAGGCCTTGTACCTTGTTGGTTGTCCTTTGGATGGACCCAACTCTAAGTGTTGCTTGAGTTGAAGGATGACAAGGAGTGTGTGTCATGCCTTTTTCATGCTTGGTTGTAGTTAAGAGACAGAGCATGCAGTGAACCTAGGGTTCCTAGGCCTAAGAGGGGAAGTGGTATACCTAATGCTCATGATGAGAATTAAGTTTCTATAGTTTCGAGCATGGTACGCCTCATGAATAAAGGAAAAGGGAATCCCCTTAAGTTTAAGGTATGTTTGGTGAACCCCTTACAGGTAGGTTGATGATAAAGGGGAAAGTTTTATCTTGATCCAACATCGAGGAAAGAAGGATAAGTATGACCTAGCATAGTACAGTAAGTGATCTGCTTATGCCTTAATGGCTTGCTAGGGTTAAGTAGGCTCGTGTGGATGTAAACCCTAGAGCTTTTGTGACCTTGTTGTAAAGAGATAGTTTTCCTCCCATCCTGGGAGACCGACCCCTTTTGTAAGGTGTATAACAGTCTTGTTGGTTAAGGTAACCTGAAGAGGTCTCACAGGATCTTGAGAGTTAAGTGAAAAGTACATGGTATGAGAATGAACCTGTAGACCCATAGATATCCATCTCTAATTGCATATGAATGAGTTATCATGGAGGTAATCGGTATGGGGCTTGACCAAGGTAGGCAGGTTGCCATGAACCTGATGAAAGGATGAAAGTCAGCCCATGAATGCAGAAAGAGAGATGATGAAGGTTTGGGTAAGGTTCTAAGTGAACATGTACTATGATGGAGAATCCTAAGTTTATCCTAGGGTCAGGTAGGGATAAGACCGATGAAAGTAGGAGTTACCTAATTCCCCAGTTGCACATGACCATAGGGTCGGGAGGTAACAACTATCTTTGTCTGAGGGCCATGGGTTAGGAGATTGATCACCTTCATGAACCCATGGGACCCAAAGGCAGATGAGTAGGGCACTCTCTTGATGCATGAGGGAAGAGGGATGACCCCAAAAGAGTCGGTACCCTATGAACCTAGAGGAGTTGACTAAGGATATAAACCTCAGTGGGTTCAAGATTAATTTGTTATCATGATGTCTGTGATATAGAGACACATGTGGCACATTTCAACTTAAATTTAAAAGGTGTATTGGCAAGGTGGGATGTACCATATCTACTCTTGGAACAGGAAGAACTCTGTATTTGGACTACAGCCAAATGCTTATTTCTTCTTGTTATGGGAGTGAGAGATAGGACATTACGCATGCCATACACCAAGGACAAGAGATGATGTAGGTTGAAGCGTTTCCACGAGAAATGGGATAGAGAAGATATCTACCCTAGTAAAGTGAATGATACATGGATGGTTTGTAAACCCTAAGAGGAATGAGGTAGTCACCTTATGAGGATGTTTCTAGAATGAGCTAAGTGGAGCTTACAAGTTATACCAGGTTGAGTTTGGTCAACATGATGATGAAATCAGAGAGTGTTCTTATGAAGATAAAAATATAGTTTGAGGTGACATGATAAGTGAAATACATGGAAGTGTAATGTTACCTAATACCTAAGGATGTGAAGTGGTAATGGATGCTCTGGTTAAGACTTGTTTGACTAGAAGTTAGAAGAGGTTGTTTGGCTAACCCTAAGTTTGAAAAGGAGAAGTGTTTGGATAACACTTAGATGTAACAAGATACATTGAAAAGATATGGTTGTTTGGTTAGCCAGCCTAGTTCTTGATACAATAAAAGGATGGTGGTAGAACCTCAGATACACTTCTTTGGAAAAGAAGGTGATGAAACCCAGACTAGAGTGGTTTAGGGTTTCAGAGGTATCGATCTTGAAGAATCATGACATACAGGAAATCATGATTGAAGATCACCATACACCGGGGTAAATGGCAATAGCACTTTGGATGCTTAAGATGAAGTTGCATGTGGTTTATGGCCATGCAAGCCAGGAGGTAAAGGACGAATCCCATTAACCCAGTGTATCGATATAGAGGACAAAAGAGTCCCTAAGAGGGAATGGGAGTTCATCACCATGGATGTTGTGATAGGTCTCCCCTAGACCGAGGAAGGTCGAGATGCATTATGGGTTATGGTAGATCGCCTTACCTAGTTGACATGAGAAGGAAGGAGTTCTGTCAAGGGACAAATCTGGTTGAATTACCCATGAGAGGGACGGTTCAACTACACCATGAAGTGAGTTTAAAGGTTCTTGAGTTTGACCTAAAGGTTCACTTCCATAAAGTGGAAGTAGGTACATGAAGAACTCAATGTTAGTATAGTTTATCACCCCTAACTATGGTTAGTATGATCCAGACTAAAGGGTCTGATGAGGGCATGTGTGCTCGTTCAGGGTGATATCTAGAGACAATTCTTGTCCTATGAAAGATGTGACAATGACCACCATAGCCAGTATCAGGTTTTATATGAAGCTCTGTAAGGGAGGTTGTGTCGGTCACCACTTCAGTAAGGTGATGTTGGTGAAAAGGGCCACATGATGGTTAGAAAAGGACCACATGATGGTTAGAAAAGGGACCCCAGTACGTGTAGATGAAGTCACTTTGATTGTGCAAGGGCTGAAAGGAGCCTAGAGATGATGAGAGTCGTGAGCAGATGCAAAGTAGACTGACATACAAGTTACTGTGGGAGAAAATGTGACATAAAAATCCGACCCCTCTAAGTTATAGCTAAGAGAGCTGAGTCCCCGATACATGGATCCATTAGAGATGGATGGGTGGAGAAGGTTAGGTTTGACCCTACCCCTCATGATAGAGTAACGTGAGATGTTTTCCATGTGTCCAATTCAGAGCACTATGTGAGGTACCCCGACCATGTGCTGAGCAATGAACCTAGTGAGCCCCAAGGGAGGCTGAAATGACCTGAGTCACCTGTGCAGTTTATAGACGCCAGAGTGAAAGAACTCAGGGAAAAGAATAAGTGATGATAAAGGTTCTATGGAAGCGCCATGAGTACGGAAAAGCCACATAGGGGCCAATGATGGACATGGAAAAGTCTTATCCTGAATTGTTTGTTTGCTTGCCTGAATTTTGAGGACAAAATTCCTATAAGAGGGGAAGGATGTTATAACCCCAAATTTTGGGTTCAAGTGGTGAGAAATATAATTTCTCATATTAAAGATGTTTGAACAAATAATCATATATTTGGTTGAGAATAATTTGATTTCGTTTAAAATAGCCTTGTTATTTGATTTGTGGGCTTTATTGGCTATTGGGCCCAATAAAAAGGAAAATAACAAAGGAAATTCGATTAATAAATGGATAATTGAATATTCGAGAAAAGAAATAATGGAAACGTCTAGAAGGCAAATACAAAGAGGATTTCGTGCTTTTTGGATTCCTTGGGTTCCAAGGAGTCTAAAGTTGCAAAGAAAAGCAATAAGAAAAGAAAAGATTAATTATGTATTTCTTTATTAGAGAAAGAAATTGGAAATAATGTGAAAATGTTAGAAATAAGTGGGAAAAGGTGTAATTAGGAGATCCTTTGAGGAATTTTGTATCCCAAGGATTTCTTATGATAAAAGGAATGCCAATGAGGGAAATAAAAGAGAAATAAAGAGAAATCCTCAGAAAGAAATATTTTATTCAGAAATAGACATGATAATGCAAAATAATGCATATAGATGCATCTAAAAGGATAATAATTATCCTTGAAAATGGAATTTCGAAATAATGGAATGTCTTGGGATCCAAGGAGTCCCAATAAAGAGGAAATAAAGAGAAAAATACCAAATTTGCAAAATAAAAGAATAATGTGATACATTATTAATGGTTGTTGTGATATTAAGAAAAAGAAAGTATTTTTTCTTAAGGAAAACTTAAATTCGAGGCCAATGGATTAAAATCCAAGGGAAAGGACATTAAAAGTGATAATTCTCGAATTTATTAATAACCAAAGCATAAGGAAAGGAGGTAAAGAGGAGAGAGAAAGTTTCTTCTTGAAAGAATAGGAAACCAAGTTGGGAAAGGACTTGGTTGCTTCATGGGCAAGTAGTCTGGGGTGTGGATAACCCTCCCCTATAAAAGGGGTAGAGCCCAGAGTCAGAGTTCCAGTGAGATCCCACGTCCTCCGCTCTCTCTCAACTTCCTCTTGCTTCCTTACGTATAAACCCTAACCGAAAGCTTTAGCACTAGCTCTGGGACAGCGAGGGATCTTTGGAGCCATCATAATAGAGGAGTGGCATCTCACGTCGTCAGGGAGGACTGCGACCATCTCCCCGTGCTCCAGCCCGTGCGCAATAGCTGCAGCACAGCCACAGCGTCGGCCCGAAGTAGCAGACCACCGCGCCTGAGCTGACCGTCCTAGCTGTAATCGAAGGACGCCCCTGAGTGCGCCAGGGCTCAGTGGAGTTAGTGAGAGCACCGCCAGAGGTCGGTGGGGTGTAGAGAAGGGAGGAGATGCCGCGTTTTTCTCTGTTAGGGCGACAGAAATTGGATGTCGCGAGGAAGAAGAAGGAGCGGGCACGTTTGACGGTTTTTCCCTTCTGGGTACAAAGCAACGGCTAACTTAAGTAAGGGTATAACGGTAAATCCGTTATATTTCCAAGTCTACAACGTCGCATGGAAAGGATGACGTGGCGCAATGCCATTGGCCAAGTAAGTGGATATTTACAAAATTCATATCTCGTAAACCGTAGCTCGAATAAATGCAAATAATATATGAAAATTGATCAGGAGAATGACAGGAATCCATTAAAAATATAATTAGATATTGATTCCGTTACTAATTGCAAAAGTACTTTAAGTTAATGAAAGTGTATTAAAGTTAGGTTAACAAACCTAAATAAGGTTAATAATGGAATGTCTGATGCCTAATGGGTTAGTTTGAATAATAATAACCTGTTGAACAATAATGTTAGTTTCAAATCTAATCTAGATGAGAAATTGTCTGTTTTAAGTATTTAAACCAAGATTTCATGATAATGCATTTAGAAATCCTAACTTAGAGTAAAAGGGGAAGATATCATGAAAATATGTTGTTAAATGATAGTTCTAAGTTTTTGGTGTATGAAAGTCTATAATTCTAGATAAATACCCTAAAAGTAGTAATTAGGGTCTTTTCATGAATAAAAGATGGCAAAATGAGTTCATATGTTAATTAAACCCTAATGATCTTTGAATTAATGATGGATGCACATAATGATCTTGTCATGAATGAAAAGGGATAAAAATAGTAGCTTTAATGTAAAAGAAGTTGAATGAAATTAATTGATGAGTAATGTGCCTATAATATGAAAATAGGATTATATTTTGGTTAAGATAACCTTAATATTGAAGAATAGATGAGACAATTAGGGTTTGTGAGTAATGGCATAAATATAGGGTTTAATATGGTAAAGGATGAAGGAAAACCCTAAAATGCAAAACGAAACCCTAAAATGGATACAGAAACCTTAGGAAGCGATTTCAAGTTGGATAGAAAGAATCTTGATAAAGTGTGTAGTAAATGGAATACATGTGTTTTCAGGATTCTTGAATATGTGGTTGAATTACTTCCTTGGATTGCTTTCTTGGTTGGAATTGATATTATCTTGAGAAATCTACTGGACAGGTATGTGGTTACGCTTATGAATAACCGTTCTAGTTTCACGGTGATTTCCGAATGTTTTACCGGTTGCTTTAAATAAAATGTTGGATGTTTATTTAGTTCATGCAGCCTATAATGTGGTTATGACTATCACAAAGAGTATATGCCTACAAACTCAGATCCTGGTTCTCTCTGTGGCATAATAGCTAACCTAGTACATGGCTGCCTATGGGTAGGACCATCAGGTTAGAGAAAGACCTAGTACATGGCTACCTATTGGGTAGGTCCATCAGGTCTATGGATGACCTAGTACATGGCTACCTATTGGGTAGGTCCATCAGGTCTATGGTTGACTTAGTACATGGCTACCATGGAGGTAGGACCATCAAGTCATAATGAGTTAGATATTGGGCTATCTTCGGATAGTGCCATGCGAATCTATTACCTAAAAGAGAGGTGAAATTCATGTCCACTGCAGGGACAGCCCAGAGTTCGAGAATATGTATGGATTGAGTTGTATGGCCTAAAATGTAATCTTGATTGTTAAATGATTAATTGAATGATTATATTGTTACCATAGTTGAACATTATCTGTTTCCTCCACATACCAGCTTCGGCTGACCGACGTTTTGTTTGTCGGTGTTTTAGGTACAATGAAAAGTACAAACAGTAAAGCGACACCTTGTGAATTCAAGAATTAAAGAACAAGGAGGAATTAGATATAATAGTTCAGCTGAGGTTAGAAGTTAGTTCGTCCCTAATTTTTCAAGGTATGCAAAGAAAAATTTTATTACCATTTTCAGTATAGTCTGTTAGAATTTAATAATTGTTTATGGTTATATGTCGAACCTTGATCTAGGATTAATGGGTGCGGCTTCAACCTCTTGGTCTCCCTTAATTGGGGGTTACTGAAAGGTGAGGTCGTAACACCCACAGATGACACCCTTGTTTAATCAAACCCTAATGATCATAATGGTGATGACTTAGCTTATGATAATCAAAAGTGACTTGACCTAACTTAATCTAAAGTGATGTAATCACCATCTACAAGTAAGAGGAGAGAGAAGGTCCCATTTATGGTTGAAATTCAAGTAAAGTACCTTCAATGTATATGAATGTGCATGATTAGGGTATGATCCACCTATGTGAGATCATGAAAACCCTAATTATGATAATTGACGAATCTTAACGTAGTTTGAAGGCATCAAGGATGATAATTTCATACATGGTGATGCTATGAGATCAATTCACTATGAAGTGAATAGTAAACCCTAATTCTAGGGTAATGACATGTTAATTGAATAGTAAACCCTAATTGAGGATGATAAGATGAAATGTACATTAAACCCTAATTCCAGGTTATGCTCTTAAGCATGAATTGTTATGATTGTCAAGATTGAATTGACTATGCAGGTTCTTATAAGAGATTAATCATAACCAGGTAAGGGTTATGATAGTGTATTCATTGAAAGTATGTTGCAGACTTTATGAATAGTGATACATGCTATGTTGCCTTTGTTTAAGTGACAACATATGAAGTTAATGGGCTGTAAGAGCCATGAGTAACATCAAGGTCATGTTGATTAGATGACTTATGATGAATTGATATCCATCTGATAAGTGATATGAGTTAAACTTGATACATTTAGTATTCTTCTGTTATAACAATGCTTTTATACTTAAATGCTTCGAAACATGCTTGATGCTAAAAGAATACTGAAATGTACCTAATTAATCAAGTATAACCATACCATGTAGAGCCCTGATCATAGATCTATCATTGTCAGAAGTTAAATGATGGTGAAACAGGTTTTCCTAAGGGAACTCCTGGATCACATACTTTTGAGTATGTGGGGGAATATGGACGTGAATATCCTTACGTCCTAGTGTAGGAGTTGATGTAGATGTATCTTACTCTATCAACCCTGCACTATGTCTTATGCCGGGATGATGTATCACTAATCACCCGAGGAATCTTTAAATGTCGCATCGATGAGAGATAAACATGAGATCTTTCGATGACAAAGAGAGTACAAAATGCCACTGTGACTCTAATAGCGAAGTGCCAGAATACCCTGGTGAGCTATAGTAGCAGAGACACTAGATGTCCTGCATGTTGATCCTCACTCTGACTGAGGAAGTTGAGGTCATAATAATCTGGCTCTTTCGATGACCTAGTATGATACCGATGTGACTTACTAGTGATCGGTTGGAGTATGAGCGGTATACCTCATCTCCGCAGGGCATAATAATGTTTGTAAAACATAATCAGCTGCGTAGCATATCTGCTAGGGTTGAACTATGAGATACAATGTTTGATGTTACACTATTCAATTTAGTATCCATATTCTTTAATGAAGTTGTTTTACTTAATATCCAATCTGTTGTTGAGTAATTTAGATTATTTTCCATGTTTTCCTTATATGCTATAGCAAAGTTTCTGGCGGAGAGTTATAACTCTCGCTGGGACAATTATTTAAAATTGTCTCACCCCGTAGATTTCAATCTTTTAGGTGGTCATCGAGGACGAAGGAACCAGTCTGCGGGAGAGTAGTACCAGGAGTAACAACACCAGGGGCAACAGTGAGTCTCAGGTGGAGATCCTGGCTGTCCAGTCTTATACCTAGATAGTCTTATGTCATCTCTGTACTCTCAGGTCCTTGGAGTTAGTAGATCTGAGATTCTGGTTTTTACTCTTGAGATTTTGTATCTGGTTGTATATAATCACTCAACAAGTGATTTAACAGAGATGTAAATTGTTTATCTTGTTTCTTATAAAGAAGTTTTTGATGATTTCAAGATCTTGTCTCAAAAGTTTTAATTTTTCATGATTTTTCGTATTCCGCTGCTAATCAAATCACTTCCTCTATGTTTATATCGTGTTTTGGAGATTGGAGCCCACAACCAGATCATCCAAAACTAGAGCGACATGACTGAACTCCAGTTTGTACGTCATTGATAGAGAAGATAGAGAAAAGATGCATCCGGAGATATAGTACTAGCGCGCTAGTGGGGTGGAATGATCTAGAGGTGAGAGGAGCTGCTAAAAAAGTCATAATTAGTCAAAATCTGGAGAGAGAAAGATTTTTCGACTTCTACGCCTAATTAATTGTATAGAAAATTATTGGATCAGGACAAAAGCTGCAATAGACTATCTATTGATTCCCAATGTAACGGGTGGGTAGCCAGGTGAGAATGTTATTGCGGGTAGCGTAACTCTTCTTTGATTAGTGGGTGGGCAGAAACTAGACCAGATAGGTTGCCTTAGTGTAGTAGTATGAATCATCATGACTGACAAAGAGGCAAGTGATTGTTGTGGTAGGGAGGTGGGGCACTCCCTTTTGAAACTAGATTAGTGTTCGATATGGGCTGTATGGTATTTCTACTACAGTTATTTCTTCAAACCTAATGTACCAGATATTTGTTATAACAATTGAGTTTTCCTTAGGGGTGGGCATGGTTTGATCAAGTGTAATCCGACTCTAAATCGTAGACCATATTACATATAGTGGTATACAAATTTTCCAAACCAAGATGGACTGCTAAAAGGGTATGGACCAAACTTAATTTTACTGCTAAAATGTAGTCAAGTTTAGCTGAATTTGGTCTAAAACAACTACTACCTAGTATTCACAAGTGATACACTTGAATGAGGATCAATAAAAAGTACTTCAACAATAATTTGATTCAATTTAAAGTCAATTTATATGTGCTTGTAAATAAAAATCATACTTTAATAACATGAATAAGTCTTATTATTTTAATATTAGATGGAATATTGTGTATATTACTAACAATAAATAAATTGTAAATTATTTTAAATGATTATATATATAAACATGAGCTACAACATTAATATAAAAGTCATTTACATCACCAATAATAAATATAATCTTGAGATAATTTGAAACGTGGTCTACTAATCAATTAAACAATGACTAGAACAACTTATTTGAGCATATATAGACACACATACACATATACATATTTGGTCAAGTTCAGTCTGATTGGTTAACCAGTTCTCCAAACTATGAATAGTTCATATAAAGATGGTCTGAATACATTTCAAACAAAAATTGGTCGCAATACCTTTCAGACCAAACTTAACTATCAGTTTGGTCAAGTTTGGTTTAGATTGATGGTCAAGTTTGGTTTCCTATCCATCCCTAGTTGTCCTGCTTGTTAAGTCATGTGGGAATGAATTTAGTCTCGCATTGTCTGGTTGTGGATATTGGTGCCCATATATAAGTCATTGGGCTATTCCTCCCGTTGCTAGTTGATTTTGGGATGGAACCCCAACTAGATTACATATTGGGTTGGTCCTTCACTCCTCAGTTTCTTCCCTACAAGTGATATCAGAGCTCAGTTTGGGCTTCGAATTGTGCACCTTTGTGAAATACACTATTGGACTGTGCGATTGGGCCCCTACACTATTTAACAGATATGTATCATAATTTTAGATATATGTTATGTAACATCCCTGACTTGGGTTATGCTTTAACCCTAGATGTTTTGTTTAATAAATTTACTTAGATGCTTGCTCATATTCCTTGGAAAGTAATTAAGGCTCAAGAAGAACTCATATTTCAATTTTAGTCCCTTTTGAATAAAGTTGAAACATTATTTTGTTTGTTTTGGACTAAAGTGCAAATTACCCAAGTTGAGAGGTTAACTTGAAAATTGTACATGATATAATGTCCCTAAGATGTTGAGGCATCATGAGAATGAGAATGATGTAGTGAGCATCAAGATAGAGCTTGTTGAACAATCCTTGTGTATTAAAACCTAGTTTTGGTGTAATGTGCAATTTACCCAAAACCTAGGGTTCAATATGCAAAATACCACTTCTAGAGGGTATCCAATGTTTCTTGGAATCATTTAGAGAAAATAAAATGAGAGGGGCGCCTCATTTGAATTATTTTGGAGGAGAGATAATCTTGATATTAAAATAATCAAGATTTAAGAATAAAAGGAACTTTACTTTAATTTAATGCAAAAAGATATATATTAATTGAAGAGCCCTTCAACCAAAAGGTGATGGATGAGTTTGCAAAAGGGTTGGACGAGCTTGTTCCTTGCAAAGGGACGAAAATATCTTGTGTGAGTGGAGAGCCCACTCACATTAAGTTAATCAAAAGAAATATCCACTAAAAAGGGGATATTAGTATAATATGTTTAAGGTGCTTAATTTATTTTCTTTTAATTCTTGGATAATGAAGAGGTTTTGCAAGTGGATGAAGATGGCTTCATGGCCAAGGAATTGAGGGGAAGTGGTGGCACTTATTTTGGAATTAAAATATTTTTATAAAGGCATTTTCTCTCTCATTGATTTTCTTATAAAACACCTTTTACAACTCAAATCAAAGGCTTTTTCTGAACCCACTTCCTCTCTTTGTTTGAAAACTGACCAAGGACCTAGGAGCAGCAGGAGGATGACACCCAACCTGTTGGTAAGCTTCTTGATCTTCTTTCACCTCGATTTCATGGTGGAAATCACAAAACAATGCATGATTTCTTCTCTATTTCACTCCCTCTTCAATCCTAACCAATCTTTTCATTCCAAAGCTTGAGGACGAGACTTGGGTGAGTTGAAAAAGCTTCCTCCACCATTTTTAACGTGAATCTCCAAGTTTTGAAGCTCAATTGGAGGCGGGTTATATAACTCAAACCCTTAAATAATATTTATTTCATTCAAATCTCCATTAATTGTTGAACGTTTTGTTCTATTTGAAATTCCCTTGATCCATTACTGTAATTGCCATGAAAACGGCAGTAGCTTTTGAATGAACAAAGGTAGATGATGATGAAATCATCTTAGGCACATATTTCCACAAGTTCCCCTTACAAACGGTTTTAAGATTTAAGTCTAAACGGTTTCACCAAACCGTTTGGAGACTAAACGGTTTGCAAACCGTTTAGGGTCTCAAACCCCAAACCATTTAGAAAGGTTGACCATTTGGATGGGTTGAATGTTTGAGGTCAGAACCCTAGTACGTATTGGATGAGGATCTAATGGTTATAATTGATTGAATTAATGTATGGACAATTATCTAATTAGAAACCCTAATCGGGTTGAGTGCTGATTTTATAATTGATTGATCTAATCCTTTGGGTTGATTAACCCAAACGGTCTCAAGACCATTTGGAGATCACCCAAACGGTCTCAAGACCGTTTGGAGGTCAACCAAGACCGTTTGGAGGTCTAGGGTTGAGTATGGTTGAGTATTTGAAGATCCAAAGATATCAAATTGAAATGCAATCAATAGCTAGTTTGATGAGCAATCCAATGATGCAAACCCTAATTGAATTTAACAAATTTTAATGATGGATGGGGAAAACGGTCTCAATACCATTTGGAGGTCATCCAAACAACCTCAAGACCATTTGAGGTCAGTCATTCCCAATTTGAATGATGGTCCAATGATTTCTAAGCAACTAGTTCCACAATGACTAATATTGATGGTTCATCAATTTTAACCCTAATTCAATTGGGTTCAAAACCTAATTGATGATCAATTGAGAGTTTAATCAACTGAAGGATGATTCATTAAGCTCACTTGAAGCATGGTGCTTAGGTTCAATTGATGAGTAATTACATGGATTCAATTGATGAAGGAATTAACCTTGGAAACCCTAAATCCATATGAGTGGTTGAGACCATTTTTGGTCCAATTGGTTTTGAGGAAGTTTGGACCAAACGGTCTCAAGACCGTTTGAGTCCACCGTTTATTCCCAAATGGTCTCAAGACCGTTTGAGTCCAAATGGTCTCAAGACCGTTTGGGACCAAACGATCCCAAACCAATTGAGACTCAAACGGTTTCAAGCACCTACTTTGCTAAATGGTTTCAAGTGTTTGATCAAGACCGTTTGGAGGTCTAAACGGTCTTAGACCATTTGGAGGTATTTCAAGCAAGACCGTTTGAGGTCTGGTTGGTCAAGACGGTTTGGGGTCTAAGTGACCAAGATCGTTTGGAAGTGATTAACCAAAACCGTATGAATACTTAAGGTGATTAAAGGTCAAATGTTTAATTGATCATTACATGATGTAATTCAAGGATGATTATGGTAATTGTACCCTTAATAAGATAGGGTAATTAGTATCTTGTGAATGATTAATCTTTGATGATCATGGAAGTAATAAAACAATACATGGTGTTAACTCTTCATTCAAGATGAGTTGACCTAATCCAATCAAGTCTAAAGTAAATATCTTTCTATAAAGGATGAGAGAGAGAGGACTTCCTACATGAATGATAATCATGTAGTGGTTAAGTCTCAGCACTTCCAACATGAATGAATGTGTAATTAGGGTCTGATCCTTGATAAAGAGATCATGAACCCTAATTAAGAAGGTTAATGTACCTTAACCCTAATTGAGGGCAATGATAGGTGGAACCCTAATCTATGGTAATGGTAAACCCTAATTGAGGATGATGACATGAGAAACCCTAATTTAGGGTATTTTAATAATAAACCCTCATTGAATGTGAATAATAAACCCTAATTGAGGATGGTGACATGAGAAACCCTAATTCAGGGTAGTTTAATAATAAACCCTGATTGAATGTCAATAGTAAACCCTAATTGAGGATGATGACATGAGAAACCCTAATTCAGGGTATTTTAATAATAAACCCTGATTGAATGTCAATAGTAAACCCTAATTGAGGATGATGACATGGAAACCCTAATTCAGGGTATTTTAATAATAAACCCTAATTAAACGTGAATAGTAAACCCTAGTTGAGGATGATAATATGAGAAACCCTAATCAAGGGTGAAGCCATATGAAACCCTAAAGTGAGGGTGATGTCATGTGGGACCCTAGATAAGGTTAAGTTAAAAATGAAACCTTAATGCAATGATGATATGTAAAACCTGATTCAAGGTGATACTATGTACTGGTCTGTAAAACTTTGATGTGGAATCCTATACTGATATAGGATAAAGATATGTGGAGCCCTAATCTTGGGTTGTGATGTATGAAACCCTAATTTTGGGCAATATGATGATAAATCATAACCCAAATTTGGGTAATGAGATATAGTATTCCTAATTGACATAAATTGGGAAATCCTAACTTAAATGAGGAAATAGTGATGTTACTCTTACAATGCATAGTGCTGATTTGTAATTGATATAATTTTTATCATGTGCACTAATTATGCAGGTTTCATGAGATGGTGGACATAGCCAGGTATGAGCTATGATGCTTTACTATTGAAATTGCTTTATGGGACTTGTGAGCCATAATATGTTGTGTTTCCTAGTGAGAGGTAGCAAGATATATTATTGGGCTTTATGAGCCATGTGAAATACCTGCACTGCAATTATTATGTTTACAATGATCAGATGACCTGAAGGCATTAAGTTACCTGATAAAGTGGTAACAAGTGTTTTGATGAATTAAGGGTTTGTACAGCCATATTTCATAATCATGATGATGATGAATTGTTAAGGGATGAGAATACCCCTGATGTGATAAGGGATTGAAATCCCAATGTTTAATAAAGCTTTGAAAAGAAACTTGGTAGAAATAGTACTCAATCTTTGTAGTAGTTATTATAATGTTTTATGTTTAAAAACATGTTTGATTCTAAAAGAATATTGTAATGTACAAATTAACCAAGTGAAATGGTATCATGTAGAGCCCTGACCGTAGATCCATCATCGTCAATAGTTTAATGATGTTGAAACAAGGTTTTCCTACAGGAACTCCTGGAGGGCATACTTTTGAGTATGTGGGGGTTATGGGCACGAATGTCCTTACGCCCTAATGAAGTAATTCATGTGAGGTAAGCATTAAATCTCTCAATCCTTCATTATATGTGTCGGTATGGATGTATCACTAATCTCCCAAAGACCGAGATGGATGTATCATAAATCTCCTTATGGTCTTAATGTCGGGTCGATGTGAGATAAATATAATATCTCTCAATTGTGAAAAGAGTACAACATGCCACTGTAACTCTAATAGCGAAGTTGCCAGTGTACCCTGGAAAGCTATTTAGCAGAGACATAAGATGTCCTGCATTTGGTCCTCACACTGACTGAGGAAGATGAGGTCATGGAAATCTGACTCTTGACCTATGTATGGTACCGATTCTGATTTCGCAATGGTCGGTTTGAGTATGAGTGGTATACCTCATCTCCTCAGGGCATTAAGTATGATTGTAAAATGTAATCAGTCGGGTAGCATATTTTCTTAGAATTGAAATACGAGAATCATTGATTCATGTTACTTTGGATAGTATGTTCTAAATGAACAAGTGTTATTTATGCTCTTCAATTCCTTATTGGATAAGCAACATGCTACATTATCAAGATATAGCTGAAAGGACTTGAATAGAGAATACTGCTCTAATCTGTTTTTATATTGAATTATCTACTGTTAAATGCTTATGATTCTTCTGCTCAGTTTTATACCATTATTTTCAATAATAATGTTTCTCGCGGAGAGTTATATCTCTCACTGGGACAATTTTTCAATTGTCTCACCCCCGTGGGATTCAACTTTTTAGGTAGACGCAGAAGAGGCAGGAACCCTACAATACGGGAAGAACAGTAGCACCCAGGACAACAGTGAATTCTCAGGTGGAGACACTGGTTGTGATGTCCTGTAAATAGAGAGTCCTATGTGTCATCTTTGTACTCTTAAGTCCTAGGAATCAGTAGTTAGTTTAATATTGATCTGAGATTTTGGCTTGATGCCTCGAGATTTCTATACTGCCTATGTATAGTCTAACAGGGCAGTTGATGTTGTAACTCTTGAGAAGAAATGGTACAATAGATGTACTAGTAAACCAGAATGTATTTGAAATACTTTGGTTCTTGATGAAAGAATTTTTCAGCTTATGGATCTCTTTGTAAAAAGTTTTAATTTTTAGTGATTTTCTATAATTTCGCTGCTAATGAATGCTTCTGCTTAAGTAAATCTTGTTTTCATAAGTTAGATGTCACATGTTATGCTTAAGTTCATTGTTTGACATATTTTCCATGCAAAAGATTGACTTATTCAAAATAATCATTATGATAATACACACATTGTAGTACACAAATATATGGACAATTTAATGCTCAAATATAGCCTTTTATATAGGTTAAAAATAATCAAATAACATTTTTTGCTAGTTTAATGTTATTTTTTCATGTTTGAAAGTTAGATTTCCAAAATGTCATATTTGAAATCAATTCATCCCTCTAGAGATGCACTGCCCTCTATTAGAGCATTTCAACAACGGCTGGGACTCATCGGCCCCACGTGAGGCAATGTTGTGGAGACAATGTGTCCCAGTCAGAGACACATTAGACACACTCAGGAGGTGAAGTTTCCCCTGATAGAGTTGTAGCGGGTAGCGACCGATGGCCACGTCAGTGTAATGTGTTCCCAATAAGAAAGCATTGCTGACTTATATACGGTGGCTGAAATCAACCCCTCTTCCCATCCCATTCCCTCATATCATCATATTCTCCTTAACTTTCAAGTGCTTGAGAGCTTCTCTAGACTCTGGTGTTCTATGGAAGGAGTTTCTCACTAATTCTGGAGATAAAATTTGCATATCTCTCTTATCCACATCTGGTAGAATCAATTTCCATACACCTGGTGTTTTGCTTCATTTCTTATCAACTAAACCGACCGATGCTTCTCTTCTATTCTACTCTATTCTCTAGATTTTTTATCTACAATGAATTTCTCTCCACTTAAACCATTTTTTTCTCAATTTTTGCTGGTGTTATTTGGTTAACTAAACTATGTTTGAACATCATAAACCACTAATTTAACATAATTAGGTTACAATATATGAAAATTACTATAGCTCTGTAACTAAAAATATAATATGTATATATATTACTAATTTATGAAATATGAAATTGAAATTATGATTTGTTGTTAAACATAAAATGATTGGATTTCTAGAGTAGTAATTCTTCCTTAGATTAAACATCTCAATAAAATATAAATTCCTTCAACTTAACATCTTTGTAATTAAAAAAATAACAATTAAGATTAGAAAACACATGGAAAATGGCTAGTATTAATTTAGACCTTAAACTAACAATTTATAGCCATTTTTTTCTTAAAAATGAAACCGAAGAGATTTAGTTTTTTTATGTTTTACTATATTTAAAATGGAATGAATATATTAAGTGAGAATATAATGGAAGAATCAATGTAATTACTTTTAAAAATCGATCGAGAAAATGTTTCTATGATGTATAACTATACAATATGCAATATAGTTCACATGAATAAACTGATATGTCTCACTCTAGTCAATTAATTAGACCCATAAATATTACACCAATGAATACTCTAACTTAGCCTATGTCAAATATCCACACAATACATGAAATTAGCACCAATGACTTCTTTATAACTTTATCATAATTTTTCCCTAGAGAACATTATATGCTAATAAAAATTGAATATGATGATGCATTTAGAAATTCATTTTCAATTTTTTCTGATGTGTAGATTATTGTCTTCCTTCAAAAATAACCTATTTATGATGAAAGTAGCTACATCAATCTAGTTAATCAGTTTTAAGTAATCCACAATAATGTACCTTCTATATTAATTGACCAACCTAATCCATTACAAAATCCAAAAAATGAGAATGTAAAAAGTGATCATGAGGAAGAGGATGAGGGAGACTAGGAGGAAGGAAATATTCAATAGAAAGTTGTGAGACCCGTTACACTATACGAGATTACTCAAATCATAAAACACAACCGATCACTAATTAAACACATATCCAAAAATATGGGTAAATTAAAACTGATTTCCACATCAACACCCGCTCAGAAACGTTTGCATAAAAGCCCAATATATTTATTGTATCCATACTATGAAAAGAATTTGATACAAATTGTTATATCACCTTAGACACAACATATATACATAGGAGAACAATATTTATATATGCCACACAAACAAGTATTAACATGCTAACAAAATTTTGATTTGTTTGAAACACCATATACAAACTTTTCCTTCCCGGACCTGAGAGTACAAGGATGACTCTAGGACACACTAGACATCTAAACAACTTTTTCACATATTCATTACTGTATCTCCTCTTTGTTGCCACATGTCTATCTTCTTCACTTCTAATTACCTAAAAAAAATGTGATGAGTCACAAGGGTGAGACCCATGTCCCAACAAGAGATATAACCTCCAATAATATTTATTGATTACAACATTTTTAGGTAATGAGACAATTGAAGAATAATCATATATAACAAATAAGCTCAATAGCACTGATGATTAACAAAATACATAAAGGAGCAGATAATAACTATCTTTATTAGCCAGACTATTCTCATATCCCTATTAATAGTATAAGGAGTCTAGCAACATAAGCATCTCTAACATCATGAATAAGTCTAGTATCATAAGCATAACTAACAACATCAACATGTCTATCAAGTTGAACATATCAACATCATAAGTATTGCTAACAATATAAGAACAACTATATGCATAAGCATGATTAGCAGTATAGGCATCTCTGGTAACAAAGTCATAGCTAGAAATATAAGCATAGCTAACAACATGTGATAACGAATTTCATAATCATAGCCAACAATAATAATATCTCTATCAACTTAAAGATGACTATTGTATGTACACATTTATAACATGAATATATCCACAACATAAGAATATATACTATCGTTTAATGCATTAAACATCATCTCGATGTATAGAGTACAACAAGGGTTATTACCCAATTTGAAGTGTCATGTATAACCCTAAACAGATTTGCTAGACGGTTGTATTACATATTTTATTATGCCATGGAGAGTTTGATTTGTACCACCCAAAGTCCAACCAACCCCTATGAAGGGCTATTCAATTCCGTACAAGATCTAGGAGTGTTGGTATCCTAAGATATCTTCCCTCAGACTGTACAAGTAAAAAGACAGTGACATATCAGTCAAAGCTACCACTACAACGACATATAGTCAAGCTACTAACCACTAGTCTTCCCTTGGTACATGCCACGACACTAGAAACATGGGTATACAAAACCCTCTAATCCAAGGTATAATCGCAGTTGTCCTCAATCATATCAAATGTCTAAGGCATGACCACCATAACCTACATTGTGGATGATAAGGATATATCCTCAACTTGCCACCCCCACATACTCAACAGTATGCACTCTGAGTTTCCCTTAGGAATACTCATTTCACCATCCAGCAAGTTCTGACATTGAAGATGGCTCTATGGCACATGGCACTACATGATTAGAGTTGCACTTGATTAGTTATGCCAATCGTGTGGATTAAGGTTGCATCAAACAAGTGCACATACAAACCCTAATTCACTTCTAGCATGCATGTAAATATCACAACTTCAAAAGTTATAAAATGTGTGAAACATAATTTCTCATCTCATCATCACAATGTACTATTCATTTTTTATTCATGAGATACACTAGTCATCATACTATCACGAGATATAAATCCATTTCACAGTATCATAGGGTATCAACCGTTATCAATACAAAAGGATTACACCTCATTTAGGGCTCAACCATGCCCAAAGGTCATTAAGACCATCATACTATTCCCTACAAAATCCTCATTATCTTTTCATTCCTGATAACAAGGATCAACAACATCACTTACATATAATACACCAGATCAGAACAATATTACATTAATGCACTAGGAGATATTCATAAACAATCATAGTAGGGTTATATTAACATTAAGAACATTCATTTATTACCTCAACATGCAAGGAATCTAGATATTATTAACCCTAATTATATTTATAATGCATAGGTTTAACATAAGAAAGTATCAACCATGTGGCTATGATAACCAACAATTAATACATTAAGGTTATGATCATATAAGGAGATTATTCCAAAATCATCCCATCATATAAAAAGGTTAAACATCAATACTCATCTTTATCTATTTGCATTAGAGTTGGTTTCAACAAGATAAATTATATTAATGTTACTAATCAGCACTCATACCCAAAGCCTAACTCACGACATCCCCATTGGATCATGGATGCATAAGGTGAAGCATGACCATCACATTCCATACTATTCTCAACTATGAACCCACACATAATCAAGGTGTTACCATCGAGTTATAGCATACTAGGGTTTCAACAACAATAAGAGACTACTCCATGATTGTATTAGTCATTCAAGGACTATTCATACCCAATTACCATCATTTTGTTATATTAAAGCTAGATATAACAAGATATACCTTATTAGGGTTATCCATTAATTCATTATGGTGATTATAAATCATAATCATATGAGGGAAAGGGTTGGACTACAAGTTTAAGGCATTGAACCATCAAATTATCATCATCTGAATAATAACATTACACTACATGCTTCACCCAAAATAATGGGAATATTGAGGCATCAACTTCTAACCATTAAATGTTCAAAAGGTAAAGCCATTGGTCATTTACATAAATAAACATCTTGAACAAACCACCTATGAAGTCATTGAGTTGTTCTCTAGAAAAAGTCACCATCTAACCCTAGACATCCCTTGATTAATAACATAAAATGTTTTCATTGAGAGTAGGGTAAAACCCACAAGTGATTGTTTATTTAAAAGAATCTATCAGTAAATGAGCTTCTTAAGTTGATATATTAAAGGAAATCATTTAAATAACTTTATTAGGACAAACATATTACATTTAGGAATTAGTCCAATTTATTGGATGAAGAAACATTAGATCTTAACCATTAGGTCAAGTTCATATATGAAAACCATCAATTGGAGTATAGGTCTGACCATTGCATCAAATGACCCAAGAAACCATTGGTTTAAGGATTAATTAATGCTACAAATACATTATCAAATTGCCATAGGTTGTGCAGACCTGATCCACCATCAGTAGTGACCATTAAGTCACCATAGGTTGTTAGATCAACAGTATATTCATTAATCACCATCGAATATTAAACTAATATCACCGTTGATTGATAACATCATTAGGGTACTTAGTTGTTGATCACTAAGCTTCTAATTAGGACAAAACCTTACCTAAGGGGTGAATGTCAGTTGACACCCTTGGTCACCGCCATCAGTTGTCATGAATACAACACCATCGGTTGTTGCAATGGTACCACCATTGAGTCATGTGTTTATAGAAGAAATCAACTTTAAACCCTAAAATTGACCATTTTTTGATAGGTGTTTAGCACCATCAATTATCAAAAAAACCTAATCCAAGTCATATTATACCTTAGGAATAACATACACATGATCACAAGTTCATCTAGAACTGAAATCAGAATAGGGAACATTATAAAAATTGAAAACCAAGTCAAGAATAGCTTTTTAGTGCATGGATCTTAATTTAAAAGCAAGAAAATGAGCTAGAAAGCTTATGGTAAGAAATAAACATGGTGAAATTTATAAAACTTGCCTCTAATTAGAAGATAAACTCCCAACCATAAGAAAACACGAGCAGGTAGCGTAGAAAATCCAAGCATAAGTTGTGAACTCATCCATCTAGCACCTTTCTTCATCAAATGAGCAAACCCTAAGAATAAGGAGCAAGAAGGTAGGAGGAAGGATTAAAAAGAAATAAATGGAGGAATCTTACTAATTTAGGTCAAGGTCATTAGAAGGAAGATTTTTAAACCATAAAAGAAAGTCAATTGCAACCCTATATGCTTTTTCCCCAAGAAGATCCCCACTTTCTTCTTCCTCGGATAGGAACTTCACAACGTCATAGAGGGAGAATGAGGTTCGTAGGAGGAGGGAAGTGGTGGAGATAAAATGGTTCATTTGGGTGCTTAGGGATAAGTATGTAAAACCTTAAGATAAAGAAAAAGAAAAAATTGAAGTTCTAGTATCTTTCCAAGTGTCCATGGCCTTAAACTATTAAGAATGTACAAGAACACACATAAGTAGCTGACCCACATATCATAGAGACCTGATTATCCCTAGTTTCTTTAATTTCTAAGAAAAACAAATAAATCATTAGTGGATAGCTCCTAAAGGTAGCTCATCCATAAAGGGGTAAACCCTAAAATACCCTTGAGGAAAACACTTCCAAACCAAGTTTCAAATAGGCACCCCATGGCTAAACAAGATCAAGAATGCTGAGAGAATATCCAAGGAAATTAATGCAAGTGATAAATTTCAAAGAAAACCTCTCAATTGGATAAATTGTAGAAAAGTCCAAAATGTGCATAAAATTGCATAACTTGCACAAACAATGTCCAAATTGGACAAAACTTGAAACGTAAGCTTGTCTTATGATAACAAAGAATATCATGAGGTTAGATTAAGGTTATAAAATTCAATTATGATAGTTTAGTATGTTCAATACTTTAAGCAAGGTCAGGGGTCTCTCATCCATAAACCCCTAACAGGGATTTCACCCCCAAAATCTAAGGTAAACAAAGATGGATACTTCTCATGCACTTCATCCTTAGTCTTACACATGGTTACTTTCATCACATGGTGATGTCACATCATTATTATAGAAGACATATTCTTTTCCGTCAACTCTTGCATGTGTCACCTTTATTCAACATAAGAATTGTTGTGCCACCCGTACAAGTCTGGTAGTACCTTTCAACTTGGGACTCTAGCAGTCATCCTGGACTATACTATTTGTTGTACCACACATCAGAGGGCATACTTTTTGGTTCTTAACAAACATAGAACATCATGTATCTCTTATTGACGTGGTGTTTTGAATGCACTAACAAATTTACCCGGGGTTGAAATCCCCGAGCTTTACCTAAACCAAGTGCAATAATACCACCCGCAAGCGGACGAGTCTTATCGCAGTATAGTTGAGGATCGAACCCAAAGGAAAACGTTTTTAGGAATCTTTGTCAGCTGGATCTAGCTCAAGTAAAACTAATATTTAGAACAAAAGGTTGATTTTGGTTTGTTTAAACTAAATGTAGGAAAGTAAAAGCGGAATTAAAGATAGGTTTAGATCAGTGATGTGGAATTGCTGGGATGGTACCGGGTTTGACCACCACTACACATACAAACATACTCCCTTGCGAACAATCCAGGCAAGATATAACACTCCAAGTAGAGCTGCTGCAGAACCCCCCATACGGGCATCAGGTCCGCGTAAGCATCACCATAGGTATCAGATGTCTCGTCACCATCCAGATCGCATGTCTTACGGCTCTGAAGATACAACATACAACTAAGGTTGTGAACCCCCCATACGGGCGTCAGGCGCACAGAAGCGTCACCGAAGGCTAGATGGCTCATCCCCTCGTGGATCATACACTTACGACCTCAAGGAATCCCATCGGAAGTTCTCGTCAAGGAGTCAACCGCGTCAACCGATAAGCATGTAAACGATTATAGTACGAGTAAACATCGACGATTAACAAGAAGATACAAAATCCAACTAAGGCTGTGAACCCCACATACGGGCGTCAGGGGCACAGAAGCGTCACCGAAGGCTAGATGGCTCGTCCCCTCACGGATCACACACTTACGACCTCAAGGAATCCTATCAGAAGTTCTCGTCAAGGAGTCTAACTTGCTAAACGACGTTCATACCCATGCATTGAAGTTCTCGCAACATAGGGAGCACAAAGATGAAAACAAGCACATAACCGACCTACGAGCTTAACGATAAACGACAAAATGAAGAGTTATATACATTGCCATGGAAAGCTTAACAAAAGAACACGGTTTGAATGGGTAGCGGGGCTAGTCCCCGCACCCCAGTGAAAGAGGAATACTCGCTCATGATGTGAGATACAAGAAGGAAGAGAGAGAAAGAAAGAACCACCATGAGCTCGGTGCAGAGAGTGGTCGCAGCCCGGTGAAGAAGATGTGCTCCTTGCTCCGTCTTCCTTCTCTTCTCAGCCTCCTTGGATGCAACACTAGCAGTAGGTGGAGTGGGACTTGATCAGAGTGGTGCTCTGGAAGCCTGTCAGCGTCTGGATCCGATGCCTCCAAAAGAGGACCCTGGGGGTCTATTTATAGGCTCAGATGTGATCCCAAACGGTTTGGATAAGTTGCTGGAAATATCTTCTCCAAACGGTCTGGAGACCGTTTGGGAACCAAACAGTTTGGAAACAGTTTGGTGCCAAACGGTTTGGAGACCGTTTGGGCGCCAAATGGTTTGCGTCGATCGATCTTGAGGTCGGTCTCGGTCTTCGCGTTTGTGTCAAATGGTCTTGGAAATCGCATGGACCCAAACGGTCTTGAGACCGCATGGACCCAAACGGTCTTGGGACCGCATGGACCCAAACGGTCTTGAGACCGCTTGGTCATGCCGTTTACAGCTCGTTCGGTTTTCTATGGCAAACGACCTTGTCATTCATTCTTTCATGTATTCCACCAAACGGTCTTGGGACCGCATGAACCCAAATGGTCTTGAAACCGCATGGAACCGAACGGTCTTGGGACTGTATGGATGGAATTACTTGGTTTTCCTGCATTAAATGAATAATATTTAGTTAAAACCTTGATTATTGAATCAGCCAAGTAGTTTTACACATTATGATTCATATTTGGGTAAAAAGGGGTGAATTGGAGTTGAATTTGTTCCAAAGAGGTAATCGAATTTCATGATGAGTATGCACTCATCAAAATACCCCGAACTTAGACGTTGCTCGTCCTCGAGTAACATAAAATTTGAAACAGTTGCCAAATGAATACTTTCGATCCATGTGATTTCTTCATCTTCACATCACCAATGTTTTCTTTCTACTCAGTATGAATGAGTACCTTAACTTCCTGGGACCACTAAACACGTCTTTCCATAGCTTCGTTCCTGAGTTCGTTTCCCAACAACACTTCCTCCCCACTTTTTCCAACATCAAGCATGTCAAAGAGTTTTGTAAGAGTTCAGAGATACCCGCAGAATAAAAAAGTATGCATCCGATCTGACACTGGTGTAATTCAGGGTGGTGGGGCATGTATTGTGCCCTTAGGTAGAAAAAGGAGTGAAAGGTGGTATGGAAAGAAGAAGTAAATCTCTCCTCTATTCGACTCGAGATTTTTATTTGTTTTGCAATTTTATTTATTGCATATTTTTTTTGTGCAAATCTCTCCTCTATTCGACTCGAGATTGCATTTCTTTTTGTGTGCACCTTGGCATCTTTTTTTTGCAAATCTCTCCTCTATTCGACTCGAGATTGCATTTTTTATGGTACACCCGTATTTATTGCGAGGGGTATGGAAGAAGCGGATAAGGGAGAAGTGGCGTGCCACCCCGAACTTAGGGTTTGGCACATAATCAGCTTTTTGTTGCTTTTGATGGATGGAGGGGTACGAAGATGGTAGAAGAAGTGTAGAAGAGAGTTCAGATCAGAATGCAACTTGATTTACAATTCAACGTCGGGTTATTCTCTTTGTCATACTCTGCTCAAATAATGACTTGATGCAGATCCAGTGGGGATTCTGAGCCATTTTTCCACTAGTCAGTTAGGAAGCGCGACGTGTTTGATCGCTATCAGTTTGACAGATACTTATCATTATTGAAAAAGGTATTATGATGTTAGGAATCATAAGCTTCACAGGATGATTTCAGGCAAAAGGCAAGTTTCAAAAATCAGTCCTCTTGAGGATTTACTTCGAAAAAGGAGGATATTATGATTGAAGATGCATAGCGAATTAGTTAGTTTCATTTTATCAACAAATGTCAAAAATTCATCAAAAATCTGTTCAAAAATTTTGAAAATTTTGAAAAATTTTATGATAGAGACAACTTGAGTATGAAAAGAGGGTGTATGTGGAAGTGAAGTACGTACCACCCACCCTCCACCCCGAACTTAGAGATTTGCTCGTCCTGAGCAATCCCTAAATCCAAGATGGAGGGGAAAGGTTACACCAGGTATGACTGCCGAGTATGACTGTGTTCCCATCAGCACCACTCCGACTTCTTATCTGAAAAAGAAAAACTATCGTAAAAAGCAAATTTTATTTAAGAAAAGTTAACTATAAGGTAAAAACAAAATTTGAAAAAGAAAAGTAAAACAGATTTATTGATCGGGTTGCCTCCCGACAAGTGCCTTTGTTTTACGTCGATGGCTCGACTGAGTCCTTCAGATTCATGGTGGGTCTTTTGGATTGGCCAGTTCTAACATTGTGTCAGTGCCTATGTCAATCGAGGTAAAATATCTCTTCAAGCGGTGCCCATTGGTTATGAATTCTCATGACTCTGCACTCCATAAAGAAAAGGTGCCATGAGGAGAGATGCTTTTGACAATGTAAGGTCCAGACCAGCACGAGTGGAGTTTTCCTGGGAATATCCTTAATCTTGAGTTGAAAACCAGCACTTGGTCTCCCACTTGGATGTCCTTTCTTTTCACATGTCCATCATGCCAAAGTTTTGTACGTTCTTTGTAGATTCATGCATTCTCATAGGCTGTCATTCTCAGTTCATCCAACTCGTTGAGTTGTAGAATCCTGGCTTGCCCTGCTTCTTTCATATCGAGGTTCAATTGTTTAATTGCCCACCATGCCTTATGTTCTAATTCGACTGGAAGGTGGCAAGCTTTTCCATATATCAATCGAAAAGGGTTTGTCCCAAGGGGAGTTTTATAAGCAGTACGATAGGCCCATAAGGCGTCATTGATTTTTGTTGACCAGTCTTTTCGATTACGTCCAACGGTTTTCTCAAGGATAGCCTTTAGTTGTCGGTTAGAGACCTTAACCTGTCCACTAGTTTGTGGATGGTAAGGTGAAGCTACCTTGTGCGAGACACCATATTTTCTTAGTAAAGTTTCAAAGCTTCTTTCAATGAAGTGGGAGCCTCCGTCAGATATTACGGTTCGTGGCACTCCGAACCGGGGGAAGATGACATCTTTGAATAATTTGATGACCAGTTTTGAATCACTAGTGATGGTTGGTATAGATTCAACCCATTTGGAGACGTAGTCCACCGCCACTAGGATGTATGAAAACCCATTAGAAGATGGGAATGGACCCATATAGTCCACCCCCCAGACATCAAATATCTCGACCTCTTGCCATAAATTCAGTGGCATCTCGTCCCTCTTGGTTATATTTCCAGATCTTTGACATTTGTCACATGACAAGACAAATTTGTAAGAATCCTTGGATATGGTCGGCCAGAAAAATCCACATTGCAAAACCTTTAAAGCAGTCTTTTTAGAGCTCGTATGCCCACCTACGGGTCCTGAGTGGCATTGTTCCAAAATAGATTGAGCTTCTTCTTTGGCGATACAACATCTATATAACCCGTCAGTGCAAAGTTTAAAAAGATATGGTTCATCCCAGTAATAATGCTTCACATCGTGCATAAATTTCTTCAGTACATTCCCGGTGCATTGGGGATGGATGACTCCAGCGGCAAGATAGTTTACGAAATCAGAGTACCATGGTGTAACTTCCGAGACCCTCATTAGCTGATCATCCGGTAGGGAATCATTTATCAGAATCTTTTCAGCATCCAGAGTGTGGATGTGACTTAGGTGATCTGCTACAACATTTTCCGTCCCTTTTTTATCTCTCATCTCCAAATCAAATTCCTGTAGTAAGAGGATGCATCGTATCAACCTTGGTTTAGCATCTTTCTTTGCCAGAAGGTAACGAATAGCAGCATGGTCTGTGTAGACGATGACTTTTGAACCAATAAGGTATGACCTGAACTTGTTGAAAGCATATATAACTGCTAGAAGTTCCTTCTCAGTAGTAGCATAATTCCTCTGGGATTCGTCAAGGGTTTTTGATGCATAATAGATCACATAATGTTTCTTTTCTATATATTGCCCCAAAACAACACCCACCGCGTAATCACTGGCATCACACATAATTTCTAAAGGATGGCTCCAGTCAAGAGCTCTACTGATGGGGGTGGTTGTAAGGGCCTTCTTTAGAGTGTTGAAGCTTTTGACACATTCTTCATTGAAATTGAAATCAGAGTCTTTTAGAAGCAGGTTCATGATCGGCTTAGTTATCTTGGAAAAATATCTTATGAATCTTCTATAGAATCCAGCATGACCAAGGAAGGTGCAAACTTCTTTCACATTCGTGGGGATAGCCAATTTAGATATCACTTCAATATTGGCTTTATCAACTTCAATTCCCCTATTGCTAACCCTATGGCCCAGGACAATGCCTTCCCTTACCATGAAGTGGCATTTCTCCCAATTGAGCACCAGATGTGCTTCTTCGCAGTGTTTGAGAACCATGGAGAGATGCTTAAGACAAGAATTGAATGAGTCTCCATATACCGAGAAATCATCCATGAAGACTTCCATAACTGTTTCAATAAGCCCTGTGAAAATTGCAGCCATGCAACGTTAAAAAGTTGCGGGAGCATTACAGAGACCAAACGACATTCTTTTAAAAGCATACATCCTGAAAGGACGGGTGAAAGTCATTTTTTCTTGATCACCTAGATGTATGGGAATCTGATAGAATCCAGAGTACCCATCAAGATAATAGAAATATTCTTGGTGGGCCAACCTTTCTAAAACTTGATCGAGGAAGGGCATAGGAAAATGATCTTTTTGAGTAGCTTTGTTTAATTTTCTATAATCAATACACATCCGCCACTCGGTGACTGTTCGAGTGGGGATGAGCTCATCGTTCTCATTCCTTATAACAGTTGTTCCTCCTTTCTTCGGCACAACATGTACTGGGCTCACCCATGGCGAATCCGATATCGGGTAGATTATTCCAGCTGTGAGAAGTTTGATGATCTCACGACGGATCACTTCCTTCATATTTGGATTCAACTTCCTTTGATGCTCGATAGTTGGCTTGTGATCTTCCATCATAGGGATCTTGTGCATGCACAAGGCTTGACTGACCCCTATGAGGTCACTCATTTTATATCCTATGGCTTTCTTTCTTTCCCTTAATTCCTCCAGAAGTTTCTTTTCTTGTTCATTTGTTAAACCAGAATTTATGATCACTGGACAAACTTTGAGGTCGTCCAAAAACATGTACTTTAGCCCTTCGGGTAGGGGCTTCATTTTGGGAGCTTCAAGTTTTTCGCTTCTTTCTTATGTAGTATTAGTACCCTTGAGTTCTTCATAGGTGGTGGTATCTTCTTCAACATGTTCGAGTGGTTTGATGCGATCCTCTACTTGTTTGTCTATAGGCACATTGATCGGTAGTTCAGATAAAGTAATTTCCAAGGGGTCGTTTGAGTCGTCATATTCTTGAGTCAGTTGTGACAATTGCTCAACGCAATCGATCAAATAGACTTCTTCCTGTATACTTGGTCTTCTCATACTTTCAAAAACTTTGAACTCCAGAGTCTCTTTGCCTAACCTGAGTAGTAAGGTACTTGCTTCAACATCAATAAGGGCTCTAGTAGTGGCGAGGAACGAATGACCAATGATAAGAGGATATCTGGTGTCTTCTTTTATATCCATAATGACGAAATCACATGGAACATATGTGTCCTTTCCCATCTTGACCGGGATATCTTCGAGGATTCCTAATGGTCTCTTTATTGAATTGTCTGCGAGTTGAATAGTCATAGCAGTTGGAAGCAATTCTGCGAACCCTAATCTCTTGCAAAGACTGGATGGCATAATAGAAATACTTGCCCCAAGATCTGCCAGTCCCTTTTTGCATGATGAGTCACCAATGTGACATGAAATTCCAAAGGATCCTGGGTCTTTCCGTTTCTTTGGCATCTTGCTCAGTATGATATCTGATGTGGTCGTAGCCAGTTTTACAGTTTCATATTCTTCAGTTATGTACTTTTTGGTTAGAAGTGACTTTAGATACTTAGTCCAGACTGGTATCTCAGCAAGAGCATCTAAGAAGGGTATATCAACATGGAGTTTCTTCATGGCCTCTTCGAACTTGACAAATCTTGTATCAAGCTTTGTTTGCCTTAAGCGGGACGGGAAGGGTATACGAGGCTTATATACAGGGGTATCCGTCTCTGGTGTTTCAGCTTCTTCGCAAATGGGCTCCTCTGAGCTTTCCTTATCAGTCTTATCTTCGTTTGGTAGCGATTCTGGTGTTGTCGAGCTTTGGACTAACATAGGTTCTTATTCGTCAGTAATAACTACGAGTGTCTTCACTAGGGGGTTCGAATAATCTTTCCCTGACCTGGTGTTGACAACCTTCAACTGTTCAGAATGTTTTGGATTGTTTTCTGGTTGGCCGGCAAAGACTCCAGCCGGTGGCTTTATGCTAGCTGCAAGTTGAGCTAGTTGAGTTTCAATAGCTTTCTGTTGAGCCTGCTGGTTAGCTATCATAGTTTGCTAAGTTTGTAACATCTTTTCAATAGTGGATAGCTTGTCATCGGGGCTGGCTCCTGCTTGTCCTTGCTGGTTCAGGTTCTGATACTGAGAGTTGTTCTGATAACTATTGTAGTTTCTGTTCTGAAAGTTTCCTTTGAAATTTCCTTGATTACCGAAGTTCTGTTGTTGATTGAACTGGAATCCAAATGGACCTCTCGGTTGATTGTTGGGACTGAATTGATGCGAGTTCATAGCTCCTGAAGGGTTTCCATATTGGAATCCTGGGTGATTCCTATTTTGATTGTAATAGTTCTGCCCAGGGATGGTGTTAATAGCATTTAGATTTTCCATCTGGCAATTATCTCCTTGCCCACAAGCATTGCTTAGAACAACATCATAGAGAACGTTGCATGATAGAGTGGAATGATTTGTGCTTTTGCACGCTTCACAGAACAGAGAGGTGGACTTGACTTGTTCATTTTGCCTTGTGGGTGAATGTCCTCTTCCAATTGCTGCAAGGGATGATTCTATATGATCCTGCTTAGCAAGTAATACCTTCAAAGTTTCTGCAATAGACTTGTACTCAGGGATGGCTTCAGCCATAGCTACCTTCAAGAATCCTTTTCCTATAGATCTGCCCCAGTTGGCTTTATTTTCTGCTCCCACAGTGACGACTCTCCATGCGTTGTCGTAGCTTTGACGCATGAAGTTTCCTCCGGATGAGGAATCTAGGAACATCTTAACATCATCCTCCACACCCCTATAGAAGATTTCTATGAGTTGATTCTTTGGAATTCCGTGGTGTGGGCATTTGCGTAGGAGCTCCTTGTACCTATCCCACACTTCAGCGAGGGTTTCTCCAGGAACTTGAGTGAAATTTGTGATTCACCCCCTGATTTCATATGTAAGAGATGGGGGGTAGAACTTTTCCAGAAATGCGTTTTGGAGCTGTTCCCAGGTGGTGATGGGTACTTCACTCTGTAGTGAATTGTACCAACTAATGGCGCTATCAGCAAGAGAATATTTGAAGAGACAGAGTCGAATGGCATCATCGGAGACCCCATTTTGCTTTGTCATAGCACATAAGTCGATGAATCTCAGAAGATGACCTTGGCTGTCTTCCGCTTGTTTGCCATAGAAAGGGTTGTTTTGAAGCAATGTGATCCAATGGGCTCTAATCTCGAAGTTGGAAGCTTCGATGGGAGGTGGTTGCACTGGGTAACAGACATTCATGACTTTCGGGATGGAGAACTCCCTAAGATCTTTTTGTAGTTCGGCAGCCTGAGCTGCTACTTGTGCCGCTAAGATTTCCTGTTGAACCGCAGCTCTGGCTTCTTGCATGAGCCTCTCTCTTTGCGCATTGATGTCTTGAGCCACTCTTCGGGCTACTTCTTCTTCTTGCGCCATCCTAGCTTGATTCTCTCTAATCTGGCGATGGAAGGTTCTATCAATTTTGGGATCAAAGCTTACAGTGACTCCGGGACTTTCTGAACGGTGCATGCACTATGCGTTGAAGAGTACCTGAAAATTGGAAAGATTTGAAAATGAGGTCCACAAAGTAAAATCAAATTCAAGTAGATAAGTGATAGTTCCAAAAGAAAAGTAAAATCCTAGATTAGTCTTAGAAGAACTAGATTTGACTGACTGATTTCGTTGTCCCCATCAACGACGCCAGAATTTGACGTGGCGTTTTGAATGCACTAACAAATTCACCCGGGGTTGAAATCCCTGAGCTTTTACCTAAACCAAATGCAATAATACCACCCGCAAGCAGACGAGTCTTATCGCAGTATAGTTGAGGATCGAACCCAAAGGACAACATTTTTAAGAATCTTTGTCAGCTGGATCTAGCTCAAGTAAAACTAATATTTAGAACAAAAGGTTGATTTTGGTTTTTTTAAACTAAATGCAGGAAAGTAAAAGCGGAATTAAAGATAGGTTTAGATCAGTGATGTGGAATCGCTGGGATGGTACCGGGTTTGACCACCGCTACACATACAAACATACTCCCATGCAAACAATCCAGGCAAGATATAACACTCCAAGTAGAGCTGCTGCAGAACCCCCCATACGGGCGTCAGGTCCGCGTAAGCATCACCATAGGTATCAGATGTCTCGTCACCATACGGATCACATGTCTTACGGCTCTGAAGATACAACATCCAACTAAGGTTGTGAACCCCCCATACGGGCGTCAGGCGCACAGAAGCGTCACCGAAGGCTAGATGGCTCGTCCCCTCACGGATCATACACTTACGACCTCAAGGAATCCCATCGGAAGTTCTCGTCAAGGAGTCAACCGCGTCAACCGATAAGCACGTAAGCGATTATAGTACAAGTAAACATTGACGATTAACAAGAAGATACAAAATCCAACTAAGGATGTGAACCCCCTATACGGGCATCAGGCGCACAGAAGCGTCACCGAAGGCTAGATGGCTCGTCCCCTCACGGATCACACACTTACGACCTCAAGGAATCCCATCAGAAGTTCTCGTCAAGGAGTCTAACTTGCTAAATGACGTTCATACCCATGCATTGAAGTTCTCACAACATAGGGAGCACAAAGATGAAAACAAGCACATAACCGACCTACGAGCTTAACGATAAATGACAAAATGAAGAGTTATATACATTGCCATGGAAAGCTTAATAAAAGAACACGGTTTGCATGGGTAGCATGGCTAGTCCCCGCACCCCAGAGAAAGAGGACTACTCATTCATGATGCGAGATACAAGAAGGAAGAGAGAGAAAGAAAGATCCCCCATGAGCTCAGTGCAGAGAGTGGTCGCAGCCCGGTGAAGAAGATACGCTCCTTGCTCTGTCTTCCTTCTCTTATCAGCCTCCTTAGATGCAACACTAGCAGTAGGTGGAGTGGGACTTGATCGGAGTGGTGCTTTGGAAGCCTGTCGGCGTCCAGATCCGATGCCTCCAAAAGAGGACCCTGGGGATCTATTTATAGGCTCAGATCTGATCCCAAACGGTTTGGATAAGTTGCTGGAAATATCTTCTCCAAACGGTCTGGAGACCGTTTGGGCACCAAACGGTTTGGAGACAGTTTGGTGCCAAACAGTTTGGAGACCGTTTGGGCGCCAAATAGTTTGTGTCGATCGATCTTGAGGTCGGTCTCGGTCTTCGCGTTTGCGTCAAACGGTCTTGGAAACTGCATGGACCCAAACGGTCTTGGGACCGCATGGACCCAAACGGTCTTGGGACCGCATGGACCCAAATGGTCTTGGGACCACATGGACCCAAACGGTCTTGAGACCGCATGGACCCAAATGGTCTTGGGACCGCATGGACCCAATCGGTCTTGGGACCGCATGGACCCAAACGGTCTTGGGACCGCATGAACCCAAACGGTCTTGAAACCGCATGGACCCGAACGGTCTTGGGACCGTATGGATGGAATTACATGGTTTTCCTGCATTAAATGAATAATATTTAGTTAAAACCTTGATTATTGAATCAGCCAAGTAGTTTTACACATTATGATTCATATTTGGGTAAAAAGGGGTGAATTGGAGTTGAATTTGTTCCAAAGAGGTAATCGAATTTCATGATGAGTATGCACTCATCACTTATCATATGCAACTTTACAAGATTTCATCCCTATGCCCCTTTAATGGTTGTTGTAATTAACAACTCAATCAACCAGGTACACATCTATAAATTTTCAAGAACTATGAAGCATTTTTTTAGAGGATTCTCTAATTATCTCAATGGTGAACTGACCATCTATTTGGTTGAATAATCATACATTTGTCTATAACCATTAACAAATATATCTTCCTGATTGACTTCGTTAGAAGTAGAACAACGACAATGTCTTCATCTTATCAGGATTCCCTCAACACACTTAACATAGATATCATAACTGCAAGAGGGTACTTTAGTCAAGCCCAACTCACTCTTTCTAGACTTATCACACATAAGTATAGTTACTTAAACATTCTTAAGGTTTAGCAAAGATGTTGACTATGTTACTGGCCATCTCTGAAATACCTTGAGATGTCATCATTCAACGCTTGCTACAACTTGTAAGACATGACGTGAACACTCTATTCCTCCTATTCATAAATTCTATTGGTACATTGGTTAGTCAAAAGGACATAACCATAAACTCATCACGATCATGTAACTTATGTCATCCATTCTAACTCTTATGTATTGATATTTGATCCTAGGTTTATCTTAAAGGAACACGATAGCACATGTCTACTAATCAACAAACCATCTATCCTTGATAGTGGTCTTGCCCCACAATCACTGAACCATACACAACATTATAGAATCACTTTTGTTTTTCCTTATAGACAACATTTATAGGTTCATCATCAACTCTCTCTCTCTAAGTGAGAGGAATACTTGGAATGTTCATTTAATAAATATTTCCAACCTTCACATACTTCCATATTGTTGATACATCTTGGATACTAGGATTCATTACCTTGGTATCCACCTCATGCACTATAAGGACCTCACATCCTTATCTCATCTACTTTTACCAACACAAAAAAACTCAAGACATATAAGAGGAATCTTCCTAATTATTGGAAGACTCAAAAGTAAACTCATCACAAACATTATGATCTTGGAACCATAGTCCAAGCAACCTTATGCTATAATAAGCTATCCACCTTCATGTTTACAATGAATCCACACATACCAAGTGGAAATGATCCACTTGAAAGTTTTGCCCTAGAATGGAATGACACAAAGGGAAACACACTTTCCACATCATAACATCATTGTTCAAGGGTCACTAGCAAAAAGGTAACCAATTCTATTTTCATTATACAGGTTACAACCTCTTATGTATCATTTTACCTTTATCATTTCAGGTTCCTTGCCATTAGCATAGGAATCATCATGATTAACATATCTCATTACTCCAACCTTGATGACTATTTATCCCACTAGGGTATGTTCTCTTATTTTATTGTGTTTTTCAACCACTGATAAATAGGTAAATCATCATATTCCACATTTTCTTCATTAAACATGGATCATCTACCTTAATTTCTTTCAAATTCTATACTTATTTTATATTAACACTTTCTTACACACATTGGTTGGTTTGAGATTAACTCGGGTTCCACCTTATTCCTTTGTTATTGTTCTCATTTATCTTCTCATTTTATACTCATCATTGGAGTTCTCTCCATCTTATGTGGATTTCATATAGTGAATCACTTTATAAGCATAGACTTATCTATCTTTTCCTTTATTATCTTCTTGAATCACATCTTCAAGAACTCCTCTTTTGCTTTTTTTTTATTCAGATTTAGATTTCATGGTGTTGTATGTTTCTCTTATAGTTACCAAACATTCATGTTTTAATAGATAATGATGCAATTCTCATCTTCTTTAAGGTAGGATTGAGATATTCACAACATGATTTCTTATTCATTATGCTCTTTAGATTATCTCAAAATGACTACTTGATCAAAGTAATAAGAAAGATAACAATCTAAGAGTTCCATACTTACCTTTTCTTCAATAATTGAATACTTGGCCAGGGCACCCAAGTACTGAGATTAGGCAGTATGCACCATGTTTTTGTGTCATGTTGCTAACTTAGACATCATCCTAGTCTTAAGTCCTAGTGTCCCTATAGACCCAGTGAACCTAAAGCTCTAATACCAACTTGTGAGAACCCGTTACACTAAACAAGATTACTCAAAACATAAAATACAATCGATCACTAATTAATCACATACCCAAAAATATGGGTAAATTAAAACCGATTTCAACATCAACACTTGCTCAAAAACTTTTGCATAAGAGCACAATATCTTTCTTGTATCCATACTATGACAAGAATTCGATACAAATTATTCTATCACATTAGAAACAACATATGTACACAGGAGAACAATATTTGTATATGCCACACAAACAAGCATTAACATGCTAACAAAATTTTGACTCATTTGAAACACCATATACAAAATTTTCCAACATAAACCTTAGAGTACAGGGACAACTCTAAGACACACTAGGCATCTAATCAACTTTATCATAGATTCATTACTATAGATCCTCTTTGCCGCTACATGTCTTTTTTCATCACTTTTGATTACCTAAAAAAAGTGGCGAACCACAAGGATGAGACCCATGTCCCAACAAGAGATATAACCTAATTCATTTGAGTTGCACATTACTTGTTGTGCAAGGAAATTAATTGGGATATTAATTGGAAACGGTTTTACAATTTTGTGTACAATTGGAAAATTGCCAAACGAGTGTATGGGTTGCTAGACAACTGTCCGAGTTATCAGGTTGCAAAATTTCCAAACTTGTTGTGAAAATTTGAGATCTTCCGGTCCCTTCCACTCCCACATAGACTGGGAACCTGGACCTAAACCCCACCTATAAATTGAGGGGAACTAGGGGCTTCCCATAGCACAACACAGACAATTGAGAAATAGTTTCTCTGACAAACATTTTCTTCTCTAGTTGTGATAACCACGAGATCCCAGGAAAGTCCTACCTGATTAGGGACGTCTAGCCAAGTGAGAGAGCGACTAAGATCATTGTTGTGGGACAACAAGTTGGTGACTAGTACACTAATGGGAGGAACAATTCCTTCCTGATCATTCTAGTTGGATGACAGGATTTCTTGGCGGTCCGTGTGGACCACCATAAAGGTGGGAAACCCTTGTCTGTCTCTAGGAGGACAATGTCAACTAGTAGTCCGTGACTAGAGGAGTTGTTTAAGAAGACGAGGTTTGTGACTGGAGTCTGTGGTGCAAACTAGGAGGTGTAGCAGTTAGACGAGTCCCAGTGCAACCAAGATTCATAGTTGCACATCTATGATGAGGAGGATTGTCACTAGACTTGCTCTAGGTCCAGTTATATCCTTGAAACCATCCTTCCTGCATTATAGTTATTGATACGAGCTACTAATTATGGGGACTACGGTAGATAAATTTTTTGTTTCCACTGCCTACTCTGTATCCATATTTCCCAACAGAGTGGACTTGCGAAATCTATCATAAACAACTTTTATTGGGTTCAACATTTATTTTATCTTCTACATCTTCATTAGAACTGCAATGGCAAGTTCAAATAAGATGAGTTTAAGGAAATCTTGTGGATTTTTATATCTACAATAAATGAACTTAAATTTGACCATCTCATATCTAATTCAAATGTCATAAATCCTATTTCTAACTAGTATTTCATATTTGAAAATCCCACCTTTTGGTCTCTCACATTTGGTAGAGGCTTCATATATGGGTCATTGGCTAGAAGTTATTTATAAGATACAAATGGTGTCTTAAGCGGTTCCAAAAATTTACTAGTACATATCATTCTTATTTCCACACAATATTGTTATATTTAAGTGTTGTTGAAGAGGTGCAATCATGAAGTGATATTGAAAAATGATGGAAAAATCCTAAGAACCTTTCAAATATACTTTTTTAAGTTAGGAAGACTGTTAGACATGTGAAAGTCACACTTTGAGTCAGCAATTATTATTTTCTTATTGATGACATGCATGGAAACAATTTTCTTATCCAGTTACAACCTAATGGTTCAAGTCAACATATGTAGTTATTTTCAACAATTGCACATACTATGATGTCATGTTTGGGCAGCTTTTATTTCTAATAACTTTGATTTCCAACAACTTGTGTGCCCATATTTGACAAATCAATCACATTATAACTCATAAAGAGCTTAATTGTATCGTGTTCCTAACAAGAGAGATTGGCTATCTTTTAATGAAAGTAGAGAAATGTATCCCTTATTAACTTTGACTATCATAAGGTAGGAAGTAATACCAAAGACTAGAAGAGTATGCACATCCTTGGATATTGATCCAAATCATGCTTCATATTATTGTCATAAGTGTGCAAGAAAAGGTCATAAAAGATAAACTTTGACTTTTTCTAAACCATGTGATATTGTCCACATGGTCATGTCATGTAATGATTTCAATTTTCTCATGTCTTGTAATGTTTTCAATTTGCTAATGTAATATTTTCAATATGGTAATGTAATTCCTTTGATTTGATCAGATCATGTAAGGTTTTCAAATTGGCAATGTAATGTTGTGAATTTGGTCTTGACAGTAATATTTTGAATTTGGCAGTATTGTTTCAGTTTGATGAAGTTGACTTATCTATAACATACTAATTTATGGTACACTTCTTATTTAAATAGACATGTGTCCTAGAGAATCACTCTTGCGACTCTCCCATCACCATATTGGCTTCTTACAATCACCAATTACAATCTAGGAATTATTAGAAAATGCCCCATTAGTGGGTTTCAATGTTGTTTCTTAAGTTGTAGCCTATCCACCTAGATCCCAAACTAATCACTACCCTAGTGAATCATTGGGATATCACTAGAAACACATTTAGGTTTCCTAGTTTTCACATGAGTGTCACACTAAATGATGTAATATGTCTTCTAGGTCTTAGGTTTATCGAGGATCCAGTTTTTGCTACATATTCTATAGGCCCAAATGATGGAAAGTTTCAGTCATGGGCTCATCTTTATGTCCGCTACTTGGGTAGTCATCCAGATGGCATGTCCATGGACATATTCATCTAACTTGGTTATGTGTGACATTTTTGGGTATGGATTTCACCCCATGAACTCTATATCTTTAGACAACACTTAAATTTTTGTATACAAAAGCCTTTGTTCTTTATTTCATTTCCAGTTACATCTTTTAGAGAGTATTGTAGACTAGGTTAATACGCAATACCTTCCCCTTGTGTCTGACATTGGATGTTGTGGCATCTTGTCTTTGGTTGTTGCAACACTATAGTACCTGTATAGGGGATTGTACAAGGAAACTACATATTCAAATTGAAAGGACCATTTTCCTATGTCTACTATATATATGGTGCTCGGAGATGATAGGAATTGAACACCCAAGATCACTAGTTATGAAATAGGAGTGGATACTTGGTGCCCCATTTGGGTACACAAAAAATCAATTTTTTTTACAATTAAGCATGATATGTCTTTGTAGGCCTGATTGTGCTTATCAAAAGGCGGTCAGATATTATGCAGAAAGATGAGAATGTATGAGGACCCATGTAATTATATGATGTTATCTTTGATAAGATTTTGCATTTTCATGTGACATTTACTTCGACACTCTAATTTACTTGATTATTACTTGTTACAACATGTTCTATATAACATTTTTGGTAAAAATATTTATAGATACAATTGACTCCTTAAATGGAAGATCTTATACAAATACTACCATAATAGCATACAGAGGGTCATGAGATTTAGTTAGTGCAAGTAACTAATATTTGTTACATAGTAGATGGTTGGCACCTCCCAAACAGAGTGCTTGGAAAGTTTGTATTTTCTTAAGTACCACCTACTATTGAATGCCACCATGTAGTAGGATAGATAGAAGGAGTTATTATACTAAAGTTTGGCTACATCATAATGGACTAGACGTGCAGTTGTAACAACATAAGTGAGCACCTTGTTCCTCAGCCATCACTAGAGAAAATCTTTAGTCCATAGGTTCAGTACAACTTGTATCATTCACTCTACTTAGTGAGACCTTCTCCACAACCATTGGCAATGTATTATCCAACCCGTTATAAGAAACTAGAATATGTGAGCATAATTATCACTTATTTACATCTATTGCCTAATATATTACATATTTATTATTTATCATTCATATTGTATATATAATTTTGTTATAGGTTCTAGAAAAAGTGCATATACAAGTAGCTATGTAGCATTCACTCGTACATATTAGCAAATAAGTCTATAATATCTAGGGGCCATACTTTATAAGTATTCCTAAGAATATTCATTCATATCACCTAGAATCATCCACCCAACCCACTCATACCTCTACCATTTCTCCTACTCATGATTCAACTCCTACTCCAACTCCTGATTCCAATCCTAATCCTACTCCTTCTCCTACACCTTCTCCTTCTACATCATACTCACTTCCCCATTCATATCCCCAAGTAGTAGGTTGGGAAATCATGACAATACATCAACGCAGGCTATACTTCTAGTCCATATGCAACACCATTCCCACTCAATACATGCACTTCTAAGGACCAAGTCATGCTTCTCTTTTTCCAAGAACACCATTTCTCCATATTGTTTCGTACTTTGGAGGTGCACTACATGTACCACTTTGCACTACTTATCCACTACCTGAGTTTTATGCACAATTATGCACCACCCCACCTAAGTCAATACCTAGCCTATAAAGACCACTCGCATGACCTCCATCTTTCTAGATTATGCCCGAACCATGGAAGCCTTTTGCAACTTTAACAAACCAAAACCTAGAATCCTACCCTATGATTAGAAAGGTAGTGAGATTTATATCTCGGATTTTAAAAAACAAGGGTAAAATATAAAAAAACATTTAAATAATAGCAAAATTATATGAAAACATGTAAATAAATTCATAAAATATGTACATATATTTTCTTAATTAACTAACATTCACATAATGCTTAAGTAATAGGAAAATTGTTCTTAATACCTGTATTAGAATAACAATTGTAATTTTTATGTACCTTCATCTAAATTAAATCGGAATTAAAGGATTAAATATGTTAAATGATTAAAAGGTGGATTTTTGTGCATAATAATAATATATAACTCTTTCGTTAACATGTGAAATTAATGGGACTCTAATTGAAGATTATCAGAATATATGTAAAGAAATTGTCTAAATCATAATGGTGATATAACTCACAAAAGGAAATTCCAAAACCAAAAAATGGTAAAAATGTGTTTCTTGGGTCTCTATTAGCTTGGCTTCCAAGTTTCACATTATTTGAACAATAATAATTATCATAATTTTATTTAGAGGAAAAAAGAGAAAATGCCAAAAGTGTTAAATCAATTACTAAATGTCTTCAAAAGTGAAAGTAAATTGCAGATTTGAAATGGACATAACAAAAGTAATATATGTCTTAATTTTCACATTAATTGGATAAACCTATCTATCCTTGTGTAGTTTAGGATAGAGAATATGACTTAATGTCCAAAATACAAAATAAAATAATAAATAACCACAAAAGTTCAAATTGATGCCAAATCTTGATTCTTCA
Organism: Alisma plantago-aquatica; assembly: GCA_963693085.1. Lineage (NCBI taxonomy): Eukaryota > Viridiplantae > Streptophyta > Magnoliopsida > Alismatales > Alismataceae > Alisma > Alisma plantago-aquatica. The sequence continues at coordinate 23,693,415 of OY856411.1, forward strand.
TGTCTTAATTGGCTAAGATGCCACATTTGGAGCCCTCTAATGAAATATACAAGAAAAGGTATGTTTCAAGTCTTAAATATTCAAAATATTTGTAAGAAGTTCCCTATAGTTTCTTGCTATTTTTGTTGTCATTCAAGTTCACCCTAGTTTTAGCATGTGGCACTATTATTTCATTCATGATATTATCTGAGTTTTCCCCCACTGGTATGACCACATCAAACGACCATCTAGCTTCCTTCAACATCAGTTCCTAATAAGGAAATTGATAGTATAGTACTCCTTTACATCCAAGTGATTTTCTTTCTCTCCATTACATATATTCTTCTGATTTTCTCTCCCTCATCTTCATCACTTCTTTCCTCTTAGCATCAACCCTAGTTTTATTTGGAGTCTTCACCTATAAATCCTTAACCGTCTTTTACTCCCTTGGATTCCATGTTATGAACTCACCTTACATACCCACAATCTCAAAACTCTAGCTGCACATCCATCGCCACCAAGATGATGTCTTGAACTTCATAAGCTCGTGATAACCTCTAGTTTGCCTAAGTACAAGACACCACACACTCCCCATGTTCATATCTCTTTGGTTCTCTCTCTGATTTCATAGTGGTGTTCCCAATCCTTTCAACACACATATATGTCACAGATTCACCCTTGGCCACTAGAGAAACATTTACACTCGTGGATTGTTCCCTAAGGCAAGAATGATATTTTTCCCTTTTCTATGGGTTTTGTAGTAGGTCGTGTAATCTTTTAGAATTGGTTTTTCTTCAGGTGTTCTTCCACACGGGTGTTTCATCATTGGCTTTTACCTGTATCTTCAATTTGTACGATGGGTTCTTTGCTCGGCCTTGCATCTCCCTCCCCACCTCTAGTCTCTTAGTTGATTGTGACAGTAGATGCCATTGTGAGTTCTAGGCTTCTAGCCACTACAGAAGTCCCAATTTGGATTTTTTGAGTCTGATTTGGTCCAAGGATGTCAGAGGTACCATCTTGTTTCCCTGAACCTTGGCACAAGGTGTAGTTTTGATCAGAGAAGTCTTTGATCTTACACTCTGATTAAGGTTTTCCAAACCTTTTTTTTGGCTTATGCTAGTGGAGGAAGAACTACCCTTCCTATGTGATTCTATCTAGGCCCCTATGTTTCTCTTTGTTTTGTTTTTATATGAAGGATGTGTTTGCAGCCTCCTTGATTACAATAGTTCTTGTCATGATGTTCCCTGCTCTAAACCATGTCCCCGAAATGTTGTAGGACCCTACCATTTGACTGACCCTGATTAGGTTAACCCAACAAAGTCCACTCCTTTGGTTGTGGATATGTCCTACACATGCGGATTTTTCATGTTTTCTGAATGGTCGGTTTTGAAAAATTCATTGTAATTTATTTATAGATCAGGAAAATACACTAAAATATATTTTAGATTTAGGAATCCACCCAGTGGTACCATTTTCATTTCCTAGTTCAGATCAAATTAATATATGATTTTAATGGATTTATCTAAATTGGTTAGATTTTCTAAAACTCATAACCAATAATATATAAGTCAGAAAAATAAAGTAAAATATGTAGTGAACTTAGAAAATTATAATCTATAAGATGACTTGGTTTAGATAATTGTGATGACTTGGATTTACTCTCTGATTCAACTTATGCACATGTTGACTCATTAGATGTTTTAATGTACTCAATAACCTCCATCACCCAAATTTTATGACTTTGAGTCACTTTATGAGTTGGACCTGATTAAATATCACTTTGTAATAATATATGCCTTCAATTTGAGTTTTGAACTAAGTTTTATGCTTATTATGTGTCATCAACTTGAATTCAAAATTGAGACCATTTAATAAAATCCCATTTCTAACATATGTATTTCATGATATTGTGGACTCAATTTTAAATCCAATGGTTCAAAAATCACCTTAATCGGACATCTGGATCCCAAGTTATGGCCCATTGAAGTTTGGGTCAATTACATGTGATTTAAATGGATTTTATTGATTTTGTGACCCTAATTGGGTATAAAATTGGCACACGACCCGTTAAACCCTCCCCTTTTCTTGGTGATCTATTATTTCATTCCTCAACCAATCACATTCCTAGGTTTTTATGTGCTTTCTTTTGGGCCATCAGATTCTTCTAGCAAGGATAGCGCCCAGATATGACGCCCCTGATCTCTTCCCCTTTTCCTTGTTGTAGCCTTTTCGTACAATAGCTCGACAATAATGGTGCCAACGTTCACCAACCCCAACCTTCCTTACTTTTTTCTCTAATTATTTCCACCCTTCACATCATTCTTCATTCCTCTTTCTTTTCCCCCACTCTATTTGCTTCTCTGTGGCTATTTTTCCTCTCTTTCACTTGCTTCTCCTAAGCTCTAGCTATGGTGGCATTGCCGACTGGCCTGCTTGGGGATTCTCCCCTCACTGATCTTCAACCATAAAAAGTGGTGTCATCAGCCCCACCATGGCTCATCGGGCACAACCACTTTTCAAGGCTCAACATTGTATGTAGCATGTTTCCCCAAGACATCAATGCCAGTCTGCTGCCCTCGCCTCCGTTTTAAGGCGTGAAAAAGATGATGGGTGGATCCATCAGATGCTGAAGGAATAATCGAGATCAAGCATTCTTCCCCCTATCTTTGTGCGGGCTGTGCAGCTAGGTTGGGACCCGCCGACCAACACCCGAGTCAGGGGGGTGGGAGACCATTGCATGGACATGCCTGTGACTAGGTGCCCTTGGATCAAGGATGGATGCCCCATCTTTGTCAGGGATTTGGTACATTCCTCCCTCTTTTTTCCAAGATTTATGCTAATTTTTTGCAAATGTCATATCTCTTCACTCCTTGGGCCATTTTAGTCATGTAATATATGAATTTGCATATGCTATGAGATCTATCTAAGGGGACTAGTTTCATTACTTGAATATGTTTGTAATTTCACTGATATTCTATATGTGATGTTTTTTTATCTCTTTCAACGTGTTTTGTGCCATCTAATGCTCCAGATTTCTCTTTATGCCCCAAAATCTTGATTTTAACCTTACATCGGTCACTTGAGAAACCTATTGTTCCATGATTCGAACTTGGTTTATCTTTGAACTCTAAAATGATCTAATGTTGCCTAAATGGCCTAAGATGGACCTATATGTAAATATCCATTCTTTTATGTTATAACTGGTTCAAGTGTGCTTCAAACCTCTGCTAATGCTCCAAAAAATAGCATATTCCACCGTCATATGTAATCATTCATGATTATGATATTTCTTGGATCCTAATGATGATCTTGTGACACTTAGTGTGTTTTTAAATGAACTTTTGTGTACTTTATGATGGATGTTAAACCTTGTGATTTTATTGATCTAAAGTTAATCAAGATGTGTAATTGGCCTTTCAATAACTTATCATCCCTTGTAACCATGAATGACTTATGGACGATTCTTGTACACTTTTATGACCAAGTAACCTATTCTTGACATGAATGTCAACTAAAATGCACATATTGGTTTAGAGGTCTAATGTTGTCCAAATTTTCTCTAATGGTGAACCATACTACATTATACTTTCAAATCAGAAACTTATTGATCTTGGTGACACCAATTCTCAAGTAGACCCCATCATACTCAAATGGTGATTATCATACATGGATATGACTCAAAATAACTAGTTTGACTATGTTAATGCTTATGTTAACTAAGCTTTCTCAAACCTTCTAATTGTCATATTTAAAGATCTAATAACCCTAATCGTGTTCCCTAATCCTACTAGTGATGTGTCACCCTAAGTGCTTGATGTATCCACAATATATGATGCAACTTGATAATGAACATGCATTACTAGTTGAAACCATCAAATCAATGATAGATAGTTTTGACACCTAGACCTAGGGGACACATCCAACTACCATGATAATGATTACTGAGACCTAATTTTTCTGATGTTAATCAAATTTCACCTATTGTAATCCCAAGATCACATTGTGAACTCTTTTGCCAAGATTGAGACATGTTTCTCAATATGGTCTTCTAATTCAATGGTTAATCTTGTACTCTAATTGGGTACACTTTATCCTCCTATTGGCTAGAGTAGTGGTATTGAACTTGATTGTATGCTTAAATTTCTTGGCTTTATATGCTTGTTTGAGCTACTTGTTCCCTATGATTAGTATGTTCAATTTTCTTGAAATATGTTGAACAAACCTTGAACATAGTTGAACCTATCCATTATATGAACCTTGCGTACCTACCTGAATTCTCAATGTAAGGGAACAAGTCATATTGAAAATAGGTTTAGCTCATTAACTTAGGTCTTGAGGTCCCTCACTTACATAAAAGGGTTAGCTAGTCCCGAGCACCCTTACAGACCCTTCCTTTGAGGAAGTTGGTCAATGGCCATATATTGTTGTTTCAATATAATGAAAATGTTCCTAAAATAAGATTGCATGTTAATAAGAAAGTCTTTAATGTTGTATATTTCTTTCTTTCTATCATGTTTAATTTTTCCAAGCATACCTATTTCTTAAAACTGTGAGTTTATGTATTTTGTAGCGTACACATCACAGTTGTGTTGATGTGTACACAATGCAAGAAAGGCGGGACAAAGATGATGGCCAGAGCCGTCACATGGAGAAGGAACAACCGAGATCAAGCGTTCCCCCCCTTGTCTTCACACGAGTCATGGATCTAGGTAACCATCACATGGGAACGCCAGCAACCAGGTGCCCTTGGATATAGGATGGACGCCCCGTATTTTTTGGGGATTTGCTATATTACTCCCTCTTTTTCCAAGATTTATGCTATTTCTTACTAATGTCATATCTCTGCACTCCTTGGGCCATCTTAGTCATGTAATATATGAATTTTCATCCATTAAATGAGATCTATCTCATGGGATTAGGTTCATGACATAAAGTTGTTTGTAATTTCACTAATATGCTAAAGATGGTGTCTTTTGATCTCTTTCTATGTGTTTCATGCCATTTAATGCTCAAGCTTGCTTCTTATGCCCCAAAATCTTGATTTTAACCTTATATCAGTATCTTGAGAAACTTGTTGTTCCATGATTCAAACTTGGTTTATATTTGAACTCTGAAAAGATTGAATGTTTCTGAAATGGCCTAAGATGAACCTATATGTGAAATATCCATTCTTTTGTATTATAACTTGTTCAACAGTGATTGAAAACTCTGCTAATGCTCTAAATCAATAGATTCCACCCTCATATGTAATCATTCTTGATTATTATATTTCTTGGATCGTAATGATGATCTTGTGATACTTAGTGTGTCTTTATATGACCTCTTGTGTACTTTTTGATGGATGTTAAACCTTGTGCTTTTATTGATTTAAAGTTAATCAAGATGTACAAACACCCTTAAATCAGTAACTTATCATGCCTTATAACCATAAATGACTTATGGACCATTCTTGCACACTTTTATGACTAAGTAACATAATCTTGACAAGAATGTGAACTAAAGTGCATGCATTGGTGTGGAGGTCTAATGTTGTCCAATCTTTCTCTAATGGCAGACCATACTACATTATACTTTCCATTCAGTAACTTATTGGTCTTGGTGACACCAATTCTCAAGTAGACCCCATCATACTCAAATGGTGACTATGTTGCATGGATATGACTCAAAGTGACTAGTTTGACTATGTTGATGCTTATGTTAACTAAGCTTTCTCAAACCTTATAATTGTCCTATTCAAAGATCTAATAACCCTAATCTTGATCCCTAATCCTAGTTGTGATGTTTCACCCTTCTAGATGATGCCAAAATGTATGATGTATCTTGATAATGAACATGCATGACTACTTGAAACCATGAAATCAACGATACAAATTTTTGATACATAGACCTAGGGGACACATCCGACTATCATGATAACAATTGATGAGACCTAATATTGCTGATGTTAGTCCAATTACACTTACTTGTAATCCCATGATCACCTTGTGGACTCTTTTTCCAAGATCTAGACATGTTGCTCAATAATGTCTTCTAATTCAATGATTAATCTTGTACTCTAATCAGGTACACTTTACCCTCATGTTGGCCATACTAGTGGTATTGAACTTGCTTGTATGCACAATTGCTTAAATTTCTTGGCTTTATATACTTTCGCGAGCTACTTGTTCTCTATGATAACTATGTTCATTTTGCTTGAAATATGTTGAATAAACCTTGAGCATAATTGGACTTCTCCATTATATGAACCTTGTGTACTTGCTTGAATTCTTGGAGTAAGGGAACAAGGCATGTTGAAAAAAGGATTATCTCGTTGACTTAGGTCTTGAGGTCCCTCACATATATAAAAGGACTATCAAATCTTGAGCACCCTTATGGACTCTTCATTTGAGGAAGTAGGTCAATGGCCATATATTGTTGTTTAACTATACAAGAAATGTGCCTAAAACATGACTGCATGTTAATAAGAAAGTCTTTAATGTTGTTTATTTCTTTCTTCCTATCATGTTAAATATTTCCCAACATATATGTTATGAAACCTATGAGTTTATGTATTTTATAGTGTACTCAACATACTTGTGTTGATGTGTACCCTTTTTATGATTTTAGGTAACATGTACACTATGACTCTCTCTCTCTCTATGATCAAAGATTCTGCTCTGTTATGATAATATGATGCCCTTACTCTGAAAATCTCTAATGACATGCAAATTGAATTCCCATGGGTTAATATATGGGTTTAAGATCTTATGTCAAGTACTAATTTAGTTCATTTAATTATGTGTCATCTCTTATCTTGTTCTGGTTTGTAGTTTTATTTATACATATGTTGTGTGATCCATTCTAGGGACAGACGTCTGGGTCTACTCACCTTTTGTTGTGTAGCCATTAGGTGTAGAATTAGAATAACAAATAGTTCTGTGACAATAACCTAATTCAATAATTATAAAAAAGTGACTTTCAGGGTTTCTATAATTATTCTAGACCTAAACCCTAATTCTAACATGTGCATTTGAGACCCTGGCTGGGACTTAAGGTTTTAACCTTGTACATATGTAGACTTCATTTGAGGGACGTTGCATCTCCAAATCATAATTAGCAATGTCTAATACATCTCTCTTGATGTATGTTGCATTCCCCATGAGTCATTTTGATCAATTACTTTCTTTACTCTCTCTCTTGAGCCTCTTTGTGGTATTTTGGTGATAAATATTGTCTTTCTTAACTTGATGACCTATTTGGGTCTTATCTTATTAACTTTGTATTACTGATCCATGTTGGACTCTAAAACTATACTTTACCTCATGTTGGGACCCTAATTGGGATATGGAATAATGCCACTTTTGTGTGGATGTTTTATATTGTCCATTTATGTGATGGAAATCTCTTTATTTCTATTTATATGACTGGACTTTTACTTGCCTCTAGATTTTGTATGTTTTTTGATTCAGTTGCCCTAGAATAATGGAAGTACTTTTTTTTAGTTTTGTTCCCATATTATATTTTTGGGATGGAGGTTGTATGCCCCATACCGAGTTGTGTGCCTATTTATATATATATTGGGAGTTTTGCAATACATCATTCTCTATAAGGTTTCATGATTGTGAGCTTTCACCACCATTATTTATTTATATTATTCTAGTGTTATGCTTATTTGACATGCATGCATACAGAACATTATTGTGATGGGTTTTGTGTCGTAAAAGTTTTATATGTGCTTGTCTGGTACAACTTTTATGTTTGTTTAATGGCAAGTATTCTTCTTATTTATCATCTTTTGGAATTTTTATTCTTTTGATACCCACTTGGGTGGTATTTTCCTCTTCAATGGGAATCTTTATTTACTTAACGTCCTTTAATCCTTATATTGCTCAATCCATATTTAATATGCACATACCAGCCTTTATGCTGATACATTCTACTTTTTATCCTCTGATGGTTTATGCTTCCAACCCGGGTGTAGGACTTGGAAAACTAGACTTGATGAAATGGACATGTTAGGTGGAGTTCTTGGGAGATAGAGTTGAGATAGCTAGATATCCCTCTACTTTTATTCTTATGTTGTGACTTCCATTATGTCCTTAATGGGAGAATATTTTGTAATCATGTCTAAATTGAATATGGTCATGAACGATTATTCCGTTGCTACATTGGTTATTTTTAGTATCATCATTTGAGAAGAGAAAAAGTTTTACACCTATTCCAGTAAACATTTTGAGTGTTTGGAATAGATGGATTTATTTCTCAAATTTTAGTAGGGTTCATATCACCTCTCGGGTCCCAGTGCTTAGAAGATGGTATCAGATTTATAGTGGTTGAAATCTGACTATTTCAATTTTTTCTCCCTAATTAAAGCCTTTTATTTACATAGTCACCCTTTAAGTGGCTTGTTTACCCCACAATTGACCTAATGATATTCATGAGAAGAAGGTCGATTTAGGTTAACATGAACTACATATAAGAATTATGATGAGTAAACCCTACTATGATGAGGATTTAGGTAATCTTATCATACAATATAGGTTGGTTGTGACATATCTCCTTGGATTTAAGATCTAACTTTAGGGTCAATTTTGGCATGAGATTGAGAAACTAGTTGACAAGAAGAACTTAAATGGAAAAATTGTGACTTGGTTTTTTATTTGTTTTGGATCCTATATTCAATTTTGTATCGCAAAGTTTTGTCATCAAATTATTTACTCTATAATACTATATGTACAAAGAAAGTTTTTCTAGATTTTATCAAAGTTTTCTTATACAAAGTCACAATAAAGAGATGCATGAGGTCTTGGAAGATAAGCCCAAGGATTAGTTGGAAATGTTGTCCTAAACCCTAGTTTTAATGTTTAAAGTGATGGATAGGAAGATATGTTATGTGATAGAGGTTTAGTTGACCTATCCTTTATACTCTATGACTTTTTGGATGCTTATGTGATCCTATGTCTATTAGGTTACAAGCATATGGAACTAAAGCTCAACCATAGATGAGCATAACTTGTTAGTTGGATGCATGGCATATGAACACATTAAACATATGTGATATTAACAATTAATTGATCCATATGCAACCCTAATATCATTAAGAGTGGTTTAGTTTGTCTTAGCATGTTAGACCTTCTAACGGGTGGAGTGTAGGTGGTTGTTAACGAATGGATGATTAGATCTCGATGACCAAATACTTTTTAAGGAGCGAAATCTTGTAACGAACAAAAACATATATTCCTACCCTATTCCATGATTAGAAAGCTAGTGAGATTTGTTTCATAAAATACACATATAAAATTTAATACACATGAGTATAAAATTTAATACACATATACATAATTACTTAATTATCTACCAACATGTAAATAAATTCATAAAATATGTTACATGAAATTGTCTAAATATATTGTTCATATATATCACCAATTCCACAAGACAAAAATAATGCTAAAAATGTGTTCCTTAGGTGTCAATTAGTTTGGCTGCCAAGTTTCACATTATTTGAACAATAATAAGTATCCTAATATTATTTAAAGAATAAAAGAGGATAAAAACCCAACATTTTTAATCAATTATCAAATGTCTTCAAAAGTGTGAAAATGCCAAATTTGAAATCAACATACCAAAAGTAGTCTATGTCTTAATTTTCACATTAATTGGGCAAACTTATCTATCCTAGTGAGATTTAGGAGTGAGAATATAACTTAGTGTCTAAAATATGAAATAAATTAGTAAACCACCTAAAAAGTATGAATTGATGCCCAAAAAGGATTCTTCGTGTCCTAATTCCAAGTGCCAAATTTTGATTTATTTGCATCTTGTTTGAGACCCCAACTGAAATTGGCCAGAAAAGGTATGTTTGAAATCTTAAACATTCAAAATATTTGCTCTGTGTAATAGGTTCCCTATTATTTCTCACTATTTTTCTTATTTAGCAAGTTCTACCTAGTTCTATACATCATACTATTATTTTGGTCACGATCTTATCCGAGTTTTCTCCCGCTAGTATGACCACATTCATCGACCGTCAAGTTTCCTTCAACCTCAGTTCCCATAAAGGAAACTAATAGTACAATATTCCTTTTACCTCCAAGGGATTTTCTTTCTCGTCATTACATATCTTCCCCTGATTTTCTCGACCTCATCTTTATCACTTCATTCCTCTTGGGATCTATGCTAGCTTGATAGGGATCTGTCACCTACAAATCCTTAATCCTCTTTGCCACCCTTCAGTTCCCTATTTTCAACTCGCATCATATACCCAAGATCCCAGAACTGTAGATACACATCCAGAGCCACCGAGATGATGTCCTAAACCCTAGAACCTCATGCAAATCTCGAGTTCACCCTAGTATGAGATGCCACACACTCTCTAATTTCATCTCTCTTTGGAGGTCTCTTTGATTCTATAACACTTTTCACATTCCTTTCAACCCAACAAGAAGTCATAGAATCACCCCTTAGAAATTGGATAAACATCTACACCCTATTTAGCCCTCTTTTTGTGGGTTTTATGATAGGCAGTGCGATCTTTTGGTATTGGTTTTCCTTCAAGTGTTGTTCCACACTGGTGTACATCATTGGGTCCGACCTATATCTGTGAAGTCATTATGTACAATGGATTCTTCACTTGGTACTTCATCTTCCTCCCCACCTCTAGTCTCTTTGTTGATGGTGGCGGTAGATGACATTGTGTGTTCCATGATTCCATCTACAATGAAAGTCCCAATTTGGACTTATTGAGTTTGATTTGGTCTAAGGATGTCAAAGGTACCATCTCGTTTCTCTAAAACTTGGTGGAAGGTGTGGTTTTGATCAAAGAAGCCTCTGATCTCAGACTCTAATAAAGGTTTTTGAAACTTTCTTCATTTTTAGGATTCAAATGATGGAGGAAGAGCTTGTTTGTATGTATGACCAAAGAGAAAATCATATGATGATTGTAATGGAATAACTTGTAAACGATTTGATTGATAATAAAAGAAATATTCTAGTTTATTTTGTTTTATTCAGTTATGAGATAATGATGTTACATAATAAATGTATAAGAATGATATTACTTAATGGCATATGTTTTTGAGTTTAGGACCTAAACAGTGATATTACATGTATGTTAAGGGCATGTACATTCTTGTTATGTCCCTAGTCAGTTGTTATTTGGGAAGACTGATAGTCAACAATAACAGTTAAGACTGGAGTGTGTGTTGGTTGATGACAGAATTACATTAGTCATTATATGTGGTATCAAACCAAACACAAAGATATTTTTTAGAGAATAGTCTATCAAACAGACCCAACTTGAGACTGACACACGGAACCCATATAATGGTAGTGAGAATAAGCTCTCATAGTGATGGTGGTGATAGTGGTTCTTATACCTAAAATCACTACACTCATCACATGTTGTTTGACAAACTTTGTCATCATCAAACGTGACATTGAATAAGGGTTGCCGTAAAGGTGATGTTCAAGTGCATTATGACACAGACAGAATGTGAGTGATGTAGATGGGATTTGTCCCTCCAATAGGACTTTGATATTCAGGAAACTTGAAAAGAGAGACTGTGAAAAGAATGACCATGCACATGTGAATCAATATATGATGTTGAGTTTGCATAGATCTCAGACAATCTACTTAAGTTCAAGGAACATGGATTGAATGTTGAAGAGTATTACGATTCCGTGCCTCAAATTAAATATGGATATTAGAGATAAATAAACTATACCATCAGTATAAAGACAATCACATATTGTAGGTTGAAGTTGTTCTTCAACTTTCTAAATTACTTGGGTAGAAAAAATATCTTGCTAGATACAAATATTTGCTCGTGATGTCATAAATTAGTTGTGGACATTCTTTGCCAACATAATTTGGGACCTATAGGGTCACATGCATACGAATGCACTTGTGACACGACTAAACAGTACAAGTAAAACACAAGCGTACACGTCAAAGTAATACAGTCCAACGAGACCCGAATATCGAACATGAAGAAACATAATTCAAGAAAATATCACTAAATACTTTCGATCAGCTAAGCTAAAGAAAATGTTGATATGAGAGTTATTAAACTAATTGCAAAAAAAGAAAACTAATTTAATGGTTTATAATCACAATGAGAAGAAATTCTCTAGGACTATGGTTTCACCACGATCGACACTGCAGATTTTACCTAAGATTAATATATATTCCTCCCACACCTGGACAAAGATCATGTAGCAAGAAATATCCACTTCTGCTGTGTAGTTCACTACATATTCAAATTCCATTCCCATTTCCATAGTAATTGGTTAATTGGTTAGGTGCTTTAACAAATCCTCTGGGTAATCTCTTCATGTTTGTAAGCCACCTTTCCCAAAGAGCGATATAAAATGTGTGTTACTATGGATTTTCAATCCTTAATCCTCCTCCCAAAGTTATCAAGGATCTAATTAATAACCTATAGTGCACAAAATAGACAATTCAATATTATTTCATAGAAAAATGCCCAAGAATAAGGAGAAATCAATATACTAATGCAAAAGATCTACATATAGTATACAACCGGGCTACTCTTGGGTCCTAGAGAACATGTGGATTAGCCCCACATGGTATCCATGGAAGAACATGGAGAAATCAATGAACTCCATGGAGAAAGGTGACTAGGATGCTCCACGCTGACGAACAGATCCACAAACCGCGAATTCTGCCCACCGAACGTGCCCAGAACCTCTTGAACATGTGGTTCTCCTCCTCGTTCTTTGTTTTCGTGTCGTAGCCATCGTGCAATGGAATAGAACATGGTAGATTAGGTCTGGCTGAACCCCCCCTAAGTCATAGAAGTGACTTAGGGCAAATAAAACCTCAAAAATCAAATTAAACTTGATTTTTAAATCTTCCTGATTGGACAGACTCAGTAGTATCGACTATATAAGTCGATAGTATCGAGTCTAGAATTTGAATCTACTATGTCTCTCTAATGTGATCTCGATACTATCGACTTTGAACTCAATAGTACTGAGTTTGTGCAATTCCTTAAGTCTTCTACTGATGTGATTTCAATACTACCAACTTGTGAAGTCGGTAGTATCGAATCTGTGCTTCTCTTGTGGTACTTGAAAGGCACAAAAACGTACAAAAGTACTTTGAAATATAATAAATCATTGAGAAACATTAAATTTATATTTATTTGATGCAATTAAGTAACACATTCTAATATTAATAAATCATGCATAAATTAATATGAAAATGAATAGTAAGTGCACAAAAATAAATATAAAATAGCGTGTGAAAAACGACAAATATCCCATGCATCAAACTCCCCTAAGAATAAATGTTGCTCATCCTCGAGAAACACACTCTCAGATCTATTTGAGACAAGTCAGCAAAAGGACAAAATAATATGAATTTCATTTCTCAACTACTCCCACTTGATGGTCCCAAATCGACCTTCATTGATCACTGAACAATCAATTGCTCTGTAGTGACCAAAAAGATTCATAAAAGATATCCACCCTTAGATCAATGAACACTATCAAGAGAGTAGTTAACATCATAATCAATCAGGCATTTGCTTGGTGCATTATGTGATTCCCTATTCTACATTTCTCCTTCCTAACTACCAATCTACTTGGAAGCAATTCTCCATATAAGAATGAATGAGGAGAATAATCATTTAAGTGGTCTACCAATAAGAGCAATGGATGAAATGAATTGGGTATCTAATAAAGAATCACAAGTAACATCCCAATTATTTATGCACAAATAAAACATGATGAACCTATATGGTGAAAAGAATGAAAAATGCATGAATCCTAATTCCTACTTTATTGGTAGAATGATGCATGAGTCAAAAGATGTCATCAATTTGACGAACAAAAATTCGAAGAATAGAACGCATCATGTGTATGTTTCCCTCATTTTTGTGAAGAGTTGAGGGCATCCTTTCTCCCTCTTAACTTTAAAACATTAACAATTTTTTTTTCTTTTTTTCATTGACCCATTGTTCTATCATGATAGAACATTATGCTTGGGATTTACTACATATCATTCATTTATTATTATTTTTCTTTTTTTTCTAAGGGTATGGATGTGTATCCCTACACTCAAATTTTGAATGAAAATGATACCCACATAATATAGAAATGAATGATGAGAAAAATGCATGCAATCTTCATGTAATTGTTTATGCAACTAGAATGATGTGTACATAAATTGTTGAAGAACACAACTTGGTATAATTTTTTCTCATTTTTTCTAATGAATGTAATAAAGGAAAACTAACTATCATGTCACCTACTATGATATGTAATGCAAATAAGAGAAAATGATTCAGAGTACTTATTTATTTTAAGGTGGTGAGTGAAAAAATGAGTGGAGGATGGGTGGAATCACATAATTAAGAGACAAAGCCTTTCATGAATTTATGATATGTCCCTTTCTAATGACCTGCGTATAGGGTAACCTTAGGATTTCTTTCTTAGACTTCAATTTAAGGTTCCGTTAACTGTTTGATCAACTTAGGCTCAAATGCCATCTTCATCCACATTTCATGGATAGTTAAGATGTCCATTCGTAATAGCTGTCCTTAAGATGACTAACCCATACACTTCCTCTAAGTGAGATTACTCAAGTACTCACTAGTAAGCTCACAAAAAGATTTTCAATTTCCATAGAAAACTTGAAAGCATGCATGATAATTTCCATGAACAAACAAAATTTAAACTCCACATTACACTAGATAGATTGTGGCACTGACAAATTACAAAAATAAAAGCTAAAAACAAGTAAAAGGGAAGATAAAGTCATCCCAATACCTAACTCCCCTAAGCTTGAATTTGACCATTTCCTCGTAGTAAAAAATCCAAACCTAGATGTGGAACAGGTATACCAGATACTCTTTAGGGTGGTGGAGGTGGATGAATGATGGTTCATTGGATCAATTTGTGCAAGCATATATCCCTCTTGTTGGTGACACTTATTTGTGTCTTTTTGGCATCAAGATATCTCTTTCTCTTTCCTTCTTTGATATTTGAAAATTGGTGCCCACCGACATGTGTACCAGTGATACCGACATCTTCTTCTTGTAGCTTTTGTCATTTTTTTGTTGAGAAATTTCGGTAATATCGACGATGAACTCGATAGCACCGACTTGGGTCCAGGATCAGGTGATTTTTGGGGAAAATTTCCATAGTACCAACTTTGTACAAAATTTTACTAATAAGGAGTCAGTAGTACTGACTTGGGGGTCAGTAGTACTGACTTGGGGGTCAGTAGTACCAACTTTGACCCTATCTGCACACCAAACAAGAGCATCATGGTACCTTTTTACATCAACTAAAATATAACATGAAAAAGATGAAATGTAACTAAGAAAAACACCTAAATAAATAGTAAATGAAAAAAAGAAAATTGGGTTGCCTCCCATAAAGCACCCTTGTTTAATGTCATAGGCTCGACATAAATGATCCTCGTCAGCCCGGGTTGTCATGGGATGGTGGTGAAGAATTATCTGGAAGTGTGACCTCCACTCTATCATCATCTATCCTAAGTGTCAAATAGCCTCTTCCAATGGTAGTGATCACATCGGCCGTAGCTTAGAACAACCTTCTTGCAAGAATCTCTGATCCTCGTATCTCCTTCATATCCATTACCACAAAGTCAACCAGATAGATGAGCTTGTCAAATTTAACCAACATGCCCTTGCATATCCCGTATGACCCCACAATAGATCCACCCACCAACTCGATAGCCATGGATGTTCTTGTTGGTTCTTTCAATCCTAACTTTCAGAAGGTGGTAAAAGGCATGTGATTTATATTTTCTCCCGTATCACATAGTGTCTGCTTGAAATGTTTGCCACATATAGAACATGGGATGTAGAAACATCATGGATCCTTCCTTTTCCTTGGCATCTTCCCCTTGATCAGTGCGCTCATCACCTCATCAAGCTATACAATATTTGTGTCTTTAATCCTCCACTTTTTGTTTATGGGATCTTTCAAAAATCTCCCATAAGAAGGAATTTGTTCTATCGCCTCCACTAATGGAAAATTGATGTGGAGCTTTCAGAAGATGTCTAAAAGCTTTTTAAAACTGTGTTTCCTTTTTCTTCGACTTCAGACTATCCAGGGATAACACATCAGACTTCTCTTCTTGCTTAAGTGGGGAAACATATGGTACTTTTTGAACTTCCTACCCTAAGCTTGCTTCAACACCTCCTTCTAAAATACAAATGGGCACATCCTCTCTGGATGATGTTACTGGTGGTTGTTCCTTCGGAATTGTGGGTGTTGGATAAATTGGGCATTATGATAAATCCCTTTGTTTCGATGATGACAAACATTTCATTCTTGTTGATCTAACGTGCTACTTGAGTGTTGCAGGAATTGAGTGGATGACAAAATCTCTAGGAAACTATACGCTTGAATGATTGTAAAAGTCATACAATATAATCAATTGTAAACTTGTACAAATATATAATGTACAAGTACTTAGATTTCATGTAAATCAAGCGTTAGATCTTCCCTAGCCAATCACCACACTTAGATAGGTCATCCCTTTCAAATAGGATCACATATGCACACTCATACATATACTTAGTGCCTAAATTGAAAGATTGAAACAGGGTCAATCTCGGTCGACCAAACTCCTCGACCGAGACACTTTCGGTCGACAAACTTCTCGACCGAGAATGACCCAAGTAGCCGTTAGACACAGCTGACAAGGTAGTTGGCAGTTGCAAATGAACGTTGATCCAGAGAGCCTGTCGGTTGACAAAACTTCGACCGAGTAGGTATCTCGGTCGACAAATTGTCGACTGAGATGGTCTCTGACAGCAACTGCAGAATAAAGCAACTAGCCTTTACTAATGCACCTAACTTATACCTAACGGCTAGTTAAGCACTTAGAAACCCCTAGAAGTTGTCTAGAACGTCCTTAAGCATCCATAGGCCATTCCTATAAATAGGACATGCCTTAGGACACCAAAATACACCTAAGCTACACTTGTGCTATACTTGAGCTTGAATACACATTGGCAATACTGTTTTGAGCAATAGAGCAATTCCTACATTTGCTATTCATTCCCATTGCTCCCATTTCGTGTCCTATAGGCTAGCATCTCCTTACCACAGAACTTACACTTCTACACTCATTGGTTAGGAGATCAATACGCTTGATATAGGCAAATCAAGCCTTGTGCTTAAAAGGATAAGTTGTAATTTCTATTTTCCTTCTTGTTCCTTTTATTCTTTGTATTCTCCTTACTACTCCTAGGGTTGGAGGCTGCGGATTGGAGAAGGTTCTTCTCGGAGGAGAAGGTGGACTTCAAGCTACTTCAAGAAGGCTATCGCACGGGAAGCTACTTCAAGAAGGCTATTGCAACGGGAAGCTACTTCAGGAGGAAGGCTGCTTCAAGGTGGTGCAATTACTTCTAGGTGAAGGCTGCTTCAAGGTTGGGCGATTACTTCTAGGTGAAGGCTGCTTGAAGGGTTTAGGGAGAGAATTGTAATTTTATGTAAAGTCCTTGCGAGGTAATAAAATTAAATTCTTTCCAAATCCCGGTTGGGTAAGCAACCGGGTAGTGGACTGACAACTTTAGTATTTGGTAAAGTTGGAACCACTCTAAATCCTTGTCCCCTTGTCCAATATTCTTATGGTTGATTGCTTGAGTTCAATAATTGTTAAAATTATCTATAAAACTCTATTCACCCCCCCTCTAGTAGTTTTTCAATTGGTATCAGAGCAGGCTTCAAGGATCCCTAACCAGGTCTTGAAGAATGAAGGGTAGAGGTGACTACAACCGCAGGCAAAGGAGTAACTTGGACCAACTTTCAACAAGCTGCAATTGGTGTTTAGGAACAAACCATACAACAATCGGTTGTCCATGGAGAGAAAAGAAGAAAGAGGTCCACAAAAATTGTCTCATTGCTAGAACCAATGAAGAAGAAGAAGAAGAGGTAAGCCTTCTTGATTTATCAAAAGAAGAGCTAATTTCTAGTCTTGAAGAAACACACAATAAGTATATTGAGTGCAAGAAGAAATTAAAGAAATATAGTAAAACAAACGATGAGTTAAATGCTAGACTTCTTGCTCTAACATCCGAAAATGAAGATTTATATGCTAAATTGAATAATCTTGGTTTTGAAAAAGATAGCATTGTTTCTGAAAATCGTACTTTGAAATCATCTCTAAGTAGTAGTGATGTGAAGATTTTTAATCTAGAAACAAATTATGATCTTCTATATCAAGAAAAGGTTGGATTACTTGCAAAGTTAAATGATCTTAAAAAACAACCTGTTTTGTGTACACATCTAGATTATGATAATATAGTGAAAGAAAGGAATTCTTTATCATCTAATCTAGATCAAGCAAAACTAGATATTAAGAAAAGAATGGATGAGATCGCTAAGTTGCAACAAGAAGTTAGTAGGTTAAGCAACAATGGAATCCTTGATAGAATATTGGATGATTCCTATCATCAAATTGGGAGAAGAGGACTAGGTTATAAGCCCAAAGGGAAATCTCATCAACAACCTAGTTGGAGAAACACACGAGCACATCAAGCTACATTTGTACCAAAGAACAACCTAGACCAAAACCATAGAAAAAGACTTGAGGTTGATTCTATATGTTGCCATTATTGCTCACGTCTTGGACATTACTCTTTTTCATGCCCATACAAGAAAAAGAATGTTGAGTTAGTATGGGTTCCAAAACCCCCAAACTAAATGGATAAAATTAAGTTGAGATATGACCAAAGACTCTAAGTTGTATATCTCTATGTCTATCTTAACTTAACATAATAGGACACCAAGTTAATCCAAGAAATTAAATTTCCAAATATACATCTTAAACTACTTGTTTAGTTTGGATTCACAAAATGTATATGATTAGTTGAGATTTAACCTAAATGTTGCTTTGATATTTAAATATCTCAACTAAATCGAGCTTTAACTTTCATACTTTTGCTTTTAATTATAAAAAATATTTGAAAACAGGTTTGAAACAACACAGAACCTTTCTCGGTCGAGACACTGTCGACCGAGGGACCTGTCGGTCGAGAAATGGTCGACCGAGCAGGCTTCTGTTGTCAAGTCTGACATAAATCTTCTGAAATTGTTTTTCAATCAACCTAGTTTGCTATCAAATTATTATTGATGATTGAATTAACATGCAAATCAAGAATAAAATCTTGGAAGACAATTTTTGTAGCAAGACATATTGATCGTTTACATTATATAACATTATGAGTAGAAAATCCTTAAACATATTGCAAAAGTGCTGTAAGAAGACTAATCTTGAACAAA
Organism: Alisma plantago-aquatica; assembly: GCA_963693085.1. NCBI lineage: Eukaryota > Viridiplantae > Streptophyta > Magnoliopsida > Alismatales > Alismataceae > Alisma > Alisma plantago-aquatica. Next base: position 23,712,663 of record OY856411.1, read on the forward strand.
CCTTATTCATTGTTTGAAAAGTTTCTTAGGCATGATCAGTTATAAAAAGTTTGTCTTAAAAATTGAAAACTTATATGAGACTATTTTGGTTTACTCTCAATGGTTGGATTTAAAACTGAAAAATCATGATTAGCTTAACCAAGGAAATTATTGTTTTATCATAATTTACATGAACCATGTATGTGTTGCAATTTAAATTATTGCACTATGGATATGCTTCTACCTCTCTATAGCATCATGATTATTATATTTCAATAACTATGTTTCTAAAGAATCTTATGATAAGGGTATAAGAAGAAATGGGATTTGATATTTATGTACCCATAGCAAAGCATATGAAACATCATTCACAATGAATGTAAAACATGCATTCTAGAAAAACCAAGGTCAAAGACTTCACTATGATGCTCATATTAAGTCTTCATAATAGGTATATCTTAATGTGCTTCAAATTGATATTTATAGCTATCTGCAGAAATTATAATTCACATATGAATGTTTATCTTGGAAATCTGCAAAATTTGCCTCTTGGTTAAAATTAAAGTTGACCAAGGGGCGCCATGGTCGTAGTCAAGGGCGACCTAAAATAAGCTTTGACAAAATGCTTATTTGGACATCATTTTACTGTACTTAATCTTAGTATACTTTTGATAAAGGTCAAAATCAAAATTTAATATCATTTGTGATCTTAGAAGCTTTAAATTGCTTTAATTGTAAGATTAAGGGGGAGCTCATAACAAAAAATTGGATTAATTGATTAAAGAATATTACAAAAACATTGTAAACATCTATTGAAGCTTGTTATGACCTTAGTACTTTTACTCTTGATTATGAAGAAATCTATGAATATCATAAAAATGATATATCTTGTACTTAAAGGAACTCTCTAAACAAATCAGGGCTTAACATCCCTTGCATTTGGTTGGAAACATTTTTATGTAATCTAAGATTAAAGGATTCTCATTTAATTCCTAGGGCTTAACATCCCTTGATAGATGAGAAATCAATATACATTCATCATAAGCTTAAAGGAATCTCATATCATTTCAAGGCTTAACATCCTTTGCAAATGATTGAGAAACAAATTGTGGATAAATTAGACAAAAATGATATCAAATTCAAGTTCCTAATAGGATATCTATTTAAGGGGGAGCATAATATAAAATTAAGGGGGAGAAGAAAAATAAAATATTCAACTTGGATATCTTTTTGAAATGACAAAGGGGGAGAAAGAATATAAAATCAAAAATATAAATGAGTTTCATAACATGCAAAACATGAATGGCTACAAAAGGTAATTTTCAGGTATGAAACTCACATGCTTTATATTTCCTTATTTCATATTTAGGAAATGTTTGTCATCTTCAAAAAGGGGGAGATTGTTGGATAAATTGGGCATTATGATAAATCCCTTTGTTTCGATGATGACAAACATTTCATTCTTGTTGATCTAACGTGCTACTTGAGTGTTGCAGGAATTGAGTGGATGACAAAAGCTCTAGGAAACTATACGCTTGAATGATTGTAAAAGTCATACAATATAATCAATTGTAAACTTGTACAAATATATAATGTACAAGTACTTAGATTTCATGTAAATCAAGCGTTAGATCTTCCCTAGCCAATCACCACACTTAGATAGGTCATCCCTTTCAAATAGGATCACATATGCACACTCATACATATACTTAGTGCCTAAATTGAAAGATTGAAACATGGTCAATCTCGGTCGACCAAACTCCTCGACCGAGACACTTTCGGTCGACAAACTTCTCGACCAAGAATGACCCAAGTAGCCGTTAGACACAGCTGACAAGGTAGTTGGCAGTTGCAAATGAACGTTGATCCAGAGAGCCTGTCGGTCGACAAAACTTCGACCGAGTAGGTATCTCGGTCGACAAATTGTCGACTGAGATGGTCTCTGACAGCAACTGCAGAATAAAGCAACTAGCCGTTACTAACGCACCTAACTTATACCTAACGGCTAGTTAAGCACTTAGAAACCCCTAGAAGTTGTCTAGAACGTCCTTAAGCATCCATAGGCCATTCCTATAAATAGGACATGCCTTAGGACACCAAAATACACCTAAGCTACACTTGTGCTATACTTGAGCTTGAATACACATTGGCAATACTGTTTTGAGCAATAGAGCAATTCCTACATTTGTTATGCATTCCCATTGCTCCCATTTCGTGTCCTATAGGCTAGCATCTCCTTACCACAACACTTACACTTCTACACTCATTGGTTAGGAGATCAATACACTTGATATAGGAAAATCAAGCCTTGTGCTTAAAAGGATAAGTTGTAATTTCTATTTTCCTTCTTGTTCCTTTTATTCTTTGTATTCTTTGTATTCTCCTAGGGTTGGAGGCTGCGGATTGGAGAAGGTTCTTCTCGGAGGAGAAGGTGGACTTCAAGCTACTTCAAGAAGGCTATCGCACGGGAAGCTACTTCAAGAAGGCTATTGCAACGGGAAGCTACTTCAGGAGGAAGGCTGCTTCAAGGTGGTGCAATTACTTCTAGGTGAAGGCTGCTTCAAGGTTGGGCGATTACTTCTAGGTGAAGGCTGCTTGAAGGGTTTAGGGAGAGAATTGTAATTTTATGTAAAGTCCTTGCGAGGTAATAAAATTAAATTCTTTCCAAATCCCGGTTGGGTAAGCAACCGGGTAGTGGACTGACAACTTTAGTATTTGCTAAAGTTGGAACCACTCTAAATCCTTGTCCCCTTGTCCAATATTCTTGTGGTTGATTGCTTGAGTTCAATAATTGTTAAAATTATCTATAAAACTCTGTTCACCCCCCTCTAGTAGTTTTTCAGTGGGTGCCCCTTTATTGACTGTGACGGTTCCACTGCATCGTAAAAACCTTCATGTGCTCATGTTGAATAGGTACCCTTTCAGGAACTAAAGTCGGTGATTTAAAAGGAATGGGACCTTGAAGTTCACTATCCACTGGCCTTTTGCATTGTAACACCCCTGACCTGGGTTATACTTTAACCCTAGGTGTTTTGATTAAGAAATATGATTAAATGCTTAATCTTATCTTGTGAAAGGTAATTAGGGTTCAAGAGGAACTTATATTGCAATTCTAGTCCTTTTTGAACATTGTTGAAATCAATGTTTTGCCTGTTTTGGACTAAAGTGCAAATTACCCAAGTTGAGGGGTTTAAGTGCAAATTGTGCATGATAATATGTTCCTCATGTGTTTAATCATCATGAGAGTAAAGATGATGCTGAGGTATGGCTTATGGAAGCCTGAATACCAAGAAAGATCTGATAAAACAATGTATGTGCATGAAAACCTAGTTTTGGTGTAATGTGCAATTTACCCAAAACCTAGGGTTCAATATGCAAATTACCACTTCAATAAGGTCCTTAATGTTCCTTGGCATCATGTAGAGCAAATAAAATGAGAGGGGTGCCTCATTTGAATTAAGTTGGAGGAGAGAGAATCTTGATATTAAAATAATCAAGATTTAATCATAAGTGAAACCCTAATTCAAATTAGGGCAAAAATGAATGTATTAATTAAAGGTCCTTCAACCAAAATGTTATTGGTTGATTTTGAATAAGGATGAACGTTCTTTTTCCAAGATAAGGAACGAAAATATCCTAAGAAGGTGAAATTCCACTCACCATTATTATAAGGAAAAGAAAACCCACTCACATATGGATATTAATATAATAAGCATTAAGGTGCTTAATTTGATTTTCTTTAAATGATGGATAATGAAGAGAAATAAGAGGCAATGAAGATAGCCTCGTCCTTAAGGATTTTGAGGGGAATTTGAGGGGGAAGAGGCGGCCATATTTTTGGAATTTAATGCATTTTAATAATGCATTTTCTCTCTCGTCAATTTTCTTATAAAAGTACCTTTACCAAGCCAAAACAAAGGCTATTTCGGATTCTTTTCTTTACCCTTGCTTGGAAAACGACTAAGGAGCTGTGGAGGAGCAGGAGGACGACCCCAACCTGTTGGTAAGGTCCTTGACCTTCGTTCTCCTTGATTCCATGGTGGAAATAAAAAATAAATCATTGATTTCTTCTTATTTGGATCTCCTCTTCAACCCTAGCCAACTTTTTCATCCAAAAGCTTGAGGACGAGCTTAGGGGGAGTTTCTAGAGCTTCATCCACCATTAATGGCGTGAGCTTGAAGCTTTGGAGCTCAATTGGAGGCAGGTTTTATAACTCAAACCCTTAATCATTGCTATTGCATCAATCAATTATGCTATGTTGATTGTTTTCTTCAATTTGATACATACTTGTTTCCTTGCTGCAATTTCCATCAAGAACGGTTGCTGTTCTTGATTGTTCGAAGGAAGGAGATGATGACATCATCCTAGATGCTTATCCAAAGAAAAGTACCAAGCCAAATGGTCTTGATATCTATTCCAAATCGTTTTAAATTGATTGGCTATGCGGTTTCAGCAAACCGTTTTAGGGAAAATGGTTTCAAGACCGTTTGATATGGCTGAACAAGCGTTGACCGTTTGGGAATCTTGTTCCTAATTATGTAGGCTAATGACCCTCCATATTTTAGGGGTTAACTACAAAGGAATCGTGAGTTGAAGGCCAATCAATTAGACAAATTGAATTGAATTAAATGCTGATTTTCAACCTGATCAACTTGACCTATTTGGGAAAACGGTTTCAAGACCGTTTGCGTGTGTTGACCAAGCATTGACCGTTTGGGATTCCTGTTTATAATGATGTTGGTTAATGACCCTCCAAATTTGAGGGATTAACTCCCACGGAATCGTGAGTTGAAGCCTAATCAATCAGGGAAACCTAATTGAATTAAGTGCTGATTTTCAATCTGATTTAATTGACCTTTTTGAGTAAACGGTCTCAAGACCGTTTGAATGCATTGAACAAGGGTTGAATGTTTGGGATTACTGTTCCTAATGATGTGGTCTAATGACTAACCAAAGTTTAGGGATTAACTCCTAAGGAATCGTGAGTTGAAGGCTATTCAATTAAGTAAACCCTAATTGTTTATGGAAGCAATAACTCAATATACTATGTCAAACATAGTTGTTTGTATTTGATCAGATGGTTGATGTAACCAAATCAAGTGGAGAGAATGATAGAAATGAATTCATACATGAGTATGATTCATATGGTGATTTAGGGTAGGATCCTTAGTAAAGAGATCAAGAAACCCTAATTGAGAAGGTTAACGAACCCTAACCCTGATTTAGGGAAATTCTGAGTAAAACCCTAATCTAGGGTAATAGTGTAACCCTAATTAAGGGTAATAGTGTAACCCTAATTAAGGGTAATGACTTGGGTAACTCTAATTTAAGGCAATGAAATACCAAACCCTAATTGGAGAAATAATGAATCCCTAATTTATGGGTAATTGAATGAAACCCTAATTGGGATGATTAGTCAAACCCTAATTGAGGGTGATTCCCTGAGAAACTCTAATTGAGGATGATTCCATGTGAAACCCTAATTGAGGGTGATGTCATATGAAACCTTAAACCTAACACAGAGTAAAGCTATGTAAAACCCTAAATTTGGGCTATAGTGCATGGAATTCTAATCATGGGCAATATGATGATAAATCATAACCCTAATGTCTGGGTAATGATATGAGTAAACCTTAATGATGAAATAATGAGTAATACCCTATAATGATGAAATATCTCAAGTGGTTGACTATAGGCAACCTTATAACAAGCAATGCCTTAATTTGAGATGAGTCCATATCATTGAAGATAGTTGGACAATCCTTGTGTGTGATCTATGCACATCATGGTTAAGGTGATAGGTTGGTGGATGAAAGTATTAAGATGTGAAATTCCTTATTATAAGATAAGTTAATAAACTCATGTAAGATAGAAGTGATGAGGGAAGTGATACATTGAGACATGATAGATATCACATTTAGCATTTCAGGGTTGATATACCTTGATGCATCTCAAATCCAATATTTTTAGATAAGATACACAAGGAGAGTGTTATGTAAATTGTCACAATGAAATGTAATGAGTTTAACATACTTGATAAGTAAGCTAAAATGAGTATGATGTAATCATACCATGATAATGATGAGAGATAAACTCATACCTTGTGTTGATGATCATTTAATGATAAATTATAAGAATATTAAATACTTGGAATGTCGATGGATGCTCCTAGATGTATGGAACAATATATTAGGGTTGGATTGATAAAATGAACATGAAACCCTAATTGATGTGAATAGTAAACCCTAACCCTGTGGAGGAAATAGTGGTGTTACTATTATATTAAATGAGTTAATATGTTATTGTTGCCTAGTGAGAGGTGACAAGATGTTTAATGGCCTTATGAGCCATATGGTTAGATGTTACTTAGTAAGAAGTAACAAGATGTTTCATGGGCATGATTGAGCCCTGAATGAGGTGTATTCCTCTTATGTTGATAAGGGTTGATACCTTGTAATATTGTGAAAAGGATTTATATCCTATGATAGCATGATGACTGGTGTAGTCTCATGAATGGCAAGTGAATATTACCATGTGATGATGAGATGAGAAATTATGTTTCATATGTTTTATATCTTTTCAGGTTTTGATATTTATATGCTTGCTAGAAGTGAATTAGGGTTTGTATGTCCACTTGTTTGATGCAGCCTTAATTCACCCAATTGGCATAACTAATCAAGTGCAACTCTAATCATGTAGTGTCCAGTGCCATAGATCCATCTGAGTGTCAGAACTTGCCAGATGGTGAAACGAGTATTCCTAAGGGAAACGCAGAGCGCATACTGATGAGTATGCGGGGTGCTTGTCATCCTGAATTCAAGTGTTTAGGGAGGATGACTGTGGTCATACCTAGCCCTTAGTTTGAGAACGGCTGCGGTCGTGTCTCGGTGATTATATATGTGATGATATTAGAGGACAACTGTGGTTGTACCTCAGATGGTAGGGTATGCGTACCCACCTCTTTCACTAGTGTCGTGACCTGTACCAAGGACAGACTAGGCTGTTAGCAGCTTGACCTTTTGTGTCACTATGGCGGACCCATACTGACCGGGGGCAGAGAAGATCTTAGGAGTCCGGCTCTTCCTAGATCTTGTATGGCACTGATTTCGACTTAGCAGTGGTCAGTTGGATTTTGAGTGGTATCCTCAATTTCCTCAGGACATAATAAAAGATGTAATACAGCCGTATAGCATATCTATTTAGGGTTATACATGACACTTCACATTAAATGATAACCCATGTTTGTTCTCTTTACATAAAGATGATGCTTAGTGCAACTAAGAGATAGTAATTATACTTATGTTGTGGATATGCATAAGACTGTAATTGTGTACATACAATGGTCATGCTTATGTTGATATCTTACTGCTACTGTTGATTATAATCATGATGCTAGATATCTCATGTTGATAGTTATGTTTCGCATGCTATCCATGCCTCTATAATTAGAAATACCTGACAGAGGCTTAATGCCTGTAATTAGGTTTGGTTAAAGTCCAATGCCTGGATGTGTAATCAGGATTGGTATAGTCCAATGCATGAAACATTTATACCTGATTGATATAGTTTAATGCTTGAATAAGACATGATGATTTATATAATCACATGTCTGGCATAAGTGAATACTTGTTTAGAAGATTGGCTAAGGCCAACAAATAGAAACAAGAATGAATCATGGGTGACACATCAAAATAATGAATGACATGTGCAAAGCTTGAGATGTTGAAAATGTATGGTAGATAAATGTTATACATGTTCTTTCTATTTCTTATAAAGAGAATAGATGAATTACTGTTCAATCATAGATAGGTGTAATACTTTAAAAGATGAGAATGATCTAAACTGCTTATCCTCTGCTCAGTTTTATATTAATTAAACTACAATAATGATGTTTCTGGCGGAGAGTTATATCTCTCGCTGGGGCAATTTTCAATTGTCTCACCCCCGTGGGAACCAACATTTTTAGGTGGACGAGTGTGAAAGAGACTGAGAATATCTTTCGGATGAAGAACATCAGTAGCTACAAGGACAGCAGTGACAACTCAGGTTGAGTGTGCTGTCTATCGTGTTTGGTAGATAGAAGTCCTATGTGTCGTCTCTGTACTCTCAGGTCCTCGGAGTTAGTACTTAGTGCTTTTAATGTATCATTTTGAGATCTTGGCTTGATGCCTCGAGGTTATTATGTTGTCTATGTTTAGCTTTTAACAAGGCAGTTGATGTTGTAACCCTCGAGAAGAGATGGTATAAGATATATACTTATGAACCATGATGTAAATGTAATACATTGGTTATTGTTGAAAGAGTTTTCTTATGATTGGGTCTCTTTGATAAAGGTTTAAATTTTTTAGTGATTTTCTGTAATCTGTTGCTTAGTGAACGCTTCCGCATTAGTTAATTATGTTTTTGTTAGTTGGATGATATATGCATCCTCCTAATAATCCCAATAGACTGTGAGGAAATAGGACTTTAGGCACATACACCCAATCAGACTCCTGAGTGTGTTGCTTGGGTGCCTCCTCGGTATGATGTTCTCGCTCTTTGACAACATAGATGAATGTTGCTTGGTGGTGTTGATGGGATACAACTACAGTCCCGGGTGCTCCTTGCTGACTGAACTTCTTCAAGGAAGCTACTTCTCCTGCTAACTAAGAAATCTAATATTCAATGCTGTAGATTCAGACACCTTGGTTTTGCAACTCCCTATGTGTCTGACCCATAATTACTTCATTTTGGATCACCAACTTTCCTAACATGTTCTCAATTTTGTCAATCTTGTCAGGGGCACTGTCCTGCTGGTACTACCAATCCATGTACATGTAATTCTCTTCTTCACCTACAAATGATTTTACATCCTTCTGGCACAATTTTTTGGTGATAAGGTCAAGCTTCTCATTCATTGTCAAGATGACTTTAGATCCTTTAGCTCTTTTAATGGTTGTTGGGCATTCTCTTTCTTCACCCCATGACTAGTTGTTAGCAATGTTCTTGGGGATCTCATGGAATCTAGAAGGCCTATTGTTCAACAAAAATCTAGATCTTACACTATCTAGGGTGGTCCTCTCACCCTAATGTAGGCCATAATAGAAGATTGTTTCTTGGCCATATAGATCTATACTATAGTGAGGTTCCTTCCGCAGCATGTTCTAAAACCACTCCCAAGCCTCTGAGTATGACTCTTCAACCTGTTGTATGAAGTTGTAAATCTTCCATGTGAATTCATTCATCTTCTGCAACGGGAAATAATGCTCAAAGAACGTTTCTATCATTTGGTCCCATGTCTCTGTGGATTCCGGCTTGAGGTTATAGAACTAAGACTTAGCATGGTCTGCCAAGGATGATGGAAACAACTTCAGGTATATCATGGTGGCATGAACTCTATCTATCTTCACAATGTCACTGCTTTCAATGAAATTGCTGATGTGAGTCATTGGGTCTTCAATATTGTGGCCATGGAAAGCATATTGCTTGACTAACGCCACCAGCCCAGGATCGATCTTATAGCTTCCCACATTTATTGCTTGTCACTTGATTGGCACAAGCTGAGCTGTTGAGGATGATGCCTTAATCTTCTCCCAGATGGTATGTTCATATTGTGCGTCACCCATACCTTCCGACAGTGGATTGGTTGTGGGACTGTAATCAGTGGTTTGTGTTTGAACCATGCATTAGTACCTGAAATTTGTGAATTCAATGTGAGAATGAGATACTAGTGATTAATAAAAAAAATATTTGCAATTCAGATTTGGAAAGAAAAAAAATAAATAAAGAGGGTGGCCTAGAATTGCTGATTACAACACTCATAGTACTTGAATATGTCGTTTTCCCAGCAATGGTGCCAAAAACTTGACACGACTAAACTTTACGTGTAAAATGCAAGCGTACATGTCGAAGTAATACAGGCCAACAAGACTCGGATATTGAACATGGGGAAATGTAATTCAAGAAACTACTACTAACTGTTTTCAATTAGTTAAGCAGGAGAAAATGTTATTTGAGAGTTATTAAACTGATTGTAAGAGAAAAAACTAATTTAATGCTTTGTGATCACAATGAGAAGAAATTCTCTAGGACTACGGTTTCACCATGATCGATGCTTTGTGATCACAATGAGAAGAAATTCTCTAGGACTACGGTTTCACCATGATCGACACTATAGATTTTACCTAAGATTAGTATATATTCCTCCCACTCCTGGATAAAGCGCCTATAGTAAGAACTACCCAATACCATAGTGTAGTTCACTACCTATTCTAATGCCAATCCCATTTTGATAGTAATTGGTTAATTAGTTAGGTGCTTTAATGATAATCTCTTCATGTTCATAAGCAACTTTTCCTAAAGGGCTATATAAAATTTGTGTTACTATGGATTTCCAATCCTTAATCTACATCCCAAACTTATCAAGGATCTAATTAATCACCTATGGTGCACAACATAGACAATTCAATACGATTTTATAGCAAAATTCCCAAGAATAAGGAGAAAACAATATACTAATGTAAAAGATCCATATAAAGTGTACAACCAAGCTATTCCTGGGTCCTAGAGAACACAAGGATGAGCCCCTCTTGGTTTCCATGGACAAAAATATACTAGGAAGAAGGAAAAATATGGAGAACATAGAAAAATCGATAAACCCCATGTAGAAACATGACTAGGACGCTCCATGCTAACCGCAAGTTCTTCCCACCGAACGTGCCCAGAACCTCCCAAACATGTGGTTCTATGCCTCGTTCTCTACTTCCATGCCATATCCGTCATGCAATGGAATATAACGTGATAGATTAGGTCTGACCGAACCCCCCTTAAGTCATAGAAGTGACTTAGGGTGAAATAAATCCTCAATTGTTAGATAAAACTTGATTTTTGGATCTCCCTGATCGGGCAGACTCGGTAGTATCGACTCTGTAAGTTGATAGTATTGAGTTTGGAATTCAAACATGCTCTATCTCTCTGATGCAATCTCGATACTATCGACTTTGAACTCGATAGTACCATGTCTGTGCAATTCCTTGGGTCTTCTACTGATGTGGTTCTGATACTGCCGACTTGTGAAGTCAGTAGTATCGAATATGTGCTTCTCTTGTAGTACATGAAAGGCACAAAAATGTACATAAGTACTTTGAAATATAATAAATCATTTAGAACATTAAAATTATATTTATTTTATGTAATTAAGTAACATGAGCTAATATTAATATATCATGTACAAATTAATATGAAAATGAACAGTTAGTGGACAAAAACAATATAAAATAGCCTGTGAAAAATGACAAATATCCAGTGCATCAACTTGGAATAGGATTTTATTCATGAATGATGTTAACTATGATTACTAAAGTGTTAGTTATTTAAATTAAAAAATATTGGCAAATTGCACTATGAAATGGCTAGTTCAACAAGTGAATCGATCGGCTCAAGTGAATGAACCGATTGGCTTAGGTTGTGAACTGAAATTTGGTAGATCAATGAGAAAGGATAAAGAATTGATGTTGATGTCATGTTGTGCATTAATCAAATATTAATTTCCAAAATTAATTGTATATAGGAACATGTTGAAATGACCTATTCAAGGGTGGAATCGATCAGCTCACATGCCAATTGATCGGTTCACCTCTAAATGATTGTTTCACTATTTGCAATTTGTGAAAATTTGTGACATTCTATCCATTTTGACTCTTTCTCAGACTGAGAACCTTGAACCTGAAACTCCTATAAATAGAGGGGTACTGGGGGCTTCCCAGACACAACAATAAGCTCTGACAATTGTTGTCTTCTCTAGTTGTGGTAACCAAGAGTGCTCGAGTAAGTTCTACCCATCAGAGGGAGGAACAACAAGTGAGAGACAATTGTGAGAGAGTAAGTTGATGATAGCACACCAACTAGAAGGGACAACTCCTTTATGTCTGTTCATCTAGAAAGGCAAGAGTTTCCTATGGTCCATGTGGACTACTATAGAGGTGAGGAGGCTCTACCTTGGTAGGAGGATGCCATTAACCTCCATCTATGTTGCTATACCAGGAGGAGGACGATGACAGTCATCAAGGTGCAACTCGACGAAGTAGCACACTGCAACAAGCATTTTCACTGGACTTGCTCTAGGACCAGGTATATGTGTTGCAACCTTCTTTCCCATCTTATAGTTGTTGACACGATCCAGTATCTAATGGGTAAAATGGCAAGTAAATTTTTGTTTCTTCTGCCATATCTGATGCCATATTTTCCAATAGTGATATCAGAGCCATGCCAATTTACTATGATTTGGGATTTAACTGATACAATCAACTTTTTGTTTTGTCATTTATATATTGCATAAATGATGTGAATACTTGAAATGATTAGTGTGTGTATCTAACTAAATCTCACTTGCAATCTCTCTCTATATAAATGATATGACATATATGCAATACATGTCACCTTAAAATAATTTTGATGGTGATTGGAAGCATGTCTATGGCCTATAACCCTAGACGTTTTTGTGCTTGGTTGGATGGTTGTTTGTTCCAATTTATATCTTGGTTTGCGTACTGAGCCTCTCTCTTCTTTCTATATATAAAAGTATTAATTCTTCCCTTCTTATGCTACCCTCAAATGTAAATCGAGGTTTCCAATTACAATGTAATATGTTAAGTAGGATTCAGATGGATTTTATTTCTTATTATGGCAAAGAGGGTTTTCTAACCCAGGTGAACCGACCAACTCAATAGATGAACCTTACGAATGGAAGACCAAGGAGGTTGATGATAAATGGAGCCAATCGACCAGATGGTGGCCCAACCGACTAACTGGAGGAGTCCAGACGTCGCAAATACTAGAGGCTAGACGATCGATCCACAAGACCAACCGATTGACTAGGAGGTTAGACAACCAGTTCAATGATCGACCCAGATAGGATCCAATACAAAGCGTCATCAACAATAGTTTGCTACATAAGATGTGGACTTTCAGTGGTAGTAATTACTTTTGGCTCGAAGGAATTACAATAGGATGGATGTATCATTTCTTATGTTTACTGTTGCATGTTTTCATTGTAGTGATAACATGTATATGATAGGTACTATAAATATGTGGTGATTGGATATATATATAATCCCTCAAATATAATATTAAGTCTTAGATGATTTCAATAAGTAACACACATGAAGAACTTGATCAAATAATTGTAGGTTACACCAAAGCATGGTGCGTTGTCTATCTCGTGGAAGTGTGATTGTAGATATGTAGAATTGCAAAAGTGGGGTGCATATTCTATTGTGTTGGCTTTTATGTTAGGATTAAATAGGTGATCTTAATGAGATTAAGTACCTAGAAGAATAAGGATGGAATGTGACAAAGAGTTATGCACACCATCTACCTAAGAGTTGCATGGAAATTTAATTGGAAAAAGTTGCCTACCTAAATAGTCAAGTTGCACGCCATCAGCCAAAGTTGACTCATGATTTGAAGAAATATGGATCTTGGAACAATAGAAGATTGTACGATGCAATCTTACAAATTTATAAGTGAGGGGTATCAATGTGAACAAAATAGTGGGTTAATTAAATCCCTAATTAAATATTGTCAAATTTTATTTTAATCAAATCAAATAAAAAAGGTTTTGACCAAAGTGCAAATTTTTCTTCAAGAATCAAATGACAGGAAACAACACATTTTCTTAGCCATGGGTCCTTGAGAAGGACAATTTGAATGTAAATAATTTGCATGAATGGTTTAGGATGTTGAGAATTGGTCTCATACAAGAGAACAAGCTCTATGTCCTAGAAACACTAGAGCCAGATGAACCTACTCCCAATGCACCTAATGCTAACAAAGATGCTTACAAGAAGCACTCTGAGTATTCCATCGATGTCTAATGCATGATGTCGTGATCCGTGAACTATGAGTTGTAGACATAGTATGAAAATATGGATGTGATTGAGATGGTAACACATCTTAAGAACATGGACCACGATCAGGCAAGACAAGAGAGATATGATGTCTCCAAGGCGTTGTTTAAGTGAAACATGGGAAAAGGAGATCCAGTAGGTCCCCATGTGCTTAAGCTTATTGGGTATGTGGTGGACCTTGTGAGACTGAGATTTCCCTTGGGCTCAAAGAAATTTTGTTCCCAAAATTAAACCAATTCATCAATCAATATTTGAGATTTCGTGTCCAATATCATAATCACTTGGTATTCCCTCCACTTTAATACTATTTAATAATTGATAAAACAAGTATCTAGATGAAAATATGTTAAATCATTCATCAAACAAGGAAGATCACCATTTGAGTCACAAATTGGGAGAGATTTACCTATAGATCACAAATTTGAAGAGGTCACAATTTTTGATCAAATGAATAGATCTCTTTGAATCATAATTCAATCATGAATTTCATTCCCAACAATTAGGGTCCTAGATTATACATTTGCCTAGGTGGTGTTATACATCCATAATCAAGAATTAATATTTTCACAATTTGAGGCATACATCATATTTCAATATCGTAATTTTGTGCTCAAAATCAATGGAAGGTCCCATCCTAGTACACATAGAGATCACCTTTAAGTCATAAATTGAGAAAATAAACATAGTCAAAATTCTAAAAACTTCAAGATTTGGGAACATGGAAGTCAGTATCATATGTCGAGGGTGATCGCAGGATCCGAATAGGGTGATCATAGATTCAAATCAATATCAAGATCAATGATCAAGAGTTATGATTTTATTATTCAATGCCGAGAGTTAAATTTGGACATCAAATTCACAGTCTAAACATTTCAAAGATAGGGTTTATATTTATATTTTAGACCTTAAGTGTGACTTGTGGGTCTATCCTTCCTATGGTTTTTATTGAAGTGTCATTCCAATTTTTCTTCTGGTTTCTCCAACAAAATTTGAGCATATTATGTTCTGGTAATTCTTTAACCCAAACTTTCTCCATCTCATATGTTGCACCTTATTGACATGACTAAACTATACGTGTAAAATGCAAGCATATGCATCGAAGTAATACTTGCCAAAGAGGCCCATATATCGAACACGGGGACAAGTGTTCTCATGTTGGGAACCAAGATAGACCTTGACATGGCTCTCCAACAATATGTCATCCTTGCAATGAACTCAGACATATTTACCCTAGATGCCCCCATCTTAATAATGGACATGTACCAGCTAAACAACAAAAACAACAACCTCAGTCACCTCCCCACGATAATGGCAGCAATAATAAAGGAAGACCTGTTGAGAGATGTGCTAGAAGAATCTTTACTTTGGATGGCCAATAAGTCTATGAAGATGATCATAATGAAGGTAACCATAGTTCCATAGTTAGTATTTTACATATTTTTATTAACAAGATAATTATTTGATTTGATTCATTGCTTATTTTATTGCAGAAAATTATTATTTACAGGAGCAAAGTCGATACTACTGACATGCAACTCAGCAGTACCAACATGGGATCAAAGTAAAAAAACATTGTCGTTCTAGATCAAGAAGGAAAAGGATTTCTACTACAACTAACCCGATAGTGCTGACTTCTTAGTCGGTAGTACCGACACAAGCGATTATGACCTTAATTGCATGTGTTAAATCCAACACATTTTATTATGGAAAATAATATTTAGGTTTTCTCTCAACCTAAACATGTATGGAGGCTATAAAAGACACCATTAGAAGCGGTATTTTGTTCTCTAGCATAGGGGGATGACACAAGAGGCGAAAGGGAGGAGAAAAGTGGAGGAATCCTACCCGACATATTTTAAAGGCATTTTGATGGCAGAATTGACGACAAAATGACTCCATCTCCTCGAGATCTCCCCCTTAACTCTTTCTTTTTCCAGTTTCTCAAAATCCATGTTTAGCAAATTTTTGATCTATTGTGATACCATGTCTCGCATATTCGGCTAATCCCCTTAATTCTCTACGACCCGGGAGTAGCCCAGTTGTACACTGTATATGGATCTTATTGTATTAGTATATTATTTTCTCCTTATTCTTGGACATGTTGCTATGAAATCTTATTGAATTATCTATGTTGCGCACCATAGGTGATTAATTAGATCCTAGATAACTTCAGGAAGAGGATTAAGGATTGAAAATCCGTAGCAACACACATTTTATATCGCTCTTTGGGAAAGGTGGCTTATGAATGTGAAGAGATTACCTAGAGGATTCATTAAAGCACCTAACTAATTAACCAATTACTATGGAAATGGGATTGGCATTAGAATAGGTAGTGAACTACACTGTAGGAGTGGGTAGCTCTTGCTAGAGGCTCTTTGTCCAGGAGTGGGAGGAATATGTATTAACCTTAGGTAAAATCTATAGTGTCGATCGTAGTGAAATCACAGTCCTAGATAATTTCTTCTCATTGTGATCACAAACCAGTAAATTAGTTTTCTTTCTTGCAATTAGTTTGAAATTATCAAATCAAAGTTTTATTTGGCCTAGCTAATCGAAAGCAGTTAGTAGTAAACACTGATTTTATACTAATTTGATGAAATATGTCCCATCATATGGCTCATGGTGACCTTCCCTCCTGGGCTTGGTCTTCACTTTGGCCTTCCCTGCTGGGCTTGACCTCTTGGCGACCTTCCCTCCTAGGCTTGGTCTTCATGTTGGCCTTCCCTCCTAGGCTTAGTGTTCATACTGGCCTTCCCTCCTAGGCTTGACCTCTTGGTGATCTTCCCTCTCAGGCTTGGTCACCTACTGTTAGCCACTTCCTTAGCGACTTTTCCTTACGTCCCTTAGACATGGCATAGGGATTTAGAGAATTATACCCAATATCTATTCTTCCATGCTTTGTATACTTAACCCTCAAGACATTTTGTGATATTCAAGGTTATCTCAATTTTTTAATTGGTTGGTTAACTCACCCTTCTAGGGTGATCATTCATCCATATACAATAATTAAACAACAATCGAGCAACATTTTGAGCATTATTCAACATTTTGTGCCATCAAAATCAAGTTTATTTTCATGGTATTCATGATTGATGAGTGATATAAACCTAGGTCTTCCTAGAAACATGACCACTAGCTATAGTCAACATCATCATATTCCAAGATCATCATTAAATCATGATTTTGAGATTAAGTATTAACATTATCATAGAAATAACCCATTAGAGACTAAGTTCAAGAAATCAAAGTTGTGTGGAAGGGTCTCCTTTCCAAGCTCTAAATAATCAACAAGATGACAATTCAGAGGTAGTCATCATGGGGGTGTGACATAGGTTAGAGGAGTCATAAGTCAACTACCACCCTAACCTAGCACACTAGTCTACATTGGTCATGAGTTGTCAAGCATATCTGAATAGGGCAATTGTCAACTATCGAATCGTATTTCACAAGGTCATGAGTCAAATATCAAGATCATAATTGGGAAACAATACTTTGAGATTTTGCAATATCAAAGTCATAATTTCATTTCCTTCCTTTCTAAATCAAGGTAAGGGTAGATTTTTGAAATCAAGAAGTCAAATTGAGGACTCAAGATTTTTAGCATAATAGGGCTAGAGTGATATTCATGTCCAACATATTTATTCAAAATTGTGCTTGCAAAAGAGGCATGCAAGTCAATAGGGAAATGCCTCATGTATAGTTGTATCAGAGTATGTGACGTGATACATATCAATAGGGAGAGTTTTACTTAAATATGTTTGAGGTTCGATCAAAATAGGGACATCATAGGTTCAATCAATAGGGATTGTATCAAACATGGGGTATAGAACATAAGTTCCATCTTATATCACCAACACCAATGATTTACCTCAAACATAGAACATACTTATATACAATTGGTAACATTGAGTTCCTGTGAATTTTACACATGCGCATTACCTTCACAAGTACTTTTATTTATCAAATAGGGCTTTCATTTAAGATCATATCATGACATTAACATCTACATCAAATTTCATGAGTTCAAATCAGTTTGAGTTTTCCCATGCATAAACTATTCATAATCAAGAAATCATGTGATTAATAGTCATGAGAGAAGAATCACATGAGGAGATGAGAAGAGTAACTATTTGTCATCTACCTCAGTGTCGTAGGTAGTCCTTAAAGAAGAGGTGAGATGCTAGAAAACTCTCTAAGATTTAGGGGAAGATGTGTTATGCCTTACATATATATAGAAGCATGTGTTTTTGGATCTAATACCATTTGTCATAGAACTATTTGTTATCCTCCTCCTACCCCCAGTGACTACAGAGTTAGTGGTAGTAGGAATTGGGTCCCCATCCATAGAATGGCACATAGTTTCACACAAGCAATATATATGAAAAAGCAATAACAAACAAAAGAGATAATGAGATACTAAAGGAGATAGATACATGTACCCAATTCATTTCTAGCATCCCATTGGTGCTTCATTCATTATGTAGATCCTTGAGTGCAGTTGATCTTCAATTGGAAACTAAAAATTTGATAAAAAAATATATT
Organism: Alisma plantago-aquatica; assembly: GCA_963693085.1. Lineage (NCBI taxonomy): Eukaryota > Viridiplantae > Streptophyta > Magnoliopsida > Alismatales > Alismataceae > Alisma > Alisma plantago-aquatica. The sequence continues at coordinate 23,731,071 of OY856411.1, forward strand.
AATGCTAAAGCATTAAGTGTGCTATGAAAAGGCATGCAAATAGTTTAAGAATAATACAAAACTTGCTTGGCTACAAAATGATCATAGTCAAGAAGAAGATACAAAGTGAGTACAATTCATGATATCATTTTATACATAGCATGTTTTAGGTTCCTTTATCCATTATGTCAACATTAGGTTGGATAATGGATTCTTGTATATTATTTTTAAGGTATGTCAACATAGAATACTCAAACATACAAGTAAAAACCATAGGAACAATGTCTCAAACAAGTAAGTAAGTAGCCAAGCATTCATACACGCATAAATACAAGCAAGCCAATGTCATAGTAGGGTCAAGAGGAAAACGTACCTTGCGAGTAGAGTACAAGATTAACCAATGATTTAGAAGACCATATAGCAAGCTTGTCTAGATCTTGGCAATCGACTCAACCAAGAGATAATGATATTACAAGTGCATGTAGTTGGATTAATATCATCAAGATTAGCTCTCATTAATAATAAACATGATGATTGTATGTGTCATCTAAGTCTACATATCATATCTTTCATCATTTATTTTAATATCTCAACTATGCCATGTATAGCCATTATCAAGCAACATAGTACGTCATGGGTTCATTAGCATTTGAGTGACACATCACTAATAGATTAGGGATATATTATTAGAGTTCCAGGATCTTAAATAGAGCAGTCAACAGATTTGAGCAAGCTTCATCATCATGAGCATCAACATTGGCATAACTAGTCATATTGAGTTACCATCAAGAACAATTGTCATCATTAAAGTATAGATGGGTTCTACTTGATCTAGGAGTCATTAACATCACTAACATACTGATTTGAGATCATTATATAACATGGATGACATTAGAGGAAGAGTTGTATATGATTAGGGACATTGATATCAACATGCACACAAGATCAACATATCAAGTCAATTTTAAGTCTTTTAGACACATTAAGTCACATGAAAGATTTGTAAGGAATTTAGGATTATAATGCATGGAAGTTACCAATTTCAAGGCCATATAAACATCACTGAGTAGCTTTGGTCAAAAAGCATAATGTTTAAGATTAATCATAAATGGGCATATAAGGTCATATTAGGACACATTATGTCATCATATAAAAGGATAGCATTTGGGGGTGAAATCTACTAATTTAGTACAATCTTAGAGATTTGAATCACACTAGAACATGTTACAACATAAAAGTGGGGATCTTTTACATATAGATCCATTCTTGGTCATTTTGTTAACATAAGACTATCTTAGTGTGCAAGAATGAATGAGGTCTGAATCATGATGTTGAAAGGTGCTCAACATATTGATATTAGGTGATCATTATGATTTAGGACATAAACCATCAAGATCATGCATTCAAAATAGGATCAAAATCTTAAAAGAACTTGAAAAACATGCATTTTAGGATATCAATAGAGGGACAAGATAAGCTAGGATTTAGAAGTATTTTTAATGGAAATATCATGTTTTTCTAATAAAAAATCATACATTATATGTCAAGAAAGGACCAAGGAGTTCTGAGATATGAATTTTGGAAGTTTTACTTCAAAAGGATCCCTTTTTGACCCTTCGATCTAGATCTAGGGGCTTAGATCCTACCTGGAAGCTTGCATGGGCCTGCAATCTGGCCCACCCAGGCATAGATGAAGCCAGTCGCTCCCCACCTCTCCTCAACACAAGTGGACATCAGCCTGTGGCACAGGACTTCATCCTGCCTCCACAAATCACCTACCACCGCTACACATATCTACAAAACGATGACCACCACAACATGGGTTTTTTGTTGTTCCAACCATAGTAGCACTAGGGTTGTGACCTCGGGCTACCCCTGCAGCTGAAGCTAATCAAAAGGGGAGGTGTATGTGGCCCCAAAGGGTGCCGCCCACCCCTGCCAATATGTCACAAATGCCATCATGGAAGAGATATAGGTTTCTAACCTTTGTAGACAAAGAATCCATGTTAGGGTTTGTGGCTGTGGAGAGGAGTTATCAGGAGATGGAGGTAGGAGATGAAGGTGGTGTGGGAGCTATAGTGAATGAAAATGCACAAATAAGGGTGCCAAAAGAAAAGGGAAGAAGAAAGAGGAAGAATGTAAGTGAAAGGAGATGTTTTATAGATGTGAAAAGGGCTATGAAAGTGGTGGGTCTTTAGCTCCACCCACCTACTACCATCCATGGGAGCAGGTAGGGAAGATGGTCCCATGGCCGTCAGATCTGGTTTGAATCCATGCCTATCCGATCGAAGGGATGCGGGTGGCTGAGGCAAGCAAGGAAGATTGATGACATGAGCAATCATGGATATAAAAGTAAACATTTTGATTGGTCGAGAGAAACTTTCTCAGATCGATGATGTGTCACATCAATATATCAAAAGTAATGTTTTAAATTGTGCTTCTTGAGCAGACTTGTAAAAATCATATCTCCCAAACCGTAGCTCTAATTTTCATGATATTTTCACAATGGTTAATAAATTTCCTCTACTTTTTATATACAAAGTTTGGATCCAGGAATAATGTTGAGGACACTCAATATGGGAGATACACTTTCAAATGTAATTATACACTCAACTTATTGATAATAAGCATATTCTGAGATTTATCCAATTCGGTTTCATCAAAAGAGTATAAAGTGATTCCAATTCATAAAATTTGTTGTGAGGGAGATTGTGAAACATAGTAGATTTGAATGATTCAAGACGTGCATTAATGAAATGAGAGTGGAAATCTTGGTTATCACATATACTTCCACATTATATGTCCATTATTATTTCCACATTTCATGTACATTATTATTTTCTACACTACATGTATATTTTGGAGGAGGATGCCTTAATCCTACTTCTTCTCAAAAAGCCTAACTTCATATGAGGAGGGAAGTTCCTATTTGGGTTTATTAAGAAAGAGGATGAGAAATGGATGAATAATGATGAGAAGAAACACCTAATGGCATTTCACTTTGGGAAAATCCTTCTGCCTTTATCCAAGTAGATTGCACGGTCTTAAGAGTTGTCGTAAGCTGACTAGTAGTGCAGAGGAAACTTTTGCCAGCACTTGAGTGGTGGTCCCTTCTAGACACCATCATCTTTAGAAAATTATCTAATAATTCCCTCATATTTCTATAGATTACTTGACATTATAAACTATTAAATACTATTTGAAAAATTTGGGGATCTAATACCAAATGTAACAAACTCACTTTTCAAAAACCCCTAATTAAGGAAGGCCAAAAAGATGAGAGCCATTACCTAAAATTTTCCCAACGATCTAGATTTAGCAAATAATACATAATAATAAATAATTTCAATTAATCCAAATGTATTATACAAGGTGTTCCTCTAGAACTTACATAACTTTCTATCATCAGATTTATACACATGAGAACTATATGAGAAAAAGTATATGTCCAATCTTTCTTACAAGTTAACTTTAATATCTTCAATTATGTTCATATGTCCATCACATATTTATTTCATCTAATCTAGCATGTACATGAAATGCCTTGAAACAAGAGCACAAATCAACATATCAAAATATGTTGGGTACGTGGAGTGCATGCAAAAGTGCAAAAGTTAACTAAAAACATATATTCCATAAAATACTTGCAAATAAGAACTGGAACTTTCTCTTCATAATATTTATTTATGTGATACTCATAGTGGCATTATAATTGAATATAATTCAATAAACATCCTATAGTTTAGTTGTTAAATCTTAGAGAAAGACTCAACAAACACCTACAAACGAATGCAGGTAGTCATAGGCATAGTGAAGTACCTTTTGTAGAACCATGCAAAGTATTGCATCATGCTTTAAGCATATCATCCAATCAAGTAAGCATAAGGGAATCCAATATTTAATCTACATGTATGTAAACCATAAAGTATCGCCATCATATTATATATATAAAACCCTACTTGTGTCCTAATCTAGGATTCTTGGGTTTCCTTGGCATCGAGTTATCATTAGGGTCAGATTTGATACTTTGATTCCCATTATCATTGATTTAAAGACTTAAGAAGCTTAATTCATATTAAGTGACATAATAATCAAAACTACCATATTCCTTTATTGTTAACACTTAGTTCATATTCATTTCATTTATCAACATAACAAGATTAGCCCTTTGTTTCATTACCCTATTTTATTCACATGTATAAATATCCATTTTGTTAACCCTAATTATCATATTTATTATCATGTTCATCATGTAGATTAGATTATTCAACATGATCAAATAATAGCATAAATGAAGGGTTTTTAACATATTCGACATGATAATATTCAAAACTAGGGTTTTCATGCACCAATCACCACTTAAACCCATCTTTGCACTATTTTTGGAAAAAGAAGCATTATCAAGTCTCAATTATGCTTTTTTGTGTTCCTCTCATTTTGCTGATCAATTTTCATATATTTATGTCCCCATGCGAGCAACTAATTAATTTCTAGAAATTAAACAATATAAGAATTAACTGGCCAATCACAGAAGGCCACGCCAGGAAGATATAAAGCTATTGATCTAGCCATGCGGGATTAGTTCGACCAATTGCTTGAGGCCACCTTAGTGGAGCACTCCACATGGGTTATTCCTTAAAATATGTGAAATGACAGTGGTGCCCCAACCTTCACTCGCCCATAGGGGCATCCATGTCATTTCACCCAAAACTATCCCCTTCTCTGTGTTAAAGTGGGACTTCACCCTAGGTGTGTCAATGTAGGGGAAGTTTCCCTTCTCTCAACTTCTGAGGGTCCAATCGACAGCCTCAGGAAATGTGCATGACCTCGCCAACCCCAACCCGAGGTGTTTATGGGTCTAAGGTGGTCAGAGAAGAGGAAGTTGGTCCTAGCCACCTAGAAGTAGAAACAAGCGACATAAAGGCATTGTCGGTGTTCAGAGGTTTGATCTATGCATTGATGGTGTGCTTCTCTTGACGGAGCATCCCATGAGAGCCTTGGATATTTACCATTCTCTGGGGTCCAACAAGGGGATCGTCCCTTGCTTTTCTCCACCCTATGAGAGGTTCATGAGAGAATACCACCCAAAGGTTGCTTGTAGAAATTGAGATAACTATTGCTATCTAACTTCATCAACTCCATGACCACAACATCCTTGAGAAGAAGTTTGGGTTGTGTTGGTAAATGCGAGATCAAGAGAAAGGGAGGAGGGAAGAGGGTTAGTTTTGGACGTATTGTGTACTATGTGGAGTATATATGTAGATATTACCTCTTGCCTCTTCCCTCCTTATTTCTCTTCCTTACTTCTCTTTTGGGTTTAAGGAAGATTTAAAAAGGAAAGGTACTTATCACATTCCTTAAACATATGACAACCAACGCTCCTTAAGTATTAAAAAGATGTCTCTTTATTCATAATTGGTCTCCAAATAAGAAAGGGATAAAGGCAAGGCATCTAGTTTAGGAAGTATATTCTCATTACTCTCCCTTATATGAAACTCTTACCTCATATTCTTATTAACCCAAAGGTCACGAAAAGACACAACCACTTCCTTATTTTGGCACATTAAGTAATATTCATAATGATATGGTGCATATTGGTCATTATCTCTATTTGATATATTTCCTCTAACCAGTTATCCTTATTTCAATGAAACTTAGTAAAACCTTTCCCACTTTATATTAGTGATTGGGATTTATTGAGATATCTTATCCATACACAATTTTCTCTTTCTAGAAATTATCTAAAACAATAATTTAAAAAAATACCATTACCTCATGGAATATCCTTTTTCTCCCCACTTCTAGAAATCCTCTTCCTTTATGTTATTATTTTCAAGTTTACCAAAAGTTAAATCAAAGCAATATTAATTGATGTCCCAAAACATGTGTTTCCAAACTTTCTAGATAATTACTCTTCAAATTATCTAAAACATCACACATCTTATTTTATTTTAAAAACTTGAATATTATCTTATACTTTTATTATCCAATGTTTCACAAAGCCAGCATATTTATTTGTACACTAAATCATTTATTCCTTTGTCTTGTATTCCAAGGAATATTTGCAACACAAATAATCTCATAAGCAACATTATCATTCTACCAATAACATCATTAGAGAATTTACTTATATATTCATAGCTTGTTTCATATAATTCAATTTTATCAAAATCAAGGATATTATACAGGGTGTATGCCTTTAATTCTGATATATTTTGAACCAAAAACCATTCATTATATGAATAATGTTGTAACATAACAAAACACTAGAACCTAATCCTATTCCAAGGTTAAGAGGTTAGGGACTTAGTCTTTGGGCTTAGCCAAACAAGGATAAAGATATACATATTAGTAGATAAATGAAACACTAACATGTTAATGCATAAATAAATTTCCCTAACATGTGCACATACAAATCACCAATATGGCTTAATTCTTTCATAATTAATCTTTAGACAAATAAAGGATACATAAAATAAGTCACATGTGCTAGTTTTGATTGATAGGCATAGGAGAACTATGGAGAAAATGTTACATTATCCAAATAAATATAGAATATATAAACTAAATGAGATAACAAAGGATAAATATATTTGATTTCGCGGATGAAAATGACATATAACCTTTTGGTTGCAATATGATGAATAATAAAAATAATGAAATAATATATTGACTAATATGATAATGTACCACAAATGACAATCAAGTAAAACTCATAAAAGGAATATAAATTGGTCAAGAATAACCTTAGATTCGTTTTCTTTGGTTATGTTTTGGTTTGGAGTCTAAGTTTCACAAATTTAGGATAATAATAATCACATCTTAATTTATTTAGAAAAGAAAAAGTGTTTTCCTCCAAAATATGAAATAAAATATTTAATGACTTCTAAAGATAAAACTAATCTTGGATTCTTACTCTGCACATTAAAATAAGCATATATGTGAATTTCCAATTAATTTGGTAAATCGTTGATAAAAGATGAGGTTAGGAGAGAGAAAATGTGTAGAACCTTCAAAAGATATTAAATAATGTACAAACAACTTCAACATGTGAAATTAAGGCCAACTTCATACTCAACACACTAAAGATTACTTGTGGATGAAGTTTCACCAAATTGGGTAATCCTAATGTCATTGATGTGCGAGGAAAGAGAAATTAGGATTTGCTAAATTAAGGAATCCAACATTTCTAAACACAAAATCTAATTGTATAATCAGAATCTATATGCCTTAATTGGCCTCTGTGTAAAATATCATTAAATTTGGACTAAGTTTGGACCCCCAATTTGATTTGGAAAGAAAATACATAAATATGTAACCCCACTTTAAATCAGATATAAGTTTCATGTTATTTTCTCTACCACGTGGGTTTTCCAATTCTTACTTTATGCACATTTGTTTGAACCATTGAATGGATGATCTAAAGGAGTGGAGGTCATCTCCTACCTCTAGTTGTAATCACCTCTTACGGCTACAGTGACATGGTGTTCCCTCTATTTCTTTCTCCCTCATCAATGCTTTTCTCTTTGAGATTATTCCTCCAAAGTGCTCCCCATGGCCATCCAAAGTCAGTGATCCCCAAACTCTTATAGATTTGTTGCCCCAATCTCTCAATCGATGAAAAACATTCTTTGCCTCCTCTATTTTCTAGTTTGACTTGTGTCCCTTTCACCCTATGTTTCATCCCCTATAAATAACCCTCTCAAAAGCCTTCTTGAACCCACTGTGAGCATTCCTGCTTGTTCCTTTGGCCGCGAAAGCCCTGCACCTACCTTCCACTTCTCTAGCATCCTGGACCTTCATCATCAAGTTTTTCTACGTAGCTTCTATCCTTGGTGCCAGTTCCCCATGATCATTTTATACTCCGTGAGGTTTGGGCATTCTTCTAAAGGTTTTAGATCAGACGAATTGAAGGTATAACAAGTTTGCCTCTTTTACTTGATTTTTGACCTTCATGATAATTGACAATTTTCTTTTCGTCATGGTGTCTGATTCCTTTACCTCTGGCTTCGGTGTTGTCTACTAACTCTCCTCTTTGATTAATTTTGCTGTTTCTCTTCTCTTCTGCTATCTCAAGATTTCACTCTATCATCAGTCATGGCGGAAGGTCCCACTTTGAGCTCGGGTCTGCCGTAGAACTCATGCCATGGCTCATTACAATCGTTAACACATCAGGTTCATGGCTCCATCATCTGTTTTGTTAGTTTTCCTTACAATCGTGATTTGCTTCTCGAAAATCCTCTACTGGGGTTCTAGTTTCAGGATGAACCATGTAGGAACAAAGTCTCGTGTGTTTTTCCCTAGCTGCCCTCTAATTTTCCTTTTTTGATTCAATTTTCAGTTGAGGGTAGTTTGATAACTTCGTCCCTCCCTCTTCTTTGCCATGCGCTTGTGTCTCGCTGATGTGGTTGAGTTGGCCAGCCCTAATTGGGTCAACTCAGACTGTGTGACCCACTCTTTCTCTCTCTTTCTTCCTTGCAAGGATCAGTTTTGCATGTGTGGCTTTTCCTAAATTTGTGATTGGCCTTAGATTTGAAAAATCATAAGTTTTTATTGGAGTCTCCAATAATTATAAATAAATAGTCGATAAATTTAGAAAAATATAAGCATTCTAATGGTGTTAATCTTGTTGCATAAATATGATGTTTTATGAAAGGTGTCTTTAATGAATTTACCCAAATAAGTAATAACCTGCAAAATTCATAATTATTAATCTATAAAAAAATAATAAAATATGTTTTGAACTCACAAAAAGACAATATAAAATATGGCATGGTTTTGATAACCTAATTCACATATAATACAAAGGTTATTTTAGGTTTTTGAATAATAAATGTAAACCTAACCCTAATTCTACATATATGCATCATAGGTGCTTTGGAGACCTAGGCTTGGATCTAGGACTGACTTTGGACTGTTTAGATTCTTTAGTAATATATGTTTGTAGCTCCTATTATTCATTTTGAGAAATAACCTACTTTTATTCTTTCTCTTGGTCCTATGGACATTAGCCTACACAATATATTGTTCTTTTGGAGAATATGCTTCATGTGAAGTACCTTATTTTCTCACAGATCTTGTGATTGTATTGTCATGTTTGGACATTCTCTTGGTCTCTTATGATGAAATGTGGTGTCTTTTTCTCACCTGTGAGGTGGATGTATACGTTGGTCACTTTTGTGGTGACTACTTTGTATAACCTGACTATACTCACTACTTGCCTCTACACCAAACATGCTATGTGATTCACTAACACTAGAGTAGTGTAATTTCATTGGTTTTTGGGAAGTATTGACCTATTATTATTATTGGGATGGAGGTGGAGCTGACCCATACTTGGGTTTCAAGTTTGTGAGGCTTGGCCCACCTTTTATATATATTGGAAGTTTGGCAATATGTCATTCTCTATCAGGTTTCAAGTTTGTGAGGGTTGGCTGCCTTTGTCTTTATATTGTTCTACTGTTACTTTTATCTCTCATGCATGCAGGTTTATGATTATGGGGTGTCTTCCCTAATACTTTTTTTTAAGTTCTAGTATGGCACAATTTTATTTGTTTGGTTATGGAAAGTATCTCTCGTATTGTGATTCTTTTCTTTTATGCCCACTTGGGTAGCTCTTTCTTTTCTATGGGAAGCATTCTTTACATGACTACCTTTTAATTCATAAATTACTCAACCCTATTTTAGTATGCATATACTAGCTTTTTGCTGATTTATCTTTTCTTTTCCTTTTGTGGGGTACACTTCCAACCCTAGGTGTTGGACTAGGAGAAGGAAATCAAGGTGTGGAGACTTGTTTGAAGTTGTTAAGTGATGCTCAACTAGTCCTATGTTTATTTAGTCTTTCCTTTTATCTCACCCTACATGGTGAAGGATTGTGATGATAACAAGCTTTGACATCTTTAAGTTCATTTCTACTTTGATGGTAAGATACATTCATGTTGCATAAATTGGTTCCATCCCTTTTGAGAAATTTTTTATGTGGTGTTGGTTTTGTATGTTTTCCTTTTTATTTTAGTAGGGAGTGGATCCCCTCTAGGATCACACTCATTATTAATGTGAAATTGTATCAATGATAATTAACAACTATCATGTATGATATGATATATCTATATTTCATAACCCAATGACACAATCAAAATTGTCTTGTATGGTGGATGTGGGTATGGAAGTTAGGTCTATGTGGTGCACTACCATGATCTATAACATGTAATTTGTGGGGTTTTAATGGTTATCCCAATGAATGAAACATGTAAATGAATTTCTTGGCATGCCTCTCTCTCTACATTGTCCATGTAAAGTTGAATTTTGGCAATTAGTATAGGATGATGTATCAAAATCACACATGAAAAATAATGGATAAGAAGAGACAAATTAGAAGAAGACACTGACAAAGTAGGTCCTCAGAGGGTTCATGAAGAAGATGAAGTATTGACTTCATAAATAATTGAATGACTGTCCCAATAGGGATTGCAATCCAACACCTAAAAATACTTTGAAGGAACAATTAAGGTTATACAAGTTTTGAGTCGTTTGGTTGTTTGCTTACTACTTATGTTGGCTCATGATGTTGTATTAGTATATATATCATGTTTTATCTCATGTGGCAATTTGTATTGTATGTATGTGTGTGTGTTGTGTGTGTGTGTCGTGTGTGTGTGTATATATATATACATATATATAAATATATATATATATATATATATATATATATATATATATAATTATATATATATATATATATTTATATATATATATATATGTGTGTGTGTGTGGTGTGTATGTGTAATGGTCATTGCAAACATAACATTACTATATCAATATCTCAATAATATCATATTTAATATGTCAACCATTCTACAATACACATGAACTCCTCAATTCACTATGTGTGGGCATGCCAAATTATGGTGCAACATATATCTTGGAGAAGTTTGATAATACGAATGTGGGTATACCAAAGAAGGGTTTATAGCTTATTGTATTGGCCCTTGGGTTGGAATCGATTAGATGAACTTAATAGGATTAAGAACCTAGAGTAATATACATAGCATCTACTTCACTATATGAATTATTGCAAGGATTTTTGCCACCATCTATCCAAGAGTTGCACTGGATGAAATTGGTGATTGTCATCTATTGTGATAATTATGATGTAGACAGTCCGCAAAATATGGATATTGGTTTAATAGATGATTTCTTCATGTAATCTTCCAAATTAGTTGTGATGGATATAAATTTGATCAATATTGGGAGTTTTATTAATTTAAGGACACATTAAATCATCAAATAAAATTACTTCTGAAATCAAATTGTTGATGTGTCCAAATATTATCCTCGTATAGAGGCAAACACAAATATTCAAATCTTATTGTGGATTATCCTTGAAAGAGAACAGTTAAATGGATATAACTTCCATTAGCGGTATACTAAAATGAGATTTGTTCTCACTCATGAGAATGAGCTCTATGTACTAGAAACACCAGAACTAGATGAACCAGCTCCAAGTACACCTAGACCTGAAAGGGAAGCTTATAATAAGCATACCAATGACCCTATTGATGTCAAGTGGATCATGATGTGCTCCATAAATCATGAGCATTATATAGACTATGAGAACATGGGATTTAAGGATATGTCTACACATATTAGGATTATGTTCCATGAACAAGAAAGGATAGAGATGTTTGATGTCACGAAGGCCTTTTTTAAGTGAAACATTACTAAAGGAGATAAAGTAGGGCCACACTTAATCAAGTTGATTGAGTAGACCATTGATAGATAGGGATTCCCCTTAATCCAAAATTTATCCACTAATGAGATTTTATAATCACTTCCAGAATGTTATATTTAGTTTGTCATTAACTACAACAAAAACATTTTTTCAAGCATTATCATAGTTGTTTGGACTATTTAGACTCGGATAAAGATAGACAAGCCAAAGTTTGTGTTGATGGTCAACAAAAAAGGGCAAGTGAAAATGAAAATTCAAATTCAAATATAATAAGATTTATAAAGATAATAAAAATACCAACATTTCTTCACTTGAAGGTAAAGGAGGAGTAGGAAAAGAAAGAAATTGTCACAATTGTCACCAAGTTGACATTAGAAAAGAAATTTCCCTATGTACCTTGAGGAACTAAAAAATAATATGGAAGGTATATAGATCATAAGTTCAAGTATAAATGTTCTAGAAATAAGATTATCTTCTTCTTCATCTTGTACATTGAATATCCATTTGGATCTTACATATGTTCTAATGTATAGGATCTAAAAGAAGTATACCTCTAACAAAGGGACAAGTGGATCAAGGAGTATCTAATGGAGAAAAATTTGTTGCCACAACTATGTCAGCATATATATTATCTATACCTAATGAACCTTTAGAAGAGTTTCAAAACTTTGATTATGCACTTACAACAAATAGAAAGATTATTTATCTATCCTTCTTGGGAAAGAACATTCTAGATTTCTAACATAGAATGGTCTAATTTTTGTAAAATGAGATAGTCTATGGTAGTGCCTAAATGTCTTACAATCTATATTTATTGGAACTTGAGACAAGAATAACTACTAAAACAACAATAACTTAAAATTGGAGGACTCAAATAAAACTTATGTATGGTACGTCCATCTTTGGAACATAAATGGGAAACACATTTCTCGACTACATAAACAATTATCTAAACACTTTTAATTTTGTATCAATAGACATATGTGAATCTTGTTTATTAGGAAAGTTGATAAAAGCACCCTTCACTGATAATAGAGAGAGGGCAACTGACTTATTAATATTTATACATATGTGACGTCTGTGGATTTTTAGCACAAGTTCTAGAGGTGGATATCAATACTTCATCACATTGACTGATGACTTCAATAGATATGGATATGTGTGTCTTGTGAAATGCAAATTAGAATCTCTTTAAAATTTCAAGGAATCCAGAAATGACGTACATAAAAACTTGGAAAGAATATTAAAGCAATATGGTCTCATTTGTGGTATAAAATATTTGAGTTAAGTCCCTTTTGTGGGATATTTGTATTGTATGAAAGTTAACACCTACCTAGAACACCACAACATAATGGTGTCAGAGAGAAGGAATCGTGCCCTATTAGACATGGTACAATCAATTATGAGTTTATCCAATCTAGCAACTACTTTATGTGGACATGCTCTTGAAACCACTACATTTATAGTTAACCGACTTTCAAATCCATTGAAAAGACACCATATGAGATATGCAATGGGAAGAGTCCCGATATGTCTTTTTAAAGTTTGCACATGTGAAGATTATGTTAAGACAATAGTTCTATAAAATCTTGGACCCAACTTAGATAAATGTATTTTTTTTTTATACCCAAAGGAAACTAAGGGTTATAACTTCTACATTTAATCTAAAAGGAAAGTGTTGCCAAAATTACTCGAAGGGATTCTAAACTTGAAAAGGAATTCATTTCCAAAAGAACCAATGGGAGGAAATATATCTCAAAGAAGTTCAAGACCAACAAGACAACATTGATCCTATGGAGGTATATGAGGAACAAAGAGCACCACAAGACATTTTAGAATTTCAATTTCCTTATGCAACACTAGAACACTTGAAGATAAATTAGGACATGCTTGGTGTCAAATCATTTTGAATTTATATTGACTCATTCAGAAAAATTGATGGTCAAAGAGATGAGACAACAACCTACAATGAGGCCATAGAGGAATCATAATCTAGTATGTGTCTAGAAGTGATGACGGAATCCATGTACACCAACAAAGTATGGACTTGGGTAATTGCACCTGGTGGGGTAAAACCAATAGGATACAAATGGGTCTCCAAGAAGAAAACTGACGTGGATCATAATGCACAAACCTATATAGGACAATTGATTACAGAAGGTTTTAGTTCAATGTGTTGACTATGATAAAACCTTCACAAGTTGCCATGGTCAAATACATCATTGATCATGGTTCTCATTGCATCTTATCATGACTATGAGATTTGAAAAATGGTCGTTAAATCATTTTGTGTTAATGGGTGACTTCTTGAGGATATGTATATGACACAATGTGATGGTTTTATCACTTCAAATGAAGACAATAAAGTTTGCAAGCTAGAAGGTAAATCTATGGATTGAAGAAAACATATATAATGTCAAATCCTTATTTTAAAGAAATAGTCAGAGATTTTGTCTTTGCCAAAAATGAAGATGAACCATGTGTCTCAGCTAGCGGGGGCACAATCGTATTCTCATATTATATGTAGACAGTATATTATTGATGGGAAATTACATACCTACTATGGTATTGGTTAAGTCTTGGTTAGGAAATACCTTCTTCATAAGGATTTAGGTGTCCTTCTAGGAATTCAGATATATAGACATAGATCTAGAAGGCTTCTTGACCTAAGACAAAGTGCATACATAGACAAGGTGTTGAAGTTGTTCTACATGCATGATTTCAAGAGAGGTAACTTACCAATGTGTCATAAAATAAGTATCTCTAAAGCACAATGTATTATCTCTTTATAATAGTAAGCACTGTTCAGAAAATCGGCCGCTTAGGCCAAATAATCGGCTGAATATTCCTTTTTGGGGGTCTACCGCTCCGATTATGAATAATCGACCTATAATCGGTCCAGGACCGATTAATCGGCCGATCGGGGGAATAATCGGCCGATTAATCGGCGATTTTCAAAATCAAATGCTAGTAATAATTTTTTTTACATTAATTTTTTCTAATACTACTATTGGTCATTACAATTACATTCTCTTCTTCCTATTTACATATTTGGTCTTCTCCTCATGTTTTCTCTATAAGTTTATAGTTAGTGTTTATTGAACTGATCCTTACTGTTGATGTTTTCTTATTTAATTTCATCAATGTTTCTAATTACTTCTTAATGCAATATTAGTATATGACTTATCAACGTTTCTAAATTACTTATCAATGTTTTTCCCTAATTTCATCAATGTTTCAAGTTACTTATTAATGTAATATTAGTCTTATCACTTATTAATGTTTCTAATTACTTATTAATGCAATATTAGTCTATGACTTGTCAATGTTTCTAATTACTTATTAATGCAATATTAGTCTATTACTTATCAACGTTTCTAATTACTTATTAATGTGATATTATTCTATGACTTATCAATGTTTGTAATTACTTATCAAAGTTTTCTTCTTTAATTTCATCAATGTTTTTAACTACTTATGAATACAATATTAGTCTATACTTATAAATGTTTCTAATTACTTATCACTGTCATTATTATATGGTCAATATATAATTAACATATTTTTGTGGTTAATATAAAAAAAAATCAAAACCGATTAAAACCGAATATTCTCCCACTTATGCTCCCGCATACCGTATATACCCTATTCAGTACCCTCTCTGCCCGTACATCAATTACCGCTTTTCAAAACAATGATAGTAAGCATGCATGAGTAAGATTCTATATGCATTTGCAATTGGATCAAGAATATATGCAATGCTATTTACATGATCGGGTGACTCATACAATTTGAGTGTGACGATCAAGTACCAGTACGATCCTGGGGAGGGTGACAAGATTTTTGTGAAGAATATCATAAAGCACGTTAGAATAACTAAGGTTTAATTATTCATATGTAGAGGTGATGAAAATTAAGTTGTAAAGGATTACATTCATACATTCTTCCAAATTGACAAGGAATATTAGTGATCATAGTACGGATTTGAGTTTTGCATAAATGATTAAAATTTAATAAAGTATTCCAATCAAGAGATAGTGGTTGTTCTAACATATATGCTTTGTACATTGTCACATCAAATGAAGAAAAGAAAGTAGTGTGGAACCAAAAGTTCATTAATGATCTTAGGGTTGCTTGAACCATTAAGAGAACAATATAGATTTATTGTGACAATGATAAAGACATTTCATAGTGTATGGGACCCAAATCACATCAACATTCTAAAAAAATATTGAGGTGATATCATCTCATAAGAGAGATCATACAAAGAGGAGACTTAAATATTTGTAGAATATCAACTAAACCCTAGATAAAAGAAATATCACAACATAATCATGATGGAAATTTTAGATCACTTTGAAATATTTTCATGTGTATTTGTCTCTAGTGCAAGTTGGTAATTGTTGGTATTCTTTGAGAGCCATCATGTGATGATTTTAGTAGGGGTAAATTACATGATTTGACTAATAGTACATGAAATTCCACTTATTATGATTTTTTATTATTGAGATAATGAGTCAATGTAATATTGTCCTAAGAATATTTTGATTGAATGACAAATGATTTGGCTTGAGGACCTGAACATGAGACCCTATCAACACATAATGAGTAATCACTTTTGTTATTCTCTAGTTAGTTATTATTGTGGATATTATAGGAAAAGAATAATTCATAAGATTAATTCTTATATTGAGTGTTGACTATGTCTCTTTGGTCATGATATTGGATATCAACTCAGATACATGGGCACTTGTCAGAGAACAAGGTATATTAGACAAACCTACCATTACAGTTATAATCCTATTTGAACGTGATAGTGGTTAACGTGATACTTAATCCTAATGTACTAAAGTATTACATGAGGTCTTGTGTACTCTAACACTATCCAAACATGAGTATGAATAATGGTTGCCATACAAGTGGTGATTGGGTACATTGTGACACTTTTGAATTATTGTGAGTGATTTAGATGGAATTTTCCCCTCCATTGAAGTGATGTGTAGGACACTTGATAAAAGATACTATGAAATGCATGGCGATGCTCATGTGAGACAATATATGGTATTGAGATCACACAATCTCAATAGTCTATTTTAGTCAAGGAAAATAGATTAAATATTAAGAGTATGACAACTCTATTCCTTAGTTTATTGGTTGAAGTTGTTATCAAGTTATTACAATTACTTGGGTATAAATGATGTATTTGTAGGCACCAATCTTTTCTTGTCAGGCTATGTATATGAAAATAATTACCAATGTAATATGGAAACTAGGGGGTCACATTCAGAAGGATGCACAAACAAAAAAAAGTTTGCAATCAAACATATGATTAAAATGTTTTTCAATCATGTAAGGGCTAATTTCTAGCCTAGTCATGTGACTTGAAGGTTGAGTTAGATGACTGTATGTTTGACCAAGTGGAATGATTTATGTTCAATCGAGCAAATGATATCATATTGGGAATGTGATGAGTTGTGTGATTTGGAAAGTGTGTCGGGTGATTGGACCAAGTCAGGCGAATGAAAAAAGTTTCATGTTCGATTCAAAATCAAATTAACAAACTAAATTAGACAAGGACTGATGAGTCGGGCAACTTAGTAATCAAGATAGGCATCTCGAATTCAAAATTGGTCCCTTTTAGTTGAATCAACAAGTGAGTCGGCTCACTGGAATTAACGTCTATGTTTTCCTTCTTTGAGTTTGTTCTGGATCTGAGATTAGGAATGGGATCAATTTTTTTAAATTACAAGCCCATTAATCTTCTATATAAAAGGGTTTACATTCATGGCTTGAGATATACTTTAGTCACATTGTGAGACAAGTTGTCTAAGAGATTCCTCTTTTTAGAAGATAAAACTACCCCAAGGACAACATCTTAAAAAAAAGAAGGAAAGGAATCAACACTATCATGTTTTCAACTCCAAATTCTGCCTCCTCTTGGTGACCAAGGTGGTGCACCAAGAGTTTATACATTCAATGGATGACATAAAGGCCAAATCCCTTGGGAAGAAGATTGAGAACAAGAAGCTTCTTCAAGAAAAAGTCAATGTGTTGTTGTGACAACAAGGCAACAACAACTACAACAACAACTTCCAATCTGGATTGAGAAGTGCATGTTCGAAATCAACATACGACATGTCTAGTTGTTAGATAACTAGAGTTTAAGTTCATTCAATATCAATTCTTTGTCTTTTATATATTGGAATTTATGGCTATGATGGATCTGATGGGTTGTGTTATATTGGGTGATTTTTTTTGTTTTGTGTTGCTCTCCCTCACCCTAAAACCCTATAGTCCCACCTACACCACTACCAATCCCAGTGAATGGTGTTCTATACATCCAATCCCAAGCCATAATCCTTAGTTTGCTCAAAATAATCCTACCTCAACTAGAGTGCTCCCTATTCTACCTTATATGATCGCCATTGACAACCTGACACCATGAACCCCACTACAACAATGTGGTTATTCAAGACCTCAGCTACATGGAGCACATTTAATTTATTCATTAAATCAATCTAGTTTGTGCCATACTTAGAACTAACAATACTTCAATATAACTTTGCATTGGAGCCACACTCCTCCGTTGTTATTGTTTACTCCATAAACCATATCAAAATGATCATCTTGAGACCAGTAAACGATACCATAGATCTATAACAAAAATCATTTGTGAACATTTATAGAAAAGTCTCAACGACATCAGTCTTGCAAAAATTTCTTCTAGCCCTATCAATGACCCAATATGTCACGGAGTAGAGAGGAAAATTGAAGGGTTTGAAATCTTCCATGTCCAGCCATGAATAATCACCCACTATCACTAAGATTTCCTTATCAGAGGTACATCATTGCAGACAAAAAGTGTGCATATAGATATGAGAATCCAGATCTTAAATAGTGAGTTAGTCATGTCATTCTTTTTTTTTGGTCGGTCAAAGAGTGTGTTACTATAATACCAAAACATTGGGCACAAAGTACCCCATTACAGCAAGAACAAAAAACCTTGATACCAACAAGCTAGTAATCAAGGGCAGAAGAACATAAAACCTTGAAATAGTACATAAGGCATAGATCCTAAACAACTCGGCCTAATGACATGAAGCCTTAAGCAAAGCCAAGCACTCAATAGCATAAAACTACCCACAAAGTATGAGTTCAAAGACACTGTAGACGGACCACACCCCAACAGACCCAAAAATCTAGGGACTCAACACCTACACACAAATTCTAGGCTTTGAAGATATCTGGGACTCAGACTAGGTCCAACTCATCAACTGGAAGTGCGGCACATCCTGCTAAGCAGCCAGAAATCAAACTCCATCTTGAAACACAACACATGATGGGGCATACTCAAAAAGCAATTGTTTGCACAGCAACACCACCGCAAGCACCTGAAGGGTGAAATACTAGCTGCAACTGTAGTCTTCACTCTACCAAGCCATCTATTCCTGAAGAAAGCCAAAGACATCTGACCAGGATGAACCAAAAGCAAAAACACCTGCCAACCAGTCCTCCCTCACACATAGTAATAAAACCAATCCCTAAAAATAGTGAGAAGAAGAATAGAGGAAAATATTTTACCGTTGAACACACTGAGAAGAATCCAGGCATCTTGACTAGGTATATAGGTAGAAGAGACACAGTCTCAAAGAAGGTGAAGGGGAAGCTAGCCTCGTTTCTTCTTTTCCCTTGGTTACTTTATCTGCTATTGTCCTGTAAAGGAATGCCAGAGCGGGAGGATGGAAGGGTTAACCTCCATCCTTTGACCCGATGCCCCTATTTGCAAAGGAGGCATATCACCGAGCACCTTGAGGTTGCCCCATCTCACAGCCGCAGGGAACATCCAGCGTGCGCCAGGGAGCGCTGCAACTCCTCATCCACTGATCATCCAGTGGTGGAAGCATTGTTGGCTAAATTGGACATTATGATAAATCCCTTTGTTTCGATGATGACAAACATTTCATTCTTGTTGATCTAACGTGCTACTTGAGTGTTGCAGAGATAAGGTGGATGACAAAGTATTGGGAATCTATATGCTTGAAAGCTTGTATTTTCATGAAATGTAATCAATTGTATAAACTTGTACAAATATATAATGTACAAATACTTAGACATCATGTAAATCAAGCGTTAGATCTTTCCTAGCTAATCACCACACTTAGATAGGTCATCCCCTTCAATAGTGTCACATATGCACACTCGTACATACACTTAGCACTTTATTTGAATCATTGAAATAGGGTCAATCTCGGTCGACAAATTCCTCGACCGAGACACTCTCGGTCGACAAACTTCTCGACCGAGAAAGACCCAAGTAGCCGTTAGACACAGCTGACAAGGTAGTTGGCAGTTGGAGATGAACGTTGCAAACACTTTCTCCAGAGAGCCTGTCGGTCGACAAATTCTCGACCGAGTAGGTATCTCGGTCGATAATTCCTCGACCGAGATGAGTTCTGACAGCACTTGCAAAATTAATTAACTAGCCGTTGCTAAAGCAACTAAAGTGTACCTAACGGCTAGTTAAGCACTTAGAACCCCCTAGAAAGTGTCTAGAACGTCCTTATGCACTTGTAGGTCATTCCTATAAATATGACATGCCTTAGGACACCTAAATTCACCAATCTACACTTGTGGTACACTTGAGCTTACACTTGCAATTGTCAATCTGTTTTGAGAAATTGAGCAACACTTGCATTGGCTATTATTCTCCTTGCTCTAATTTCGTGTCCTATAGGCTAGTATCTCCTATCCACAGCAATTACACTTCCATATACATTGGCTAGGAGATCTACACGCTTGATATAGGCTAATCAAGCCTTGTGCTTCAAAGGTTAAGTGTAATTTCCTTTTTCCTTCTTGTTCCTTTTATCCTTTGTATTCTCCTTACTACTCCTAGGGTTGGAGGCTGCGGATTGGAGAAGGTTCTTCTTGGTGGAGAAGGTGGACTTCAGACTACTTCAAGAAGGCTATTGCAATGGGAAGCTACTTCAAGAGGAAGGCTACTTCAATGGGGAGCTTGAAGTTACTTCAAGAAGGCTGTTTCAAGGTTGGTGCAATTACTTCTAGGTGAAGGTTGTCTGAAGGGTTTGGTGAAAGAATTGTAATTTTATGTAAAGTCCTTGCGAGGTAATAAAATTTGATTCTTTCAAAATCCCGGTTGGGTAACCAACTGGGTAGTGGACTGACTTCCTTAGTATTTTCTAAGGTTGGAACCACTCTAAATCATTGTCCCCTTGTCCAATATTCTTGTGGTTGGTTGTTTGAGTTAAATAATTATTAAATTAACTTTAAAACCCTATTCACCCCCCCTAGTGGTTTTTCAATTGGTATCAGAGCAGGCTTCAAGGAACTCTAACCAAGTCTTGAAGAATGGGTGATGGGTTGCTCAACAACCTCAACCTTGAAGGAACACTTGTGGTTAGGCCTCCTATGTTTGATGGAACAAACTACACCTACTGGAAGAGAAGGATGCAATTCTACTTCAAGGGATTAGCTGGGATCTATGGAGGATGGTGTCAACCCCCTATGAGCTTCCTCAAGTGGAATATGCAGCTTGGGACACCAATATGGTAAAGTCGGCTCAATTGAATGCAAAGGCTGTAAGTATTCATTATTGTTCAATTTCAGTAGGAGAATTTAATAGGATATCAAACTGTGAAACAACCTATGAAATTTGGCATAGACTTTGCATAACTTATGAAGGGACTGTTCAAGTTAAGAATTCCAAAATTAGTATGCTTAAACAAAAGTTTGAACATTTCCGTATGGATCCGAATGAATCTATTAGTGAAATGTATGCAAAATTCTCTTCTATTGTAAATGGTTTGAATGCTTTAGGAAAAGTTGTTATTGAGGAAGATTAGGTGTCAATGATCCTTAGATCACTTCCTCGCAAATACAAGCCCAAGGTGACGGCCATTGAAGAAGCAAATGACCTCACCCGACTAAAGATGGAACAACTCATTGGCAACCTAGAAGCTCACGAGGCAACTTTAGAAGAGGAAGAAAGAAGAGAATGTGAAATTCAACAAGGGAAAAAGAAGGACATTGCATTCAAAGCATCAACCAAGGACAATCATGACACAAGTGAAGATGATAGTGAAGAAGAAAATCTCATTGTAAATGGTAAGCAATATAAAAGTTTTAAAACTAATAAAACCTCTAGTATTTCTTCTTCCATGTGCTTTGAATGTGGAAAGAAGGGACACATGAAAGGTGATTGTCCAAAACTCAAGAAAGGGAAGAAATCATCTCACAAAAAGAAAGAAAGAGCATATAATGCTGCATGGGATGATTCAAGTGATGATAGTGATAATGGAAAAGAAGAAGTAGAATGCCTCATTGCTACAACAAATGAAGAAGAAGAAGAAGAGGTAAGTCTTTTTGATCTACCAAAAGAAGATCTAATTGCTAGTCTTCAAGATACTCATGAGAAATATATTGAGTGCAAGAAGAAACTTAAGAAATCAAATAAAGTAAATGATGATTTAAACGTTAAACTTTTTGCTCTTGCATCCGAAAATGAAAATCTCAAAAAGGAAAATGAAGATTATGATATTAAGTTAAAATCTGTAGAAGCTAATTGCAATCTTCTTTCCTTAGAAAAGTTAAACTTGCAAACTCAAGTGAATTATCTTCAGAAACAATCTATTTTATGTTCACATTTAGATTATAATGAGGTTGTAAAAGAAAGAAACTCTCTATTATCTGATTTAGATCAAGTAAGGAAGGATTTACACAAGAAGATGGATGACATTGCTAAGCTACAAAGAAACCTAAATGACTTAAGAGGTACAGACATCCTAAATAATATTCTGAAAATTTCTTCTAGTTTCAATGGAAGAAGAGGATTAGGATATGCTCCAAAGAAAAATCACCCTAAAAGAGCTAAAGCATCCAAGACTCAGACTATGTTTATATCTAAAAACACAATTCCTAGAAAGAGAAATGAAGTTGATTCTATTACTTGTCACTTTTGTCTACGTCTTGGACATTATTCATTTTCATGCCCATATAAGAAAAAGAATGATGATCTAGCTTGGATTCCTAAAGCTTAGAAGCTTAAATTTAACTAGTTGAGATTTGACCTAAACCGATTCTTGATATACAAATGTCATATCTCAACACAATCGAGCTCTAACTTGCATAATTTTGTTTTACTTGGAAGCAATTAACAGTTATGAAAACAATATAGAAACCATGTCGGTCGAGAAACTGTCGACCGAGAGAACAGTCGGTCGAGAAATCGTCGACCGAGCAGGTTACTGATTTCCAGTCTGCAATAAATCTACTGTATATGTTTTCAATTGATCAAATTGCTATCTATTTGTTATTAATAATTGTTTTTACATGCAAAACAAAGAATAAATTCTGGAAACCATCCTTGAAACAAAATATATTAATCTTTTGCATCATGAGTTAAGATAAATAATTATGAAAATTCCTAAACATATTACAAATATGCTATAAGAAGACTGATCGTGAACAAACCTTATTTATTGTTTGAAAAAGTTTCTTAGGCATGATCAGTTATAAAAGTCTTTCTTAAAATTGAAAACTTATATGAGATTATTTTGGTTTGGGTTAAAACTAAAAATTATCAACCATGTTGATTTAAGTCAAGGAAAATTATTGCTTTCGTGGTCTATTCTAAGTATTCTTTGATCTATCTACATAGAAACCATGTGTTGAATTTCATGCTTCTATTGTTCTATCATTACATCATGGATATGCTTTCACTATTTCATCATTCAACTTTCTACATATAAAGATGATGCTATGTTGCATAAAAATAAAACTCTATGGCACAAATAGATAATGATTATTGTGTGCATGGATTATGTCATGAATGATTCTTGATGATACATAGACAAGAAAAATGATTCGTTGGTGATATGTTGCTTAGAACAAAAACTTCAATGCTTGCAAGAGCACAATGTCATAACACATAAGATACAAATTTCTCAATTGGTATCTTTAAGAACTTGAGATATTATTCTTGCTTTCAAGGATTTATATATATTTTCTTAAAGAATCTTATGATTAATCTGAGTACAAGAAGAAATAGGACTTGATATTCATGCACCCATAGCAAAGATTAGGGGATATCATTCATAATAGACATCACTCAATGTGCTTCAAATTGATATTTATTTAATCAAGCTACCTGCAGAAATTATACTTCACATATGAATGTGCAATCTGCAGAATTTGCCTCTTGGTTGAAATTAAATTTGACCAAGGGGCGCTATGGTCGTAGTCAAGGTCGACCTAAAATAAGCTTGACAAAATGCTTATTTGTACATCATTTTATTGTACTTAATCTTAATATCTTGACTCCAAATATACTTTTGATAAAGATCAAAATCAAATTAAAAAACAATCATTTGTGATCTTAGAAGCTTTAAATTGTTTTAATTATAAGATTAAGGGGGAGCTCACAAAAACAAATTTGATTATTTTCTTAAAAACCATTGTAAACATCATTTGAAGCTTGTTATGACCTTAATATTTTTACTCTTGGTTATGAAGAAATCTACCATATGATATATCTTGGAATTCTCTAAACAAATCAGGGCTTAACATCCCGTGCATTTGGTTAGGAACATTTTTCATGTCCTCTAAGATTAAAGGATTCTCATTTCATTTTCAGGGCTTAACATCCCTTGTAAAATGGGTGAGAAATCAATAAACATATGCCATGAACTTGGAAGGAACTCATATCATTTCAAGGCTTAACATCCTTTGCAAATGATTGAGATACAAATTGTGGCTAAATTTGACAATAAATGGCTTACATTAATCCCTTGATTTTAATTGGATATCTCTTTAAGGGGGAGCAAAGCATACAATTTAGAAAGAAAAATGCAAAGTCATACTTTTTGAAATGATTATCTTTGGATATCTTTTTGAAATGACAAAGGGGGAGAAATAATATATAAAATCACAAACATAAAAATGAGTTTCATAATATCTCAGCCAACACTCACTTGCAAAACAAGAATGGCTACAAAAGGTAATCTTCAGGTATGAAACTCACATGTTTTATATTACCTTAGTTTATATTTAGGAAATGTTTGTCATCTTCAAAAAGGGGGAGATTGTTGGCTAAATTGGACATTATGATAAATCCCTTTGTTTCGATGATGACAAACATTTTATTCTTGTTTATCTAACATGCTACTTGAGTGTTGCAGAGATAAGGTGGATAACAAAGTATTGGGAATCTATATGCTTGAAAGCTTGTATTTTCATGAAATGTAGTCAATTGTATAAACTTGTACAAATATATAATGTACAAGTACTTAGACATCATGTAAATCAAGTGTTAGATCTTTCCTAGCTAATCACCACACTTAGATCGGTCATCCCTTCAATAGTGTCACATATGCACACTCATACATACACTTAGCACTTTATTTGAAACATTGAAATAGGGTCAATCTCGGTCGACAAATTCCTCGACCAAGACACTCTCGATCGAAAAACTTCTCGACCGAGAAAGACCCAAGTAGCCGTTAGACACAGCTGACAAGGTAGTTGGCAGTTGGAGATGAACGTTGCAAACACTTTCTCCAGAGAGCCTATCGGTCGACAAACCCTCGACCGAGTAGGTATCTCGGTCGACAATTCCTCGACCGAGATGAGTTCAGACAGCACTTGCAAAATTAATTAACTAGCTGTTGCTAAAGCAACTAAAGTGTACCTAATGGCTAGTTAAGCACTTAGAACCCCCTAGAAAGTGTCTAGAACGTACTTAAGCACTTGTAGGTCATTCCTATAAATATGGCATGCCTTAGGACACCTAAATTCACCAATCTACACTTGTGATACACTTGAGCTTACACTTGCAATTGTCAATCTGTTTTGAGAAATTGAGCAACACTTGCATTGGCTATTCTTCTCCTTGCTCTAATTTCGTGTCCTATAGGCTAGTATCTCCTATCCACAGGACTCACACTTCCATATACATTGGTTAGGAGATCTACACGCTTGATATAGGCAAATCAAGCCTTGTGCTTCAAAGGTTAAGTGTAATTTCTTTTTTCCTTCTTGTTCCTTTTATCCTTTGTATTCTCCTTGCTACTCCTAGGGTTGGAGGCTGTGGATTGGAGAAGGTTCTTCTCGGTGGAGAAGGTGGACTTTGGACTACTTCAAGAAGGCTATTGCAATGGGAAGCTACTTCAAGAGGAAGGCTACTTCAAGGGGGGGCTTGAAGTTACTTCAAGAAGGCTGTTTCAAGGTTGGTGCAATTACTTCTAGGTGAAGGCTGTCCGAAGGGTTTGGTGAAAGAATTGTAATTTTATGTAAAGTCCTTGCGAGGTAATAAAATTTGATTCTTTCAAAATCCCAGTTGGGTAAGCAACCGGGTAGTGGACTGACTTCCTTAGTATTTGCTAAGGTTGGAACCACTCTAAATCCTTTTCCCCTTGTCCAATATTCTTGTGGTTGGTTGTTTGAGTTAAATAATTATTAACTTAACTTTAAAACCCTATTGACCCCCCCTCTAGTGGTTTTTCAAGCACCAGCAGAATAGAGGATGTCCCTCCGCTGTATCGGGAAACCCATATCTAAGGGTACCACCAAATAGGGGCGCCACCGGCTGGGCAAGGCGAAGAAGAACATAAAAAATTATGGTCGATGCAATGGATGAGGTACCGGACGAGGCCAGGTTGAGGCTCGGGAAGAAGGGAAATGAGACAAGAGATGGAGAAGCAGGCCTAGGACTCCCTACAACGTCTGCTATGTGATAACCTCCCACTTTGTGACGTTATCTTATTTAGTTATCTTTAACTTTCCATACTCTTTCTTAGATAAATTAGATAGAAACATTACACTTTTTTTACTTTATTGCGGATACACCAATAAACTAACTTTTCTTCTTTTTCATTACAAAAAACACAAAAATATTACAAAGACTCCTCATGGTCCCAAGACCGCGAGGAGGCCTCGCGGTCCCAAGACTGTGAGAAGGCCTCACGGTCCCAAGACCGCGAGAAGGCCTCACGGTCCCAAGACCGCGAGAAGGCAAATGGTCTCAAGACCGTTTGGGCTCAACTTGAGCCTATAAATAGGACCTCAAGGGTCACTTCAAAGGCATCGAATCTCAGACGTCCAGAGGCTGCCTCTCTAGCTCCAGAGCACTTTTGTCTTCCATCCACTGCCCCAAGGCTTCCAGTTTGAGATCCGCGTTCCATCACCAAGCTATCTTCTCTCTCCTCTCAACAACAAAGAAGGTGGGAAGAGAAGATCCATCATCATGTCAACTACGAAGTGCGAAGATCGTTTCTCTCTTCACCAAGGGTTCAACTTTCCCTCCTCCGTGGAGATGACGTTCTTTCTCTCTCTTCTCGCCTCCTTCTTTGTCCTTGACATGAGCGAGTAGTTTCATTCACTAGGGTGCGGGGAGTAGCCCCGCTACCCATGTTTTCATTTCATGAAATGTATTTCAATAATTTGTAATAGAGATACTCTTCTTTTCAGTTCAACATCAATTGTTTAATGAATGTTGGTTGCCTGATCATCAACTTGTGTTACTTATTATCTTTTGGTATGAATTGTCTATGTTTGTACCCTTAGATCTGAATATCGATTGAATGTTGGTCTTAGATGTATGTAGTCACCATATGTCTGTTTCGGTATCTAGGAGTGCTTTCATGAGTGGAGTAAACTCACCCCCATCAATGCACTTTCATACTATGAAATGGAATCAGTTGACGTATGGAAGTGCAATCTTGGTAAGGTCGAGGAACACATTTCATGAAGGAGTAATGCAAAGCATGTGACCATTCATTATGGTATGGCTGGCGTTGCAATACTCCACACTTCTCGTAGCTAGTTATCCGAAAGGAAGCTAGGACTACAAGATACTAGCTGATTTGACTCTCTTTGCAGGTTGTTTTATTATGTTGCATGTCTTGATCCATGTGTAGTGGTGTGAAACCCGATAACACCCTAGTGGCTTCTAATCATTGTTTACAACCTTAATCTCTACTTTCTTGCTTTACTTTC
Source organism: Alisma plantago-aquatica (assembly GCA_963693085.1). Classification (NCBI taxonomy): domain Eukaryota; kingdom Viridiplantae; phylum Streptophyta; class Magnoliopsida; order Alismatales; family Alismataceae; genus Alisma; species Alisma plantago-aquatica. The sequence goes on from OY856411.1 coordinate 23,758,795, forward strand.
ATTGCACTTAGTTTAAAACCAAATCAAACTTTCGATCTAAGTATCAACTGTTAAGTAGTTAAGTTCAACTAAAAACGTTTTCCATCTTGATTTCATCAAAACCGTTGTCCCGAGGATTCGACCCTTAACTATACTACGATAAGACTTCCGCGTGTCTTAGTACACGTGGGTGGAGTTCTTACCATAGTACTAGCAAGGCTAAACCTAGGGATTCATCATCTCTAGGATTTTTAGTGGTGTTGCAAAAAATTCCATCAAAAATTGGCGCCGTTGCCGGGGACAACGGAACGTTTTAGCTTTTACTTAACAACTTCTTGGTTGATTAGGATTTTACACTTTTTCTTGATAACTACTCCAAATCTTCTTGATTTCTTCATTTCCTTCCATTATCTTAACGTGTGATTTTCTTTCTACTCAGGTAGAAAACGTGTATGCAACCCCCGCATAGCATCTGATTCTCCCCTGAACCAGAGTACGACTCTGAGGTAGAAAGAAGTTTCCACCGAAGGATTAGACTTAACCGCCAAAGAGCCAGACAGATGGCTGAAGAGCAACGCCTTGTTGCAGAAAGAGTTAGCGCCGCCATAGCAGCACAACGAGCACAACTTATTGCAGACACTCGTGCTCAAGTGCAAGCTGAGATTCGAGCTGAGGAACAAGCCCGCATCCAAGCAGAGCATGCTGCTGCTCAACTTGCGCTAAGAAACAAGAAACTTAGGGATTACACAGTCCCGAAGAATTATGAAGATGATCATCCAGTCCGACCACCGATTATTAACATACCAAACTTCAAAATCCGGACGCAATGGATCCAGATAATGCAAGGCATTTCTTTTTCTGGAGCACCCAGGGACGATTGCATGGATCACCTTAAGAGATTCAAGTCACTCTGCCGACTTGTACCCCAAGCAGGAATCACCTTGGAAGCAATAATGTTACACCTTTTCCACTTCACCTTATCTGGAAGAGCACTAAGCTGGTACAACGCTTTGGATAGACACCCCATCATCACTACTTGGACTCCTTTAGAAGAAAATTTTCTTGAGAAATTCTTTCCACCTTCGCTAACCTATGAGATTAGGGGACAGATTAATCACTTTTCCCGACTACCTAGAGAAACACTTGCTGAAGCTTGGGAAAGATTCAAAGAACTCCTGAGAAAGTGTCCTCACCATGGCATATCTCAAAATCAACTAATAGAAACATTCTACAGAGGAGTAAGTGATGATATCAAGCAATTTCTCGATTCCTCATCTGGAGGAAATTTTATGAGAAACAACTATGAAGATGCTTGGAATATAGTTACACTAGGGGCCGAGAACCAATCCAATTGGGGAAGGTCATCTAACCAACCCAAGGGAATTCTTAAAGTATACAAAGCTGAAGAATCAATGGAACTCAAGGCCATTGCAGAGGCCCTGAAGACTATTTCTAGCAAGCAACAAGCCCTCGAAACTTCTTTCGGGGAATATGACAAGAAGAAAAGCTCTCAAGTTCAACAAGTAAAAGCAGCTACTGGAACTTGTGAATCCTGTCATGCATCTGATCATCCCACATTATCATGTGGATTGTTGTACAATGTCATGATGGATTTACAACCACCTATGCCGCAATATGAACCCATTATTGAGCATCCCGAGGACCAAATGCCAGAGCAAGTCAACTCCATCCATTCAATACCTGGCCAGGTGTACTACAATCCAGACAAACCAAGGAACCATCCTGGTTTCCAATACGGGAATCCTGTAGGGACCGCCAACCCACAATAGCAGACTCAAGGTGGATCTTTCAATAGACAACTGCCAGGATTTCAGAATAACTTCAGTCAAGGGAATTATAGACAGGGTTTCCAAAGATCTAACTATCCCAGAAACCCTTCTTACCAATATGGCCATCCAGGTCTGCACCCGCAGCTACAACAACCTCAGTTGCAGCAGCCCCAACAACCACAGTTAACTGCACCTCTACAACAACCACAAGGACAGCAAGTCACTCAGTATCAACAGAGGGGTGCTCCTCCCCAATCATCTGATGAAATATCCTTGATTAGACAAATGCTTCAATCTCAACAGACTATGCTTGCAAACCAGCAAGCTCAACAAAAGGTCGTAGAATCCCAACTGGCACAGATTGCCGCTCAATTGAAGGCACAAGCTGGCACTTTTGCTGGGCAATCAGAGGCAAACCCGAGACATAACCAAAACAGACCAGAACAACTGAATGCCGTCACCACACGGTCTGGTCGTGTCCTGCCTGATGTCACTAGAATCATACATGATGATGATGATGTAGCCATTCTTTCTCCAACAGGAAATTCAAGCATAGAAACAGAAAATTCTACTGAGAAAGAAAAGGAAAAGGAACCAATGCCAGAGGTCCCACCCAGAATTCCTTATCCAGACAGGCTGAAAGGGACCAAAATGGATACCAGGTTCCAAAAATTTAAAGAAGCTATGAAAAAATTATACATTGATATTCCTTTCCTCGATGCTCTTTCCGAGGTGCCCGCTTGGGCCAAATACCTGAAAACCCTCTTGTCAAGAAAGTATATGACAGAAGAGCATGAAACAGTGAAACTTGCTAAGACCACTTCAGACATTCTGCTAAACAAGATGCCAAAGAAAAAGAAGGATCTGGGTTCCTTCGGTATCCAGTGTTCTATTGGAAATGGTTCCAGCAAGAAAGGATTGGCAGACTTAGGAGCAAGTATATCTATTATGCCCTATTCGATGTGTAAAAGATTAGGCTTCACTGACTTGTTACCTACGACAATGACAATTCAGTTAGCCGACTCTACCATAACTGCCCCTCTTGGAATTATCGAGGATATTCCTGTCAGAATAGAAAAGAATTCTTATGTCCCGTGCGATTTCATTATTATGGACATCCAAGAAGACCTGAGATACCCGATAATCTTTGGCAGACCTTTCCTAGCTACTGCCCGAGCACTTATCGATGTTGAAGCAGGAACTATAATCTTGAGACTTGGGAAGGAAGCTTTCCAGTTTAGAGTTCTTAACAACATGAAAGGTCCAAGCATTCAAGAGGAAGTTTTTCTCCTGGATGCTATATATCAAATGTCCCAGTTAGAAATGTCCGAACCCTCCGATGAGCTGGAAAGTGCCTTGACAAATCCGGAAGTAGAATTTTCGGCAAACGAGCTAGTGCAACAATGCCTTCAATATTTAGAAAAAGCTGAAGAAGCCCCAACAGCCACCTTTGAAGAACTCAAGGCTGTCACCGTTATAGAAGCGATCGAGCCACCTATGGCCCCTGAATTGAAGGCCTTACCCGAAGGACTCAAACATGTCTTCTTTGATAGCGAGAAACTTTGTCCAGTGATTATCAGCTCTACTCTGGAAGAAGACCAAGAAAACAAGCTTCTTGATGAGCTAAAGAGACACAAGAAAGCTATCAGATATAAAATGACTGACTTAACTAGTGTAAACCCAGCTTTATGCATGCACAGATTGCCTATGGTGGAAGAATTCAAACCATCGAGGGAACATCAAAGGAAGTTGAACCCTAATCTCAAGGAGGTAGTTTGCATCGAGGTTCTCAAACTCCTGAATGCAGGTATCATCTACCCAATCTCAGATTCTCAATGGGTAAGCCCCGTGCAGGTGGTCCCTAAAAAAGGGGGGACTACTGTTGTTCTTAATGATAAGAATGAACTGGTACCTACTAGAATAGTAACTGGGTGGAGAATGTGCATAGATTACAGAAAACCTAATAAAGCAACAAGGAAATATCATTTCCCCTTGCCCTTCCTAGATGAGGTCCTCGAGCACTTAGCTCATCAGAAATTCTTCTGTTACCTCGATGGTTATTCCGGGTTTTACCAAATCCCTATACACCCGGAAGATCAAGAGAAAACTACTTTCACATGTCCTTTTGGGACATATGCTTTCAGAAGAATGCCATTCGGGCTTTGTAACGCGCCAACCACTTTTCAGAGATGCATGTCTGCTATCTTTGCAGGATTAACAGAATCAATAATGGAGATATTCATGGATGATTTCTCAGTTTATGGAAACTCTTTCGACAACTGTCTGCTCAACCTGGTTCAAGTTCTACAAAGATGCGAGGACACAAACCTCATCTTAAATTGGGAAAAATGCCATTTTATGGTAACGGAAGGTGTTGTCCTCGGACACAGAGTGAGCGACAGAGGGATCGAGGTGGATCAAGAAAAAATTGACGTCATCTCAAAATTGATGCCACCAAAAGATGTAAAAGGAGTACGTGCTTTCTTAGGTCATGCTGGGTTTTATAGAAGATTTATCAAAGATTTCTCAAAAATAGCAAAACCCATGACACAACTGCTGACCAAGGACACAGAATTTAACTTTAACCAAGAATGTTTGCAAAGTTTCACAACTCTGAAAAATGCCTTGATTTCCGCACCCATTCTAAGAGCTCCAGATTGGTCACAACCATTCGAAATCATGTGTGACGCGAGCGATTATGCCATAGGGGCCGTATTAGGGCAAAGAATCGACAAGAAACCCTATGTTATATACTACACATCTAAAACGCTGGATGAAGCACAGAAAAATTACACCACTACAGAAAAGGAATTCTTAGCTGTCATCTACGCGTTCGAGAAATTCCTCTCATACCTGATTGGAGCTAAAGTTATTGTCTACACTGACCACTCCGCTATACGGTATCTAATTCAGAAGCAAGATGCAAAACCTAGACTTATCCACTGGGTATTAATGCTTCAAGAATTCGATTTGGAAATCAAAGACAAAAGCGGGGTGGAAAACGTCGTCGCTGACCATCTCAGCCGTATTAGAGTCAAGGATGAAGACAAAGTACCTATCCGAGACTCCCTCCCGGACGACCAATTAATGAAAGTCGCTAATGGATTCCCCTGGTATGCCGACATTGTTAATTATTTGGCAACATGAATCATTCACCCATCCGCATCCTATCACGACAAAAAGAAGTTCATTCACGATGCTAAGCAATATTTCTGGGACGAGCCCTATCTTTTTCGCTTATGCGCAGATGGACTCTTTCGTAGATGCATTCCAGAGACGGAAATCACTTCGGTTATTGAGCACTGTCACTCAGGCCCCGCTGGGGGCCACATGAGTTCTAAAAAGACAGCTCTTAAAGTCCTGCAATCTGGCTTTTATTGGCCTACCATCGCAAAAGACGCACATGAATACGTGCGATCATGCGACAAGTGCCAACTATCTGGGGGAATTACCAGAAGAAATGAAATGCCATTGAACATATGGCAAGAAATCAAACTCTTCGATGTATGGGGAATTGATTACATGGGCCCTTTCCCCTCATCCTACGGATACATGTACATCTTAGTTGCTGTGGATTATGTGTCAAAATGGGTAGAAGCTCTACCGACCATCTCTTGTGATTCAAAACCGGTAATCAAGATGTTTAAAGAGATAATATTCCCCAGATTCGGCGTCCCAAGAATGATAATATCTGACGGCGGATCACATTTCTTGGAACGGAGCTTTGAAGCCTTATTAAGAAAATACGGAGTCAACCACAAAGTTTCTACACCGTATCATCCACAGACATGTGGACAGGTTGAAGTCTCCAATAGGCAAATTAAAGCTATCCTAGAAAAGACTGTCAATCGGCATCGCACCGATTGGTCCACCAAACTATCTAACGCTCTATGGGCTTACCGTACAGCTTTCAAAACACCAATCGGAACAACACCGTTTCGATTAGTGTATGGGAAGTCCTACCATTTGCCAGTTGAATTAGAGCATAAGGCTTGGTGGGCCATTAAGCAACTAAACTTCGATCTCAAAGGCGCTGGTGAATTCAGACAACTGCAACTCCAAGAACTAGAAGAATTACGAATGACAGCCTACCACAATGCAAGAATTTACAAAGAACAAACTAAGATGTGGCACGATGGCCACATAAAAAGAAAGGATATAACCTTCGGAGACAAAGTCCTCCTATTCAACTCCAGATTAAAAATGTTTCCTGGAAAATTGCGTACTAAATGGTCGGGGCCTTTTACAATCAAACATATATACCCGACAGGAGCTGTCATTGTTATCGATGATAATGGAGGAGAGAGGACCGTAAATGGTCACAGATTAAAAAAGTACCACACTCCGACAGACAAGTTATCAAGACAAACCATAGAGATACATGACCCTATAAAGTCAGCATAGCCGGAGCAAAATCTTGTCGAGCCAGCAATGTTAAACCAAAGCGCTTCTTGGGAAGCAACCCAAGGCCTGAGTATCACCTTCCCTAATTTTTCTAGCCTTTTATTTTATTTTTAAACCTCTTTTGTTTTTCTTTGTTTTTCTTTTTTTCTTTAAATCTAAAAATATATATATAAAAAAAATCCACATGATCTTGAGGTCAAACGGTCTCAAGACCGTTTGGGCCCTCGCGGTCTCAGGACCGTTTGGGCCCTCGCGGTCTCAAGACCGTGAGGTTCATCGCGGTCCCCGGACCGTGAGGATTCCTCGTGGTCTCAAGACCGTTTGGAAGGCCGACCCCACCTAAAACCTATAAATATACCCTCCTTACCAACGTTTCTCTCTTCTTGAACCCCGAACTTCCAAGCTTCACTGTTTCATTCATCTCTGAGCTCCATCTCCGCACTCTCTAACGCCGCTTCCATTTCAAGTTCTTCGCCGATGACTCGGCTTCGCCGCTGTCGTCTCCGGCTCGTCGTCACTCGTGCGCCCCTGCTGTAACGCCCACCGCACCTAGGCTCTTCGCCGATTCGCTGACCGCACCGACAGGTTGACAACTCGGTGATTCATTAAACAATAGCTCGCGTTCGAACTCCTCTCCGCCCTTGTCGCCGTCATCATTTTCTTGGTTCTCTGCCGACGAACGACCGCGCGGTTTGTCTCCCGCGCGGTTCGTCTCCCTCGCGGTCCCGCGCGGTTCGTCTCCCTCGCGGTCTCCAGACCGTGAGGCCCCGCGCGGTTCGTCTCCCTCGCGGTCTCAAGACCGTTTGGATCCTCACGGTCTCAAGACCGTTTGGATCCTCGCGGTCTCAAGACCGTTTGGATCCTCGCAGTCTCAAGACCGTTTGGATCCTCGCGGTCTTAAGACCGTTTGGATCCTCGCGGTCTCAAGACCGTGTGAGCCCAAATGGTCTCAAGACCGTTTGATACCAAACAGTCTCAGGATCGTTTGAACTCAATCAAACTACTAAAACTCAAACTCAAAATAATTTTACTTTGTTATAATTCCAAAATTTACGATTTCTAACTTTTGTTTTATTGTCAATCATTTTAGAATGACTTCACCTGTGAAGCAAGGATCAACAGATGCTCCTTTCTGGACAAAGGAGAAATTACTAGCTGAACGAACAAATCTCCAAAACATAGTTGACCAGTACAAAAAGACTGGACAGGTCCCAACACAAGTGAACCTGATTGAAGTCATGAAAGACATAAAGCGAATCAACCGCTGCTTAGATGAAGAATCTTCTGAATAGGAGGTAGAAGAGATTTCATCCGACGAGGCCTCAGAATACCAGCCCTCCCCTGAGAAAGAATCACCCACTACAAAATCTAAGGGGAAGAGAATGGCTCAAGAATCCACATCTGAGCCAGCACCTAAGAAGAGAGCCAGGAAGCAGGTTCACCCCGCCTCTGCAAGGGAACAAATCCTGGCAGGGTACATCCCACCATCCACCACCACAACTACCACCCCTGCCACAATAACTGTTCCTATTTTTCCTCCCATCACCACCACAGCACCACCACCTGAAAACCTTCATCTCCATAACATCACCTCCATCAGCCAACTCCTTAAACCAACCAAGTATGTCTGCCCTAGTATACTTATGAAGATGGGGATCTACCACAGAATCCTCACTCTTCTTGACAATTCAAACCTTTCCCGGCTCTGCTTTGTATCTGAATTTTCCTACACTGAGCCCACAACAGAATTCTTCACCTACTTCAACAAAGAAGTGGTGGACATCATGCATAGAGAAAGGGACGGTGGTGACCGCAGAATAACCACCAGAATCTTTAACAATGAGGTGGTCATCACCGAAAATCTTCTGAATGAAATCTTTGTTGACAATCAAGACCAGCTGAAGAAAGCTAAGGCAGTTGGCACAGAACACCCCGGGTTCAACAAACATACCATCTGGAAATCACTAACGGGGTTACCAACCTTCGATGCAAGGACAAGCAAGGCCTCCAACATTCATTCTGGCCTAGTGCGCACGCTCCACAAAATCATCATCGGCGCACTCTTCCCCAGACCCGAAGGAGGAAATGTTCTTATATCTGACCTTTTTGTCCTCTGGTCAGTCCTAAAAGGAATGCCCATTAACATTGCATGACATAGGCTGCTCAAGCTATCAGCCTTTGCCCTCGGAAAAGAAATTTGCATGGGAGGTCATATCACATCTATCATCAAATATCTTAAGATGGATAGACTTCTACCCAAATGAAACCCAATCAAGGGCGACATCCTTACCAACGAACAGACACTAAAGAACTCCCATATCTTAAAAGATAAGGATGGAAGGCTGCACTACGTGTTCTGTCCCACAAAATCTTCCAGAACCCTGCTTCCACTTCCAGAGCTTGCTGACTATGACAAGGACAAGCTCCTATTCACAGAAGACGAGATCGCCAAAATCATAGCCTCAGTCAAAGCCAAAGAAAAGAAAGCAACGGCAGGGCAGGCAGAACTCAGTATCAATGCCCCAGCAGCCAAAACATCAAAACTTCTAGTCAAACGACCTTCCAGAAGGCTCGTAAAGGCACATGAGTTGTCGGGGACACCAACATCAAAACCTCATCCCGAACCTGAGCCCCCCCTCCCAGAAGAACATATTACATCCTCATCACTAGACTCTTTTATAATGAGTCTAAATGTTGAGCTCACTACCACCTCTCCACCTTCCACCACCCCAATATCTACTACCCCACCACCATCAACCACCCTTCAATCATCCTCCACACCACTTTTCACTACACCACCCTTCTCCACAACCATTCCACCACCCCCACCCTTCTTCACTTCGGGCGCCCCATTTTCCATCACAATGCTTGAATTCTCCTCTTTCACATCCACCGACTTTCCATCAACATTCCCGGATCCATTTCTCTCTCCGGGTATGCCACCACTTTTTCCACCCACCACCACCCTGACATCGCTGGTGACCCCATCCACAGTCACCACGCAATTCGCGGGTCCATCAACAGTGTCTTTTCCGCATGACACTACCATTCCACCCCAACCCCAGCCACCTCACTCTTCATTTACTGGGGTCCCTTATACTAACGTCGGTGCGAAATTCGAACGTCAATTCGACACCATCCGAAACCTCCTCACCGACCCATCTAACATTTTGCATTCTATTTTTTCATGTGTGCAGGGTCTAACACAACAGGTTGCCCAGATTGGCGAGCAGAACCGCACCATGCCAGGCATCCTCCAAGGAATCCAGCAACGTCAAGATTCAATGGCCAAGCAAGTCGACCACATCGACGACCACTGTAAAAACTTGCCCGAGTGGATCCATGGAGTACAAGGCCAGCATGAAGTGTTGGCAAAGCAAGTCGATAGGATCTCTACGCAGACTCTACCTCTGCCAGAGACCCTCCGCGAGATGAAGCAGCAACAGCAAGCTTTCAGCACGTGCCTGGACGACATCAACACCACCCTCACGCATCTACATAATCGCCAGGAGGAGTCGTCAAATAATGAGCTTATTCAGCTAAGAGCTCAAGTAACCGACCTCACAGCACGACTCCTGTCCGCCGAACAACATTACTCTGATTTAAAAGAAACCCACGAAGCACTGCTCGAAACACACGAGCACGTGCAAGTGGCATACGATGAGCTCCAATCCATCCATCGTCTGTGCAAAAATAAAGCACAAAAGAAAACACCTGATGACGATGACGATGATGTTGTTGACGAGGAAGATTCTGACTCCTCCGCTAACTCAAACAATAGTACCTCCTCAGTTGATGACTCCGACAAGCCAGATGATGCTGGGGCAGGCCCCAGCCAAGGAGCAGAACCAAAACACCAGCAAGATCACCAAACTGGTGATAAAGATCACAAATCCCCTGCTCATACAGAGAACGTCAACATATACTTCAGGGATCAATTTCTCAACTTTTCTGTGGGATCTCTGGGGGAGGCTGCCAAAGAAGTGGCTTTTGCTGAGTTCGAAAAATGTATTCAGGGAACCAGCAGCACTATACCAGCCACAACAGCCCAGCAAATCTCTGCACCCGAACCGTCAGCGCCTAAACTTGAAGAATCAGAAAGAGTATGCCTAGACACTGACAACAATTTAGACACTCCTTCTGATTCTGATAAAGATTACGAGCTGCAGCAGTACATGGACAGCATAGAACAAACTTCTTCCCCCACACCGCAAGAGCTACCTCCGCCGCCACCTCTACCTAACAAAATGCATGATTTAGATATGGCGGCCATCTCTACCTTAGATGCACAGGATATCTTCATCCTCAACACTATAGTAGATGATGCCAAAGCAGGGGAGGATGTCATATATCAAAACATGAAGACCAAACACAATCTGACGCGTGAAGACTTCCGTTCCTTACTTCGACCCCAGTCGCCGGTGAAGATGGCAATGTTTTGTACTCTCCTTGCCAACTCTATCGAGATCAACAAAAGCTCTCGGCGTTAGCAACCGGTTCTCAACGCCTCACCCACACTGGGATTGTCCTTACTGTACAAAGAGTTCCAGCACAAATCCATTACAAGGTTGCACAGGGGGATCGCAAGAAAAGCGAGATACATAACCGTGCCTTTCCAAGTTTGTAAACACTGGTTGCTCATGATTGTGGACACTATCGCCCGCGACGCCAAAGTGTACAATTTCTGTGCCAGTGACTTAAATGCCGGGATAATCAATTTTGTTGGAATTGAAGCCGGGGAGGCGAGATGCATCCCTTTCCGGCTGCTAAAGCTCATATGGGACGCGTGCCCTTCTCTCCGCCAGGACTGGAGCTCCCCCTGGTTCAAAATAATTAACCCACAAGTCCAAGCCGCTGAAGGTTCCTGGGACAGCGCTTTTTACATCATAAGGCACATCCTAGCACTAAACCAGTAGGTCCCTTTCGCTGAACTCGTTAATGACGATTTCCACTCCCTGCGAGGACGTTACGCCATGGAGCTTATCTGCGACAGAAGATTCTTCAACGACCCTACCATGGCGGCAGACGACGTCCCTCGTTATCTCTTTTCATCTATTTAACGTCCGCAGAGGAGACCTTTCAGACAAACCCTAGCGGCGTTGACAAAAGAAAAACACCCATCCAATGTCACCAAGCAAAGCCAATGGAATCCTTCCATCTTCGATCTGGCTCTAGATAAAGGTGACATTGATCTGATATCAGGGGTAGCCATCAAGACATCTTCATCACATATGGCACCCCAATCTGCCATTGAACCTTCATTTCCCGATTTCGATCCGGAAGATTGCAAAACTCTTTCAGATAACGAGCTCCGACTAATAATGTCACAGATATATGCCGAAAAAGACGAGATGGTATATATTGACGGGGATATATTGGTTATGGCAGATGCCCTCCGTGAGACCTTACAGTTCAAGGGTTCCATGTCTGTAAGTGTAATGACTGCTTATCAATACTTGCTTGCACGGAATCACAACACGGTCTATATGGTGTCAGCTTACATGAAGGATGATCTTCTCGGGCTGAAGAACTTCGGAACAAAGGAGTCAACCATCTCTTATCTCCAACATACAACTCCGAAGTTCATCATGTTACCTTTCCTTCATCAAGAGCACTGGATGTTACTGGCAACCAATCTTCACGAAGGAACAATAATAATCTACAACAGTTCCGACAGCCAGTATGATCCAAAACGGAAAGCATACACTACAACTCCAAAGACACCAACGGAGGAGGTGGCGAAGGAGTGTGCTGACAAATTACACGATCTTTTGGGTCAGCACACGCGGGCATATGACAGAGATCACTTCAAATCACCAGCCTTCTGCCACAGGTGCCCCCAGCAAATCAGAGAATCAAATGACTGCGGCTTCCACGTCCTCTACTGGATGTGTACAATTCTGGCCCTTCACAAGCCGGTAGAGGACATGATATAGGTGGATTACCACGCACTACGGGGAAAGTTCACAGCCAACTTACTCAGAACACATGGGGCAAATAAAGGATTAACCGAAGCCTGAATGCCCTTGTCCATGCTTTTCTCAACCTATCACTTTGACACTCTGTGGACAGAGTGCGTGATAAGTTAGGGGGGGAGTGCATTGGACAAGGGCGAGATATCATTCTGCTTCAACCCTTCTATTTTTTTCGCATATCAATTTTCAAACTTTCTGTCCATATTTAGACTTTTTCCAGTAATTTTTTTTCAATAAAATAACTTTTAAGTATAACTTTCATCCTGGAAAGAATCACCTTAGCTAAGTTAGAGATAAAGTAGTCCTCATATAAATAATAAGATTAGCATGCAGACATGAAATGGCGAATTCATAAATTTCATTCACTATTGGTTTCTATACTTTTACTTCAATTCTATCTCAGACTCTTCACAGGTCAACTTCAGGGCCAAAGCGAACCGAAAACTCTCAAAGTCAAGAGGGAAATCAGGGAAATCCAAAATCAAGAAATCTCACGAGCGGACCACCAATTAAAAATAAGTGCATGTCAGGAACCCTAAGAATAGTTTTCTTCTTTCAATAAAAGAGTCTTGGCCGCCCAATCAAAAACCCTAACAAAACCCACTTCCTAAGCCTGTGAGATTCGAATAAAAGCCAGAGTTCTGAATAAAAACATGAGAGTTGTGCCATGCATAAGGACCTATATGAAGAGCCAACAAAGATCTCACCCGGACGGTACATACAGCTGCCCTCATGAAGGCAGATGTGTCGTGCCCGGTAATGAGATCCCAAGGTTTCCTAATATATGAAAAGGCTGATAAAAGAGCTCACCCGGCCGGTACATTCAGCTGCCCTCATGAAGGCAGAAGTGTCGTGCCCGGTAGTGAGTCTCTAAAAAGCATAGACAAACCCTTCCCCACTTGAAGGGGGAGTTACACAATAAGCCTTTTAAGCCAGCCCTCATACCCACTCTAGCTACCGGTAGGTTTCTCCAAAGAAGTATAAAACTGATTAGAGTCGATGACATGCACATAATAAGAAAGGTGGTCCCAATGCGAGATTCATGATATGAAAGGAACCTGAGATCCATGCAACTTTTGATACTCGAAAGAGTTAGTGTAAGCAGAAGCCCTAATAAGACCTCGCTAGATCTATGACCTAGAATTGATGCAAGAGTATGGAAACCCTAATCAAATAAAATCGCCTCCCCATTACATGCCTTAGCTCTATCTAACTTGAGGACAAGCTAGACTCTAAGTTAGGGGGGGTGATAACCTCCCACTTTGTGACGTTATCTTATTTATTTATCTTTAACTTTCCATACTCTTTCTTAGATAAATTAGATAGAATCATTAAACTTTTTTTACTTTATTGTGGATACACCAATAAACTAACTTTTCTTCTTTTTCATTATAGAAAACACAAAAATATTACAAAGACTCCTCATGGTCCCAAGACCGCGAGGAGGCCTCGCGGTCCCAAGACCGTGAGCAGGCCTCACGGTCCCAAGACCGCGAGAAGGCCTCGCGGTCCCAAGACCGCGAGAAGGCCTCGCGGTCCCAAGACCGCGAGAAGGCCTCACGATCCCAAGACCGCGAGAAGGCCTCACGGTCCCAAGACCGCGAGAAGGCCTCACGGTCCCAAGACCGTGAGAAGGCAAACGGTCTCAAGACCGTTTGAGACCAAACAGTCTCAAGACCGTTTGGGCTCAACTTGAGCCTATAAATAGGACCTCAAGGGTCACTTCAAAGGCATCGAATCTCAGACATCCAGAGGCTGCCTCTCTAGCTCCAGAGCACTTTTGTCTTCCATCCACTACCCCAAGGCTGCCAATTTGAGATCCACGTTCCATCACCAAGCTATCTTCTCTCTCCTCTCAACAGCAAAGAAGGTGGGAAGAGAAGATCCATCATCAAGTCAACTACGAAGTGCGAAGATCGTTGCTCTCTTCACCAAGGGTTCAACTTTCCCTCCTCCGTGGAGATGACGTTCTTTCTCTCTCTTCTTGCCTCCTTCTTTGTCCTTGACATGAGCGAGTAGTTTCATTCACTAGGGTGCGGGGAGTAGCCCCGCTACCCATGTTTTCATTTAATGCAATGTAATTCAATAATTTGTAATAGAGATACTCTTCTTTTTAGTTCAACATCACTTGTTTAATGAATGTTGGTTGCTTGATCATCAACTTGTGTTACTTATTATCTTTTGGTATGAATTGTCTATGTTTGTACCCTTAGATCTGAATATCGATTGAGTGTTGGTCTTAGATGTATGTAGTCACCATATGTCTGTTTCGATATCTAGGAGTGCTTTCATGAGTGGAGTAAACTCACCCCCATCAATGCACTTTCATACTATGAAATGGAATCAGTTGACGTATGGAAGTGCAATCTTGGTAAGGTCGAGGAACACATTTCATGAAGGAGTAATGCAAAGCATGTGACCATTCATTATGGTATGGCTGGCGTTGCAATACTCCACACTTCTCGTAGCTAGTTATCTGAAAGGAAGCTAGGACTACAAGATACTAGCTGATTTGACTCTCTTTGCAGGTTGTTTTATTATGTTGCATGTCTTGATCCATGTGTAGTGGTGTGAAACCCTATAACACCCTAGTGGCTTCTAATCATTGTTTACAACCTTAATCTCTACTTTCTTGCTTTACTTTCCTTGCACTTAGTTTAAAACCAAATCAAACTTTCGATCTAAGTATCAACTGTTAAGTAGTTAAGTTCAACTAAAAATGTTTTCCATCTTGATTTCATCAAGACCGTTGTCCCGAGGATTCGACCCTTAACTATACTACGATAAGACTTCCGCGTGTCTTAGTACACGTGGGTGGAGTTCTTACCATAGTACTAGCAAGGCTAAACCTAGGGATTCATCATCTCTAGGATTTTTAGTTGTGTTGCAAAAAATTCCATCACTATGCCAGAGCGGCCGAGCGAGAAAACCTGGTCCAGCAGGGTGCAACTCCACTCCATCCATCCCTCTTAACGGATTAGAGTTGACAAAGTCGATGTTGCCGCCAACGACCCTGGACCTTGCTTCAAGCTACACATCCTGTCTCCTCCTCTCCCATGTCGTGATCTACCCTGAACAATTGCATTTGACTTCAAGCTTTGAGGCTCCCTTTCTCCAGGACCGCGATTGGCTGCAGTCGAGAGCCACGCCGTAGACGATAGGGACTAGGGGGAGGAAGGCACCGAAGAAGCACTCCCTCCCCCCAGCGGTAGCCACTGGAGAAAGCTAGAGAGAATCTAGTCATGTCATTCTTGTATCTAAGTTTATGACAATCTGATTAATTTGATAATAGGTTACATGGTAATGACCAACTAAATAACACTTAAAATAATAAGAATGTTACTACATGTGATCAACTATTTGGATAACTTAGTCATACAACCTTATGATCCCTAGTATATAGTATGTATGCAACCATTAGATATATTAGGTAGTAAAAGGATTAATTCGTATAATATTTAAGATGTCTGGTTGATTCATATTGATGCAAAAATTAATCAATCCTTTACCTACAAATCATGTTATATTTGTATATATATGTTGTTTTATAAACATTTACATATGTTATATAATTTTAGTACTTGTTAATGTCTATATTCAAAATTACTAATGATCCATGTTGTGAAATATAACCCTAAACAAATACTACATAGAAATATTCAATAATCACATATGATAAAATATTTGGATATATAATGAGATTATTTTGTATACATGGAGATTCAAAAAGTAGAGAAGGTATAAGAAGAATAGATATTTCCATATAAGTAAGCATGACAATAAGTTTTAAAAACCAGTCCAGATGGTATCTTTTGTTGGACTATACATGAATTTCCTTAATTGATATACTATTATATGCATGATCGAGAGCTTGGTTTACCAAAAAATTATACGTTTGATTACATGTATATTAATATTAAAGAATATATGATATTTTCCACATATATATGTAAGTCAAACATGCATGAATCTATTTTGATGAGGATGGTCATTTGTGAGAGAACTTAGATATAAAATGTTAATTATAGTTATAATCACAAATTACTTGAATAGTAATATATAATGATCTATGCACTATTAAATGGAGAACTATTGTATATAAAAATTAGTTTACCTATGTATTAGTAATAAAATAATGGGCTACACTATCTAGCTAAATATGATCTAAAATTTCATTAGCAAGGAATATACTTAATATTTGCCTATATTTACATTATTACATTTATAACTAATTATATGTTAATCTCAAATCCTATAATAGAGGATTATCAAATACAAAATAGATTATTAATCGGATGTAGGAAATTTAATGCTATGAAAAGTAAACAATACTTGATTCTAATCTAAATAGTAATATTATTCTCATTTGGTAATTATCTCTTTGTCAATCTTTGGAGCCACTAAAATAGGTATGTGTATAAAAAGTAGAGTCTTGCGGTAATATATTCTCAGTTCATTATTTTACAATTTACTTATCTTGAATTACATGCATGAAATCTTTTGAAGTGGTGAACTTAATTTTGTTCATAAGCCTTGTATTGCCTCTTGAAGGTTGCCACTAATATTTATAAACTTTGAATATTGTTGATTGAATAATTTGATTGTTAGCATTGGTACTTATTGAGTATCAACTAGATCTTTGATTCCTTGTTAAGAGGTAACATCCCTCGATTGCTTTGTAGTGGATAATAGATTTGTTCTCCCCCATTATTGGTTACAATATCATGCGACAATATCATTCTTTGGTAGATGGTTGAACATATGGACCTTAGACACCCTAGAAATGGTAAGAAAGTTGCAATGGAAAATAATCCCTAAAATGCGATTATTTTGATTTGATATTTTATACAGTTGTTCTTGACCCAATTATGAATCTATGGTGCAAATTTGAGATCAGTAGGACATTGCTCTGATTTTATATGAATTCTCTAAGATATACCCTTGTTCTAGCCTTGAATATCCCTTTTCTTGATTGTTGGGCCCAAAGTCTTAAATCTCGGCCCATTAGTTGGCTTCCTTTTGGCTTTCCTCTTTGGGAACAAAACATAGGATTGGAAGCTCTATCTCCCCCAGAAGACAAATTGGGCAACATGGGAGGTGCAGGATGGTTGGATCTAACCCTAGCACTTGCTCAATATATATAACCCACCCCCATCTTACCCTGGCCCGTCTCCTTCCTTACCTTCTCCATCCTCTTTGTTCCCTAGTTCGGCCCTCGCTTTGGTTTCTCCAAACCTACTAGTCTACTAAGTATGCGGCTAGGATAGACAACAATGACCTTGCCCCATCACGCCGAGCATCAAGGTTTGGATGGGTGGCCGAGGTACCTTAGACCCGCCGCCGCTCGGACGCAGCCCATTCAGGGCTTGTTGTGGGATCGAAGATGCTCAAGGGTGGGAGCCACAAGTGCTCTGTTCTGAATGCAGAATAGAGGAATCACGTAGAGGGTGTACTGGAAGACAGACAGGCGGTGAACAAGGGCTGGAGATCGTGTGGGGCGGCGACTCCTAGAGACCGTGAGCCTCCCTCAACAGTTCAGTAACAGTATGCTAGAATAGATACAAAATTTTCAAACTTCAATAAATGGTATTGAAAATAATCAAAGTATATCAGCGAAATAAAAATAATGACTATATTCAATTTTCAAAAAAGATTACAAAAGTACATCATAATATCCCATATGGGTTTTCATCTATGATACAACATAAGGATCTAAGTAGAGGGAAATCTAAACCATACCAACTTTTTCTCCAAGCTTTAACTCCTTAAGCTAGTCCAAAACTTCATGCCTTATCATACAATTCCTTCACCTAGGGTTGGAAGCATACCCCAATAAGAATTGAAAATAGATGACATCAACAAAGGCTAGTATGTGCATACTAAATAGGAAATTGAGCGATATATGGAATAAAGTACATCAAATATAAAAGGATTCCCATAGAAAGGATAAGGACCACCCAAATGGGTATCAAGAGAAAAGGAATTGAAATCATATGATAACAAAAGAATACTTGCCATTAATAAAACATAAAGATTGTGCCACACAAGCACATGTAAACCATTAGGGCACACACCCCATATCATCAACCTGCATGCATGTGAGATAAACATAGCCCTAGAACAATATAAATACAAAGGCAGCCAAGTCTCATAAACTTGAAACTTGATAAAGAAAGTAATACTACCAATCTTCCAAATGTATAAAACATGGGCCAAGAATCACAAATATTGCCCTGGGTATGAGGTTCATTTCCATCCCAAAAGAGTAGGAAATATCACATCTGCTCGGCAGGAAGTAACACATCTTCCATAAAAACCAATGCAATTACACTACTCTAGTGCTATTGAATCATATAGCATGTTAAATGTAGAGGCAAGTAGAAAGTATAGTCAGAATATATAAACTACTCACCACATAAGTGACCAACATATACATCCACCTCATAAGTGGGAAAAAGACATCACATTTCATCTTTTAGAGTTCCATCATGAACAAAGCATAAGATAAGAGTTCAAAAGAGTATCCATGATCACATGATCAATATCAAATAAAGTAGTTCGCATGAACCATGATTTTCAAAAGAAAAAACATTGTGAATAGGCTAATGTCCATAGGACAAAGAGAATGAATAAGCATAGGTGAATTGCTCAACATAGATGAATAGGGGATACAACATACCTCCTCTTCAAAGTCTAAAAAGTCTAAGTCAGTCCTAGATCCAAGCCTAGGCCTCGAAGAAAATCTAGGGAAGTTGGAAAGGTCTGATAAATAAGGTTCTTAAGCTTAGAGAGGCTGGTTTCTCCAACAAAGCTCCTATCTCGAGCAAGAAGCATGTTCTCCACTTTAGAGGTGAAAACCCCTAACAAAAGAACATGGAGATGAGGTGTTTATGGGTTCTAGGTGGTGTTTCACCATAGAAGGCCATGGTTCCGACCTGGAGGAAGGTAGAAAGAAGACTAACGACATGAAAATAGGGAAGGAAAGGAGGATACGTACTAGTTTTGGTCAAAATCATCAAGGAGGAGCTTAAGAAATCCTAAATAGAGAAATTTAGAACCATAGGAGACTTCTTCACCAAGGTAGGCACCTCCTTTTACCTTGGGACAAAACCTTCGTGGCAAAACATAGTAGGAATGATGCTCTAAGCTATAGGAAATAAAGGACAGTAAGAGTTTTCAAATTGGGAGATGGGAAGGGGTAGATATGGCAATATAAAGAAAGAGGTCAAGTATGAGGTGTCTATGAGACTTTCAATGTGTCATGTATAAGGGTGTCCATGGACATGCAAGCCTTTATGGATAAGGAAGAAGTCAAGCATGAGGTGTCAAGTTAATTTCCATGTTACCAATGCTAAGGGTGCCTATGGACATGCAAACCTTTATGGATAAGGAAGAAATCAAGCATGATGTGTCCATGGAGCTTTACAAGTGTCCTTAGCCTAGGGATTTCATGTCCATGCAAGAGGAAAACTCATAGAGGGTTCTTGAATATCAAATGTCAGTTTATGCACACTTATAGGCTATCCCAACCGACCTCCAATCAAATAAATAACTCTATTGGTTGATAGCTTCTAAAGATAAGCTCATTTATAAAGAGAGTAATCCCTAAAATGCCTTTGGAAAGAAAACCTTCAAACCCTAATTGAATATCAAATCTCATTTTAACTCCAATGTGGTTCATTCTTTTATAGTTAGAATCATAATTATATTCTCACCAATTCTACTATAGAAGTTGAAACAAATTCAAAAATATTTATTATTAATCAATTAATTCCATAAAAATATTTAAAATTCTTTATATGATAATGTGAGGATTATTACTATATCAACTAGGGTTTAAATCTTACGGTATGCTAAAGTCATTATTTTTAACTTATCAAAGAGAAACATTAATCTAAAACAAAATAAATATCAACTAGATAATAACCAAAATTATTAATAAAGGTGTAATTAATACTAGAACTTTTTTAAACCCTCAAACTACTAGTAAAGCAAGGTATGGATTGCAACATCTTGTCATGGTGAACCTTGATCATGATTACCCTATTATGAGTCCTCTGACATTGAAATGTACATAAGCACATGAACCTCATAAAAGTCATAGAAACTATATGAAATATTGAAATGACATGAACCTGAAGCACACCTTTATGATGAAACCTGAACTAGTAACATATCATCCACATATTAATAACCAACTTGAATCATAATGTGACCAAAATCCTCATATGGATCTATCTAGGGTTAGTGATGAGAATCTAATACGTGCGTGCTATCTTATCTTAAGCAGGCAGTTTGCTTATGCTCTAGATGGTCAAGAATATGTTATGAATCTTTGAATCAGGTAAGAGCTGTAATAATTATATGTTTATGGTTTTCTTTTTTGAACCTTGATATGTTTGTATGCTTGTCTAGTTGCACATATTTCCTTGTATTATTGTAATATTATTCTTGATGCTTTGTCTCGTAGATTTCATAACTTGAGCACATAATATATATCTCCATTATAAGAAACCATGTGCATATGCCTGTATACTCAGGGTAAGGACACAAGGATGGGCTTTCGACTTGAGTTGTCAAGTGAGGGGGGACCATGCGGATTTATAAGGTGAGATAATACATTTGAGACTTAAGAACCGTCACAGACCCCTTTGAATGATAAGTTGGCCAAAGGACTTATGATACATGATATTGTTGGTATAAAGGAGTAACATGAATAGAAAATGGGTCTTCATTGCTAAGTATTTAACTCTTTTACTCTTGTTCAGTTAGTTCTGCTAATCTCTTTAAATTACAAAAACCTTAGATATGTGTATCTTTGTGCACTATTATCAACATCTTGTGTGTTGTAACACTTATTTTCTCATTTGTTTTAGGTTCATAGATAGCTCAAGAGAACTTAGGTTGTGAGCAAGTATTCATGTCGTACGTATTGTATGATCCTAGCTTAGTGTACATGATTTGACTTGTATAATGTACTCTTAATCTTGTAATAGAAATTATTTAATAAATCATGTTGTATAATAATACTTGTTGAATGTTGAGTCTTCTACTTCACCAAGGTCTTACCCACTCTTGCAAGAAACTGGATTCCTTCACCAAGGAGATCCCCTTTTTATACCGAGTCTTTTACCTTGGAGGATTTACCCAGTCAGATCCTTAGATATTCTATCTTATCTTCCTCCACTTGGAGAAGCTTTATGCAGCTTTTTCTACAGCTTGAAGAAGCTTGCACCTTCTCCTTCACTTGGAGAAGCTTTCACCAACTTTATATTAATGAAAGGGGTTGGGAAAAGAGAAGCTTTGAGATATTTACAAGCATACAATGAAGTATGTTTGTCACACAGATTCTATCTCACTCATAATGATGTTTGAAGTGTAATCAAGAGAGAGAAAGGGGCTCAAGTGGAATAGGTGTACTAAACTATAGCAAGGAGCTTGAATATCATGAAGGAGAAACCTTGGAATGAATTGCACGAGGTCCTATTTTTAGATGTGGGTGTCTAGTGGAGAGTAAGAACACTTAAGAATGTTTTCTAGCTATTTGGGGTGTTACGTCGAATATAATTTCGAGTTTTGCAGTACTCTAATGGTTAGAATCATTTTTTAGAGTTTTTGTACAATGCAGTCAATCAAGTTTTCATAAAGGTAACTTGACCAATTGCACAATGTGCTAAAGATAATTTGCAACATTTGTCGAGTTTGTCTTTTGTGCAACTCAATCGATTTCTTGAAATCAGTTTTGCTGAGTACATGGATCGGTCAAGTTCTATGAGTGGTAAACTTGACTGAACTAAAGAATTCTCAAAATCCATCAAGGGATCGGTCGAGTTTCAATCTCGACCAATCAATAGCCTGTAATGAATTTTGGAAAATTACTTTTGAGTGATCAAACGTTCGAATTAAGGAATCCTTATTTTTTCCATCGTAGTTACAAATCATATCATCAATCCAAATGATTATAAAAAAATGTAAGGTTATTTGGAGTGTTTTCCACAAAAGTGCATTGGCATTGCTTTCGACTAGAACTAGAACAAGCTAGGGCTTGATAGATTTGATCCTTTTCATGTACCTAATGCCTAAAATCAAGCTTAAACAAATATTTTAGACACATCTGAATGGAATGATTAAGTCATTATAAAATATGGACAATGTGTAACACTTAGGTCAATATTCTCCCCCTTTTTGACATTGACAAACCATTCCTCAACATGTTGAAAAGGATATGAAATTTAAAGCTTGACCATTAAGAAAGGATGCGAGAGTTAAACCTTTACCTTGTGAATTTCAAGGGGATACATGAATGAACAAGGTTAATTGCTCCCCCTCAATTCGTTCTTACCTAAGCTTGCATGGTTAGTCTTTCCACAAATAACCATAGCACATATACATACTATAGGATTATCTAGCAAGTCACATGATATGTAGATAATTAACCAGGAAAGGATCATATAAGGAATAAAACAATATGGTTGAGGTCACTTTTCCCACATTGTCATATTAAAAAGGCAGGGAGGTAGAAACTAAAAAGCACAAGTCTTCTCTACAGGCTCAAGCTAAAGCAATTAACCACATATAGCACACACCAAACAGAGATGAAGCACAGAGAAACAAGCAATCCAATTTCATAATCAAAATATGGGATAACATACCACAAACTCATAAGATATAGTCAACCAATGAGTTAAGGTATAAAAATATTAAGATTATAGCTCAAGGCATGTCCTCTCAGAAGGAACCACAAACCAACGATAAAATAGCAATATGATAAAATTGTATGCCTTAGATACAATGCCTAAATGTCTTAGTACATAATAGTCTAAAAATATAGATATGATTGACCTTGGGCTCATAGTCCTTTTCATCATCTTAAGGTGTAGTTGAGACAACATCAACCTCACCTTCATATCCAAAAGATCTAGCAAATTCATCATTAGAACCATCCTCATCACCATCATCAACCTCAGTTCCCTCAACATCAGCAACCTCGTTCTCAGCAGTCTGGTCTGACATCTCCTCATCAATAGGAGGTTCAAAACCACGACCTAGCCACCTGGCATTCTGTGCATCCCAAGACATGCCACATGCATGTAATTCATTTGCTTACTCAAAGGAAGCGGCGGTAGTCCTATCAAATCCAGCAAGCAGAGTGGAAACAGGACCAACAGTTAGATCCAGTAAAGGTAGGGCACCAGGGGCAGGAGAAGGTCCACCATCAACAACAGGGGTGGAAGCATAAGTAGAAGGGGGTGGGGTTCAGGGTAGAAATGACTTTATTTGTAGGAGGCATATTTAGCTCCAGGGTACACATGGTAGGTAGGATAGGGATGGCTGTAAGATAGGTTCATGGTCGACACAATTTAGCAAAGGCCCTGGTGGAGGTGATCCTGAACCTAAAAGTTATATGTATGTTGATGGATCATATATCCCATGAGGGTTTCTTTTAATACATTGAAAGAGATGCGGTCAGGGGGTGGTGGAGGGGCCTGGGTGGAGGTAGAGGTGGAGGCTCCTAGTGTGGTAGTGGAGGTAGGAAGGATGGTATTCTTGATGGTAGACTCATTGATGTTGACTCCTTTCTGACTGGATTTGTAGTAGAGATCATGGAAAAGAGATTTCTGAGTCACAAAAGTGAAGAGACCACAAATCAAGGGAGGATAGGGGGAATGGGTTCCAAAGGTGTTCTTCCTAGAGTCAAAATAGGTCATGTGGTAAAGAATATAACGAGACCATTTGACTCAGATATTCTTTAGAAGATAGTACATAATCACATCAGTGTTTTCTACAATCTCCGTTTGATTTTTCTTTGAATGGACATTGTAGTTGACAACCAATGTGATACGATAGTTTTTGATGTTGAGGGAAGAGGATGATAGGGTAGACTTATTCCTATATGGGACATTAGGCTTCTTCAAAAACTTATGAATATCAGGAAGAGTAAGTTCATTGCTTTTGTATAAAGACTCACGGTCAAGCAAGTCATAATAACCAGGATAGTCATCTCTCCATGTGTCAGTAACCTCAGTAAGATTGAAAAATATATTCTAGGAATATTCAGTGATGGTAAATTTTGTACTGGCAATCATGGAAGTTAGAATTACCTGAGTATTAGGTGTTAGCACTATTGTGTCATAGTTCCATTGAACATTTGCATAGAACTCATGGACTGCCTTAGTGATAGTGAAAGAATTATGATAGCACTGATGTTCTACACACAACATGCTAAGGTGATGGGTTGGAAACACCTCAATGATCTATTATGGCCTCACTTGTGGTGAAATTAGGTTCACATAGAGATCTAAAGGGGAAAGGATTCCTAGGCAGGAGTTCCATATAGTGATTGAGATCTTGTGAGGATATGAAAGAGGTGCCATCATAGGTAACGAGGCGAGGAGAAGAGGAAGATGAGGGCGATCCAAAAGGAATGACTCTCTTCATACGGTTGGAAACATGGTGGTGGATGGAGAAGTAAAGACAATCGAAAGACAAGGAGAATGTCACTAGAATCATCTAAACACCTAGGTAGGTGTAGGAAGAGGCAAGTAAAGCTAAATAGAGGTTGGGAGAGGAAGTGTGAACCTAGGGTTTGAGGACAAGGAAGCTGGGGGTGGGGATTGGTCAAAAATTCTCTAGTTGAGAGGGAGAAAAGTTGGTCGATACCCTTTTTTAATTTGGTCTAGTTCGTCTGTCAGTCGGGTTCTGAGATGTAGAAACTTGACCGATCGAGTATTTCCATATGACCTCGTCCAGGGATTGGTCGAGTTGGTAATTTGATCAATGGGTATTCTATCTAAAAATTAGAAATTTTAATTCCTAGCCTCTAGGGTGCTAAATAAATTTATTTCTTTATACTATTATGCATTTTAGACATATTGAAGCACATTTCACTCATCATAGGGTACTATTTTGTGAGAAATCATTCGTTCACAAAACATACCCCAAAATAAGTGAAACAAGGCATGAAAACAAGACAACTATACCACTTAGCAAGCAAGAGATGATCAAATACTAAGAAAGAAACATATAGGTAAGAGAAAAACTAGATACAAGGCATGTCAATATTATCAAAAGTAGTAATAAGTAGTTTTGATCTAATAAAAGCAAATTTCCCTCTAGCTAGAGGTTTACTAAAAATATTTGCAAGATAATTCTCCGTGTCCACATGCGTGATATAAATATCCTTTTTGGAAATGTGGTCAAGAAGAAAGTGATGATGGACCTCTATATATTTATCTACTATGCAATATAGGATTTTAAGACATGTTAATTGCACTAGTATTATCACAATAGATAGGAGAAGCATCAAAATGAAAGTTAAAGTCTTAGAGTATTTGCTTCATCCATAGGACTTGGGTACAACAACTCCCAACAATAATGTATTCAACCTCGATAGTTGAAAGAGCCATAGTTATTTGTTTCTTAGAGAACCAAGAAACTAGGCAAGATCCTAGGGAGAAGGAAGTGCTACTTATGCATCTTTTAGCAATCAAACTACCTGCATAATCAACATCACTATAGGAAGTAACAATAAAGTCCCTTGACTTGGGATACCATAGTTCAAAATTTTGGATTTTAGCTAGATACCTGAAAATCCTCTTAACCTCTATGAGATGTGATTTCCTTGGACTTGATTGAAATCAAGCACACAATCAAACACTAAACCTTATATCAGGCCTTGAGGCAGTTAAATAAAGCAAACTTCCAATCATACCTCTATAGAGATTCTCATCTACTTTTTCTCCTTGCTCATCTCTATCAAGCTTGGCAGTGTTTGACATGGGGGTGTCCATTGGCCTGGTGTTCTCCATCCCAAAGAATTTGAGTAGTTCACTGGTGTACTTGCCTTGGTTGATGAAGTTTCCATCTTTTGTTTGTTTGATTTGAAAACCAAGGAAGAAAGTAAGCTCCCCCATCGTGTTCATCTCAAACCCACTCTACATAAGAGAACTGAACTCCTTGCAAAGATCAAGGTCAGTTCTGTCAAAGATAATATCATCAACATAAATTTGAATAATCAAGAAATTTCTAGAAGTGTGTTTTAGAAACAAGGTAGAATCAAATTTGCCCATGATATAGTGATTGTCTAGAAAAAAGTTATTTAGTTTCTCATACCAAGATTGAAGTGCTTGTTTGAGACCATAGAGAGATTTTTGTAACAAACAAACATGGTTAGGCAAATTATCATGTTCAAATCCTAGAGGGTGAGCAACATATACTTCCTTCTCAATTGTACCATTCAAAAATGCACTTTTAACATCCATTTGATAAATATAAAAATTCTTATGACTGGAAAAAGCAAGAAACATTCTAATTGACTCAAGTATAGCTATAGGTACATATCTTTCATCAAAATCTATACCTTCTTGTTGATTGTAACCCTGAGCAACTAAACTTACTTTGTTTCTCACATTCCCCTTTCATCAAGCTTTTTGCAGTAGACCCACTTGGATCCAATGAACCTTCTATCACTTGGTCTTGGTACAAGAGTCCACACTCGGTTCTTCTTTAACTGTTCCAATGCTTCTTGCATGGCTAGGATCCATTCATCATCCTTGAGAGCTTCTTTGACATTTTTTGGCTCAAACTGAGAGATGAAGGCATTGTCTGCTTGTTCTTTGTTGTAGGTAGGCCATGTGTTCACCCTTTTAAAAGGATTTCCAATGATGAGTTCTTTAGAATGATGCTTTGCAAAGCAGGGGGTTGGATCCTTTTCTTCTTCTTCTTTCCCTTCTTCATCGCATAACACCTCCTTTCCTTTATCAACAACGTTTAGTTCTCTTAAGTGAGGAATCCCCCGAACTACAAAATCATCATTTACAACATTCTTGGAAATAGAGGGGTTAGTCTCAACAAATATAATATTTATATATTCTTATAATTTACACAATTCAATGTTAAATACTCTATAAGCCTTTCTAGTAGTGCTATAGCCAAGAAAGAAAGCCTTGTAAGACTTTGGATCAAACTTGTCAAGGGAATCCTTGGTGCTCAAAATAAAACAAGCACAACCAAAAACATGAAGGAAATCAATGGAAAGCTTTCTACCATGCATAGCTCATAGGGGGATTTCTTTAAAGATGGATGAATAAAAACATGGTTTTGCATAAAACATGAATTACTAGCAGATTTGGTCTAAAACATCTTTGGAGTATCATACTCTAGAAGCATGGTCCTGGCCATTTCCTGTAGTGACCTATTCTTTCTCTCTACAACCCCGTTGAGGTGTTCGAGGTGAAGAAAAGTGATGTCCATACCCAGATTCCTCACAAAACCATTCAAACAAATAATTTTCAAATTCTCCCCCACGAGCACTACGGGTAGAGATGATCTGATAAAGAAGCTTCATCTTCAACTAGTTTGCAAAAAGTTGACAAAACATCAAGAGTGTCACTTTTTGAAATAAGAAAGAAGGTCCAAGTATAATGAGAAAAATCATCGACAATCACAAGGCAATACTTGCTACCACGAAGCGATTGTGTATGCATTGGTCCAAAGAGATCAATACAAAAAAGGTAAAGAACTCTTTTTGTGCTAAGGGATCCTTTGGATTTGAAGGAGGACTTGGTTTGTTTTCCTTGGGTACAAGGTTGGAATTCCTCATCCTTTTCAAAATCCAATTTAGGAAGTCCCTTCACCAAATCCTTTTTTCTCAACTTCTTAATTTGATGTATATTTACATGACCAAGCCTACAGTGCCATAAAAATATATCATTCAAATTGGAAACAAGACATCTTCCAACAATAGCTTAATAGCGTCAAGCACAATGACATAGATATTACCATTTCTAGTTCCCTTATATATAACACTGTAGTAGAGGGAATCTAGAAGCAAGCATTTATGTGAGGTAAAAAGAAAGAGATAACCATTATCACAAAGTTGACTAACACTTACTAAATTGTGAGTAGGCCATCCACAAGAATTACATTCTTGATGAAAAGTGAATCACCTACATCATCCTCACCTATCAAATTACCCTTGTTGTTGCCGTTAAATGTAACTGACCCTCTTTTCTTCTTTATGAATTAGTTGAAGTGGCTGATGTCACCTTTCATATGCTTTGAGCAACCACTATCAACACTCCAATTTCTTTTTACCTACTAGAAAGGACGATTCCGATTCCCAACTCAATCTTTGGGATCCAGTGTCAGCTTGGGGACCCATTTCATCTTTGGGTTGGTTCCCTTCTCTCTATAAGGAAAATAAGTAGAGTGATGGTTATCACTCTTGTAATGCAAACAAACCGTATGGTTCTTAGATCTAGAGGACTCTCCAAGGGAAGATAGGATGCCCCTTACTCTTTTTCTTACCCTTTCCCTTGCTCTTTCTCTTTGGAGCTCCCCCTATGTATACCAAATTGCTAGTACCACTATGTTTGGTAGAGTGATTTGGAAATGCATTGAGGGATTTCTTCCCCTTGAGGAATTTCTACAACAAAGCTATTAGTTTGTGATTGCCATCACTAAGATTAATGATAGTAGAAGATAAACTAGAAATATCATATTGTGCATGAAGTAAGTTGGCCTCCAAACAAAGGGCTTAAGTAAGATAAGAATCTTTCTCTAAAGTAAGACTAGAAACTCCATGACTAGGCAATATAGGTCTAGAAGAGAGATCATCAACTTGAGAAAGAAGTCTAGCATTTTTAGTTCTAAGAAAAACAAGCTCATCAACATAAACTATATTCTCATATTTAATAGCATCACAAGAAATCTTAAGATCATCATTTTTAGTTTTAAGTAAAGCAAGCTTATCTACTAGGGCTTGGTTTTCTTTCTTAAGATGATTGATTTTCTTAATGTAGATATCATTCTCTACTTCAAGTCCATTGTATTGGAGCTCAAGGTCAAGTCTGCCATTTCAAGGAATCAATGCTATCAAGATGCAACTTCTCATTTTGATCAAAAATATCTACTTTAGCATACAAATCATCTAAGATCTTCCCTAACCTCTCCTTTTTAGACTTGCATTCAAAATAAGAGGAACTGGAAGAATTTAACATATCAATAAGAGTTTCTTTGGATAACTCATGCAACCTTACCTCACTTATCTCACTTACCTCACCAATGTCTTCACTTGAGGAGGCCATGAGTGCAAGATGGCATTCTCCTTCATCAAAGCTTGAGATTCTTGAAGATGATTCTTCCCATGCCACATGAATTGCATCCTTTCTCCTTTTATCCTTTTTATCCTTCCTCTTGTACTTTCCTTCTTGTAGTCATCCTTCTTCTTATGGATGCTCTTGTGGTAAGACTTCTTTGCCTTGTGGCATTCATTCTTGTAGTGTCCCTTTTGTCCACATTCATAGCATCTTAGAGTTGAGGACGAGGAATACTTTCCCTTGAAGTGCTTTCCCTTGGAGTAGTTTGCTTCATGATCACTAGGGCCATCATCTTCACTTGAGGAGGGTGGAGAGGACCGACAGGAAAGTTGTTGTTGGATAATCATTGCCTCCACCTGAGATTTGAAGGCATTGTCTGATCTTCTTTGATTCCTTCTCCTCTTACTTGTCATCTTCTTCTTACTTGTCCAGCCTTGGCTCATGAGCGTGAAGGTTTCCAATGAGCTCCTTGGTCACTAAGTCACCAACACTTCTAACTTCTTCAACTGAATTCACCTTGGGTTCCCATCTCTTGGGAAGAGACCTTAGGATCTTGAAGTTGATAGTTCCTCTAATTATAGTGTGGCCCAAAGCAGCAAGCCCATTGATGATGGTGTTGAGCCTTGTGTACATCTCGACCACTCTTTCCTACTTACCCATCTTGAAGTTTTTAGGTATTCCATTGAGAATGTAGATCTTTGATTCTTTGACTTGTTTTGTGCCTTCATAGGTAACACACAACTTGTTCCAAATCTCATGAGCTATGTACCAAGATGAAATCCAGTTGAACTCAGAGGAAGTGAGGGTACCATAGACGATGCTTATTGCCTTGGTATTGAGCTACCCCTTCTTGAGTGTAGCTTCATCCCAAGTAGCTACATCACCCGTTGTCTCCTTGTATGGAAGAATCATCACCTTCCACATGTAGTAGTTCGTCCCTGGAAGGTAGAACTATATCAGTTGCCTCTCATAAAGGAAATTTTTGTCATCAAAGACCAGGGTCTCATGGATAAGCCTCCCTCTAAGTTGAGGGACCCAATTAAGCTTCCCATCTTCTCATCTCATGGGAGATGTGTCAGTTAAGACCTTAGCTATGATACCACTTGTGGATCAAAGGGCTCTAGAGGGAGGTGAATAAAGCTAAAAACACTTGAACAAAAATCATTAGGTGTTCAAGTTACTTCAACTAGGCACAATTGCAATTAGTGAATTGGATGGCAATCTAAACATGGAGAGCAAGGATGAGAGAGATTGAAACAAGCACTTAAACATGTTGTTTTAGAGTGGTTCCACTCTCCAAACTAGGAGAGAGTCAGTTCACTACCTAGAGAGGTCAAGTCCTAGGATTTGTGTCTTGTGTGTACTTATATTCCATTATAAGACACACAATTGACCTTTTTTTTTGGGACAAGGATACCTAGCTTCCCTTTAAGGACAAGGGAGACAATAACCTTACAAATAAGGTCTTACCTATCTAAGAGCTAGTCTTCTACCTCACCAAGTTCTTACCCACTCTTACAAGTATATGGATTCCTTCACTAAGGAGATCCCCTTATTGCACTGAGTCTTTTTCCTTGAAGGATTTACCCACTCAACTCCTTAGATCATCCACCTTGTCCACCTCCTTCACTCAGAGAAGCTTTATGCACCTTCTTCTACATCTTAAATAATCTTACACCTTCTCCTTCACTTAAAGAATCTTTCAACAACTTGATCTTGAAGAAAGGGGTTTGGAAAAGAGAAGATTTTAGAACTTTACATGCATACAACGAAGTATCTCTCTCATGCAGATCCTATCTCACTCATAATGAGGAGTCGAAGTGCAATCAAGAGAGAGAAAGGGGCTCAAGTGGATTGGATGCGCTCAACTATAGCAAGGAGCGTTAATAGCATGAAGCAACAATCTTGGAATGAAATCCAAGAGGTCCTATTTATAGCTGAGGGTGTCCACTAGAGAGTAGGAACACTTAAGAACATTTTCTAGCCATTTGGGGTGTTGCAACAGATATAATTTCGAGTTTTGCAACACTCCAATGGTTAGAATTAGTTTTTCTGCATTTTTGTATAGTGCAATCGGTCACGTTTTCATAAAGGTAACTCGACTGGTTGCACTATGCGCCAAAGCTAATTTGAAGCATTGATCGAGTTTGTCTTGTGTGCAATTCGAATGATCGCTTGATCGAGTTTGTCTTGTGTGTAATTTGAATGATCGCATTGATCGAGTTTGTCTTGTGTGCAATTCGAATGATCGCACATGGCGGATAGGATTCCACCACCTTCATCGAGGGCACCAACCCATAATCAAGGACAGGGAGTCGGCAAGACTTTCAAACAACTTCGCCGGGTTGGAGCCACAGATTATGCTGGTACAGCTGACCCAGCAGATGCTGACTTGTGGTTGACTGAGTTGGAGAAGGCCTTTAGAATCCTCAATATCCCTAAAGCAGAGAAGGTGAGGCATGCAATTTGTTGAGTGCATGGACCACTCATGTTCTATGAGTGGTAAACTCAATTAAACTAAAGAAATTTCAAAATCCATCAAGAGATCAGTTGAGTTTCAATCTCGACCAATCAACATCCTGTAATGAATTTTGGAAAATTACTTTTGAGTGATCAAATGTTCGAATGAAGGATCCCTTATTATTTTTATTCTTAGTTACAAGTTATATCATAAATACAAATGATTACAAAAGTAACCTAAGGTGATTTGGAGTGTTTTCCATAAAAGTGCATTTGCATTGCTTTTGACTTAAACTAGAACAAGCTAGGTCTTGATAGATTTGATCATTTTCATGTACCTGATGCTTAAAGTCATTCTAAAACAAACATATTAGATACATCTGAATGGAATAGTTAAGTCATTGTCAAAATATGGAAATGTGTAACACTTATGTCAACATTCTCCCCCTTTTTGATAATGACAAACCATTCCTCAACATATTGTAAAGGATATAAAATTTAAACCTTTACCTTTGAGAAAGGATGTGAGAGTTAAACCTTTACCTTGTGAATTGCAAGGGGATACATGAATGAACATTGTTAATTTCTACCCCTCAATTTGTGCTTTCCTAAGCCTGCATGGTTAGTCTTTCCACAAATAATCGTAGAACATATACATACTATATGGTTTTATAATAGGTCACATGATATGTAGATAATTGATCAGAAAAGGATCATATAAGCAATAAAACAATATGGATGAGGTCACTTATTCCCACTTGTCATATCAAAATGGCAAGGAGGTATAAGAGCTAAAAAGCACAAGTCTTCTCCACAGGAACAAGCTAAAGCAATCAACCACATGTAACAGACACCAAACAAAGATGAAGCATAGAGAAACAAGAATACAATGAAGTATCCCTCTCGCACCATTTATATCTCACTCATAATGATGAATTTAAGTCTAATCAAGATAGATAAAGAGGCTCAAGTGGATTGAATGCACTAACTATAGCAAGAATCTTGAATAGCATGAAGGTGCAACCTTGGAATGAATTCTAAGAGGTCCTATTTATAGTTGAGGGTGTCCACTAGAGAGTAGGAACACTTAAGAATGTGTTCTATCCATTTGGTGTGTTGTAATGGATATAATTTCGAGTTTGCAACACTCCTACTATTAGAATCACTTTTTGTACATTTTCCATACATTGCAGTTGGTCGAGTTTTATAAAGGTAACTCAGTCGATTGCACTATGCACCAAAGCTAATTTGAAGCATAGGTCGACTGTGTCCTATCTGAAACTCAATCGATTTCTTGAAATTATTTTTGCTGAGTGCAAGGATCATTCAAGTTCTATGAGTAGTAAACTCGACCGAATCAAAGATTTCTCAAAATCCATAAAGGGATCGGTCGAGTTTCAATCTCGACCGATCAACATCCTATAATGAATTTTGGAAAAAAAAATTGAGTGATCACACTTTTGAATTAAGGGTTCTGGATTTCTTCTCATCTTAGTTACACATCATATTATCGATATAACTGATTACAAAAAAAATCTAAGGTTAGTTGGAGTATTTTCCAAAAAAGTGCATTTGCATTGCTTTTGACTTGAACTAGAAAAAGCTTGGGCTTGATAGATGTGATCCTTTTCATGTACCTAATGCTTGAAATCAATCTCAAACAAACATATTAGATACATATGAATGGAATGGTTAAGTTATTATCAAAATATGGAAAATGTGTAACACTTAGGTCAATAGATGGTACATAGGTACTGCTACTATAAATAAGTTTAGTCTATTGTATATGCACAAATGTAGAGACAAGAATAAGTCTAGTCAAGTACAATAAAGGGATGTGATCATCCAAAAAATATCAAGTGGGGTCATAGGACCCATAAAGATATATCCAAGCATGTCCACAAGTAAGGTGCACCTTAATATCATATAAGTCCAACACTTAAATGTTAGAGCAACATTTAGTTTAAATACTTAAAGCAAGGTTACTACAAAACATTGAAAAAGGTATAGATTAAGGCCCAACGAGAATATACAATAAATTAAGAAGATCACAAGATACAAATCAATATATAAATTTTCACATGAATCTACCTCTTAGAATAGAGAGTAGGGTATGGGGTAACATGTCTAAAAGGACCAAAAGAGAGAAAAATATGAGTGATTGTTCAATATGAATAATACAAGATGCAACATACCTCAGATTGAGTCTAGATGTATCTAGGGTCAAGCCTAGTTCAACATTAGGGTCACAAGCCATCTATTTAACATATATGGAATTAGGGTTAAGCTCGCATTAGTTACATAAACCCTGACAATAGTCTATTATTTATTATTAAATTAGGTTATCAACCCACACCATCTTGTAGATTATATATTTTTGATTCTGTGACAAATTTTACTTCATTTTTCTGAATTAAAGATTTTTAGTTATGAAATTTTAAAATTCCAACCAATTAGGAAAATCCTTAAAAATCAAATTTTGTAATATTAGAATTAACGAATGAAACTGATGGAAATGGATAGAGAAAAATATCACAATCAAAAAACATATTTATTTTATTTTTTGACATACTGATTGTTTATCATGAATTATCTAATTTAAAGCTACTTTTTGATTTATTAATAAAATATTGTCAAGCAACTACTGATAAGCCCTCACATATGTTTTACATAATAGGGGCATATCAATAAATTCCCCCAGACCATGGTTCCCATCATCAAATTAGAATAGAAATGTAAAAGACATTTAATCCCATAATTGTGCATTAGAATACAAACAAATCTCATGGCATAAACATAATCTGGCACACGATCATCTTCTTCTTGTCACTCATTCACACTATGAAAACAACAAAAGATAAAGAGGTAAAGAGTCTCCAAATTTGATTGATTATGCACAAAAGAGAAAGATTCAATGTGGGTGTAGATCACATTCACCTCCATCATGCCTTTGTAGTCTCAGAGAGCACATATAAGAACTAGGGAAGATCAAACTATCATAAAGGTTGCCCTATCATGAGAGCATAAGGAAGGAGAACTCAAACATGGCCAAAGATTAAGCATCAAGGTAAATAATCTGATAAAATAGTCGAACGATTACAAGAAGTTGTGACATACATAAGGTACATTCTCTGTGTATAGAAGACTAGAAATACCCCAAGAAAAATACCAATTGCTAGAAAAACACAATAGTAAGGATCGAGTTTCAAGGGGTGATAAATGGGGCCAAAAGCAACACCTGAAACTACACACAATGACCCATGGAATGTCTAATAAAGATGATGTTAAGAGGACTCATAGGAAAACAAAGACCAAAAATTTGTATCCCTAAACTTGTGACTCCAACAACATGAAGAAGAAAAAAAATAAAATACACTATGCACCATGACAAACGAAGTAGTGTTGCGAGGAGATTGTGTGAGATTCTTAGATTGAACTGACCTTCTAGGCACTCTCTTATGGTCAAATATCGTTGCCGGTCTAACGGTAACACAGAGAGTGGGGAGGAACCCAGAGAGTCAACACCACTAGGATGAGGAATAGAGTTATACTTCAGGGCGACCAAAGGTGAACAAGTGATGCTCAAATAGGTTGAAGGGCTTTGCATGAAGATTTTGTTGGCTAAATTGGACATTAGTATAATCCTTTTGTTTTGATGATGACAAACATTTCATTCTTGTCAATCTAACGTGCTACTTGAGTGTTGCAGGAATAAGGTGGATGACAAAGATTTGGGAAATCTATATGTTTGAATTGTTGTTATTTCATGATTGTAATCAATTGTAAAACTTGTACCAGTATATAATGTACAAGTACTTAGACATCATGTAAATCAAGCGTTAGATCTTCCCTAGCCAATCACAACACTTAGATAGGTCATCCCCTAAAATAGTGTCACATCTGCACACACATACACACGCTTAGTACTTAGTTTAAAATGTTGAAACAGGGTCATTCTCGGTCGACAAACTTCTCGACCGAGACACTCTCGGTCGACAAACTCTTCGACCGAGAATGACCCAGGTAGCCGTTAGAGACAACAGACAAAGTAGTTGGGAGTTGAATCAGAATGTTATATACACTTAACTCCAGACAATCCCTCGGTCGACAAAACTTCGACCGACTGGGATCTCAGTCGATAATTTCTCGACCGAGAATGTCTCTGTCTGCACTTTTCAGAATTAATTAACTAGCCATTGCTAAAGCAACTAAAGTGTACCTAACGTCTAATTAAGCACTTGGAACCCCCTAGAAAGTATCTAGAACGTCCTTAAGCACTTGTAGGTCATTCCTATAAATAGGACATGCCTTAGGACACCTAAACTCACTTATATACACTTGTGATATACTTGAGTTTACACTTGCAGTTGGCAATCTATTTTGAGCAATTGAGCGACACTAGCATTGGCCACTCATTCCCTTGCTCTAAATTCGTGTCCTATAGGCTAGCATCTCCTATCCACTAAACCTACACTTCAATATTCATTGGTTAGGAGATCTATACGCTTGATATAGGCAAATCAAGTCTTGAGCTACAAGTGGTATTGTAATTTCTATTTGTCCTTCTTGTTCCTTTTATATTATGTATTCTCCTTGCTACTCCTAGGGTTGGAGGTTGCGGATTGGAGAAGGTTCTTCTCGGTGGAGAAGGTGGACTTCAGACTACTTCAAGAAGGTTGTTGCAACCGGGAAGCTACTTCAAGAGGAAGGCTACTTCAAGGGGGAGCTTGAAGTTACTTCAAGAAGGCTGCTTGAAGGTTGGTGCAACTACTTCTAGGTGAAGGCTAACCGAAGGGTTTGGTGAAAGAATTGTAATTTTATGTAATATCCTTGTGAGGTAATACAATTTAATTCTTTCAAAATCCCGATTGGGTAAGCAACTGGGTAGTGGATTGACTGCCTTAGTATTTGCTAAGGTTGGAACCACTCAAAATTCTTGTCCCCTTGTCCAATGTTTTTGTGGTTGCTTGCTTTGAGTTAAATTATTAATAAAATATCATAAAACCCTATTCACCCCCCCCTCTAGTGGTTTTTCAATTGGTATCAGAGCAGGCTTCAAGGAGCTCTAATCGAGTCTTGAAGAATGAAGGGTGGTGGTGTCTACAACTGCAAGCAAAGGAAAAGTATGGACCAATCTTCAACAAGTTGCAGTTGGTGCTTAGGAACAAGCCATACAACAATTAGTTGTCCATGGAGAGAAAAGAAGGAAGAGGTGCACAAAAATTGCCTCATTGCTACAACCAATGAAGAAGAAGAAGAGGTAAGCCTTCTTGATTTATCAAAAGAAGAGCTAATTGCTAGTCTTGAAGAAACACATAATAAGTATATTGAGTGCAAGAAGAAATTAAAGAAGTCCAATAAAGCAAATGATGAGTTACATGCTAAACTTCTTTCTCTCACATCTGAAAATGAAGATTTGTATGCAAAATTAAATGATCTTGGATTTGAAAAGGATGGCGTTATTTCTAAAAATAATACTTTGAAATCATCTCTAAATGATTGTAATGTGAAGATTTTTACTCTAGAAATAAATTACAATCTTCTATCTCAGGAAAAGGTTGGATTACTTGCAAAGTTAAATGATCTTCAAAAACAACCTGTTTTGTGTACACATCTAGATTATGATATTATTGTGAAAGAAAGAGACTCTTTATCATCTAATCTAGATCAAGCAAAGTTAGATATCAAAAAGAGAATGGATGAGATTGTTAAGTTGCAACAAGAAATTAGTAGTTTGAATAACAATGATACCCTTGATAAAATTTTAAATAATTCTTATCATCAAATTGGAAGGAGAGGACTAGGCTATAATCCTAAAGGAAAATCTTATCAAAAACCTAGTTGGAGAAAGACACAAGCACTAGAAAATCAATCTATGTATGTACCTAGAGGCAAATATACATATGTACCCAAGAACAACCTAGAACAAAATCATAGAAAGAGATATGATGTTGATTCTATATGTTGTCATTATTGTTTGCATCTTGGACATTATTCTATCTCATGTCCCTACTAGAAAAATGATGTCGAGTTAGTATGGGTTCCAAAATCCCCAAACTAAATGAACAAAATTAAGTTGAGATATGACCAAAGACTCTATCTGTATGTCTCTATGTCTATCTCAACTCAACATAATGAGATAACTAATTGATTCAAGTAATTAAATTTTCTAAATATACAAACCAGCAGAGGCACATCTTTGAAAATTTTCCTTAATTAAGGTTCCTAAAACTTAGAAGTTTGAATTTGACTAGTTGAGATTTGACCTAAACTAATTCTTGATATACAAATGTCATATCTCAACACAATCAAGCTTTAACGTTCATATTCTTGATTTACTTGGAAACAATTACTGAAAACAATTCTGAAACAATACAGAAACTTTCTCGGTCGAGAAAATGTTCGACCGAGAACATTGTCGGTCGAGAAATAGTCGACTGAGCAGGTTACTGTTTTGCAGTTTACAACAAATCTGATAAAACTTGTACAATCAGCAGCATTCTCGATCGAGAAAAACGTCGACCGAGACAACTTCAGTCAAATTGTTTGTCGACCGAATCAAGTTCTGCTGAACCTATTTTTCAATTAATTTAGTTTGTTGTCAATTTGTTATTAATAAATGATTTAATATGCAAAATCAATCTTAGAGACCGTCTTTGAAACAAGACATATTGATTTTTTTGCATCATGATTTAAGGTATAACATTATGAATATGAAATCCTTAAACATATTGCATAAGTATTATATGAAGACTGATTTTTGAACAAACCTTATTTATTGCTTGAAAAAGTTTATTAAGCCTGTTCATGGTTTGTCTTAAAATTGAAAATCCATGAATCATGAATGAGATTATTTTGGTTTACATGGTTTAAAATTGAAAATTATGCACCATGATTGGTATAATCAAGGAAATTACTGTTTTATCATAGTCCAAATGGTTTATCCTATGTATTTATTGGTCTATCTATGTAGGAACCATGTGTATTAAAATTTAAATGGTCATAATCATTGTATTTCATGAAGTTACATACTTCCATCTTGATCATTGTATTGTGGATATACTTCTACTGTTCTATCATAATTATTGTGTCATAATCATTATGTTTTCATTGGTTTGTCTACAATAATTTTTGATCCATATATACAAACCATGAATGGATATTGTTTTTTATCATTGTGATTCAGCTCATGTGAAGATGCCATAAAACTTCAGGGAACAAATGCATTTTAAATTGAAAATCTGCAGAAATTATACTTCACATATAAGTGTTCAAATTGGAAATCTACAGAAATTGTCTCTTGGTTGAAATCAAGCCTGACCAAGGGGCGCTATGGTCGAAGTCAAGGTCAACCTAAAATAAGATTGACAAAATGCTTACTTGAAAATCATTTTACTATACTCAATCTTAGTATCTTGATTCAACATGTGCTTTTGATAAAAGGTCAAAATCAAATCTTAAAAACTAAGTTATGACCTTAGAATTGCTCAAATATCCTAGACAATGATTATATTACATGCTCTACATTGTTACATTATATGCTCAAATAATGCTCAAATGATTACATTATAACTCCCCTTGAAGACAATACACATGCTCTACAAATCCAGTCTATCACTTGCATTAAAAACTGGCTCAAAATTCTATTCACAGCAACTTCGGCAGTCAGCAAAAATTTTCAACCGAGACAAACTCGGTCGATGAATTCGTCGACCAAAAACATCTCATTTGGCTATCCTTCTCGACCGATACTCACCAAGAAAAGGATGTACAGTCGATCTTAGATATACTTTTGATTGACAAAATGTTCGACCGAGCCAACATCGGCCGACAAAATGTTCGACCGAGGCTGACCCTGTGAACCTCCATTTGCGTGACTCAAAAGGCAATATTTTGATTAAAATATATATATAAAAAAAATCGTAACGGCTAGTTTTCAATCGACCGTTGGACGACCGAGAGGAGCGTCTGAAGAAATGACCGTTGCGGTCTTCGGTCGACAAATTGTCGACCGAAATAGGTTCTGTTTTGCTATAAATAGCGCCCAAAACGACTCATTGCTTCACACCTTCACATTTTCACTTCTCTAGTCCCTCTCTAGTACATTATTGTGCAAATCTTTAGCTTCTCTACATCCAAGTCTTGCTTGCTACTTCTCCACTTCAAAGCAACGAGATGGCTTCCTCATCAATGCGTGGAAAGAAGCAAGTTGCATCTAGGAAAGGAAGGACAGTCTCTCCAGCGCTGCCGTTCATCAACGACATTCCATTCAACAACGCAACCACATGCAATCGCTACCTCATGATCTCCTCAAGAAATCCTCTTCCATGACGGCCAGTCGACGTCATGGACTTCCACAGCACCGTTGATCTGGAGGAACTCTTCTAGGTACAACATTTGCTTGATTTTCTGAATCCTTCCTTCCATTCCTACTCCTCCAATGTAGTTAATGAATTCTATGCCAATTTAACCCCACATCCTGACCATGATTCCTTATCTTCTATGGTTAATGGGTATGGATTCCATTTTACGGAGGAGGGCATTCTTAATATGCTTAACATAGACATAGAAGAATATAAAGATTTTCTTGACCTCACCACAGGAAATCCACTAAATAAACTCTCCCAAGATGACACTACCACTAGCCTTAGTGACATCAAAAGATCCATCTTTCAGTCCAATACGACCTGTCATGAAGATAGGGGTGCCTATTATGCCATAAACTTAAAACATGAAGCTAGGATCATAAATCTCATTGTTGCCACCAATATCCATCCTAGAGAAAACAAATCTGAAGTACCCACTTTTCGTATGTACCTTATCTATGCCATTCTAAAAGGTATTCCCATAAATTTTATTTGTATCATCCTTAAGAATATGCTTGAGTTTTCTGGCAATCCACCTTATGCTAACTTTGTGTGCCAAATCACTCAACATTTTCTTAAGAAGAATATTGAGGACCTAGGTTACACATGGGATAGAAAACCTCAAAAGATAAGTAAAAATACGATGAAGAAGATGGGAATCAACTTTGGACACAAAAGGGCTAGGATTGAACGGGATACATCCACCCAAGACATACCTCCACCACCCCCTCCCACCAACCTACCCCATGATCCTATTACAAACACCTTGACTTACATAGCTGGATCCCAATATCATCTGAGTAGGCAATTAGATTATAATCACCATGCCATGACTTATTTAAACCAAAGAATGCAAGCCCTATCTCCTAATCAATCTAATGAATATCCATATTCCCTTAATCTTGACATGATAAATCCATACAATCCTTCCTATAACTACTATCAAATTCCACCTCCACCATCTCCTGATCTCACACATACTCAGTTTTCCCCAATACAACTTCAAGACATTGCTGCCCACTTCCGCTTTGATCATGTTCCCACCTTCTTGGAAGCTTATGCCTTAACCAAGACAGGTGACTTAGAGTGGCAGACACTTATCAAATATTATGGAGCTGAGCCTTTTCTTGGAAAAGATCCAGACATTGATGTAATCCTTCGGTCTTTCCAGTGAGATTATGAGATATCTTTGTAATGGTTGTAATGAAATGACTATCTTTATAATGATTGTAATGGATATCTATTATAAGCAAGTATGTCATGCTTTATGGGTCTTCTTATAAATTGTATGAGAAACAAGTTGTTATCAATAAAAGTGTGATTAAATGACTCCATTTGAACATATACATGTTATATAAGAATATTATAGAGCATACAAATAAGAGGGAGTAAAATATACGATGAATCACAAAGGATATAAATTTTTGCAAATGATTGAGAATTTAATTGTGGCAAAATTGGTGTGCATTAATCCCTTGATTTTACTTGAATATATCTTTAAGGGGGAGCATAGCATAAAATTAAAAGGGAAAAATAAAAAGTCACTCTAAATGATTATCTTGGATATCTTTTTGAAATGACAAAGGGGGAGAATAACATAAAATCAAAACACATAAAATAAAATGAGTTTCATAATATCTCGGCCAGCACCCATTTGGAAAACAAGAATGGCTACAAAAGGTAAACTTCAGGTATGAAACTCATATGTTTTATATTTCCTTATTTTATATTTAGGAAATGTTTGTCATCTTCAAAAAGGGGGAGATTGTTGGCTAAATTGGACATTAGTATAATCCCTTTGTTTTGATGATGACAAACATTTCATTCTTGTCGATCTAACGTACTACTTGAGTGTTGCAGGAATAAGGTGGATGACAAAGATTTGGGAAATCTATATGCTTGAATTATTGTTATTTCATGATTGTAATCAATTGTAAAACTTGTACAAGTATATAATGTACAAGTACTTAGACATCATGTAAATCAAGCGTTAGATCTTCCCTATCCAATCACAACACTTAGATAGGTCATCCCCTAAAATAGTATCACATCTTCACACTCATACACACACTTAGTACTTAGTTTAAAATGTTGAAACAGGGTCATTCTCGGTCAACAAACTCTTCGACCGAGAATGACCCAGGTAGCCATTAGACACAGCAGACAAAGTAGTTGGGAGTTGAATCAGAATGTTATATACACTTAACTCCAGACAGTCCCTCGGTCGACAAAACTTCGACCGACTGGGATCTCGGTCGACAATTTCTCGACTGAGAATATCTCTGTCTGTACTTTTCAGAATTAATTAACTAGTCATTGCTAAAGAAACTAAAGTGTACCTAACGGCTAGTTAAGTACTTAGAACCCCCTAGAAAGTGTATAGAACGTCCTTAAGCTCTTGTAGGTCATTCCTATAAATAGGACATGCCTTAGGACACCTAAACTCACTTATATACCCTTGTGATATACTTGAGTTTACACTTGAAATTGGCAATTTGTTTAGAGCAATTGAGCAACACTAGCATTGGCCACTCATTCCCTTGCTCTAAATTTGTGTCCTATAGGCTAGCATCTCCTATCCACTAAACCTACACTTCAATATTCATTGGTTAGGAGATCTATACGCTTGATATAGGCAAATCAAGCCTTGAGCTACAAGTGGTATTGTAATTTCTATTTTTCCTTCTTGTTCCTTTTATCTTCTGTATTCTCCTTGCTACTCCTAGGGTTGGAGGCTGCGGATTGGAGAAGGTTCTTCTCGATGGAGAAGGTGGACTTCGGACTACTTCAAGAAGGCTGTTGCAACGGGAAGCTACTTCAAAAGGAAGGCTACTTCAAGGGGGAGCTTGAAGTTACTTCAAGAAGGCTGCTTCAAGGTTGGTGCAACTACTTCTATGTGAAGGCTGACCGAAGGGTTTGGTGAAAGAATTGTAATTTTATGTAATATCCTTGTGAGGTAATAAAATTTAATTCTTTCAAAATCCCGGTTGGGTAAGCAACCGGGTAGTGGATTGACTTCCTTAGTATTTGCCAAGGTTGGAACTACTCTAAATCCTTGTCCCCTTGTCCAATCTTTTTGTGGTTGCTTGCTTTGAGTTAAATTATTAATAAAATATCATAAGACCCTATTCACCCCACCTCTAGTGGTTTTTCAAATTTGTGGGTATATATGTATTTATTTATTTATATGCATGTGTATATATATGCTAGGAATCACAATGGGAAAAGACACATTGCAAAGATAGAAACATGGGATATATGAGAATATTTTTGGGATTTCCAAAATAGGCCATGAGATCAGACAAGTCAAGGTTTTCTGGAAGAAAGGAAAACAAATTTAATCTAGAAAGAATTAGGGAAAACAATCGAGAGATGAGGGAGAGAGATGTTGGATAGGTAAATAGAATAAAATAGATCATGCTCACATGTAGTGCATCTTAAAGTAGAAGGTTGAACAAATTTAGGCCTTCATTTGATCAACATCTAAGGGTAGGAGAGGATTCATATTCTAGAAATCTAGTGTGATGGAAACAAGATCAAAAACTTCATAGAGTCGAGTCAATTGATTTGAAAATATATCAAATTAAGTGTTTAACTATACTTTCTTCCTAAAATTAATATAGTCCTCTAATAGAGTTTGGTCCTAATGAAAATTGACATATAGGCTAACTACATCATATAGAATCTGAATTTGCCATTAATTTCTACTTTTGTGGTTGTCGAATATTTTTTTTATTATTATAAAATTTAAGTTGTATTTTCTTTCCTAAATGAGATTATGTCATCTAGGATTATTCATTTCATCTCAAACTTGGCACCACAAGCTAATTGGGACTCGAAAGAAATAATTTTGGAGTTATGTTTCAATTTTGAAGTTTCTTTTTATGACTTCTAATACAATTTTGGTTTAGGTTCATTACATTTATTATAATACTAACTTCCTTATCATCATGTTCATTTAGTTGGTGTATACTAACTTCACATTGCTATGAGTTGAGGTGTCATATATTATTAGGCACGAATTAGTCCAATTTACTCAATTATGCATCATGTTCATTATTGCCAACATTAATTTATATAATATCATGTTATTTTCATCCTTTTGCATTAAATCCCCAATTATTATTCCCCTTCACACATTATATC
This sequence comes from Alisma plantago-aquatica, assembly GCA_963693085.1. Taxonomy (NCBI): domain Eukaryota; kingdom Viridiplantae; phylum Streptophyta; class Magnoliopsida; order Alismatales; family Alismataceae; genus Alisma; species Alisma plantago-aquatica. Next base: position 23,803,014 of record OY856411.1, read on the forward strand.
TATTTAGTTAGTATGTATATTTAATCCCATCCAATTACTCACCAATCAAATTTTAACCATGATACATGCATTGGTGAACCATGAAGTATATTTGACATAATTAATGAATATCACTTACATATAAAGCATCACTTAGGTTACTAAATCCATTTTAGGAATATCACATGGGGTACCAATCATATGTATTAGTTTGGTTAATAATAATGAACTATGATTTAGGAAAATGTGAGCATCTTACACCACATCACTATATATTTAAGCTTAGAGTTAACTCACATATCCATTTAACCTTCGTATGATGGTCTATAGCTCTAGGGTATAATTAGAGTTGCGTATGACTTTATTTAGGTTTTATACATGATTTACATCAATACACGTGTATCCTTGTTTGGTTGAAGACTTAGGATCAAAGTATACAAGCATCACATCCTACGGATTTGGATTTCTAGAGTCAAGATGCTTGGTTTTGGTGTGTTACACATTTACTTAGGGTATCTGCACAAGTGTGTACCACATTCTTTCTAGTTCTCTAGGCATCATGGTACTAGACTGTCCCATGAGTGCAATATCTTGTTTTGGTTTTGGTTTCATAAGAGAGGATTATGGTGGTTTTCTATCACATGTTTAAACCTTGGATACAACTAATTCCAAATATTATTACAAGTATATATAAAAAAATTACCACATGCAAAAAGGTAGTGAGTGTTCATGTAACCTAAGAGAAAGAGATGTAACATCAACCTAGATGACAATGTTTATATGGAAGTTACATTCTCTAGTTGGTCTAAATCCATGATAAAGGATAGAATAATAGGTAGCCTAGATGATGTAAGCTTGATATTGATGTTGATGTTAAATTGGATGTCGATGTTCATGTTGATGTTTATGATGATGTTGATTTTGATGTTGATGTTGATATTGATGTTTTGAGTTTCATTCAAGATGATTTAAGTTGATTTTGAAGTATTTTAGTATGTTTGTTGACATGATACAATTTTTCCATGCTACCCTACATAAGTCTATCACCATGTATGGTACATATGGCTTGTTTGATGCCTTACAAATAGCTAGTGGCTTAGCATGCTTTTGTGTACCTAGTTTTGTATATGTTGAGATATGATTAGTGGAACATGATTCAGGACCAACATGGTCCTAAATTGCACTAAAAAGGAGGACATATACCATGTGAAAAATTGTAAGGATAACATTTTTATGTGGGTAAACATGACATGGGAGAAGGTCAAAGTACCTAACCTCCAAAGTATGTGAAATGTTCAAATATATGAATGATAAATTACACAATGATGAGTCCCTATCTAGACTAATTCTGAGTTTATGAGTTGAGTCACCTGGTGTGTCATTCATTTCATTATGTTGAACCCTAGATCTCCTATGAAAAGATCTAACCCTAGATAATGAGGCATATGAAAATATATGTTTGTTTTCCATCTAGGTGAGGGAGTTGTCCCAAATCCCTCATATGAAGTATATGACATGTGACCTCCATGACAATCCTCAAACTCATGTTAGGTCCATATGGAGGAATCTAATGGTTGCCCTAGTTTTTGGAAATTGGATAAAAGTTTGGTATTGGTAGATGATGGTGGTTAGCATGCTTCTCCTCGACTTAGATGGGTCTTATCTTGAGTGTATAAGGATTGTGAATATCTTATAAATACAAGTGAGATAGTTGTAAAATCTCAATATCAATGATAATGTTGTTCCTTGCGATAATGCATGATGTATGAAATTATATCACTTAAGTTAAAACTTGATATATAAATATATAACTCAGTCATATTAGCTCAGCAAATATTTAAACCATATCATATATGTAAGATGTAACTTTAACACTATGAGATTGATATGTTGATGCCTTGATATCATAGATTGAATAATCATGAAACAAATCCATAGATTCTGACCCAAAATTAAAAGTAATAAACATAATTTGTGTTAATTTGTAGATTCTTGGGGTATATATTAACCATGCATGTAATTTTAAGTTGGTAAAGAAATATAAGGGTGCGTTAATCCTAATTGAAATCCATCATAAAGAATATATCCCCAAGTAATTGTTGACAAGGATTTTGATAACACACCTTAACATTTTGTGAGTATATGAACAAAACCCTAATGTAGTGGGGATAAGTGATTTAAATCATAACATTTAAAGAATCTCATTAATGATAACATGATAAGTCAATGCTCAAAATGTATGAATCTAGATGGTACACCCTTGATGATAACAACCTAAGTGTTCATCCCCATGGTAGTGGATGCTTTAACACCTAGGTTTGGTTTCTTAAGCATGATGGATATCAACATTTACCCTTGATTATGATCTTAGAAAAACTTCAACGATAAAATATTCTTTAAAGGAGGAAAGGATGTGACAACCTGACTTTTTCTCTCCTCTACTATGCACCCCTTCTCTCTATAAGTAACTCATCCCACTCAATTTAATTTCAAGTACATGGTGTGAGTAATTGAGGCTTTATTTTAGTCACATTTTTAGTGTTCCAAAATGTGACATTATTTTGCATGGTTTACCTAAGTTTTATAATTTAATGTATCATACTTTTGCATTTAATTTAGGACCCCGCCCCTATTATGTTATTTCCCATAAGTTTGTCTTGAGTTGTAGAGGATTCACTTATGAATCAAATACTACAATATTAGCACAACTGGATCTCTATATCCCAAGTTGTGAATTTATCAAGTTGCCTTGATTTATTTCTATTTTATCTCAAATTTTTCCCCTTTTGTGGTATGTTTGGGATAACCACATTGGGCCCAAGAATGCATCCCAACCAAGGTTAGTGCTCACACTTTTGACGTTAGTGATCCCCTTTTTTGAGTTTTATCCAATCAAAACCCTCGATCCTTGTCCACAGATTGAGCCCCAAAATCTAATAACATGGTGTCTTCTTCTACCTCCTTACAAGCTTTTGATTGGGTGAGGTGGATCAACATCACAATCCCTTTTGAACCTCCTTTTGATCCATTTGAGCACACAAAGATTCTTATTTCTTCTATCTCTTTCATTTCCCACTCTTTTCTTTTATTTTTTTTGCCGCATTGCACCTCTCCTCTCTTATTCTTCCTTCCTCTACCTTGGGCTACAACCATGGCGACCACCACCAGGATTTTTTTGAAGTTTCCCCCTATTGCAGTTATCGTGGTTGATTTTTATCCCCTTGAGTGCATGGGTCCATGATGGATCTTGGAGGAATCTTTGTAGGGAACTAAATCCCCCACCCCCATCTTGGAAGTGCCTATGGAAGCATGCTCTAATGGGCACAACACCTAGCTCATGCGTTTTTGGCCGAGATCGAGGCGAGCATGTGTTGACTATGACCAGTTAACTGTTAATTCAACACGCCACATCAATAGGATGATCCACACCATTCCCTCTCCCCTAATATATGGTATCGACCCTAGGGACGAATGTGATCTCAGCTCAATATCTAGAAAACCCAGTTGAGATGTATCATCAAATAAAATGGTAGCACATCTTCACTTCTTTGTAGTTCTTGATGTAGAACTTTAAAAAATCATATCTTCCAATTCTTATGGTCAAAATGTACAAATAAATATACCATACTGATCCCCTTGAGATCTACAACTTGGAATTAGTTTCATAACCTGATTGTACTCATAGTTCTCCTATTTTTTAAAATAAACTCACATTTTCTCTTTTTATTATACTATGCTTTTTATATCAAATATTATAAAATAATGACCTCACAAATTTCGCATGACAATAATTAGTAATATATATATAATACAATCAATTATTCTACCTTTAAAAAATAATGAGCCTATACTTAGGTGACCATCCACCTAAATTTGGGATGTACCTCATATGTCCATATTTTCATGTTCTATACTCTCTTCCAGGTTTGGAATTCTTGACTTGAAGAACATTACTCAAGGTCTCCCTATTATGAGTCTTTTAGCATTGAAGGTACATAAGGTTGTGATTGGTATGTCGTAAAACAATTGATGGTGCTGGGAAAAGGCATGATGATGGACAATGAGATGATGACAAGGATCACAAAATCATTACAATGTGTTGTTTGGTAACATGGGCATGGGTGATAGGGATAGGGATGGGGAAAAACTTTAAAATGTTGTTTTTTTGAATGGGTATAGGGATGGGAAGGAGAAAATTCTTTAAAAAACACCTTGTACAAGTAAGAATTGTATTGATTTTTTTTGCATATGTGTACATATAAGTAGTGGAGTCTTGAAAGAAACATTTTTCATCATGATTGACTATGTTTTTCCATGGGGACAAAAGTAGACCAAATTTCCCCATTGAATCACCATGGAATACTTCCCCTTCCCTATTACCATGTCAAACCAAGAAAATTTTTAATTTCACCATCATTCCCCTCCCCAAGATTCACCAGGTAATAAACATAGCCTAAGTGACATGAACCTCGTAAAAGTCATAGAAAACCGACCGAACCTCAAAATGACAAAAAAATTGAATCACAACATTATTATGGACCCTAATTTAGGAAAATATTATCAAATGTACCAAAAACCAACTTGGAGCCTATCTTACCAAAACCCCAATATGGTGCTATCTAGGATTAGAGATAAGAATCTAATGCATGCATATGATCTTGTCTTAATCAGGTGGTTGTTTGTAATCTAGATGGTCAAGGATAGGCTATGAATCTCTATATCAGGTAGATGATTTATTAATTATATGATTATGATTTTCTTGCTTCAAAATTGATATGTATGTATGCTTGTTTACTTGCACATATTGTGACATAGTATTGTAGTATTGTAATTGATGTTTTATGTTGTAGATTTTATAAATTGTATATATTTCATAGACCTTAATGATACATAATTTGTGCACCTACATGTATTCTCGGGATAAGGACACAAGGTTGGGTGACTTACTTGAGTTGTCAAGCTATGACAGACTATGTTGATAAGAGGATTAGCTAATGGCTTTGAGGTTTAAGCACCCTTATGGACCCCTCACTGTGAGAATTTGTTCAAAGGTCTTATGATACATGATATTGTTGGTATAATGTAGTAAAATGACTAAAACATGGGTTTTACATTTTGCTAAGTACTTAGATCTTTTACTCCTATTCATTTACTGCTATAAATCTTTTTAAATAATGAAAACCTTATATATATATGTATGTATGTATCTTTATGTGATATACTCAATACCTGGTTTGTTGATATGCTTGTTTCTCGTATGTTTTAGATTTATAATAGCTCAAGAGAAGTTGTCTTGTGAGAAAGTGTTCAATTTGTACTTTTTGTAAGATCCTAGCTTAGTGTACATGATCAGACTTGTAAAATGTATTCTTAATTGTATAGTTAGAAGGATGCAATTTTTAAAATTAATTGTATAATGATACTTGTTGAATGTTTAGAGTTGTTGATGCTTGTTTCTAGTTATTTGTTCATGTATGGTAAACTTTTATGCTTCCACATTCATTGTTTAAGATTACCATTCAAGGAATGGACACCCAAGTCCTTTCTCCATTGACTTTCTATTCTTTTGGAATTTAGATTTGAGTAATAGATGGTTTTGTGACTAACTTTGTGTGTGAATTTTGTGTATATGTACTTACATATGTGTATGTGGGGGTGGATATGTATAATAATATGTGTAATACATATGCGTATACATATTTTTCGGTCCATATATGCCTCTAGTCAAGCCTAGCAATACTAAAATAAGCATCATATTTCTTCACCAGACCTACCTATATGAGCTATACAGATCAACATTAGATCAGGTTATGTCGGCATGGATACATGACATCATATCTATCTCAATTTAATCCTCACCTCGTTGGTTGTATATCCTGAGAAACAATCATATGATAATTATAATGGCACATCCTGTAATGATTTGACAATTAAGGAAATTCTAGTGATTATGTTTGTTTTAGTATGAGACAATGAATAGATACAATAATGTCCTAAGAATGTATGACTTAATGACATGTGTAGTTCAGGTTTAGGACCTGAATATGAGATCATGTGTATGTTAAAACCACTCATTCTTGTCTAAGTTGTTGGTCAGATATTATTGTGGGAAATTGGAAAACAATAATACATTAGACCAATATGTGTATTCATTGATGCCTACTTCTCATTAGTCATGATATTGTGTATCAAACCAAACACATAGGAACTTGTTATGAACAAGTGTACTGGACATACCCACTTTAAGTGTGACACACGGAAGCCAATAATCGTAGTCAGAATCATACCCCAATCTGACAGTGGAAGTTGTGGTCCGTAGACCTAAAGTTACTATATTGATCACATGTTATTTAGTGTGCTTCAACACTACTCAATGTAACCTTGAATAAGAGTAACTATACAAGTAGTGTTTGGGTACACTATAACACATGGGGATCACTATGAATGGTGTAGATGAAATTTGTCTTTTCCAATGGAGTGATATCCTAGCCACTTGATGAGTGAGACTATGAAATGCATGACAATGCTCAGTGAGTTAATATATGATATTGAGACCCATTATATAGAAATAGTCTACCCTAGATAAAGAAATAAAGATTGAAAATTAATAGGATGACATTTTTCCTTGCTTCTAATTAAACTAGGATATTAGAGACAAAGGGATACAATCATTGTAAAAATGACTGTGACATCAAGTTTGAGTTATTCTCCAACTTATCTAATTACTTGGGTGGCAATGAAGTCTTTCTAGATACCAATCACTACTTGTGAAGTCATAATTTGATTATGGACATTACTACCAATATAATGTCAAGCCTATATGATCCCACACATAGGATGAAATGAAATAGGAGTATAATTGTGGACATCATTGGAAATATTTCAAGTTATATTGATTATTAAAATGTTCATGTAATCAACTAGAATAATACTGTAATAAAATCTAAGACAATTAGGTAAAAGGTTTAAGATGATTTATTAATTTTAAATTATTAACTTATATGATAATTGGATTGGCTAGACCTGAGCAATCGATTGAGGTTTCCATCTCGGTGACTACAAATGAGTTATTTGATTAATGTGATTAATTGATTTATTAGTTAATAGCATGATTCTAGAATATTCTAAGTGCATGTTTGGTTGTTAATGAGAGGTCTACTTTGAATGCAGCCATGCCTTTTCGTTTCCTAGGGTTTTGGATATCTTGTTTTTTACCTCTTCTATTTTAACAGGCATGACGACTGGGTCACAATATACAAACTCTTGTACGAGAACCCTAGCCATATAAACTATGAGAGATAATAAAGGAGAGAACAATGCTAGCATGTTTCTAATGAAAGGCTACTCCTTTCCCTTCGACTCAAGCAACACGATGAGGAGTACATTTAGATGCAGATGTGTGACCATGTTCAGAGGATGTCTTCGAAGATCGTCCATGTGAGCGTCACACACTACTATACAAGGAGAACATCATTTCACTTGGTCCATGACAAGGTATACCTTATGCACCCTCTTTCTGAATACATCATTGTTGACGAGATCTCCTTGTAGGAAACATGGAGAATTTTTTGTTATTTCTACTTTTGCCACCTCTATGACTCTTCATATATTATTGTTGAATAAAAAGACATCTGTTCAATAATGAAATGCATCAGATTGGAATCAAATGATCATCATGGTATGTAATATAGATAGAAGGGTTTACATCTAGATATAAAATTAATATCACACATTGAATCTCACCGTCTCCACACCCCTTTATATACGGTATGGATATAAACTACAAATAATGTTTATGAAATATTTAGTTTTATGTGTTAGGCAGACTTCCCACATGTGAATTTAAACTATATTTGTTATGTTGATTGTATATCAGCGAAAACTTTTCAACAATCCAGTACAAAAATGACATGTATTCCAATTGACGATATTATTTTGTGTGTGAAATTATAAAAGCATGGTATGAACTGATTGGAAGCCCATTCCTACTTATTGGTGAAATCTACATGTGGTTTATTTTTTTTTTTGATATAATTATGTCTCCTTGAAGCTTACCCGTGGGTCACTTGTTCTAACCATAGGCCATGACAATGAGTTAAATAAACACCATCCCTTCAATACTTTGGACTTATAACATACATCTACACTAATTACATCCGAAAAATACTATTATCTAATTAATAACTTTATGGAAGTATTCTATTTTGTTATTAATCAACAAAATCAAGCAATATTTTTAGCTAGATATTTGTCTTGGAGGTGAATCAATAATGACGAAGCAATACAATTGCGTGTAGAAACTTTATGTTTCATATTGATCTCAAGCTCGTACATCACATGGGTTTATGCCTAGTTTAAAGAATAGTGTGTAGGCTAGAAACACATTTTTCAATTTGAGCTCGTATTGTCTACTTTCTCTATACCTAGATATATATTGAAAAATTACATGATTTTCATATAGACGTCAAGTGAGTAACAAAATTCCACTAAAATAGATAAATTTACTATATGAAAAGACTTACATTAAATTAGAAAGGTAATATTGATCTATTTAATTTGTCATTAACAACATATGGATTACTAGGGGGTAAGATATTCTATCACATGAATTATCCCAACTAAGGATCATCTCAAGTTATAGTGTTTAAAAGGCCACTTATAGATATCAAGTGAGATTTTATAATTAATGAAATGATCATATCCTTCCAAGTTGTATTATGTATTTTTTTTTTCAAATGACTTGGTATATATCTAACTAACTTGTAGGTAATTGATAGTAATTCTCTTAGCACACCTTATATGGTCCAGGGTTTTATTGATCGTGCCACTACTTGGTCTGTGCATAGTACAAAAGTACATTGCCTCATTGGCATATGACCTACATAAACAACAAGGTTTACTAAAAAATGATGACAATTACACATTTACTTTGTAGTATTGTTTTTATATGACTTCTAATATACATACTTATATAAATCATTGTTGATTTTTACCCCAGAATTCTTTCGAAGAATGTTTAATATTTATACTACAATATTTTTTGTTTTTTTTTGTTATTTTTAGAATATTATAAAAAATTCATGTGTGGATTGTCATGATTAGTCCCTATAATAATTGATAAATCTTCTTATTGTTACACAATCTTTGTCAACTAGTCAAATTTTACGGAGACAAATTAATAGAAGAATGAGACTCTATGTTGGCCCAGCTAAGCCCGACTTTGAAAAACTACTTTCTAGTCTTTGCTAATCTTTCTACAAATGGTGACCGTCTTCCTAAAAGATGGAAGTCATTGGAAAGGGGAAGATCAATGCCGAGAAAATGACAAGCCACAACCTAATCAATCACCTAGAAACCCGTCGCAAAATGAAAAGAGGAGAGCGGGATCCCGGCTACTACTAGACAGCCTAGACCCTTCAGACGAACCCCTATTGTTTGGGTGTGAATATTTAGAGCAAAAGCCCGCCTCTCTATTTGGAATCAAAGAAGAAAGATTTCTCTATTTCTTTTCAAAATTATGTGACAACTGAGAGGATGGTAATTTTAAAAAATGTTTGTTCGTATGATTGGGATTTGAATTCATTTATTGGTGACCACCAGAGTTCGACAACCACGCAATCTCTTGTCAGCTATTCTTTGCATCTTGTTCTTTGTAGTAGCATGTCTTTTATGGTATCGCTTATTCCCCATGGTGCTTCGGGTCCATGGTCTCCATGAACTATAATATAGGGTAGTGATACAAAGTCTAAAATAAATGATGAAATAAATCAGACGAATGACAGTGATTAACATGGGTGTGTATATATTCTGTATTTCTCTTTGTATAAACGTGTAATATAAAATGATATTTGACTATACATAAATTATCACGGATGAACACCAGTGCAGAACCTGACTGTTCCTAACCACACCGATGACTGAAATAGTAAAAAATTATAGACTAAAGATTAGACTGTTTCTAAACAGGACCGGACCGACACTAGACTTTCTGGTCCATAAATGGTGTTAATTACATCTAATAGTAATGTAATTATAATACAAAATATATGCACTAATTTGAATAAAATTATTTATATTGAGTTAACGTAACTACAAGTGTAATTATATTCTATATAAATCTGTCCATGAAAATGAATTGCATACCGAGCTTCAAAAAAATCTATAGACCACACACCAAGAGTGTAAACGATCTAGAACCAAACAAGACCGAATGTGCCGATCCATCCAGTTCAATAATCTGGACCGATATAGAATAATCCGGGTTAGTTTGAAATAATCAAAATCATATAAACTATTGGAATTCCGAATTGCATATTGTACATCTAGACCTTTGTTCTAGTTTAATAATTCTCTAAATATTAGGTTTATATCTGATGAACGCATATTCATCCTAGTTTTAGATACATTTTCAGTCTAGTTTAGCATTCATACAGCTTAAATTTTGTCAAGAATAACTTTGTTTTGATCTATTTATATTTTAATATTAATTTGTAGGAGTTGTATACTTTTCTTGACTCCCTTTGCGGGTTTTTGATTATATCACTCTACAACAAGTTTACCTAGGGGGTTCACTGAAGGTCGACATGCCAATCGACCTTTAATTTTCAGCTAATATCAAGTATCGACAGATTCATCGACACTTTGGTTGATACTCAATGCTCGATAGCTCTATCGATCCACTAGATCGACATCTAGAAGGTCGACATTCAATTCATCGATGATCAAGGTCGACACCTCTGTCGACCCTCCAGCTCGGCAACAATACCGGCCAACTATCGACAAGAATTCAGCCAATCGGCCAACAATCCTGTCGACACGCTTATCGACGTACACAACTGCTCGACAGCCCCGTCGATTGGCATCGATGGAAAGTGGTCGACACCGATAGGGAATGCAAGAGGTCGACAACCTTGGCCCTATAATAGTCCCCCGACACAGTCGTACAACTGATCTCAGATTTTTTGGAGACATAAACGCCGAAAGGCTGTCGCTGGGATTAGAGTAAGGATGATGCCTGTCGACCTAGCTGTTCGACGCTTATCGACCTCAATCATAGATCGACAGATCTCCTTCATCGTAACTCCAAATCCGTCGATCTCCCTTTTCTAAGGCGATCGATCTCTTCCCTGAGCTGTTGTCGGTCCACCTGCTTCCACTGCAAGCAAGGGTTAGCTCCTAAAGGAGAAAGAAGGAAGGAAGTCTTCCTCACACACTACGCCGAGCTACTTCCATCACCATCATGACCGTGATGGCCTCCTCTTCCTCTTATTGTGATATTAATCTCGCCATGTCAAGGGAGTAGTCTTTTCACTGGGGTGTGGGGACTCGCCCCACTACCCGTATCTTACAATTTCATTCATGTTACAATTCTTGTATGAACCCATCTAATTCATAGGCAATCGTTTATTGCATTTTTTTGGATTGATCACCCGCTTTACGTGATTTATTATAATCTTTTACTGTAAGAAGTTCAATGTTTAAGATTTGAATACCGATTTACTTTGGTTGGCACCCTGATGAGAACTTCCGATGGAAAGTCTCCAGAGTAGTGGATAGAGGATCCGTAAGTAACGAGTCATTAAGCTTACAAGGATATCTACTCATCCAAGTTTCTGACATCGAAAGGGAAAACTTGTATAATTCCAATTATATCTTCATACAAGTTTGGATTTAAATGTTTGCACAAATACGAGTAGTGGCGGTGAACCCCAGTTCCACCCTAGTGTTTCCATCCATTGATAACTAGAACCTTAAATCTAGTTCTTTTTATTCTTGCAATCTTAGATTAATCAACCGAACTCAACTTTTGTGATAAACACTAGTTCTTGCTAAGTTACTTCGATTAGATAATTCTTAAAAATGTTGTCCCTTGTGATTCAATCCTCAACTATATTGTGATAAGATTTGTCCACTTGCAGGTGGTATTATTGCACTTTGATTTTGGTAAACTCTGGAAATTATATTCTTAGTGAATTTGCAGTGCAATAATAATCCACGTCAATATCCGTTTTAGGTTAGACATTGTTGAGTGTATGTTGACATTTGTTAGTCTTATAGTAGACACTTTCGTTGCGGTGAGCAAATATCGATCCAAACCCAACTGACAATCCATTAGGTCTAGCTCGGCCCCAACCCATGACATGTTCACTTTGTAAATTGTGGGAGTACATGCTTCAGTCCAATCTGGTCTAAGATTGACCAGACCGTGGATCAGACAAATGAACAAATTATGTATAAGGTATCTTTATATTTACAGTTAAGATAATCCACAAACATAAATTCACTACTAATGCATACCATTTTTGATGTTTATATTACATTAATGTTGGTCAGAAAAAGAAGTTAAAATAATGATAGTAGTAATTAGTTTTGTCTTGGTTTTATAAATGAAGTTACCAATGCATAAAGCTCAAATTGTAGTCCAATAGACTTATTCTTTTTGGAACAATCGAATTCTCGATCCATCATTTGTGGTAACTTGCTTTCGATCTGGGTCGGTTTTATTTTGGTGTTCAGTTTGGTCCAAATCTGGAGCTATTGCCACCCAGAATAGTTCATATATGATCATCCGATTGTCATTTATTGATTAAAGATTGTTCGTATAAAGCGAGAAAGATTCTCATAACTAGCACGAAAAAAGGAACTAGAATCTTTAGGCGTTAGTTAGCTGGCCACTTAGAGAGGGTTTTTTGCTAAAATAACAGAATGTAGAGGTTTTGATTTCGAAGAAAGTGAGAGGTATTGTGAAAGCACTCTTTCCATTTATTATTAGTGTCCGTTTAATTTCGATCGGCCAGGGCCCGTGAGTGAATTTTGATGTCCACGAACAAAAGCATGAAGGGTACATACGACTGAAGCCCAACGAACATAGCAGGCCTCGTTAACTGTATTCGTTTGACATTACCAGCGGCTGTGTGTAGAGGTCTTTTTCGCGGACTTTTGAGTGTACTGTCTTTAGGCGGGGAACGGTATAAGTGCCACGATGGATCAGCAAAATGCTGGATTCAATTCTTGTAGAGTCGAAATGTAGCACCTTATGTCTTCTAACTCCGACCAAAGAAGGAAACTAATAAATAGTAACTCCTCCCTCCCTCATTTTCCTTCTCTCTCCCCAAGTAGCATTAAATACTGAAACCTCTTCAATAGTCTTCAGGAGGTAGATACAAATTTTCCCATCCATTCCATTTGCAATTTTCATGTATGTGCAAGTTTGCCCCAAATCTCAGTGGGAACTCCATTAATTCTTGACCGTACTGCCTTCCCCCTCACCCGGTGCCTATATAAGGCATCCTATGATGCCTCAAGGCGAGTACATAAAGAGAGGACCACCTCGTTCTTCCTCGCTTTCGGCTGCTCAAGATCGATCCTGCTACCTATCCTTCTTCGCTGGAGTTCTATGAATCAATGGCCAAGTACCTCCGGTAGGATGAGCTGCGACCACTAATCCTTTAAATACCTGCTTACTAGTTAGGTATGTTGGTCATCGTCATAAGGGATGACACCAATGTGTCGAGAAGATAGGAGAAGGAGGTCATGGATCAGTGGGTGACGAGAAAAGAAACCTTCAGTGGCACAAGAAAAGTTTTCCACTCTTGGAGCACCCAACCATGAATCACGCTTCTTCCTAGGCGTATCGATGCTCCATAAACGTGGGGAGATCATTGGTGGAAGATTTCATGGGCCTGACCGATGGGGAAGAGTTTTCAGAGATTTTCCTTGCGGCGATGCTCTGTTTCCTTGCAGAGACAGAGGCTTCATGTCGGGGAACCTGCAAAGAGAGGAGAAGGCCACCCGGATTCGGTTCCTGGCATAACGGACTCCAGTCCCAGACCCACAAATCGGAAGATAAAGGTAATACATTTAAAAGGTTAATTGTTGATGTGTCGAATAGTGATTGACTGAGAAACATTTATCTTATATTGAAATAGTGGTAACTCAGATTAAGAAGAACTATATATGAAAATTGATCAAGAGAGTGAAAGGAATTCAATAAGAATATTAGCAATGTCTAGATTTGCTTATAGTTTAAAAAGTATCAAAACTTACCATCTTTAATATGATTTATGCATTAGAATCCTAATTTATATGTTTTGATGATCTTGATGTGATCAACTGATCTTAATGATTAAATATGATCTTTTATGAATAAAAAAGAGCAACTTGAAAGTTATTTGAGCTTAGCAACCCATAATTTGGTAAATTAGGGTTTCCTTGAAATGAAAGGTGTATTTAATGAAGGATTAGGGTTTGTAACCTAATGAGACATGAAAAGTGGAAACTACGGTTTGAGAAGCCAAAACACTAGTAAAATACTAATGTTAAACTAGAAACCCTAACTTGAGGATCAAGTCAGTCTTAAGGATGATTTGGATAAGATAGTATTACATGGGTGTGTTACATTAACTTTCAGGGTGAACTTGCTTGGTTGATTGGTTGATTTCTTGCTCTTGCTTGGACATCTAGACTCCTGATCAAGGAATGTGGCTACAACTAAGATTACTCGTCTTAGTTTCATGACATTTTCCCAGGTTTCACTAGTTTTCTTGAAATTAACTGCTTGGATGAACTTTAATTCTTACAACTATAAATTGACTACGACTATCACCATATATATGTGCATGACTAGGTTAGATCCTAATCCTCCTCTGAAACTTTGTGTATATGTGAGAAATTGATGATCTAGGTATTGGTCTACCTTGGGGTAGGATCAAAAAATCATCATAAGTTGAGGTTTGGTCTACCTTTCGGTAGGATCATATGACTATACAGCTCTAGGTATTGGTCTACCTTTCGGTTCAGACCAAAATAGGCTATTAAGGATCTACCATATGAGAGAGGTAGTATCCATGTCCACTGCAAGGACAACATAGAGGTTTGAATATATATGGATTGATTAGTTATGTTTATGATGTAAAGTTTGATCTGTTAAACAATAATTTTGTTACAATATGTTGTTACAACTAGATGCAAACATTTTTTCCCCCCACATACTAGTATAATTTGTTATACTGACTGACATTTTGTTTGTCAGCATTCTAGGATAATCTGATGTTACGTTTATAAGATTAATGGATAGTGGATATTCAATAAAAGATGACATTGAAAAAGAACAAGGCTATAAAATGTTTGGAGTAATATAGTTAGATAGTTCTCTCCTTGGGTAAAATTCTAAAATCCCATCTTTGAAAGGTATGTGAAAAGAAAAAAAATTATATCTTGCATTAAGCTTAGTTGTGGTAGAATTATTAATTATTTTTTTCATTTACAAAACTATATGATCTGATTTAGGATAATGGCTATATCTTCTTGGTCTTCCTTGATTGGGGGTTGCTGTGATGTGGGGTCATTAAATTTAGTATCAGAGTCTGGTTTTCCATATAATCTCTAATAATTACTAAATTTTGCAAATTCATTAGAGCCCAAAGGGAGTTATTAGAGAAGTTTCCAAAGATGGAGGTGTCTAGAAAAGGATCACGATCCGGGGGCTAGCAAGATTTGCCTCCTCCCACTAGTTAATTTATGAGGACTCTCAAAATCCATGTGACTACCTGGCCAAAATCTGAGGATTTGACTCGAAATAAGGTGCCTCTAGGATTTCTTATCTACTTTCATCCCTTATTTACCCTCTTTCACTAAACAAAATGTAAGTGCTTAAGGTTTTATCTCTCTCCACCTCCTCTTGAGTTTTGGTGTTAAAGTGTTAGGATTTAAGGCATCCTCTGCCAAATAATAAAAGTTGACATAATGATAAAGAGAAAACATTTGATGGATTTCTCTCTTAAAGGTAAACCCTAGATGGAACTAGGGCCTGTTTGGATAAACAACCTTAGTAGGACAAGAGAATCACAAAATCCTAAGGTACATGTTGTAGACCCTAACCTCAACCCAAAACCCTAATCCTGGGGTATGAGCAGAGTAAAAGGAAAATAATAGTGCCACCCTGGTAGACATAAAGCAGTGGAGAGAAAGCGAGAACCCAATAAGTTGGATGCCTTAGTTTTTCCATGCATGAAAGTATGTAGGCAAGCATGATATACGTAGAGGTTTGGGGTATGCATGTGAAACATAGACAATAAGTGGTTGAATGACCCCTAGTGCAAACTTTTGGTTTTGCTAACCCAACCTAGGTTGGGTCGACCCTTGAAAAGGAGAAAATATCTATGAGCGACATAACACCCTAAATCGGAAGGTTATTAGTGACCAAAAAGTTTAAAATACTCCAGGTAGGAACCCTAACAAGTGTGTACCGACTCAGATACGAGTAGAAGATAGGCTTGCACCTACATGGAAGTGAGCAACATCAAGGCTACCAGTGGGTTTAGTTCTAAGCCAGAGGGGTAATGCCTATTGGTTTATGTGATAGGCATATTAGAGGAAATGAATATGAAGCTTCGTGTTATGTAATGAGATAATATGGTATATGTTGATCTCAGTTGGGCATAAAATTTGATAGTACGCTTCATCATATAAGGTAGACCAAGTGAGAATAAGATGTGAATTTGTAGGAGCCTCAACCTCATCTACAACGAGGGGACCCCTAGTGTTAGGACCAATGATAGGTTAACTCCTGAGAGGATGGGACCTAGAAAGAGAAAGGATGGCAACCTAGATTCCAAGGTATGAGGAATCACAAGAAGATTATGTATGATAGGTCCTAAACTAGACTACCACTAAGTGGATGAGTTGGGTTAGTGCATGAATGATCCCTAGAGGCTCATAGGATCCCCTGATAGGTCATATATATGGTGCAACACCTTCTAACCGTCTTCCTACCTTATCGATGGATCCCCTCTTTGCAGATAGTTAGTTCTGTGGATATCTCCTTAACAAAGAAACATGCCACTTTAGAATTCACATGGTGGATAACTCCCAACCGTCTTTGATTCCATGATATAGATTAGGGTTGGGCCATGTATAGCCTTTAGGCTTCATTGACCCACTGGTCAGGGCTATGGAACCTGGATCAACTCCTTCCCCTTTGGTCTTTCTTGGAAATTGTCATCTTTGCTCAACTCACACTTAGTGAATCACCCTATAGCTCGAGGAAGCTCGACCCTAGTTTTGCCTAACTCAATGTAGATCCAATTCAGCTCGTGCACTTGGTCATATCTCTGACCAAGGTCTTCTTCTCATCAGGTAGCTCAAACACATCATCATCTACTAAGTTATTGTTCCTTAGTCATCTTGGTACTTGTCATTGTGACACTAAGTCCCTCTCTTGGATTCATTTGCTCCTTGGGAGCAAAGTGTGTAATAATGAGAGACAAGGGTATCATCATGCTTTGAATGATTTAATGATTGCTAACTTTTAAACTCCTATGTGGTTAACCATAACATTCACTCAATCTCATGTGCATACATTTAATATGTTAGTATGAGTAAAAGTTCCAAGAAATGTATTCTTCCGTGGAACCCCAATGAACTACAAGAACCAACGACACGATATCCATTAGTAACTAAGAGGAAATTGTAATCGAGCCATGAAGTAAATCAAATATGAGACCATGAAAAAGGCGATAGGTAGTATAGTTACAAATTACGTGTGCTATGTGGTAGGTGGTTTTTCCAGACTTAGTGGGGGTCATGTAGCACATCGAGCTATCTTGACATGCTTGAGGATAGCATGGAGATCCAAGAACATGAAAGAACATCATGATTTTACGATAGAGGTAGAAGACTCTACGATCTATAAGATCTTAAATTTTCTTCCATTGGAGATACAAAAAGTGTTATTAAAAATCATTGATTCCTTGAACGACATGGACATCTCATGTAGGTATATGTACAAAGCTAAAAGGATTATGTGCAAACTAGAAGAGTATGGAGCTTGTCTTATAGATCAATACACCTTCAGCTAACTAGCAAGAATGCCCCCACCAGTCCATGGGGTATATAGACTGGAGGCATGTAGAGCCTGGCTTAATTCAGGAGGATGAAACTTAATAACTAACTTCAACATTACACAATGAGGGTACTCTATAGAGAATACACAAATGCAATGAAAAATATGGCCTTTAATGGGGTGACCAAGGATTCCGATTCTGTGGAGTTTAAAATATGAATGCTTACAGAACAGTGGTTGTTGGGACCCTCCCTCGTAGAGATTGGGTACCCACAATCTTGTAATCCCTTTTGTTTATGACCCACTATGGAACATGATAAATAAAAATTCCCTTGTGTTTAATAAAAAAATGAGACCTCAGTTCTTAGACCGTCATCTAAACACCATTATACAACATCCTTGGCCTTTTGCCCGTAAGTATGAGAGCCCAAAATTGAAAGGCATGTTACTCGTTCCCTATAACTGTTGGCTTTGTTACCAGATATGCGAGGATATCATGTTAAATCTATAACGTGGTGGAAGATTCCCACAGGTCGAGGGGTGTGGTGAATCAGCTTGTCAAAGATGGATTCACTTGTAGGGAGCTCCCCACAGAGTAAATGAGAATAGAATGTCTGTGTTTGGAGGGACCCTTTCTTTTAATTTAGTGTTATTTGTGTAATAGCCAAATCAATAGTGATGATGTAATGGTTAAAAAAGGTTATTAAAGTCATCATTAATGTGTGAAGTGGATAAATTTCATAGTTTAGAGTATCAACTGGGGCTCATAGACAACCTTCACATTGGGTAAAGGTCAAAGGGAAACTATAGTGTCCAATAGGCACACAGGAAAATATTAAATTATTGTACCTCTTGTAAGTGGCCCATACCTTCATCCAACAACCCACCTGCGGATGAAACGTTAGATAATTGAGACAGAAGCTATAATTATAAGAAGTTGGCACAAGAGCCTTATTGTTCCATAGTCTCATACTTTACACAAAAGTCAATGTAGAACCAATGAGAAGGGATGTCAGAAAAGTTATGATGCTTCTTACATTGACATTTGCATTTTGGATGCATTTTAGAACCTAAAATGAAACTTCAGCCACTCTCCATCACAAAAGAAAATATATATAAATAAAACTACATATTTTAGTTATTATGCCTTTTATTTTGTGGTGAAAAATGATTTTCCATTTTGAATTCGAAACTGAAGTTGACACGTTATCATTCTTTTACTTTTTACCCGCTAGAAGCTCTAGTGTTTTTTTTATAAGAGGTCATGCAATTCTATTAAAAATAAAGAGCTACAGCTATGCAGACTAGCACCTGCATAAGATCATGTTTGGAACAAACTGAAGTAACTGATATGATGAGATAAAAAGTGAGGAAGTAAAAAGTTCCATGGGGAGGCAACCCTTAGACAAGCCTCTTAAAGATGGGTATCAAGATCTAAGCAATCTAAAGATAAAAGACAAAAAATATATGTTGATCCATCCAAAGCACACTATCAGAATTCCAATTCTTCCTCCAAAATCTCCTCTAGGGTGTAGAAGACGTCACCTGCTACAGTGTTATTTTCTGGGCTTTATTCAGCTGGAGTCATCCTAGATGACGTCGACGCCTATCCTGCAAGCATGTTGAATAGCGAGATCTAATAATATCTTTAATAAAATGATATGTAGTGGATTTTTTACGGTATTAAATTTTCTATGATTTCTTTCTATCCAGATGTGCCATAAAAAGGTGATAATGATGTCTTCTGGGTGTAAATTTGCTACTCTATGCAGAGGTTTTATATTAAAAGGTATAGCAATAAGGTTTTGATTATAAGATCTACTATCAAGAAAGTTTTTGATGATAAGTTTTGAGACTGGACAATTTTTGAAAATATGTTCTGATGTTTCTAATTTGGCTAGGCAGAGATAGCATCTTGAAGGCCCAACAAAACCTCTCTTTGTAATGTTTTGGTTGCTGAGAAGCTTGTTGTTTAGTAGGAGCCAGAAGAAAATTTTGTGCTTCTGGGACCATTTGTTTTTTTCCTGAGAAGGAGTAGCTAGGGGTGATGCCTCTGTAGGTAAGGAAGGTGTAGGCTGCCTTTGGGGTGTATAACGCCCCCCATCTCCAAGAGATGTTATTCTTTGTGTTGAATTCCAACTCATGAATGATGTTGTTTATTTTCGAATTTTCTAGGTTTGTTTGAAGGATCCACTTAAGAGCATTTGTTTTTTTGCTGGTGAGAAGATTGAGGGCTTTAACTATAGAAATAGAATCTATTTTTTGGTATAGACCGTTGTGGATGCATGTTCTTGATAGTATTTTGATGAAACCAAGGGTCTTTCTAGAAGTTGATGTGGTAGTGAGCGTGTGGAGGGGTATGTATGATATTTCTGATCAGAGGAATGTGTTTGTTAATGTATTTCCAGAGAGGAGAAGGAATGTGTTTTGTGGTTTTATACCATGGTGGAATTTTTTTGTAGTATTTTTGCTGGATGAGGTCACTCCATATCTTCTTTTTGTTTTTTGCCAAGGTGTTTATGATATTAATCACTAAGCATAGAGCATGAGTTTCAAGATCGATGATGCCGCATCTACCAAATCTCATGGGAGCTGAGATGGTATTCCAGTTAACCAGGTGGAGGTGTTTTCGCTGGACATGTGAGTGATTTTGATTATTCCATAGAAAACTTCTCCTGATTTTATCGATGATATTTTTTGTTTTGGTAGGTAAGGGAATGCAACTGGGGTAGTGTGTTGTAATGGGGGTAATGACACTGTTAAGGAGAGTTAAGCAGCCAACAAGATTGAGGAAGTTATTTGTCTATGAATTTAATTTTGTGTTGATCTTGTCTATGATGGGAACCCATATAGAATGTGTGATATTTAAGGGGGTGATGGGTAAGCCAAGATAGTTGATTGAGAACTCTTCATGCTTGCATTTGAGGAGAGTTTTATATCTATTGATGATGTGATGATCAGTGTGAACACCAAAGATGGAAGACTTTTGGAGGTTAAGTTTCAGTCCCAAGATGTATGAAAATATTCTGATGATTCTAATGGTATTTATGATGGTGTCGTCTTTTAGTGAAACCAGGATGATGGTATCATCCGCAAACTATATGATGTTCTCCTTGCATTCAGAGGGGGATTAAATAAGCCCATGGGTAGAACCAAGTTTGATTATCCTTCTCTAGTGTTATTGTTGTTGGCCGTTAATGCATGCAACATTTTTTTCGAAGAATTGGTTATATTATTAGTCAAAGATTAAATCAATATATGCAATATATGCTTACATCAAGGAGCTAAGGAGCACCAGTGATGCAAAAGCAAAAGAGAACTAAAACTTAGACCTCTTGGCGGGGTGGTAAGAAAATCAGGAAAAGCAAAAAGTAAGATACAAGTATACAACCCACAAACGAATCTCATATAGCAGAGAATTTTATGCACCTAGCCACTAGTGAAGACAAAATGTTAGATGGATTGTGTCAATGGACAGATCTTGTCACTTTGAAAATTTTGATATCTTGATATTAGTTTTGAGAAGAAACAAACTCATTTCATTTTATAATCTTGATATTTATTTTGGGAATCTCTTTCTTGTATTCTAGTTACCACTTTGAATTATTGTACTATCTTGAAATTACAATGATAACTAGACTATATTTTGTTATCCCCATAGTCCACCAAGCAATCTTCCCTAGATTTGATCTCATAACTCTTTATTTTTAAAATAGCTCAATAATTAGATTTAGTACAATCCTAGCTGACCTATATTTTCTCTTCATGGGGTCCATGTGTGGTTTTGTTCCTCCGGGAACTCATGGATAGGTGATACAAAGATGGAGTAGAAGAGACATGCAGGAGTTATCATCTATTGAAGACTAGATAGGAATCAATTCTTATTTTCAATCTTGCAATTATATGCTTAAACCTTTTGTGACTATGATGTGAAAGCATGATTCTAATAAAAATTGTTTATACTTTTGATACATTTTGTAAACATTTGACTATAAAGATCGAATCTTTACAACATGGTATAAGAGATATGAATAGTAGGCACTCATGCATGTCTTGTGGAAATTAGGTTTAAATAATTAATACACTTAGAATTTAGTCAAGTAGTTTACAACCAACCCTAGTCTTGCTAACCCTGTCCACCTAGCATAGAAATATAAAGTTAGGTGAATTTGTTGTCTAATACACCATTTAGTAACATCAACACATTAGTAAATTGAGATGAGGTGTCTAAGGAAGGAGGTTTAGTGAAGGTTTTGGCATAGTTACTCCCGGTCCACTTTGGTGGTGGTGGGGTTTCCTCACTTTACATATGGACATGGCCAAGGTAATTTTTACTACTTGGGAAAAAGCATAAATCATAGACATTATTGTCAACCCAAATTAGGATGTAAAAGAAATATAGAATATGTGATAACTGATATTGAATGATGTAGTAATTGAAAGGTGAATAGTTGGACTAGAAGCCCTAAGTTTGAATCCATTAATCTCCTTTGACAATGAATCTACTCTAGTGAATCCATAAATATTCTCTTCACTATTGAGTCAAATAGTTTGTGTGATGAATGTTAGCAAATATGATTGTGACTTACTCATCTTATTCATTTTGGCCATTTTCAATTTTTCCTCAACAAAAATTTCCATCATAAATATTATTTTCTTTATAATACTATATGTATACGAAAAAAATGATTTCATGGAGTTTTGTCGATGATTTCTCGAGCTAAATCACAATTAACAAATGTATGGGAAACATCATTGAGGAGAGTCACATGGAATTCTTAAGACCTAAATTTAGGGTTTAAGAGAGTGAAGGATGCTATGTTGTACTTGACATGCCTATCCAGATTTATAGTTGAATCCTTTTAAGGGGGTGGAGAATAATACACTAGACCATGGATGTATCGATTTCAAGGATGAAATCCACTTTAAGAGGTGGAGAGTTGTAACATATTGGATTTTGATACAAAATTTAATATTTGAGCTATTATACATAAATATTGTCAAATTGAAGATCCTTTTTGTTAATTTTCCATTCATAATTGATCTTCATTGAGTCTTTTGATATGCAAGAACTAAAGTGAAACTTTTTCTCATTTTCATTTGTGTATCCCATTTGAGACCCAAAATTGAAGAAATGAACTCATTTATGAACTCTTGGCATTGACATCACACAAAAATATTATTTGCATTATTAAATAATTATATTGGTATTAATTAAGAAATTAATTTATTACCCACCTCAGAATCATAAATATAAGAGCTAGTATTTTTGAAATTTTGATTAAGGTAAGATTCATCGTCAAAAATGTGGTTAAGAAGGAGCAAAAACTTCAGAAATAAAAATATTTTAAGTAAGAGAGATTAAAGAGTAAAATAAATCCAGTTAAATGTCTGGTGAAACAAGGCTTTGGCCATCTCTAACCCCGACAATGCTTGAAACCCAACCCGCAAACCTGTGTTTGCCATGACAGAACTGGAGGCGACAAGACCCCCCTTCCACCCACTCATTTTCAACGATCCAAATTGGACTGAAATGACCATCTGACCCCTACCTGAACTAAAGTGGAACGGTGTTGCTAACCCCTCATTTTTAAAAGGAAGTAGTCGCTGCGTGGGCTGACTCCAAAACTGGCAGAACGCAGTTAGCGGTATCTTACTTCTCCTCCTCATCAATTTATCGTTGAAACTCTAGGAGGACCCGACCCTATATCAACACCTCATGTCCATGTCCTTCTCGTAACCATTGGAGAACCTATACAACCACTTTGGCCTTCATTGCATCTCACCAACCTCCATTCATCATCAACATTGACAACAAGCAAAATCACAGGAAATAGGGGCCAGTGTTGACTGAACCACCAAGCCATCACTACTACTTTGCCCCTTACTCCACATCCATCACCTTCACCATGAGGAAAAATGGAAGATCAAGCCCTTACTCACTATCATCTCAGTCACTATTGAGTTGCAAATAGATGACCCACAACCTACCCCGATCACCTCATCTTGGTCACTAATCATCGGTGCTCCTACCAATCACCCCTTTGAAGCTAACATAGACATAGCATGCAGCTATCACTCCTCCAACCTCCTCTCCTGAATATGTTGTACTAGAAGCCTAGGTTGGGTCTCACCAGCCGCAATGGCTCCTCCGTGCCCCCATCACAACACTACAATGATGCCATTAGAAACTGAAGTAGCTAGCATTTGCCCATGTGAACTCACCACCAAAAAATGCTATCACAACGGAGCCACATGTCTGTGATGGCCCTACAACAATAACTAGGGAGTCTAGAGTTCTACCAACATTTGTGTTGTCATCAAGGTACCCTGAAACCTTCTACTATCCTCTATATTTTGACCATCCAATTCACTAAAACACGACAATAGTATGACTATTAAGTTGATTACTAACAAACATAGTCACAACTGTTGGCATGAAATCTCAGAATCATGGAATGACCCATCTTTTGCTTATTCAATACATAGATAAATCAAGATGTGATTTGAATATAACAAAATGCACAACTAGAAATTCAGAATAAATCAAAACATTTGCGAATTGATATAACCAGCTACGTATACTATATTTTTCAACTAATTAACCTAAAATGATATTTTCCTTATCGATTCATTTAATGGAGGTAATCATGTAATGAATAAGTAAGGATATTAATGAACATGTATGGGGAGTTGGATTGAATGGACAAAAATTGTACCTCTATGTTTGTTATTATATTGCACCCCTAGAAATGTGGAAGCCACAACCTAGTAGATAATTACCCTTTTCAGATAAATGTGTATCATTAAAAGTTATGCTGATGTATGGCACATATCAATATATCATATAATATTGATATAAAGGGATATTATGTAATATATGATGATATGAATTATGTATCAAAGGGACATGGGTAATTCTTTGAACATCATATGTGACCACATGTATAAAATGACTACTATACTAATGAACCCAATACGATATGATATAGAAACCAAAAATGTTATAACCTCAAATTTTTTCTTGTAACTAAATAAATTGAAATGCATTTACACAAGAGAGAGAGACTTGAATAGAATTTGTATGTTTTGTTTTAAAGCATGGTCTTCTTTGCAAATTTCCCTTGGAAGCATGATTTTGTGGTTATTACTATTTTAATAATCCAATGATGGATAAAAGGGAAAAAGGAATAAAAGAAAATCCCATAATAAGTAAAAGGAAAAAGAAATAGAAGATAATTGTGTGCATATGTAAGAATTGTGTAGAATTCACTAGAAAGTGGCATGGATGACCATTATTGAGTAGTTTTTGGTTCTACATGGTTCTGATAAGAAAAGAAATAAAAAAAAAAGAAAATAGAAAAGACAGAAAGAGAAAAGGGTGTGTTTTAATGCATAAAATGTGCCTTATAAGAGGAAGACTTGCATATTAAGAAAAGTATGTTTTTGTTTTGAGTTTTTATCTCAAAACGTTTCCATGACTAGATAAATTCATTATAGACTTTACTTGGAAATTATAGAGAGAAAGCATTATAGATGTGAGAGTTATGGATTTTGCAAAATTCAATAAAGTGAGAAGGTTTGATCCAATAATGGAAATATGTCACATTCATTTTAGGAGGAGGAAATCAGGGCCTGGCCCTTGTATATGTCACACAAATTTTTGACCCTCTGATTAGGCTCCCAACACTTTTTCCTATCGGGATAACCAGTAGTGGGGGACCTCTAATTTTCCATTATCTAATACTTAGGGTTGGGGGATATGATGCACAAAATCTAGTGAGCCAAATCTCTTATTCAATATTTTGAATTTTTGTGCCAATATCAAAATCAACCATATCTTCAATTTCTCAACAATGTCCAATATTCAATTTAAATGTGGTGAAGTTCTATAAAAGGGAAAGGCTAACAATCACTTTGTCAAATTACATATATGAAACTCAAGAGGGAGGCAAATAGTTTAATAAAATAATCAAGAATTTAGTACATGTTTCAGTTGTGAGATGCTAACCAAGGTGCCCAAGGGGATCAAAGTTACCAATTTATCATGAATCTATCAAAAGATAATGTACTTTGGTCATTTGATAGTTCTTGGCATGGAATCACGTTCTAGGTTCTTATTAGGTGAAACTACCATTTTGGCCCGTAAGGAGTTTTATCTTGGATAATCATTTTTTTGTTGCTATAAAATCTCATATTGGGTTCATTGGTATGGCAATCATTTTAAACATATGGTTAGTTATGATTTTCTATGCATTACCCATGTCTCTTCGATACATGATTCATACATTCATATGATACATAATATCCCTTTGTATCAATATTATATGATATACTGATATGTTCCATACATCTGTAAAACTTTTAATGATACATATTTATATGAAAAAAGGTAATTGTCTACTAGGTTGTGGTTTTCATATTTCTAGAGGTGCAATATAATAACATACACAGAGGTATAGTTTTGTCCATTGAATTCAACTCCCCATACATGTTCATTAATATCCTTACTTATTCATTGGATGATGACCTCCATTACATGAATCGATAAGGAAAATAACATTTTAGGTTATTGGTTGAGAATTATAGTATACATAGCAGGTTATATCAATTGGAAGATTTGATTTGTTCTAAATTTCTAGTCATGCATTTTGCATTATTCAAGTCACACCTAGATATATTTTTGTATTAGATAAGAAACTAGATGGGTCATATTGTGATTTTGAGAATTCATGCCAACATTAGTTACTATGTTCGTTAGTAATCAACTTAATAGTCATACTAGTGTCGTGTTTTGGTGAATTGGATGGTCAAAATATGGAGGTTATAAGAAGGGTTCAGGGTACCTTGATGAAAATAGAGATGTTGGTAGAATTCTAGACTCATAGATTATTGTTGTAGGGTCATCAGAGATGCATGGCTTTGTTCTGGCAGAATTATGTAGTGGTGTACTCACATGAGGGAAAGTGTTGGCTGCTTTGCTTTCTCCTAACGTTGTTGCAATGTGGTAATGGTGGCATGAGGAGTTGTGGTGGCTGGTGAGATCCACCCCTGGCCACTGGCAGAACAGATTGGAGGATCAGAGATTGAAGGAGTCTTAGTTTTAGGTTGTGGTTAGGTTTACTTTGAAGGAGGATACTGGTAGGAGCATCAATGATTGGTGACCAGGACAAGGTGATCAGGGTAGTTTGTGGGTCTTCTACTCTACAGACAAGTGGCTGATATGACATTAGGGCTTTATATGCACTTGTTCCTTGTAGTGAAGGTGGTGGATTTGGAGTGAGGGACAAAGAAGTAGCGATGGATTGGTGGTTCAGTCATTGGTGGCCCATGTCTATAATGATTTGCTACTCATTGATGTTGATGATGAATGAAGGTTGGTGAGATCTAAGAAAGGCCTAAATGGTTTTGTAGGCTCTCCAATGGTTACGCGAAGGCCAAGGACATGAGGTGTTCATATAGGATCAGGTCCTCCTAGGGTTTTTATGAGCCATTGATGAGGAGGAGAAGCACGCTACCACTAACTTGTATAACAGGAGTTTTGGAGTCACCTGACTGACCGACCTAAATCACACGTCTAAAAGGAGTGGATTCAGAGTAGTCGGACTTTTAAAGAGATAACCTGACTCTCAGGCCCCCCCAACGATAAACGGGGTCTGATGTAGCGATCGGGGTCAAACACAGGGACAAGGTTGGCGGTGTTAAGCACGTGGAATCTAACACTCGTATACTACATCCGAAGGGGGTCTATAAAAGGGTGTTCCCTAAGGAACGATGACACACCAACTATAATAGCTCAAGAAAGACCAAAAATAACAAGAACAAAAGAAACAAAAGAAATAGAATGAAACAAGTATATGGAAGGAAACCCGAGTTGGCGTTCACCTACTAAAGCATCTCACCAACATGCAACATCATCTCTCTCTCTCTCACATACTCTTATCAAGATTACAAGCAACCATCAGAAGCGTCCATTCCACTCTCTCTCAAGATGAGGAAAGATCTTAGTCTAAGGGTAGCCTCTCTTTCGAGATGACCACATGTAAACTTCGTAACATAACATATGGTTTTAAAGCCTTAGCATTCCAACACTCTCGTGCATTCATACTACTCCATGACATATGATAAAAGCGATATTACTCTCTCGAGATATCAACAATCGAACATCACAACTTGGTAGCTAATCATACAAGTGAAGCATTAAAATAGGTGCATGGAGATAATCTTGATAAGAATATATATATTCAACAGAAAGAGACAATATACATGTTGGAAGAGCCTTAGTGGCTACTCCCAAACCAAGTTAAGGTGTTTGTCCACTCATGCTTGCGGACAACATAACATCATTATAGAAAGATAGATCCATGAGATGCCCACGAAGAGAGGAGGGAAGTACACTAGGATGGAATGATAGATCTAGAAAGGAAGAGATGTGATATGAAACAATACTTTCTTTAGATACAGATCTATCATGTGGATGGTGTGGACGGTCTTCTTCTCTTGAAGAAGGGGTCTTCAATCTTCTCTCTCGTAAACTTCCACCTTTGGAGATCCAAGACTGATGGATGAGATGGTCTGGGATGAATCTACAATGCAGCAACACTTTGTGGTCCTCAGGATCTGATCTATGATCTGATGATTTGACAAGACAGGTGGGTGTGATATTTATAGGCACATTCCACCAACTTAAGCCTGGACCACAGTCGCAGTCTTAGTTATGTGAGGGTGAGACCGCGGTCACGGTCTGTGCTTTGTTCATCTTTCACCGTGGTTGAGCTTGGTCACGGCCTGGTGATAACCGTGGTTGAGGTCTTCTTGTGGGTTGCATTCAGGCGGTCGAGGTCGAGGTCTTCCCGCTCGGTCGCGGTTTGCAAGAGCTCATTAGTGACTACGGTTTCCAAGCTAACTGCGGTCCTTCTTGATCACGGCTTGTAACCACATCGTGACTACTGGTCTATCCTTGAGGCATATGTTCTAATCGTGACCATCCATGAAGTCGCGGTTGAGCGATGACTGCAGTCTATAAACTAGCCACGATCCCTCCTTGTCGTCTGATGATCACGATCTCTAGGGAACTCTGGAACCGCGGTCGCGGTTGAGGTATAAGTGGACCATGGTCACGGTCTTGATCCATGATCTGGATTGTGAATATACCTGAAACCATGTAAGTGAGGCTTTGGTCAAAAAGATAGAAAAATTATGTGAAAAGCTAACAAAAGATATGCTAAAAGTGGTGTAAAATATATATATAGAAAGTACGTAAAATAGAGTGTTATCAACTCCCCCAAACTTAGAATCAAGCCTATCCTCAAGCTAAGTATAGGTTTGAGAACTCAGAGAGAGAATGAACAATCTTAGAAGACAAAAATATAACATGATTGAAATATCTCATTCTTGCATCCAGACAGTTGTTGCATGTTTTCAAACCCTTAGGTCTCATTCTTCCCCCTCAACTGAAGTTGCATAACTTCATTTTCCTGCCATTACCTTCAATTGTAAAAGGCTACTCCTTCTCAACTTATCACCCCTTCCCTTAGGTATTGACCGTACTAATGCAATATCTTTTCTGAGGGGTAGCTTTCACACCAATTCTTTATTTTTCTGTTGGCCCTATGCTTATGTGTTCGGGTAGGCTTAAGGCTTTAGATGTTTTCCTCTTCCTCCTGAACTCCTCACCCACAACCGTCGTAAGAATAATGTTGCCCTTTTTGGGCTTCTGACTTTAAGTCAGGTGGTTTTGCGAGTTTTCATTCAGTATTGGAGGTGTGTAAGCTTGGCTTCAAGATTCCACTTACGGGCACGACATATCTACATTCATGAGTACAATAATATACCAGCTGTGCAGAAACTTTTGGCATCTTTTTTTGCATAACTCTCATATATATTTTTTTCTTTATTTATTTTTGGCTTTTTACCTCTCCTTTTGAGCTTGGGTTCAAGGGATTTTTACTTGGTGTTCTAGGCGGCCAAGCCTCTTTTAGATATGCTTTGAAGAGGGCAAATGTTTTCCTTTCTACTGAGATAAGGATTTTTTGGTCAAAAGCGTCAGGTGAGGGTGGTTGGTCAGGAGTATGACTAGGTGAAGTTCTCTAGTCTCCGAGGGTTTCATGAGTTAAGGTTTCCACATTTACAACATCTTATTGAGAGAATGAGGTAGAGCAGTATTGCTATGACTGTTGTTTTACTCATATATACATGTATATGTTGCTCATATATTTCTCTCTAAGAGGGAAGAAACACTACAATCAGAAAATTTAGCAAGAGAGGAGGCGAGCTTTTAAATTTAAGAGGTAGTTCAAGCAAAATTTCAAATTATCAAAAATTTTGAGGAATTTTTATAGGTAAAAATTAAAAAGATGGTAAATGTACCTATGTAGCCCGTTTATGACTCCTCCCCCAAACTTATCATGCACCACGTCTCAAGGTGTCAAAATTTGAGTGAGATGTATAAACGAGCTTTCTTTATTTGTTTTTTTGTTGCTGATGGAGGCCCACTTCGACTCGAGAAGCTTGCTTGCATAAACTCCTGATAGCACGTGGTATTGTTCATATTCCATGTTCTCCACCTTGAAGTTAGTAGTTGCTAAGGCCACCATACATGCTAGGTAGAAGAAGCCACAATCGTTTGATAGGGGCACTTGCTGGGGGCTCCTATAGCAGTACTGCATCTTCTTGAAGTCCTTTCCTGCCGTAGGGTTGTACCCTCTACAATGTTATTTTATCATGTCGGCAATTGCCTCAACACAGGTGTTTGCCTTTTATTCCGTTGGGGTCTTTGATGTTGTCATATTGTTCTTCATATTAAGTGCATAGGCTCCGTCTGAGCTATTGTAGAGGAATGTAGTCCTTTTGATGATATTGACAGCCAGTAAGGTCCAATGATTGTCCAGGAAGATGTAGTCTGGTGGGGATGTTGCCCGGTATTGTTTTAGACGCTCCTTTTCTCCTGATATTTTGTTTTTAAGGATGTCATCTACCAGCAAGAAGCATGCCATGTGGGCATTTGGCATGTCGTCGCCTAGAAGAGCTTGGTAGGCTAACATTGTGCTTACTGAAAGGTATCCTCCTATTTTTAGCAGTTCGTGGAGGTCATCTTTTAGCACACAAATGCCATCTCTTTCAAAGATGTCATCTCCCAACGAATCATCTTCTTTCAAGGAACTCATGATTATTGTTAGTTCTTCTAAGGACAGACTGAGGCAGCTTCATCTGTTAAAGTTCTTAAATGAAGGTGTAACTTCTCCTGCTGGTCCATCCAGCCCTACATTGAATAGGTCTTCTTCATCAACCTCTCCCTCCTCAGGTTGTTCCTTGGTAAGCTGTTCTTTAGGTTCTTCTATCACTAGACACTGCTTTGGTTCTTCATCTGACGTGTGTTTTGCAGCTTCTTTAGAGCTTTCATGCCAACCATCTTTCCATGTCGCAACCCTGGCTCTGGATCAATTGGGTCAATCCTTGAGGGGGATGCCCTTGTTGATGGCCTCCATCATGCGTAGTACTATGAAGGCACAATCCCCCGAACCAACCTCTTCTTGGGGGACTTTCTTATTAATCGAAAAGAGCTTCCAGGACCCTTGAAACTTGTTGTCTGCATCCTTGATGGCTCGTTGTAGGCACAACGTTATCTTTAAGGCGTCTCTGGCATCCTTCCTCTAGTAAACTAGCGAGGTGTTGTCTAGTTTAGCTACGCAACATTTGAGCACCGTCATCTTCCGCTCGTATAGATCAATGACTATTAGTTCCCAATGCTTTACATTTCTTATGGGAAACACCATGATAACACCCAATTTTGTGACGTTTTTGCCCTTTATTCTGTTATCAAAACTACCCTTTTCTGCTATTTTCCTCTATTTTATTAGCATTTTCGCAATAATTGGCCAAGCAACACTCTTATTCCAATTTTTCCTATCTTCCACAGAGTTTTCCTCGTTTTTGTGCAATAAGGCCGATTACGGCCCACAATAAGTCTAAGCCCGTCTCGACCTTCCTGACGCCCGATACAACCCAGCCCGACAGGGGCTGGGTGACACAAGAATGATCGACGGAGAAGGGCACCTTGCGAAAGGGATGTGCCGGCCGACACACCTTCTACCCGACAGGGAGCCAAAGCCGCATCGACGACCCAGCTCGTCGAGCGACATGACCACCCACCGGCAGGCGTGCCGCCCGCCACGTGACCAATAGCCAGCACCTCGCGCCGAGATACGCCTGTATCGGCCATCCATATCCATCGACCGGCGTATAAGGGAGCTACGTGGCGCTTCGAGCACCATGTTTTCTCACCAACCAGCTGACTATAAATAACAGCTACAGGAAGCCGAAAAGACAGGTTGGATAGGTCGGTACGGCTGGCCAGTTCACCGTTCGGACAGTTGGGGACTTGAGCTATCTATGAGAGAAGTGCGAGAGCAACCGTATCGTACCCCAGTGCTCGTACCGGGCGACACTAGGTGAGCTCTTCCTCATCCCGAGAGGGAGGGGATCGGTTCACCTAGGACTGTACCTGACGACACTGAGGGCCGATATCGGCCGATGTAGATACGCGACACGAGTGCCTGACAGCAATGCCCGAAAGTAGTATATGTAAATCCATGGCTGACACGATACCGAAACCGATACGCTCTCCCCATCAGGCGTGCCGCCTGAGAGGGTGTGCCGCCCGACATGAGCATATCGGCCAGGGTCCTCGAACGATATAGTCGACCGTCAGGCATGCCGTTCGAGAGTTCGTGCCGCCCCACACGGCTGTACCGGGATAGGTCCCTGGACGGTATCGGGCTGGGAGTAGTAGTAGTCTGTCGTCCTTCTACATCAAGAAGGCGACATCTATCTTTAATTCTGTTATTTAAATTCTTTACTTCAGCACTGTATTAAGACCTTTTTTGCTGATGGAAATAGAAATGCCTAATTGCAATTTGTTTAATGCTTAGTGCCTTATGATTGGGTAACTGCTGTGTTAGATATCTGAACTCTAGCTTGCATGTTTTGGATCGCGTTTCTCTTAGCTACCGAATCGTCTTTCCCGTCGCAACTACTTCGAGAGTTGGGTTGTGGCTCTAGTGTTCGGTCTGATTCTGGAGTACGAGAGTGCCCGGAACGGAGTTGTTTTAGTTTCATTCCACTCTAACTTGAGAACAGCAACCTCGAGAGGGGTGTTGAAGCTTGGTTAGAGGCACCCGCTCTGAGAGGAGGGGTGCAGGGTGATACTGCTTCCGCCTGTCTTACTAAAGTCTTATCCCTTGCATTACGCCTTAAACTGCAGTTTATCTTTCTATTTTCTGTTGCATGAAAATTCCTAAAAACTGCTAAATGACAAAATCTTAATCTTTCTTGTAGCTCCAGTTGGAGATAGTTTTCTTTGATTTAATCGTGACATGTTGTTGTTCCCTTAGGGGAATTTTAATATCTCTTTATACCTACCAGAGTGTAGAGTGTCGATTCAGAGTCGTCAACTTGTCCCTGTGTTCGACGCCGTATGACTACTTCGACCCCGTAAACAAAGTTGCGGGGGCCTAGAAGGATTTGGGTTATAAATGCGAAGGCTCGACTACCTCAAATACGCCTCCAATTTTAGGATGCGCGATTTAGGCCGGTCAACTTTCTGGCGCCGTTGCCGGGGATAAGGCAAATGGCACTGTTGGCGAATCCGAATCCACTAACTACACTCCCGTGCCTCAAGCTTAGAAATAGGCTTGACAACATTTCTTTTTCTTTTTCTTTTACTTTAAGCATTATTCTTTACCCCAATTATAATTTTCTAAACATGATTTTTATGCGGTTTTCAGGTACTCTGATCTACTGAACACCGAGACTGTCAACCATGCCTCGTTATGAGCAACCCCTTTCTGAGGGCGAATGTCAGAGCCAAAGTGAGAAATCGACCCGGCCTAATTGGGTTGGTCAGCTTTCCGCCTACATAAAAAGACAGGACACCATCATCAACCAGCTGGTACAGGGGACACTTACCAGCCCTGGATCTCTGAATTCCATGCAACACCAGAAGACGAGTCTGCAGATGCGCCAATGGGAGGTCGATCAACGGCTGTCTCAGATGGTTGCTCTGATGAAGAACCCTGTAGGAAAAATGCTCCCTCACCCTGAAACTGCAGTAATGGCAGTGCTTAGATCAGGAAAGACGGTAGAGCGCGCTGATAAAGCCCCACTGGAACCTGAGAAAGGGCCCAAGGATTCCGTTCCAGCAGGAGATGGGGGTAGGCCTGCAGAATCCCAAGAGCCTGCGTCGAGACCGTCCGGTGAGCCATCTAGTGGGAGGAATCCTTATGCTCCCAGGGTACCGTTCCCGTACAAGCTGATCAAGGCAAATCTGAAAAAGCGGCACGAAAGGTTCATGGACTCGATCAGGAAGCTGCATCTTGAAGTCCCCTTCCTTGACGCTTTGGAAGAGATGCCCACATACGCCAAGTTTCTCAAAGATCTAATAATGAAGAAAAGAAGGGGAGGAAGGATAGAGACAGTGTACCTGGCCTCTACTTCCTCTGCCTTCGTAAAGCCCGGCTTGCCGACTAAGAGAAGGGATCCCGGAGCTTTCATAATCCCATTCGCCATCGGGGACAATGTCGAGCGGAAGGGTCTAGCGGACTTGGGAGCAAGCATCAGCCTCACGCCCTTAAGTTTCACGCAAAAGATGGGTTTGACCGACATAGTTCGAACCAATATGCGGATTGAACTGGCGGATCACTCCTTCAAAAGACCTGTTGGCATTATCGAAGATGTGCCGATTAGGGTCGGGGATTTCTTTATTCCTTGCGACATCGTCGTCATCGACACAGCTGAAGATCCTAGATGTCCGATCATCTTCGGACGCCCTTTCTTGGCAACAGGGAGGGCGCTGATTGATGTCTCTGAAGGGATAATCACCTTGAGGGTTGGAAACAGCCACATGGACTTCAAGATGAAGGAAATCATGAGAGGTCCATCCCTGTCTGAATCGGCCTGTTTTGCGAATAGTTACAATAAATTCTGCGAGGAAATAGAGGAGGACATCCGGACAGTGGATCCCCTCGCGAGAGCAATAAGCTGTCAGGATCTCGACTTCGAAAATCCCGAGGTCGTGAAGCATCTCGACATTTTCAACCTTTCTGACAAAGACTTGCAAGAAGAAGAGGAGGTGAACTCTGCGAAGTATGCCTCCCTTGAAGGAGAACCTCAGGAGGAGACACCCAGAGCAAAGCTGGATTTAAAAGCGTTACCTGAGGGACTGAAGTACGAATTTTTAGATGAAGAACAGAGGAACCCAGTCATCGTAAACGCAGATCTTTCAAGCAATCAGCTAGATCGGCTCCTTGAGGAATTAAGACTCCACAGGGGGGCTATAGGATATTCCGTAGACGATATCAAAGGCCTTAGCCCCGCCCTTTGCATGCATCACATCAACTTGGATGAGTCTGCCAAGCCCCTGGCCCAACCCCAGAGGAAGCTGAATCAGATGCTCAAGGAGGTCGTCAAGAAAGAGGTAATAAAGCTTAGGGACGCGAGAATCATTTACCCAATTAGCGACAGCAACTGGGTAAGCCCGATCCACGTAGTACCCAAGAAGGGCGGAATGACTGTGGTTAAGGGTGAGAAGGGCGACGAGGTGGCGGTAAGGACCATCACCGGTTGGCGAATGTGCATTGATTACCGAAAGCTAAATCAGGCTACAAAAAAGGATCATTTTCCGCTACCTTTTATTGACCAAGTTCTTGAAAGATTAGCGCATCACGATTATTTTTGTTTTCTTGATGGCTTTTTAGGATTTTACCAGGTACCCATCTTACCCGACGACCAGGAGAAAATGACGTTCACCTGCCTTTACGACACTTATGCCTTTAGAAGGATGCCCTTCAGACTCTGCAACGCCCCCGCCACCTTTTAAAGATGCATGATATCAATGTTCTCAGATTTTCTATAAGACATCGTGGAAGTTTTCATGGACGACTTCTCCGTCTATGGAAAGGACTTCGATAGCTGTCTGAAGAATCTGTCGTTAGTACTTCAAAGGTGCAAGAAAAACAGCCTGGTCCTGAACTGGGAAAAATGTCATTTCATGGTGCGGGAAGGCATCGTTCTAGGGCATAAGATCTCAAGGCGTGGGATCGAGGTGGATACCAGCAAAATCGAAGCTATATCTAAGCTTCCCCCACCAAATTCCGTCACGGGGATAAGAAGCTTTCTCGGGCACGCCGGATATTACCGAAGATTCATCAAGGACTTCTCAAAGATTTCCAAACCATTGTCCAATCTTCTGGTAAAAGATGCTGAATTTGTTTTCTCTAACGATTGTCTCAGTGCTTTTCAGGCCCTGAAAAATGCTTTAGTATCACCACCTATCCTTCAAGTGCCAGATTGGGGTTTGCCCTTTGAACTAATGTGCGACACTAGCGACTACGCAGTGGGAGCGGTCCTGGGGCAAAAGAAAGATAAAAAGCACCATGTGATTTGCTACGCTAGTCGCACGTTGGACGAAGCACAGGTAAACTACACAACCACCGAGAAGGAAATGCTCACGATCGTCTTCGCGTTTGACAAGTTCAGGTCGTATCTCGTCGGATCAAAGGTCAAAGTATACACAGATCATGGGGCAATAAAATACTTAATGCAAAAGAAAGACGCAAAGCCCAAATTGTTGAGATGGGCCTTGTTTCTCCAAGAGTTCGATCATGAAATCATCGACAAGAAGGGCGCGGAAAACATGGTCGCAGACCACCTATCGAGGATAGTGGCTGAGAGACAGAGAGGGCCACAGATCGACGACGACTTTGCCGATGAAGCTCTCATGATGGCTGAAGCTCAAGAAGAAGGTTTGCCCTAGTTTGCAGACATCTGCAATTTCCTTGCTTGTGGAGAGGTGTCTCCTGACATCACCTACAATCAAAAGAAGAAGCTATTCGTGGATGCCAAGAATTATTACTGGGATGATCCTCTCCTGTTCAGAAGATGCGTAGACAACTTGTACAGGAGGTGCATCCCGGAACAAGAAACCGCTGATATCCTGAAGGGATGCCACGCCTCCCCCTATGGTGGACACCTGGGTAGTGAAAGAACAGCGGCAAAAGTACTACAATCATGTTTCTACTGGCCCTCCTTATTTAAAGATGCTGCACGATTTGTAAAAGTTTGCAAAGAGTGCCAGTCAACGGGAAATATAGGGCGGAGGAATGAAATGCCGATGGCAAGCTGGATCGAAGTGGAAATATTTGATGTTTGGGGGATTGATTACATGGGGCCGTTTCCCCCGTCCCAGGGGTATCAATACATACTAGTGGCAGTAGATTATGTGTCGAAATGGGTAGAGGCGGTAGCCACCCAAACATGCGACGCCAAGTCGGTTATCAAGCTTTTTGAGAAGACCATCTTTCCCCGTTTCGGTATACCGCGCACCGTAATAAGCGACGACGGGTCACACTTCGGAGAAAGGCAGTTTGAAGCACTCTTACGCAAGCTTGGAGTAAAACATAAGATCGCTACGCCCTACCACCCACAGACGTCGGGGCAGGTAGAGGTCTCAAACAGACAGATCAAGTGGATCTTAGAAAAGACTGTCATCCGCACGCGGAAGGACTGGTCTATGAAACTTGACGACGCATTATGGGCCTACCGTACTGCTTACAAGACGCCCATTGGAACCACCCCCAACCGTCTTATATACGGAAAATCCTGCCATCTGCCTTTGGAACTAGAACACAAGGCCCTTTGGGCGATCAAGTTCCTAAATATGGATCTAGACAAAGCAGGAGAAAAGAGGTTTTTACAGCTTCAAGAGCTCGAAGAGCTGAGGATTCACGCCTACGAGAATGCTAAGATCTACAAGGAAAGAACAAAAATGTGGCATGATGCCCACCTTAGGAGAAAGGATGTGAGCGAAGGGGATAAGGTCTTGTTATTCAAGTCCTCCATCCGCCTTTTTCCTGGGAAATTACAGACAAGATGGTCGGGACCGTTTTCTGTGGCAAAGATATACCCATCAGGAATGATGGAGCTCCGCGACAAGGATGACCCGACTAAGATCTTCAAGGTGAACGGGCACAGAGTGAAAAGGTTTTATGAGGACGAAGCTTTTGTCAGGAAAGCAGAGATTGACTTACTGGATGTGGGTACAACCTAAGAGCCTACACCGGTCGAGCTGGTGACGGAAACTTCAGCGCTCCTCGGGAGGCAGCCCGAGTCATAGATTAGGATACATTTGTTTTCTTTGTAAAAACAACCATTATGGACTGTAATAAGGCCCGAGTCAGTACATGCGCACGTGTGCTGACTCTTTTTGTTTTATGGGCCATCGCTGTGTTTTGCGGAGCATTGAGGAGTAATACCATCTGAGGTAGGAGATCCTTCTCTATACCAATGATGTTTTACCCTGCAATGGCCTTTTACTTCACACAGGTTTAGTTTTGGCCTTTTGACCGCCAGCTTTTCTACCGTGTCGACCAGCTGGGCGCAGAACCGCTTGTATCGGGCAGCCTCGCCCCGGGCGTCGCAAGGGCAACGGATGACCCTTGGACTGGCCGATGGGACTTCACGTCTCAGGAATAGCGTGACTAAAATGCCCGACGCCCGCCATGTTTTGCACGTTTTACCCCCAGCAAGGTTCTCTATAAATAACGTGGAGGTTTCTTCGTGACGGGCTAGCTATCATTTTCTCCCTTTTGCCACCGGAAACGCATGCAGTGATCCTCCCCTTTGCTCGTGTGTCGGCCATCTTGCCATCGCCCTAGTATCGGGCGATGCCTCTTGAGAGCAAAGGTATAGCCCGACACGCCTTTTGCCCGACACGTTATCTCTCGCCCGGCATAGGTTTTATATCGTGTGGGGCGTATCGGCCGGCTTGTTGTTTTCTTACCAAACGACATGGCTTGTCGCCCGATAGGCTCGTAGACCGACACGTTTATCGGCCGATAACCCTGTCACCCGACGCCAGTATCTCTTATCGAGACGCTTATCGGGTTCGCTTGACCTGCAGATTTTCTATCGCCCGACATGCTTTCGCGCGTAATGACGGTCGATAGTGTTTTCCCGATGTTTCGTATCGGGCGTCATGCTTCTCACGGCGATGTCATGTTTTCGCTTCATGTGACCTCAAATCGCCCGACACACCTGTGTCGGGCGTCGATCCTTATCGCGCGACAACATCGTGTCGTCCGATCGCTTATCGCCCAGTTTTGATAAGTTTTCTTTCTTTTCATCTTTCTTGCCTAACGGATGAATAAATAAATTTTAAATAATAGGTATGGCTCGTATGGAGCAAACCACCTACCGCGCCAGCAAGCACAGCGCAGGGATCAGCAACAACTGTCAGGCAGAAACAGCAACAACAATGAAAGGGAAGATTCCTCTTGATTTGGTAGCTCCAATAGAGAGTCGCCTAGCTATGAGTGCGGAAACCAAGGCCTCCGAACAAGTTCGAGGCACCCTGGTTCCGCCCTCTTAAGGGAGAGGGCCCACCCTGACTACACACTCCTGGGAACTAAACTAGGGACGGATAATTAGTCCCTTTGTTTATGTTAACAACAGAGATGTGAAGAAAGGGGGGGCCAGAAGTGAATTTTGAGGGTTTCGCTCCAGCTCAACCGCTACATCGCCAAAGAGAACCCACTAGACAACCTCCCAATGGCATGCTGCAACTTCGCATGAGCATTTTGCAGCACATCAGAAAGCTAACCCTCACTGGCTAAGCTTTACCTCACTTTTGCTTTCTTCTCTACTCTGGGACAGAGTAGAAAGTAAGTTTGGGGGTATGCCAGTGAGGGAGGTATAAAAATTTTATCACTTCAAGCTTTCTACGACATTCATTCTCTTTTACCCGATGTGCTCTTACAGCTTCCTGTATATCTGATGTACGCATGCATGCCATATAAAAATTTACAAAAATCTTTCCTTTGCAAATTTCTGCCCCTATGCATATGTACAAAGTTGCTATAATAATAAAAACCTGTTGTGACTTCTTGCAAAGTTTACTTTCTGTATATCTAACGAGTTACAAGTTCTGTCATATCTTTCTGATAATGTTATCTCAAACAAACAAAAGATTGTGCCTTGCCATCCAAAAATTTTCGAAAAATAATAATCTCGCAAACAGCTAAGAGACGAGTATGGAGAAGGAAAAAGCTGCCCAAACAGCAGATATCTCTTTTGTTTTCCCTTACCCAGCAAAAATCCCAAAAAGAGAAAGAAGCCTTATGAGCATGAATAAAAGCATGAGAGTTGTGCCCAATAAAAGAAAAGAAAAAAAAATATATACACACTTGTTTTCCAAAAGTACCCATCTTTAGGCATGGTAGATCCGGGGCAGTGGTACGTAGGATGTGAAATCACTGCTCTAAAGCCAACTGGCTTGGACTCCAGGGACCACTTGCCCGTTAACGGACCCTTACCTGGATGGACTGATGGGAAACAAGAAGAAAAACCCAAAAAAAAAGCCTTAGCCTACCCTATACACAACTTTCTGCCCTTAAAATAAAGTTGTTTGGTGTGGAAGCTAACTTCGGAATCATACACCAAAGTCTCGCTGAAGCTGTGGAGAAGAATTTTTTTTACTTAAATAATAAGGCAAGTAGGGCAAGGTCTTTTGTTCGCTTTAAGACAGCATTACCTCCAAGACATCGCAAATCTTGTGCTACCCTTTAGCCTTAAAGTTTTGCTGTGCAAGAAGAAGCAACACAAAGTCTAGTTTAAATATTGATTGAGGACAATCAAAAAGCTAAGTTTGGGGAGTTGATAACACCAAATTTTGTGACATTTTTGCCCTTTATTCTGTTATCAAAACTATCCTTTTATGCTATTTTCCTCTATTTTATTAGCATTTTCACAATAATTGGCCAAGCAACGCTCTTATTCCAATTTTTCCTATCTTCCACAGAGTTTTCCTCGTTTTTGTGCAATAAGGCCGATTACGGCCCACAATAAGTCTAAGCCTGTCTCGACCTTCCTGACGCCCGATACAACCCAGCCCGACAGGGGCTGGGCGACACAAGAATGATCGACGGAGAAGGGCACCTTGCGAAAGGGACGTGCCGGCCAACACACCTTCTACCCGACAGGGAGCCAAAGCCGCATCGACGACCCAGCTCGTCGAGCGACACGACCACCCACCGGCAGGCGTGCCACCCGCCACGTGACAAATAGCCAGCACCTCGCGCCGAGATACGCCTGCATCGGCCATCCATATCCATCGACCGGTGTATAAGGGAGCTACGTGGCGCTTCGAGCACCATGTTTTCTCACCAACCGGATGACTATAAATAACAGCTACAGGAAGCCGAAAAGACAGGTTGGATAGGTCGGGACGGCTGGCCAGTTCACCGTTCGGACAGTTGGGGACTTGAGCTATCTGCGAGAGAAGTGCGAGAGCAACCGTATCGTGCCCCAGTGCTCGTACCGGGCGACACTAGGTGAGCTCTTCCTCATCCCGAGAGGGAGGGGATCGGTTCACCTAGGACTTTACCAGACGACACTGAGGGCCGATATCGGCCGATGTAGATACGCGACACGAGTGCCTGACAGCAATGCCCGACAGTAGTATATGTAAATCCATGGCTGACACGATACCGAAACCGATACGCTCTCCCCGTCAGGCGTGCCGCCTGAGAGGGTGTGCCGCCCGACATGAGCATATCGGCCAGGGTCCTCGAACGATATAGTCGACCGTCAGGCGTGTCGTTCGAGAGTTCGTGCTGCCCGACACGGCTGTACCGGGATAGGTCCCTGGACGGTATCGGGCTGGGAGTAGTAGTAGTCTGTCGTCCTTCTACATCAAGAAGGCGACATCTATCTTTAATTCTGTTATTTAAATTCTTTACTTCAACACTGTATTAAGACCCTTTTTGCTGATGGAAATAGAAATGCCTAATTGCAATTTGTTTAATGCTTAGTGCCTTATGATTGGGTAACTGCTGTGTTAGATATCTGAACTCTAGCTTGCATGTTTTGGATCGCGTTTCGCTTAGCTACCGAATCGTCTTTGCCGTCGCAACTACTTCGAGAGTTGGGTTGTGGCTCTAGTGTTCGGTCCGATTCTGGAGTACGAGAGTGCCCGGAATGGAGTTTTTTTAGTTTCATTTCACTCTAACTTGAGAACAGCAACCTCGAGAGGGGTATTGAAGCTTGGTTAGAGGCACCCGCTCTGAGAGGAGGGGTGCAGGGTGATACTGCTTCCGCTTGTCTTACTGAAGTCTTATCCCTTGCATTACACCTTAAACTGCAGTTTATCTTTCTATTTTTTGTTGCATGAAAATTCCTAAAAACTGCTAAATGACAAAATCTTAATCTTTCTTATAGCTCCAGTTGGAGATAGTTTTCTTTGATTTAATCGTGACATCTTGTTGTTCCCTTAGGGGAATTTTAATATCTCTTTATACCTACCTGAGTGTAGAGTGTCGATTCAGAGTCGTCAACACAACCCACCTTGTCCCTGTGTTCGACCCCGTATGACTACTTCGACCCCGTAAACAAAGTTGCGGGGGCCTAGAAGGATTCGGGTTATAAATGCGAAGGCTCGACTACCTCAAATACGCCTCCAATTTTAGGACGCGCGATTTAGGCCGGTCACACCACAAACCTTGTTTCCTTCTGCCGGACTGCTGCCTTTAGCTCGGCTACATCTGTTGCCTTGTAGTCTTCTTTGTAGAGGAGGTTGGCCAAATGTGTTGTCCTATTGAAGACCGAATGCGGCTTGTCCGGGTGCAAGAATTCTTCTAGGAGGGTGACATAGAGTACCTTGAATAGTCTTTTATGTACCCGCACCTTCTTCATGAATATTCCTCAGAAGTGGTCTCTGGATAGATGTTTACCTTTATTGTTGTATAGTATGTATGACCCAGGTAGATCGTCACTGAGGACATCTGCCAAGACGTGGGCATCTTTGCATGATATCTGTGATACCACAATCATGTCCATATATTTCATCTTGCAAGGCAGCGGGGGAGCTTCTCCAAGTGTTTCTACCTTTTCTTGCACACTACGCTCCCTAGCGGGTTCGTATGCGAAGAAGGTTGCCAGCCCGCCATCCTCATCATCAGATGTTGCTTCCTGTGCCAGAGGTGCTGAAGCTTTATCTATTATTGGCATGGCCTTGGACACTTATTCAGTCACTTTGTACAATGGTTGTGTAGTGGCTACATGTTCAACTACTTTTGAGGAGGCTTCGACAGTTATGTTGTCTTTGACATAACTCTCCTCAAAAGTTTTCCCTAACTTGGCTTCTGCCATAATTTTCAGGGTCGCCTTCATCTTCCCATCATAGAGATAGTTTCTATGATTGTGATGTGGTTGGAATAGGAGGAACTTGCTGCTCTTCTCGAGTCTGGCCCCCAGCTCAGCTAACATTCTATCGAGCTTTCCCGCTCCTTCTGTGCTGAGTTCGGTGACCACCTCTTCACGATGAGCATTAGCAATCTGCTCTTCTAGTGTCATTGTATGTGCAGGCGGGAGAGTTGAAGCTCTGCTAGATTCCCACCATCTTCAACAGCTTTGTCTTGGCCTTCTTATGGGTTGCAATTGAGGTCGAGCCCCCTTGACGATGTTGTATTTTCCTTCATTTGATTTTTATTGTGGGAGCTCGACCGTTGTGGTGGCTAGTTTCTTTTTGGCTCAACTACAAGTGCCGCCTTTGTGTTGGCACTCCGTACTTTTGGTGTGCCCACTCCCATGCCTGTTCCTCCCACGTTGTCATCATTGTTGTCATCGTGGCTGGAGGGGCTGGTTGAGAAGTGCGCCAGGCTTGTTGAGCGCTTGATCTTCTTTTTTTTCCGCTGATTCTTGATTTCTTCGCGTCCTTCTTGAGCTTCTGACAGTCTTCTTCTAGTCGTTGATGCTCTTCTTCGAGGTTAGCCATAGCCGTGTCATAGCCCCGACGCATGTGCTCATTGTCGGCTCGGATGGCATGCCTCTTCTTCTTCAGGTCTTCCATTTCGTCTTTCATTTTCTTTAGCATTCCCATCATCATCCATTGGTTGTTTACAACTTCTTGGAGGAAGTAAGGGAGTTCTTTTATCCTTTCATCAAGGACTTGTACCTGCATCATTAGTGTAGACAGAGAAGAAGAAATGGTGGTATTTATTGTATTGGTTTGACGCATGTATTCCCACATTGCATGAAACCTAGTACTAAAGGCACCTCTGAAAGAAGGTGCGTGCTTGTGCTGCTGGTGCAGCTGATGCTCCATGCGCGCTGTTGATGAGCTTGGCACCTTAGGTTGTGGAGGCAGTGGTGGTGGACCTTGTTCTTTCTCCTTTGGCTCGTCTAGTTGGTCCACCTATGATGCACTGATTCCCGTGTTGGCTAAATTGGACATTTGTATAATCCCTTTTGTTTTGATGATGACAAACGTTTCATTCTTGTTGATCTAACGTGCTACTTGAGTGTTGCAGGAATAAGGTGGATGACAAATATTATGGAAGATCTATATGCTAGATTGTTTTAATTTCATGAATGTAATAAATTGTAAATCTTGTACAAATATATAATGTACAAGTACTTAGACATCACGTAAATCAAGCTTTAGATCTTTCCTAACTAATCACCACACTTAGATAGATCATCCCTTTCAATAGTGTCATATATGCACACTCATACATACACTTAGCACTTTATTTGAAACATTGAAACATGGTCAATCTCGGTTGACAAAATCTTCGACCGAGACACTCTCGGTCGACAAACTTCTCGACCGAGAAAGACCCAGGTAGCCGTT
Source organism: Alisma plantago-aquatica (assembly GCA_963693085.1). Lineage (NCBI taxonomy): Eukaryota > Viridiplantae > Streptophyta > Magnoliopsida > Alismatales > Alismataceae > Alisma > Alisma plantago-aquatica. Next base: position 23,847,518 of record OY856411.1, read on the forward strand.
AGACACAGCTGACAAGGTAGTTGGCAGTTGGAGATGAACATTGCAAACACTTGATCCAGAGAGCCTGTCGGTCGACAAAACCTCGATCGAGTAGGTATCTCAGTCGACAATTTCTCGACCGAGATGGACTCTGACAGCAATTGCAGAATTAATTAACTAGTCGTTGCTAATGCAACTAACTTATACCTAACGACTAGTTAAGCACTTATAAACCCCTAGAAAGTGTCTAGAACATCCTTAAGCACTTGTAGGTCATTCCTATAAATAGGGCATGCCTTAGGACACCTAAATTCACTCATTCTACACTTGAGCAATCTTTGAGCATACACTTGCATTAGCAACCTGTTTTTTAGCAATTAAGCAATACTTGCAATTGGCTACTCTTCACCTTGCTCTAAATTCGTGTCCTATAGGCTAGTATCTCCTATCCACAGCAATCACACTTCCATATACATTGGTTAGGAGATCTACACACTTGATATAGTCAAATCAAGCCTTGTGCTTCAAAGGATACGTTGTAATTTCCATTTTCCTTTCTTGTTCACTTTCATTGCTTGTACTCTCCTTTCTACTCCTAGGTTGGAGGCTACGGATTGGAGAGGGTCGTGATCTTCTTGGTGAAGAAGGAGACTTTGAACTACTTCAAGAAGGCTGGTGCAACGGGAGGTTACTTCAAAGAGGAAGGCTACTTCAAGGGGGAGCTTGAAGTTACTTCAAGAAGGCTACCTCGAGTTGGTGCATCTACTTCAAAGTGAAGGTTGTTCAAAGGGGTGTAAGAAAGTATTGTATTTTGTGTAATTCCTTGTGAAGGTAATAAAATTAATACTTTCAAAATCCCGGTTGGGTAAGCAACCGAGTAGTGGACTGACAACCTTAGTGTTTGCTAAGGTTGGAACCACTCTAAAACCTTTGTCTCCTTCTTGGTTTCTCATTTGTGGTTGTCTGAGTTAAATAACTGTTAAATTAATTAAAAACCCTATTCACCCTCCCTCTAGTGGTTTTTCAATTGGTATCAGAGCAGGCTTCAAGGAGCTCTAATCGAGTCTTGAAGTATGAAGGGTGGTGGTGTCTACAACCGCAAACAAAGGAAAAGTATGGATCAATCTTCAACAAGTTGTAGTTGGTGCTTAGGAATGAGTCACACAACACTTGGTTGCCCATGGAGGTCAAAGAAGGAAGATACGCATAAAGAATGCCTTATTGCTACAATAAGTGAAGAAGAAGAAGAGGTAAGCCTTTTTGATTTATCTAAAGAAGAGCTAGTTGCTAGTCTTGAAGAGACACATAATAAATATATTGAGTGCAAGAAGAAATTTAAGAAATCTAATAAAGCAAATGATGTGTTACATGCTAAGCTTCTTGCTCTTACATCTGAAAATGAAGATCTCAAAAAGGTTATTGAAGATCATGATATTAAGCTAAAATCTGTAGAAGCAAATTGCAATCTTCTTTCTCTAGAAAAGTTAAATTTGCAAACTCAAGTAAATGATCTTCAAAAACAACATGTTCTGTGTACACATCTAGATTGTGATACTATAGTGAAAGAAAGAGATTTCTTGATATCTAATCTAGATCAAGCAAAGTTAGACATAAATAAAAGAATGGATGAGATTGTTAAGATGCAACAAAAAGTTAATAGTTTGAGTAACAATGATATTCTTGATAAAATCTTAAATGATTCTTACCATCAAGTTGGAAGGAGAGGACTAGGTTACAAGCCTAAAGGAAAATCTTATCAAAAACCTAGTTGGAGAAGAACACAAGTGCCAAAGAGTCAATCTATGTATGTATCTAAAGGCACAAATACATATGTACCCACGAACAACCTAGAACAAAATCATAGAAAGAGATATGAGGTTGATTCTATATGTTGTCATTATTGTTTGCGCCTTGGACACTATTCCTTTTCATGTCCTTACAAGAAAAAGGATGTCGAGTTAGTTTGGGTTCCAAAACCCCCAAACTAAATGAGCAAAAATAAGTTGAGATATGACCAAGGACCCTAGTTGCATATTTCTATGTCTATCTCAACTTAACATGATGAGTTAACAAATTAATTCAAGTATCTAAAACTTCTAACTTGAAAGTTTACAATTCATTTAAATCTGCAAAGACAAAGATTTGCCTTAATCAAAGTTCTCAAAGCATAAAAACTTAATATATAATTAGTTGAGATTTGATCTAAATATTACTTTGATATTCATATGCTCTATCTCAACCAAGCTAAATTTTCAAATTGTATAATTAAATTGAAAATGACTTTTGTTGTTACTTGGAAACAATTACTAAAACCAGTTCTGAAACAGTACAGAACTTTTCTCGGTCGAAGACACTGTCGACTGAGAAGAAATGTCGGTCGAGAAATAGTCGACCGAGCAGGTTTCTGTTGACAAGTCTGAAATAAATCTGCTGAACTTGTTTTTAATTAACCTAGCTTGCTATAAATTTATTCTTGATTTAACATAAAACCCTAGAAATTATATGAGATTACTTTGGTTTTACTACCTGCATGCTTTTGCTTAAAACTAAAAATTATGATCTATTTACATAGAAACCATGTGTATTAAATTGTCTATCATTACATCATGGATATGCTTTCACTGTTTCATCATGATCGTTGTGTTCTTACTTGGTTTGTCTAAAATAATCTTTGACCTATATATATATATATACAAACCATGAATAATAATTGTCCTCATAATGATCATAATGATTTAGCTCTCTATAGATAATGTTATTTTATATAAAACTCTATAGTACAAATAGATAATTGTACACATGGATTATGTCATCCCATGTAATACATGAATGATCTTTGATACATAGGCAAGCAAAATGATTTGTTGTTGAACAAGAACTTCACTGCATGCTCTTCTAAAGCAATCAAGAGCAAAATGTCAAATTTCTCAATTGATATTTTTAAGAACTTGAGATATTAATTGTGCTTTTAAGGATATATATTTAAGAATCTCATGATTAATCTGACTATATGAATATTCTAAGAAAATCAAGAACAAACATCCTCATATTAAGTATCACTCAAAATGCTACAAATTGATATCCATTTAAGTTACCTGCTGACATTATGAGTGCTCAAACTGTAAATACGCAGGAAATTACCTCTTGGTCGAAATCAAATTTGACCAAGGGACGCTATGGTCGTAGTCAAGGTCGACCTAAAATAAGCTTGACACAATACTTATTTGGATAATCATTCTCTATAAATTGTGATCAAAATCATGACCACAAAAAATAAGAAAAAACACAGTAGAAAAGATGGGAATTGATTTTGGTCACAAGAGGGCTAGGACAGAAGGGGAGACATCTACTCAAGATATACCACCACCTCCTCCTACCAACCTACCCTATGATCCCATCCAAAACACCCTAACCTATATTGCTGGATCCCAACATCATCTAAGTAAACAATTAGATTATAGACACCATGCCATGACCCACTTAAACCAAAAGATGCAAGCCCTCTATCCAAATCAACCAGATGAATATCCTTATTCTCTAAATCCTGGCATGATCAACCCATATAACCCTTCCTACAACTACTACCAAACTCCACCTTCACCATCTCCTGATCTCACACATACTCAGTTTTCTCACATGCAACTACAAGACATTGCTACTCATTTCCACTTTGATCGTGTTCCCACCTTCTTGGAAGCATATGCATTAACCAAAATAGGTGCTTTGGAGTGGCAAACTTTAGTCAAGTATTATGGAGTTGAGCCATTTCTTGGAAAAGACCCAGATATCGATGTAATACTTAGGTATTTTCAGTGAGATTATGAGTGTCCTTTGTAATAGTTGTAATGAAATGGTTATCTTTACATGATTGTACTGAATTGATTATTCTTGCAATAAATTGGTTATCTTTGCATGATTATAATGGATATCTTTCAAAGCATATGAGTCATCTTGTAAAATGTTAAGATGTTGTTACGTCTATGGAATCACTTGAACATAGTTTATAAGACTATTATAGTAGAGCATACAAAGTAAGAGGAGTAATATGTATGCAATAAATCACAAAGGATAAAATCTTTGCAAATACCTGCAATTAATGGCTAAATTGACCATCTATTGGAGTGCATTAATCCCCTAATTATAATTGGGATATCCATTTAAGGGGGAGCAATGCATAAGGATTCTTAATGAAATTTTCTAAACAAATCAGGGCCTAACATCCCGTGCTTTTGGTTAGAAATATTTTTCATATACTCTAAAGCTTAAAAGGATTCTCATATCACTTTCAAGGCTTCACAACCTTTACAAGTGATTGAGTAATTACTTATGACTAAAAGACACACAAATATTTATCTTGGATATCTTTTTGAAATGAAAAAGGGGGAGAGAGAATATAAAATCAAAAACATAAAATTTTAAAATGAGTTTCATAAAACCTCGGCAAGCACTCACTTGCACAACAAAATTGCTACAAAGGTAATCTTCAGGTATGAAACTCACATGTTTTATATTTCCTTATTTTATATTTAGGAAATGTTTGTCATCTTCAAAAAGGGGGAGATTGTTGGCTAAATTGGACATTCGTATAATCCCTTTTGTTTTGATGATGACAAACATTTCATTCTTGTTGATCTAATGTGCTACTTGAGTGTTGCAGGAATAAGGTGGATGACAAATATTATGGAAGATCTATATGCTAGATTGTTTTAATTTCATGAATGTAATAAATTGTAAATCTTGTACAAATATATAATGTACAAGTACTTAGACATCATGTAAATCAAGCGTTAGATCTTTCCTAACTAATCACCACACTTAGATAGGTCATCCCTTTCAATAGTGTCATATATGCACACTCATACATACACTTAGCACTTTATTTGAAACATTGAAACAGGGTCAATCTCGGTCGACAAAATCTTCGACCGAGACACTCTCGGTTGACAAACTTCTCGACCGAGAAAGACCCAGGTAGCCGTTAGACACAGCTGAAAAGGTAGTTGGCAGTTGGAGATGAACGTTGCAAACACTTGATCCAGAGAGCCTGTCGGTCGACAAAACCTCGACCGAGTAGGTATCTCGGTCGACAATTTCTCAACCGAGATGGACTCTGACAGCAACTGCAAAATTAATTAACTAGCCGTTGTTAATGCAACTAACTTATACCTAACCGCCAGTTAAGCACTTAGAAACCCCTAGAAAGTGTCTAGAACGTCCTTAAGCACTTGTAGGTCATTCCTATAAATAGGACATGCCTTAGGACACCTTAATTCACTCATTCTACACTTGAGCAATCTTTGAGCATACACTTGCATTAGCAACCTGTTTTTGAGCAATTAAGCAATACTTGCAATTGGATACTCTTCACCTTGCTCTAAATTCGTGTCCTATAGGCTAGTATCTCCTATCCACAACAATGACACTTCCATATACATTGGTTAGGAGATCTACACGCTTGATATAGGCAAATCAAGCCTTGTGCTTCAAAGGATAAGTTGTAATTTCCATTTTCTTTTCTTGTTCACTTTCATTGCTTGTACTCTCCTTGCTACTCCTAGGTTGGAGGCTGTGGATTGGAGAGGTTCGTGATCTTCTTGGTGAAGAAGGAGACTTTGAACTACTTCAAGAAGGCTGGTGCAACGGGAGGTTACTTCAAAGAGGAAGGCTACTTCAAGGGGGAGCTTGGAGTTACTTCAAGAAGGCTACCTCGAGTTGGTGCATCTACTTCAAAGTGAAGGCTGTTCAAAGGGGTGTAAGAAAGTATTGTATTTTGTGTAATTCCTTGTGAAGGTAATAAAATTAATACTTTCAAAATCCCAGTTGGGTAAGCAACCGAGTAGTGGACTGACAACCTTAGTATTTTCTAAGGTTGGAACCACTCTAAAACCTTTATCTCCTTCTTGGTTTCTTATTTGTGGTTGTTTGAGTTAAATAATTGTTAAATTAATTTAAAACCCTATTCACCCCCCTCTAGTGGTTTTTCATCCTGTATTTATTATAACGTGAGATCCTTGTCCTTCTGGCTCTGCCTCTGATTCGTTGTCGGGTTGTGGGCCGTCTGTTGTAGCCTTCTCTTTCTCCACCTCTAGCTCCACAGTTGTCACTTCTTTGTGTGGCTCGAGAGGTTTGGGTTCTAGAGTTTCTACTAGTACTTCAGTAGTTGGAACCACGGGGGTCGGTTGCACTGCAACTGTTGGCATTTTTGTTGACGGTGCAATTGCTTCTGCTGTCTTCTTTTTCTCTACTGCCAACTTCTTCCGCGGCTCCGTACTCTTCCTCTTTTCTAATTCATCTGTGGCACTGCTTTCTCCAGATGTACTCACTGGGTCTGTATTTACACTGGCCTGCAGTGCCCCAGAGCACATCTTTTCGAGGTCATCGTGTGTTGGCCGCAACTTGTGGGCATCATAGAATGCCATTTCAGGAAGGGGGAGTAGTCTTTTTGACCCTCTTTGTTTGAAGTACAACTTCTCCCCCCTTCAGTGCCAGAATACTAGTGATGATAAGGGACTTTATGTCTATTCTTTGTTGTCCCTCCATTTCTTTATATTTCTAGACTTCTCCTTCGTCCATGAAGTATTCAATGATCTTTGTTATCTGGCCACCCATGCAATATACATAATTCCTCTTTGCATCTCTGCCTACTACTGATAAATGGCCGATTAGTATCTTCCTGATATTAACCAGCTTCCTATTTATCATTGACCATATTAGGAACAAATCTCCCTTACTAACTATTCCTATTTCTGATCTCGCATGAATCGTGTGGGCGGTGATTTTCTACATTGTGCGGATAAAGCACAATGTAATTAGCGAGGCCTTGGAGTTCTTTGAACTGTGTTTGTCCTCCCCAATTAGCTCTTCCCACATTTCACTGATTTTATAGGTGACTTCATTCTCGCTAGGGGCGGAGGAGAAGACTTGGGCTTCTTCCTCTGTCTCAATGAATATTCTGTTCAGCCTTGCCTCCGTGTGTATGTGAGTCTCTCCCCCTAGCCTTACTTGCAGCTGATAATGTCCACCTCCTGCCTTTCGTGTTTCGCTACTGGTAGAGACCTTATTAAGTGAAGATAGAAACTTTGTGGTCAGCTTCTTGTAGGATTTCACCTCTGGTGTGCATAAGGCACGTAAGTTTGCAACTTCTAATAATTTTATCATCCTATCATAGATACCCATCTTCTTGAAATCTTCTACGTCAAAGTATCGTGTTGGGTAGAATTCCTTGTACTAGTGCATCCAGTCATAAGTAGACTAGTGTACATCGTTCTTGGGCACGAATGGTGGTTCTCCATATTGCGCGTATGTCTCCCCTACTACCTCCTTGTCCTTGCTTGCCTCCTCCTTATTATGTTTTTTGGCAACCACTGGCTTCGTCTTATTGTTGCCCCTGGTTTCTTTTGGTGCAACTTTTCTTTTCTTGCCTTGTACCCAGCTCTCTGACTCTCCTAGTTGGTACTCGGAAGTCTCAGTATGCTCCGTCTGTTCTGTTTCTTTTGGGGAGTCCTCTTGTGGCAGCTCCCCCAATATACTCTGATATTGTTCCAACCTCAGCTATATCTCCACACGTTTGGCTACTGGTAGAGAACTATTCCTCTTCAGTTTTTCTATTAGGTCCTTTACTATCTTCTCTACCTCCTTCAGGGAAATAGCCTTCTCGTACAGGGGATTGCTGGTTGCTGGAAAAGATATTCTACAAATTTTTCAATGAATTAGTATCCAGTTGATTTTAACAAAAATTACCATTATTGCAATTATCTGGGGAAGGTATTTCTTGCACAGGGTAGGCATCTAGTGAATTACTAAATGTCATTTTCAAGAGTTGCATAGAGACCGTGGTCGCGGTTTTGTTGGTAACTCATATGACACCGCGGTCGAAGTCTCTAAAAGAGATCGCGGTCGTGATGTAATGACAAGGGATCGCGGTCATGATTTCCTGAGTAAGGACCGTGGTCACGGTTTATTGATTAGGGACTGCGGTCGCGGTCATGGGCATGGTCGCGGTCTTCTTTCTTGTTATGGTCAGGTCACGATTCAGGGGACCGCGACCTTGAATAGCATTCTTCTACACTGCGACCCATGATGGAATTGGTAGTTTGGAGTGAATACCACAGTCGGTGTTAGGGTTTACAAGCACACCGCAGTCGCAGTTGTATAGGTGATGACTACGAGCCACAGTCTTTCTTCATCCGACTGTTATGATTCCTCTCTCTATCTGATGATCGGTTCTTCATTTTCACCGACAATAATTGTCCCATTATTTATGTATTTAGGGTTTTTAATTGTTATTTGTAGACGCCGCCATAAGGCAGTTAGAGTAATAGGGAAACTTGGGCAACTGCCAACAGGGTGAATTACGGTCATCGATAGATAAAATGGGAAGAATTGGTTCAGGCGAGGGGTTAAATCGGAGGCGACAAGGTGATTCGGTGACTAGAAGCACAAAAAGGGTTTTCAGTTACCTTAATGATGGTTGTGACAGTGGAATCGAACGTGGTTGGGTGCGGAAATCGGCATCACTGCGGAGGTAGGTCGTCGCTTATGGTTGGAGTGGAGAGTAGGGTTTATCCTAGACTTGGCAGAAACTGTGAGCGAAAAGAGTCTATGATGCGAGGGTTTAAGGATATATACACCGGTGCAACTGCGACCAAACAATCTAAGGGGATAGACTGCGGTCGCGGTGATCATAAGGAAGGACTGCGGTCACGGTGTACTTAAGAAGCAAAACCACAGTCGCAGTTCTCTAGTGTTGTAAAGATGACCTCGGGTCACAGTCGAGGTACCCGGTGGGCTATTCCGCGGGTCCCAGTCTTCTTTATGCAAGTGCTATAACGCGACTGTGGTCCAGACCGCGATCAGATCAAAACAAAGGTTGTTTTATTAGGTAAATCATGAAATACTCAAAAGAAGATGGATATGTACATCACTTAAAACAGAAGAAAACTAAACAAAGCGAAAAAGTAAGAGAAAACAAAGCTTAAGAAAAAGGGTAAAAACTTGGGTTGCCTCCCAAGAAGTGCTTGCTTTAAAGTCTCTTAGCTAGACTGCATAAATTTTCACTCCTTGGGCCCTACATTTGGATGTGGCAACTCTTGATTCCTTTCCTCATTTTGCTGATACAAAAAATAAGGGTTTTAGTGAAGGATAGTTGTGAGGGATCAGAGGCCTTCAATATAAATATCTATTATTGAGGGATCATCTCTAACCAACAAGGCTTTGTCCCTCAACTATGTCTTTAACATAATGTCAAATTCTTTGTGACCCCCTTTCCTTCAAAAATAAGTTATAATTCATAATAATCCCTCACAATAAAATTAAGATGCTTCCCTCCATTATTTCCCTCCAAAATCTGTCTAATTAACTAATTATAATGTGTGTGCCCGCCGTTTCCAGGAAACCCTATGTAGCCATCTTTCCTGGCACTGAGTCTCTTCTTTGTTAAGAAACTTATTCACGCAGTGCGTTCCGATCTCTATTCACACACGCATCCCAAATACTCCGCAAGCGGCCAGACCGTGTGTGATCCACCGCTTGACCGCACGTTGCAGGTCAATTCTATGCAAAGCACTAGCCCTTTTGTGATTCTCCGCAAAGGACTAGCATAGTGCATGATCTTCTGCAACATAGAGCCTCCAGTCCTGATCTGGGATCTCTCACAAATCTGCACCCATGGATCATTGATCCTCAGGAACTGCCAGTTAGACTCCAGTCTATGATCCTCCTCTCCACGTGAGAGTTCTAATCTTCTACGCCCTTGGATTCTCCATGCTCTCAAATTTCTTATTGCAGGTTTTCCTTCACTCGCAACCTTGATTCTAATCAACAATTCAATGTTTGCGTGCCTAAACCATCTATAAGACTTTCTGTTGTGTTCTTCAATTTCATAATCAATCATTTTCTTGTTCCCAGATATGTTTGATGTTGTGACCAACTGATGACCAAGAAGTGAATTTGAATCAAATATTCACGCTGACGGCTGTTGCGTATTCATCCACTGGAGTCTTTTTTCCGTAGCAACATTGATGATTATTCACGCTGACGGCTGTTGCGCATTCAACCACTGGAGTCTTTGTTCCGTAACAACATTGATGATTAATTAGTGATTCTATAGCACTACAACGACGTCTCACTTCAATATATCCTCTGTGAACCTCAATTCAATTGGTCCAACATTCCAAAGCTGATGGCTTTTACAAGTTCGGTTCTATTTTTTGTTACAAGCTACCTATCTTGAGGATCCATGTGGTGCGCTCTGTAAGGACTTTTGCTTGAACTCTGCTTCCACCACCAGCCGACGATCAATTTTAATTTTGTTTCCCGGCCGCACTTCTCATATCAGGTATGTCTTCACTACACCAACCTATTATTGGGCTTGCGAAGAAAGAACTAAGCTTCATGTTAGGATTGAGTTACATAGTTACAATAAATTTCTACATCATGATATTGATGAGCTGATGCATGGGTTTTGAGTCATTTTTATAGGCTTATTTTATATCTGTTTTATGCATGTATTTGTCATTTTCTTGCTTATATTTGAATAATTCACTATAGATGGCATGTAAACTCTTTTTGCATCAAATTATACTCCCTGGACTTATACACATATTTCGGTACTTTTTCAGGCACTTTTGCATTGTCCAGAGTCGATACTATCGACCCTGGTATCGATAGTATCGACATTTCATCAGAAAGCAACCCCAAAACATGATTTTGGAAGGAAATACCTGTATCATGGTCGATACCATCGACCTGTGGGTCAATACTATCGACAACGTCGGGATCTGGCGATTTTCTGCACTAAAAGGGAGCGTTTTAATCCGAAGGTTGAGCTTTTTTGGAGCCGTAAAGTGGTCCTATGCCCTAAGAAGAGCACGGCCGGCCCTAGGGGGATCTCATATTGTGTTGCACGACATCCAAGAAGGAGAGAGAGAGAGGATACGAGAGATGAAGACCGTCAACCGAGCGATCCGGGCACCTCCGACGGGCGATTTTGCTGTCGGAAGACTGCAAAACGCATGTTTCTCACGGAGGATCTCCAGGAGCACCTTCGTATCAGGGGTTACACGAGTTTTCTCCATGTTTTCCACGTTTTTATTCTATACTCCTATGTGTTCTCCATTGTAAACCATGCGGGGCTAATCCCCTTTCTCTTTAGGACCAGGAGTAGCCCGGGTAATCATTGTATGACATTTTTGTCATAGAAATTCATAATTTATCTCTTAAATCCGTGGTATGATTTTGTTTTCTCAATTATATTATTATGCTTGATCACCATAATGATAATATAATGCCTTTAATTACTTTGAAAGAAGAATTAATGGTTGAAAAGAGACGAAATTCTCATTAATTAACAAATCCCTTGAACAAGGTGATGTACGGTTAATGGTGGAAACCCAGAGGTCGATTCTAATACACCTAGTTTAGGGTATAGGTTACTATGAAGGTGGAACTGACCTAGACTTAGGTAGTGAATTGTACCACGACAGTGGACAATTCTGACTACAGGGCACTACCCGGATTGAGAGATGAACATGTTTAACTATGTGGAAATTCATACAATGAAAACCCGTGGTGAAACTGCAATCCTAAAGATCTCCATTTGAATTGATTAAACTAAACACTTAATCGATTTCTTTGTTTTATTTTATTTTCTTTTAATTTTTAACAACTCTCATAACCTTTTAATTGGCCTAGCTGATTGCGAGTAGTTAGTAGTAGTCTATCGATAGTTCAGTGTCCCTGAGTTCGACTCGGGCCTCACAAGGGCCTATACTACATTGACGTGTGCACTTGCGTTATACGCACGGTAAAAGCGAGTCAAGTTTTTGGCGCCATTGCCGGGGACACAGCAATTGTTAGCACTACGAGTGCTGCAAGCGGCCATTCTAGGCCACATTTTTATTTTATTATTTTAATATCATTTTTGAAATTCATAGTTCATCTTTCATATTTAGAAATCATTTAGCATGGTACTGACCCTAAATTATTATTTTGCAGGTACTAGTGTATGGTGAGGATGCGTAGCACAGACTACACACAGCTATCACCAGAGGTTCCATTGTCGGGACCAGACGATAAGGAGAACAACATTCAAAACCGACCTAAAGATATAGATTCAGACTCTGAACTAGAAGCTATGGTTGAGGAACAGACAATCTGGGAGAAGATAAAGGTGCTTCTGCATCTACATCTAAAGGGCCGATCAAGAGGCAGGCTATCAACATTCCCAACTATAAGATCGATCCAGGCCTAATAAATTTGGTCAAATCAAATGCATTTCACGGGCTCAAAAATGAAGACCCAGTGACTCACATTAGCCAGTTCGTGGAGAACTGCGACATGATCAAGATAGACATATTTCCACATGAGACATTATACTTGAAGCTGTTCCCCAACTCTCTGGTGGGAAATGCATGAGAATAGCTACATAATCTTGATGATGAGTATGTGGAATCGTGGGATCATATGGTCGAGGTATTCTTCGAGAGATTCTTTCTGCCCGAGAAGACCAACGATTTGGTCCGGAAGATCCATAATTTCAGCCAGAAGGCAGGGGAGACTTATCCCGAGACATGGGAACAGTTCTAGATCATGCTAAGGAGGTGCCCGCATCATGGGCTTGACAAGGAGAAGCAGGTCAAAATCTTTTATTTTGCTCTGTCTGAGCATGATAGAAGTAACTTAGATTCCGCAGGTTCAGGATTTGTCTTAAACAACACAGACACGAGGTGTTGGGAAATTTTGAAGAATATGGCAAAGAAGAAGTCTTGGGGTGAAAGAGTTGCACCGGAGCAGGTTAGCATGACACATGAAGCAAAGGCCATCAAAGCACATAATGACAAGATGGATCTTATAGCCAAGAAGCTCCTAGAGAAAGAGGACAATGGGTCTGATGATGAAGCACATGCAAAGTATATGCATCAATAGGGATATAGAAATAACAATTATGATTGGAGGAAGGAACGGAATTTTCAGAAGATGCATCCTATCCTAGAGGAAAAGAACAATTTGATACGGAGGCTACACTGAGAGTACCATATCCCCGCAGTTTATATGGACTACCTGGCAGATATTTCCCATTCAAAAAATCCCGCCAAGAACCCATCACGGCTGTGCCCACACCTAGGCAAGAAGAGCAGGTGAAGGCCATACTTCATGGTGAAGCTACAACCACTAAGAAAGATGAGCAGCCACAAGTCACACCAGCTACAAATGATGTGTCAAATCCTATCCTAGAAGGTGGCGTTGAAGCAAGCTTAGGGGAGGAGACCCCTAAAGTTCCATATGTGCCACCACACAAGCGAGCGAAGGACCCAAGCGTGCCTTTCCCAAATAGTCTGAAGCCGAAGAAAGAGCATAGGCACTACAAGAAGTTCTTAGAGATGTTTCGGAAGCTCCACATTAACATTCCACTAGTGGAGGTGATAGAGAAAATTCCTTCATATGGAAGATTCATAAAAGACATCATCAACAAGAAAAGATGGATCAAAGATACAGATGTTGTGTGTGTTGATGAAAAAGTGATTTCTATAATCCAAGGACGACTACCAAGGAAGAAGAAAGATCCAGGATGTTTCTACATCCCATGTTCCATAGGTGGCCAACATTTTCCACAAGCATAGTGTGACTCAGGGGCAAGCATTAATCTTATGCCACTTGCCACTTTTCAAAAGATGGGATTGAAAATGCCAACACAAACTTCCATGACAATTGAGTTGGCGGATGGATCCATTGTTAAGCCGCAGGGTATATGCGAGGACGTTCTAGTCAAGGTTGACAAATTCATCTTCCCTGTTGACTTTGTAGTCATGGACATGCATGAGATAGAAGGAGGTGAGATGCTATTGGGAAGGCCGTTTCAAGCTACGACTGATGTAATCACTGCCATTGGGTGAGGTTACTTGACACTTGGGATTGGTGATGATAGAGTTAAATTCAAACTGCCAAATGAATCATTGGAGACATCCCTTGACAACCCAGGTTAAGGGTATCTTTATGTCAAGCCTAGGAAATTAAACAAGGGCTCTTGTTGGGAGGCAACCCAACTTTAGGTTCATTTTTATGTTTGGTTATGTTCTTTTATGTTTATGTACTTAGTTTTTGCTTACGTTTTGATAATTTTTGTAAAAATGGTACCCTAACTCATGTTTTGAAGTGTGCAGAACTTTAAGGTCGATACTATCGACACCCATGTCGATAGTATCGAGTTTGGATCAGTAAATGCTGAAGAAAAGTCGATACCATCGACCTTAGAGTCGATAGTATCGAGATTCCTGAAGATTTTCAGAAAAATTAGTGACAGTAAAGTCGATACCATCGACCCTAGGGTCGATAGTATAGACACTTTTGAGTTCCCAGGCTTTTAGATGTGTCAATTCAGCAAAATTGCTGAGTCTGGGTTGATACCATCGACATTGGTGTCGATGGTATCGACACCTACAAGACAGCTACATAAAATAGGCCGTAAAAGGTATCGAAACGAGATTTTTTCAAACCATTTTTTGCATAGGAAAGATGGATGAAGCAAGCCACGTCTGTGAACCACTAAGAAACAAAAATGGGCTACCAATAAGAGGGAGATAGCAAGCATCACTTGGTCTACTTGAGCATCTAACCATCCTTCTTCACCACACTTCAAAGCGAATGGTACCGATGTTCCACCTCTTAAGTGAGAATGTTGACTATGAGGTCATAGTCATATTCAAGCTTAGGGGGGTGTTGTAACAACCCTCTATCTTAATTTTTACTTACTTATTCATGTTGCTTTTATTTTTGAAATATTTGTTGTTTTTATTTCTAGGCTTACGACTTTTGTAGGATCCACATCTATCTAGTGTAATCTGTGGAGCAATAAATGCATGGTTTCAATTAGGAGTTTTACTCTTGGGTTGTGGGCACATGAAACTATGAGCATATTGAAATCTTTTTGAGCTTATTCTTGTGAGTAATTGAGTTGCATAACTGAGGAAGTTCTTGGGTGAGTCAGCTTCAGGGCACGGGGACATGAATGACTACCTTTATGGTCCAAGGAAAAGTGATTGACAAGGATGTTTGAGCCCAAACTGACCAAATGCTAACGTGACCTTAGACTAAAGTTTAAGAGATAAATCCTTCAGTTACCCTGTACACAGATCTTTAGAGAGGGACATATGATATTTTCAGAAGGTTCTATCAATTATACTTGTGATCTGGTCCACAACAATTTCATTCACACTCCACCATAAGAAATGGGAGCACATTACTGTCTTTCACTCTTTGATTGCATCCCATGTAGATAGGTCTTGCATTACAACTATTTTCACATATTTTTGCATGAAAAAAAAAGAAAAAAAAGATAGAGTAGTTATACATGCACATTATCCTTAGGTACGTGTCATTTAATTGCATAACTATCATTTTGTAGTTGCATTCACATCTTTTGTGCATATAGTTGTACATCATGTGTTGTATGTTCTTGTGAAAACATGAAAGGTGTTAAACTTGTTCCATACCTTCTGAATGCTTCAAATGTACAAGTTATGTAATAAAAAGTGATCCCAACAAATAATTCATTGTCATCTATGAAAATAAGGGCTTGAAAAAAAATGAAAAAAAGAGAAGAAAAAAAAAAGAATTGAGAAGTAAGTAGGAATGAGAGGGAGAAAGCAACCTGTTCTCACTTACATACTAAGAAGAATAAGGACATGGTGTAGTTTTCTTAGATATTCCATCCCACCTTGAGACGGAATGATAGTGCATGCATCATTCCACTAAAAATGTAGCATTAGGACATTTTCACTTGCATTTTGCATCATGATAGGTCATTAATTTTTGTATTGCATGATTGACTATTATGTGTTTCCATCTCTTCCACAACCACCTATCCCATCCACCTATTGCTCTAATCGGTAGGCCACCCATGATATTCTCCTCAATCATTAATATCAGGAGATCTGCTTCCATTTAGATGGTAGTTAGGAAATGAGCAACGTAGATAGGAGATCACAAGATGCATCAACTATGGACCATATGAGTTTATCATATTAACTACTTTAATTGATAGTGTTTCATTGATTGGGGGATGAACATCTTTTACATAGGTCTTTGGTCGCCTGGATGGCAGTTAGTGTTCAGTGGTCAATGAGGGTCGGTTTGTGGAAAGAAAGTGGGGATGATGTAGATTCATTTCATGTATTTATGTCCTGTTGCTGACTTATCTCAATCAGATCCAATGTTTTGTTGCTCGAGGACGAGCAAGGTTTAAGCTTAGGGGAGTTTGATGCATGGGTTTTGAGTCATTTTATAGGCTTATTTTATATCTGTTTTATGCGCGTATTTGTAATTTTCTTGATTATATTTTCATAATTCACTATAGATGGCCTATAAACTCTTTTTGCATCAAATTATAATCCCCGAACTTATACACATGTTTTGGCACTTTTTCAGGCACTTTTGCATTGTCCAGAGTCGATACTATCGACCCTGGTGTCGATAGTATCGACATTTCATCAGAAAGCAACCCCAAAATGAAATTTTGGAAGGAAATACCTGTATCATGGTCGATACCATCGACCTGGGGGTCGATACTATCGACAACGTCGGGATCTGGCGATTTTCTGCACTAAAACGGAGTGTTTTAATCCGACGGTTGAGCTTTTTCGGAGCCGTAAAGTGGTCCTATGACCTAAGAAGAGCACGGTCGGCCCTAGGAGGATCTCATATTGTATTGCACGACATCCAAGAAGGAGAGAGAGAGAGGATACGAGAGACAAAGGCCATCAACCGAGCAATCTGGTCACCTCCGACGGGCGATTTTGCTGCCGGAAGACTGCAAAACGCACGTTTTTCGAGGAGGATCTCTAGGAGCACCTTCGTATCAGGGGTTACATGAGTTTTCTCCATGTTTTCCACATTTTTCTTCTCTACTCCTATGTGTTCCCTATTGTCAACCATGCAGGGCTAATCCACTTTCTCTTTAGGACCGGGAGTAGCCCAGGTAATCATTGTATGACATTTTTATCATAGTAATTCATAATTTGTCTCTTAAATCCATAGTATGATTTTGTTTTCTCAATTATATTATTATGCTTGATCACCATAATGATAATCTAATGTCTTTAATTACTTTGAAAGAAGAATCAACGGTTGAAAAGAGACGAAATTCACATTAATTAACAAATCCCTTGAACAAGGTGATGTATGATTAATGGTGGAAACCCAGAGGTCGATTCTAATGCACCTAGTTTAGGGTATAGGTTACTACGACGGTGGAACCGACCTAGACTTAGGTAGTGAATTGTACCACGACAGTGGACAATTCTGACTACAGGCCACTACTCGGATTGAGAGATGAACATGTTTAACTATGTGGAAATTCATACAATGAAAACCCGCAGTGAAACTGCAATCCTAAAGATCTCCATTTGAATTGATTAAACTAAATATTTAATCGATTGCTTTGTTTTATTTTATTTTCTTTTAATTTTTAACAACTCTCATAACCTTTTAATTGGCCTAGCTGATTGCGAGTAGTTAGTAGTAGTCTACTGATAATTCAGTGTCCCTGAATTCGAATCAGGCCTCACAAGGGCCTACACTACATTGACGTGTGCACTTGTGTTATACGCATGGTAAAAGTGTGTCATGAGTTGTAGGTGTTTCATTTAATAGTACGAATCAAATACATTATTTTTTATTATCCTAGCCACATTTGATCGTTTCAGTGTGATTTGTGCTTATTATCATAGGCAATTAGGTATTGGTAGGACATTATGTACCATATGCCCCATTTAGCATGACAATTAGAAGTATGTGATAAAGATAACATCATTGCCTTTTTTATGAACACAAATATTTTGGCCGACATAATTTTGCTAACAGATATTTTTTTAATTTTTTTATGTGAATACATCACATGTTGCTCCGTACTTGTTTTCATTGTGTCTCAAAAAATTCCTGCCATATATTTACTCAAAAACTCGCCCCTGAAAAGGAATTGACAAAGAGTGTGTACGATGGAGATTAACAATGATACGTTTGGGACAACAAATTAACAAAGATATGATTTATTTCCTTCCAATTTAATGTAAATGATGGAGGGCCATATTAATTTAAAATCTGTGTGAATTATCTTCCTACTGAAAAATAAAAAAGTCATTTTATTGTTGTTGAAAACATGTAGAAGAAAATATTGTCAGTGTGGTTTTTGATAGTATATAAATGAAGGAAATGATTTTTGTTAGTGGGCATTCTAAAAAAGAAATAACTAATAGTTGTGCACAATGAAGTTTGATTAATTTTTACCCTTATAGATTACATAGTGGTGGTGACGTGGTTCGATGGGATGCTATACCTCAAGGTCTTTATGATGTTTGTCAATAGTGCAAGGATTGTTGTTTACCTAAATCTAGAAAAATTTTGCACGCCAC
Organism: Alisma plantago-aquatica; assembly: GCA_963693085.1. Classification (NCBI taxonomy): domain Eukaryota; kingdom Viridiplantae; phylum Streptophyta; class Magnoliopsida; order Alismatales; family Alismataceae; genus Alisma; species Alisma plantago-aquatica. The sequence goes on from OY856411.1 coordinate 23,865,901, forward strand.
GTTAGCTACACACCATATAGTTTACGCAACTAGAGGTTATAAAACATGCTCACATATCATTTCGAGGTATGACCATATATGTACATATAATTTATCATGATATTGATTCATTGGAACATCTCTTGGGTTAAAATTCATCATTTATATGGACCTAGTCGTTGTAGTTAAAAAATAAGTTGCAATTAGATTGAAATAGCAGAATAAACATATACATCTATATTATATTTTTGGCATTGAAAATACTATAATACTCAAGAAACTGTACATATATTCTTGAATCTAGCGTACAACATCATAAGCACATTGCTACAAGAAAATGATGCTAAAATGGCTTGAATATCAACATAATAGCATACAAATTGCACATATATAAAAAATAAGGGCTTTAGTGAAGGACAACTGTGAGGGATGAGAGGCCTTCAAAATAAACATCTATTATTGAGGAATCCGTCCTAACCAATAAGGGTTTGTCCCACAACCGTGTCATCAACAAGATGCCAATTTTTTTGTGACCCTTGTTCCTTCATTAATAAATTACCAACTACAATAATCCCTCAAAATAAAATTAGGGGGACTCCCTCCCTTTTTCCCCTCTAAAACTCGCTCCTTTATTTCCCTCTAACATATGCTTAATACACAAGGAAAATAATGTCCACCAAATAAGTGTACTCCAACTGAACCCTATTCTATCGGTCCCGGAACAAACCCTTCTCGCCGCCAAGGCGTTCGTTATGTCTCAGGAACTGCTGCGTTCTCTGTCACGCCGGTGTCACGATTTCTTCTATCTCAAGTTACTGGTGCACTTCTAGGTTCTCTGTGCGACTATGAAGTTCTATGTTCTCTGGACAAGTCACTGATCATTACTGTGTTGGCCCACAATCACTATCATTGTGCCGCGTTCTCTATGCTGGATCAGAAATCATTGTCGTGCTTGGGCCATAATAGATACAAAGGTAAGACAATTCTTTATTAACTGCTGGTTCCTTGTCTCTCCAGGTAATTCATCTGCCTATTGTGCAATTTTAAGTAATGATTAGTAATAGTTAAAAATCTAGAAAGCACCACGTGTTGTTTTGCTAGTAGCGTTAGAATTTTGATCGTTCATACAATAGATACAAAGCTAGAGCTTTTCTAATTGTCGACATCGAGCCTCTCTAGAACACGATCAATCCAACTTCTTTATTTGTCGTGACCAATCAATGATCTAGGAGCAATGGGCAGCTAGAATCCGAGCCACAAAAGGAATTTCCCTCAACTGAACATCTAAAAAAGAGATATTTTCTAGTGCCTTTACACCTTCACAAATAAATGATATTACCAAAAGGCCTTTACAAATAACAGTTAATAGCGTGCCCTCCAATCTAGCAAGTATTTTTCTCTTGTTCCCGCGCAATAATCCCGAATGAACGATTGGTAAACAAATAAGAAAAAAAGTAATGTCACGTCATATTCCTTTTTATTGTTGTGCCGTCAGTTCCTAGTGGTTGATCCATTGACTTCTTCTTTCCCACCCAAATATAATGCCCTACTCTTGAGAACTATTCCCAGTTCATATTCTTGTCTCCGTCTGCAAACGATTATTTGGAAGCACGTATATGATTATTCCTCACATCACTTGTGATTTTGATCAAGTCCATACATATTTGGTCCTCCGATAGTCTTTTGGGGAAACCACTACTATTAAGGTTGGTTCTTTCAACTTCTCTAAGTGAGTAATCACTTCTCGATGCCATGATCAGATCTGTTGCAAACTGCCAAAATCTTCTTATCTTAATAATCTATTTTCATGTTGTTCTTACTTAAACTATTATCCTTTCCGATACAATACTTGCATACGAAAATTGCTAAATGAATTGTCTTTTCTTAATTTCTAAGGGACGACACTATCTTGGAATCATAATCACTTGTGTTAATAGTTTTTCAATGCAAAACCATCTCGTATTATGCAAATATGGTATTTTCAATTTCGTATACACACACCATCTCTTGCGGTGTAGTTGTCCTACATGGATTCCCATGTTTTTTATGTTCTATGATTGAAAGGGACATTTTGAAATTTGTCTTGGTTTCTTACATGTATCGTGGAATACAAGACAAGTGATATTGATGAAAAGAGGGTCTTTTATTTGTCCTAGGTATAGTCTGTAGATGATTGGAAACAAATGTAAAAATAAACTAAAAGATTATCAGTAGTTAGTCACTTGTTTCAGAAGGCATAATTTAGACACCTCGCAACTAACTTTTGGTCTTCTATCAAAGCTTAATCACCACCAAATGTGTTCATAGAGTGTTTTAATATATAAATATACTTTATATTAGTGACTTCTCATCGTAAAAATTTCTTATAGTGAGTTGTCAGTGTACTAGATTGGTTGATATATATTTTTGTGTAGAAAGTCTTGTTGCATAGAATATCTCGCTAGTGCATAAAATGTCTTATTTGCAATACTATTTGGTGATCGCCAATTGCTTAGATGTTTTAGTGCATGTTATTCACGACAATAAAATTTAGATGTATGGTTATTACTAGGGAAATCAAATTTTATCCATACCCATGAACCAGATTCCATCTAATATGAGAAAATTTAATTTTAGTTTTGGATGTTGTCAATACGGGTCAGTTCCAGGTTCGGATATTAATTTTCAAATTGAAACTAGTTCGATCATGGGTAGTGATTTGTTCAAGTTGGATTGATTCTGGGTCAGAAATGTTTACTAAAAAAGAAGTCCTTATCATGTATAAATTACTACATATGATGTGTAATTAACAAAATTATATGACCAGATTCGGTTCTGAGTTTTACATTATGAAATCGGATCCGACCCGGGCTTGTTACCTTATAAAAAAAAATTAGTTCCGTGTAGAGCTAATATATATCAACCTAGTTGTTGTCTGACTCAGAACTGATTCAAAACTAATTTTTTGGCACTCCTCGTTGCTACTACATGTACATGTATAATATCACATACAACACAAGTGGACATATATAAAAAAATTATATTACTCAGTATGCTTACTGTGTAGCCATAATCATTATCTATAGTCTAATGTGTCTATCCAAACTCAGATTTATCAAAAGAATTATATAATTATCTGAAACAAGTATTCATCACTTCTCATTTACTATATGATTTACAACTAGTTACATTAGTGTTGAAGCACTTAAGAAGAGTCATTTGTAGCTTGTTCAACTAAAGTATATATTGCAGTGAAAGGATTGTCTTTTATGTCTTTGGCATAAGAACAAATCTATTATTAGATTGTGAGACTGATAATGATGTCATACAGTTTGCTGAGTACGAGGTACAAACGAGAGCCAATGTCAAGATATGAATTATGTAGTTTAGTGGTTTACTGTTCTCAAACATTCTAATATCAGAGAAACATTTTTATTCTTGGTCTGGAAGTTATACAAGATCATACATTCTTTAGAAAGAGTAAAATAAGTTAGGATATACATTATTATTGTCTTGTTAGTAATCTACTATCTTTATTTTGATAAGAAATATTTGAACATGTCCACATTTTTGTGTTCCATGGATTTGTGTGTCCCAAACATTTTTCTAAGATTAATTTTAAGTCATACAAGGATTACAAGTGATTACAAAAACTATTTTAGGTCATTTGGGCCTATTTCCCAAATTGGTCACTTGTATGACTTTGACTTGTCTTTTCTCCAACTTAGGATGCGCAAATTAGGGCATTTGGAGTGTGTCCTATAAAGTGTTAGGTTTTAGGATGGTAGCACGGCCGTACTGAGCAACACAACCGTGGGGGTGGCTAGGTAGCACGAGTGTGGTGGAGGAGAACGGTCGTTCGGGTGAAGTGTAAAATCATAGGTTGGATAGGTGACAATGGAGGCTGCTAGCACGATAGTGCTGATCGAGGAATATAAATACTTAGATAGACTGAGAGGAATATAATCAAGACACTATTTGAATTGCATATATATATAATGCGTGCTTAACTTATTATATATTTTCCTTCATGTAGATGGATTTTCTAATAGATCGGAGTTGGATGTATATTGGGAATAGAGTGCGAAGTGATGTATTCAAGGTAGGGTTATGAAAGTTCATTGAGTTTGCTCTTATCCATCAAAGACCAACTAGACAGTGGAAATTAATATGTCCTTGCAAGGTATGTTTGAATAGATACCTTAAAATAGAGAAGGAGGTATTCTCACATGTATTAAAAAAAGGATTTTTGCATAGCTATGATGTTTGGATGTTTCATGGGGAGGTGATTGGTAGGAGTAATCCTATTGTGGCACCAAACATGCCTAGCACCGACAATATGCATCATATGTTGGGGGATTTGTTTGGTATGGGTGACACAAAAAATGACCACTCTACTGAAGCTACAGAGGAACCTACAAATGTAGATGCACAAAGATTTTACAAGCTACTAAAAGAGGTTGATCATCCACTCTATAGAGGTTTCACAAGTCATTCTAAGCTATCGTATTTGGTTGCCTTTCTATTTCTGAAGGAGGAATCTAGATGGTCCAATGATTCTTTCAAAAAGTTGTTAAAGTTGATTATTTCAGGATTTCCAGAAGAAAATTGTCTATTTCCAGAAACGTACTATGAAGCAAATGTAGTCGTGAAGGATTTACAACTTGATCATTCTACTATAGATGTATGTAAAAATAATTGCATGCTTTTTTGCAAAGATGCAGCTTCAAAAGAAAATTGTGATACTTGTGGTGCTTCAAGATGGAATGAAAAACAATACAAAACAAAGGGAAAGAAGGTAGCTGCTAAGTTCATGTATCACTTCCCTTTGATACCTCAAATATAGAGGCTCTATATGTCTTCATCTATTGCTAAAGATATGATTTGTCCATCTGAAGGAAAAGGCAAGGATGGTCATATTCATCATCCTTCAGACACACCAGAATGGTTGTCTATTGATGCCAGGTATCCAAACTTTGTTGCTGAACCACACAATATTAGACTGGCATTAGCAACTAATGGTTTTAATGCATTTGGCAATATGAGTGCATCACATAGCATCTTGCCTGTGTTGGTGACACCTCTCAATCTTCCGCCTTGGCTTCTTATGAAAGAACAATTTATTATGATGTCCCTATTAATCCTAGGTCCACATATGGTTGGCAATGACCTTGATGTATACTTGGAGCCATTAATTGAGGAGCTGCAACTACTTTGGGAGCTTGGAGTCAAAGTTTATGATGCATATAACAAAAGGAATTTTATTATGTGGGCAATGATTTTATGGACCATTAATGATTTTCTGGCATATGGTGACTTATCTGGTTGGAGAACTAAAGGTAAGAAAGATTTGGGATGTCCTTGTTGTAATGTGGAGACTGTATCAAAATGGTTAAAGTTTGGTAAAAAAAACAATGCTATGGTTTCCATCGACGTTTTCTTCCAATGAATCATCCATATGGACGTGATAGGAAAAAATTTGATGGCGAAAAAGATTTTTGACTTTCACCTAAGCCACTATCTGGAGGAGATATACTGAGGCAATTTGATGGATATGAAAATATCACATTTGGAAAAATAAATAAGTGCAAGAGGCATGGAGATCAAATTCAACAATTACCTCCTAGTTGTAATAAGATAAGCATCTATTTTTAGCTACCTTATTGGAAGTATTTATCTGTTAGACACAATATGGACGTGATGCACATAGAAAAAAAGTGTGTGAGAATATTTTAAACACATTATTAGGTGATTCTAAGAAAAGTAAAGACAATTACAAGCTCGTCAAGATATGAAGAAAATGTGCATTCGAAGAGATTTATGGCTAGTAGATGCAGGTGACCGCTATTACTTGCCTCCAACATCTTACACCATGATGAATGCATAGAAAGATAAGTTCCTATCTATGTTAGAAAATTTGAAAGTTCCTGATGGCTGTTCTTCTAACATATCTAGGTATGTTAGCAAATCTGATAGAAAACTTGTTAGGCTGAAAAGTCATGATTCACATGTTATTATGCATCAAATTCTACCTGTCGCCTTGAGACATTGCATAAGCTTAGATGTGTACAAGCCTATTGCTAATTTGTGCTCATTTTTTAACAAGCTTTGCTCTAACATTATTGATGTGGAGGAATTCAAAGAATTGGAATAAGAAATTGCTGTCACTCTTTGCCAGTTGGAGAGAATCTTCCCTCCTTACTTCACCATCATGATGCATTTGCCCATTCATTTAACTTATGAAGCCAGGCAAGCTGGATCTTTCCGAACTAGGTGGATGTACCCAATAGAGAGATACTTGAAGAAATTGAAGAAGTATGTCAGAAACAAAGCTAAACTGGTTGGTTGTATTGCTAGTGGCTATTTAGCTGAAGAAAGTTTGACATTTTGTGCTAGGTACTTGCATAATTTTGAGAAAAAACTCAACCGAACTCCTCATAATGTTGATGGATCTCCAATTAGAGTTGGAGTGTCAAGGAATTTCGACATCCACACTTTGGAACAAGCCCATCGTTATGTCCTTTTCAATAAAGATGAATTGGATGTTTATAGAAGGTAAGATTTAATTACGTCCTAAAATTCTTGATGATATTTGTATATTTGTTGTACATTACTTTAGACACTTCTTATAAAGCAGTGAACACATGTTTATTCTTCAAGATATGGAACCCAACATTGCCCCACAGACTCTAGAAACAATACATGCAAAAGAGTTTTCTAAGTGGTTGAAAGAGCATGTAAGTCTCAAACATCAATGTTATTGTCACTCTTAATGTTCAAGTTAGTGTAGATTTCAGTAATGTTTTAATTTTTTTATGAAGGTAATGCAAATGTGAGAGATGAGGGCGAATAGTATTAGCAAGGAGTTGAGATGGTTATCCCAAGGCCCTTGTGCTGAGGGAATGTCTTATGAAGGGTTTTCGGTCAATGGATATCATTTCCGTTCAAAGAACATTGAAAGTACGTGTACTACACAAAATAGTGGAGTGTACTTGTGTGCAGACACTTCAAGTTATTCAAGTGGTAGAGATAGAAATCCTATAAATGCTCAAGTCACATACTATGGCTACTTAGAGGAGGTTATTGAGCTAACTTATGGTCCATGAATCAAAGTTCTGTTGTTTAGATGTTCTTGGTATGATGAAAGCACTTCTAACAGTATGCGGATTGATGAATATGGGTTCACATAAATCAACACTTCAAGGATAATACGAAAAGAGGAACCCTTTATCCTAGCATCTCAAGCATTACAATGCTTTTATGTGAAGGATCCTAATGCTGATGATTGGTACACAGTGTTAAAGCATCCTCCTAAAGATTATTCTGAAGTACCTCTTATTGAGAATTGTTTGACTCATTTACAAGTTGAAGCAAATGATGGTGGTGTAACTAATGATGTGTCCTGGACGAGGAGTGACACCGAGGGATCTTTTGTTGATAGAACTAAAAAAAAGCATGATGGGTTAATGTTTAGTTCATTAACCTGTCTGTTTTCATCAAATAATTTTGTTTGCAAGTCCGGGATAATTATGTTTCAAACATTTGTCTAAGCTTAATTAAAAGTCATACAATAATTACAAGTGATTACAAAAAGTTTTCTAGGTAATTTGGGCCTATTTCCCAAATTGGTCTATTACTTGTAATATTCTTTGCAATCTATTTAGTCTTTTTTCATATACCAGCAAGTAGGACATCATTATAACTCATCATTGTTCTTTGTTTTTCAAATTCTGAATATTCATATGTTGGTGTCTCATATTCTCTGCAATTTATTTATTTTTCAAATGCAACTACTACTTTTGTTACAGACATTTCTGCACTAATAATCTAATTATTTTTCTTGTCATTTGAATGATGTCAGGAAGAAGAATCACTAGATCTAGTTGTAACATCACACCTGTTTAAACTTCTATTATCCCTCCCTCCACAGTTGTAGAAAATTGTGAGGAAGAACCTACTCTACTTGAAACTTCTATTTTCCCTCCCTCTACTGAAAATGATGTAACAATTGAAGAAAATGTTGAGGATGAACATGAGAATAGGAAGTATGGATGTGGGCTTGCAAGTGAGCAAAGCCTACTTCCTAAGCAAGAGGAGCCACGTCACAAGGTCCAATGGGATCCTGAAGGAAATGCTATTGGGGAGAATGGTGCTAAATTGAATCGTTATTGTCATATGCTAGAAAGGGAACCACACATATGGCATCTAGACTTGAAGTGGAATGAACAACCACAACAAGCTTTTACAGATAGAAAATCATTTATTGATGTAATCTTTTTCATAAAAAGACCAACAAATTGTATGATTGTTATATCTAAAGTAATATTTTCTATGTTTTTAGAAATATTTCGATTTAGGCAGTCATCCGAATGCATGGAATCACATTGATGAACATATTAGTAAAGGGATATCAGTGTGGAGGGCACGTGTAAAGAAAGATTACTATGAAAAGTACAAGATTGAACCGGAATTGATGATGAAGAAAGTTGAAAAAAAGCTTCCATAGATATAGACCAATTTAAAAATCTTGTTAAAGAATGGGGAACCGAGAAGTCCAAGGTACAACGGTTTCGTATAACTTACATCTATACCTATCTCATTTTTCTAATTATTTTTTTCTTATGGTTTAGAAAATTTCTGAGATCAACAAGGCAAACAGAGCAAAAAAAAGTGATGGATCATACCATAGGATCAAACCCATGGAGTTGCTACCGGGCAAAAATGGTATAAATAATGGACATTTGTCTGTTTTAGTATGAGTTGAAAATATAACATGGACAATGATTATGTTATCTATCATGTGTAGGTTAGTGAAGAACAACCTGTTGTGCCTCTTAAAAATTTTTTGGAAAACGTTTACGACAAAATCCCACAAGTGGTTAGAAAATAAACATTTTCTTTCCTATCATGTCTACAAAGCTACATATGCTTAGATATCTCAATTTAAGATTTCATTTTATGATGCTTTATAATTACAACATGAAATCTCAGATATTGTGGAAAACCAAGTAGCAGATCAAGAAGATTTAGATCCTAGATGTGTTGATAATCTAACACGTGAAGCTTATTTGCAAGTTTTAAATCCTTCCAAAAAGGCTAGGATCCAAGGTCTTGGAATTGGGCACAAAGAAACAGGACATAGGGGAAAAGCTGCCCGTATAAGATATGAAGTGCTTCTTGAGGAAAGCAAAGGATGTATGTTGGATTAAAACTAAACTTGAACTATTAGTTACAACTATTCTATTACATCTATGTTTGTAATTTGTTTTCTATTTCAGGATAAACTCAAGGAACTTGAAGAAATAATAAATGGATTGAAGAACTCTGTCTCCCAAATAATGACTTGGTATAATCCATCATAGGTAACTTAGAGTCAGTTTCCTATGTCAATATAATATATAATTTTTTTTGACAATGTTGATCTATTTGGGCTAGGATGGTGGTATTATTGTTGATTGTGTAGCTAAATACCCCAATCGGACTACTGCAAGTGTCTTACACATGCAAAGTGGCACAAATAGGTCAGGTGTTGGTTCTTTTCACATACAAGACAATACAAGTGGTGCTGCAGATGTAGGCATGTATCCCAGGCAGAATAATTCAAGCAGGGATGGCTTAGGTAGACTTTCTAGACAAGGCAATTCAAGGGAGACTAGAGTAGGTAGGCTTTCCACACAAGGAAATTCAAGGGAGAATGAAGTAGGCAGGCTTTCCACACAAGGCAATTCAAGGGAGAATGGAGTAGGTAGTCTTTCCACACAAGGGGATGAAAGGGGGAATGGAGTAGGCAGGCTTTCCACACAAAGGGTTGCAAGTAGTTCTTTTGGAGTCATGGCTCCCATGTAGAGTGCTAGTAATGGACATCCACTACTCTTTCAGCCACATGTACCTCATAACAGCTGGAGATTATTTTCAATATTCATACACATGAGAGTATTAAAGTGTACACTTTATCATAGGCTACAGTTGAAAGTTAGTGCCCTATAGTTGGTAATAATCCACAAAATCATCCTCAAATGCAGAACACCCAAAGTAGATCGTCATCGGTGTCTTTCACACCAAGAAATCAACGTTTAAATGAGGTGAACCTTATTAGAAAATTTCTACATCAATGTCTTTCACCACTTCAAAAATCCACATGATACCTTTGATTGCATCTTCATATTGAACTTTTGTTGATAGAACTAAAAAAAAGCATGATGGGGTAATGTTTAGTTCATTAATCTATCTATTTTCATCAAATAATTTTGTTTGTAAGTCCAAGATAATTATGTTTCTTAGAAACTCGACCTATCAGTCCGTTTTAGGTTTGAATAGATACTCGATCGGTCGAGTTCTAGGAAGTGGCAACTCGACCGATCGGTCCATTTCAGGTTTGAACAGATACTCGATCGGTCAAGTTCTGTGAAGTGGAAACTCGACCGATCGAGTGTCTGTTGGGAGTTTTGGCAAATTGGATTTGGTTAGTTAAACCATGTATTTTTGTGTCCCAAACATTTTTCTAAGCTTAACTCCAAGTCATAAAATCATTACAAGCGATTACAAAAATTGTTCTAGGTCATTTGGGCCTTGAGTCAACAATATGGCATATTCTACTTTGCACCCACTCTGATTCCTTTTTGCATTTATATTGATAGGGTAGAATTGCTTTTAATGATGGATTTCGACCGATAATGCACTTTGGAGTAGAACAGAACTGAAATATAAGGGTAAGTTGATCGTTGTACTATGATTTATGTATAAACTTTAAATTCTATTAATATAATGATTTGTCATTTTTAGGAGAATAATACTCAAGTACCCAACCGTAGGAGGCCTAGCATTGATGAAGAGCACCACACCATTTGAAGGAATATGGAGACATTACAGATCTTAAGAGTTTCTAGCATGATATGTTGATTGTCATCAATCTCAAATTTTAGAACCATATGTATTCATTATTTATATCAACGTTGAGCATGCAATGTATGGATAATATTTTGCTTCATTAACAGATATTGGTTTGAGGTATTTTAACATTTTTATATGTCATTTTGGTGTTGAAACTTCTTATGATGTCATGTGACTCTTATAAAAATATTTCTTGAGGTTATATATATAAAGTTTTCATTTAAAATTAATTAACATTCAACAAATCATTCAATAAATCAATAACCAAATCATTTACAGTAATCTCTCAAAAATATATTAATGAAGGTATTTAGTCCCTCAAAAATGAGATCCAGATTGGCCATCACAATTGCATTGATGACGACCACATAGCCCTAAAAAATAATATTAATGAAGGCATTATCCCTTTAAAAATATATTCTCCAGGACCATCAAGTCGCTCAAAAATGTATAAATGAGAACTAAACATGCCCTCAAAAATGTATTTATGAAGGCTAAATAGTCCCTCAAAAATATATTTATGAAGGCTAAATAGTCCCTCAATATAACATTCTTGAGGGTCAGTTGGTCCATGACAATTGTATTGGTGAGGGCCACTGGTATTTGTCACATGAGTTCTCTTCACGGACCATTTGTGAGGGCCAGACTCACAACCGTCCCTATTTGTGAGGGCCTGTAGAGAGGGGTTTGTGACAAGACTCACTCATGAATAATGGCCCAATTTTTACTAGTGTGGTTCCTCCAAATTGATCTTAGATCTTCTCACAAAGGCTTCATCTTTGTAAAATCTTTTTACCCTGTGGCCATTGACCTTGAAGATTCCAATCTTCTCTCCTTGAATTTCCATCATTCATGATGGATAAATCTTTACCATAGAGAATGGGCCTGACCATCTTGTTCTAAGCATCCCAGGGAAAGCCTAATTATAGAATTGAAGAGAAGTACTTTGTCTCCTTCACGAACATCCTTGTTCTTTAGGTGGGCTGCATGCTACACCATAGTTCTTTGTTTGTAGATCCTTGCATTCTCGTAGGCATGTAATTTTAGCTCCTCGAGCTCTTGTATCTGTAGAAATCTTTTCTGATCGACCTTTTCCAGGTCCATATTCATAAACTTGATCGCCCAAAGGGACTTATGTTCAAGCTCCAAAGGTAAATGGTAGGACTTACCATAGATTAATCTGTATGGTGTTGTGCCTATAGGTGTCTTAAAATTTGTCCTATAGGCCCATAGAGCATCATCAAGCTTCATGGACCAGTCCTTTCGAGTGCGGATAACAAGTTTTTCTAGAATCTACTTAATCTGCCTATTAGATACCTCTACTTGTCCAGAGGTTTGAGGGTGATAGGGTGTAGCAACTTTATGCTTTACCCTGTACTTATTTAGTAGTGTCTCAAACTGATTCTCTCCAAAATGTGATCCCCCATTGCTTATTACAGTGCGAGGCACTCTAAATCATGGAAAAATGGTTTTCTCAAATAGCTTAATCATAGATCCAGAGTCATAGGTTTGGGTAGCTACAACCTCTACCCATTTCGACACGTAGTTAAAAACCACTAAAATGTACTGATAACCTTTTGATGAGGGGAAAGGACCCATGTAGTCTATCCCCCAAACATCAAAGATTTCTACTTCTACCCAGTCGGCCATAGGCATCTCGCTCCTCTTACTGATATTTCCAGTTAGTTGGCATTCCTTGCAAGCTTTTACAAAAGATGTTGCGTCTTTGAACATGGAGGGCCAGTAAAATCCTGACTGAAGCACTTTTGCAGTTGTTCTTTCCCCCACTATGATGCCCTTCATACGGTGAAGAGTGGCATTCTCTCAAGATCAGTGGGACTTCCTCCTCTGGTATACATCTTCTATACAAACTTTCAGAACATCTCTTAAATAGTAGTGGGTCGTACCAATAATAGTTTTTGACATTGGGGAAGAGCTTCTTTTTCTAATTGTAGGTTATATCCGGTGGCAGCTGGCCACAAGCCAGATAGTTACAGATATTTGCAAACCACGACAGACTTAGCTCGTCGGACTGAACCATTAACAGAGCTTCATCAACATAGTTTTCATTTATGGGCAACTGATTTTCCTCATCACAAACTATTCTGGACATGTGATCTGCGACCACCATTTTCTTTTCCTTTCTTATCAATTATCTCATGGTCAAACTCTAGCAGTAGCAGGGCCCACCTCAGTGGACTTGGCTTTGTGTCCTTCTTTTGCATCAGATAGCGCATGACCCCATGGTCAGTATAGACCTTTACATTGGCCCCTATAAGATATGATATGAATTTGTCAAATGCAAAAACAATTGTCAACATATCTTTTTCCGTGGTGGTGTAATTCACTTGGGCTTCATCTAACGTGCGGCTGGCATAACATATGTCATGGTGCTTTCGGTCTTTCTTCTGTCCTAGGACTTTACCTATGACATAATCTCTTGTGTCGCACATTATTTCAAACAGTATCTCCCAGTCTAGAGCCTGCAGAATTGGTGTAGAGGTCAAGGCCTCATTTAGGGTCTCAAAAGCTTTTAAACACTTATCATTGAACTCGAACAACGTGTCTTTAATCAGTAGATTCGAAAGTGGCTTTGATATTTTTGAGAAGTCTTTGGTGAATCTTTTATAATACCCAACATGAACCAAGAAACTCCTCACTCCTATCACAGACTTTGGTGGTGGGAGTTTGGAGATGACCTCAATCTTGCTAAGATCCACCTCAATACCTTTCTTGGAGATCTTCTGTCCTAGGACAATGCCACTTTGAACCATAAATTGGTATTTTTCCCAGTTCAAAACGAGATGCTTCTCCTCGCGTTGTTGCAAAACTAAAGATAAATTTCTCAGGAAGGCGTCGAAGTCAGTTCCATAGATTTAGAATTCATCCATAAATACTTCGACTATGTCTTCTAGAAAGTCTGAGACATGGAAATCATGCAACACCAGAACATTTCTAGAGCATTGCATAGGCCGAAAGGCATCCATCTAAAGGCATATATTTCATAGATGCATGTGAATGCCATCTTTTCCTGATCATCGGGGTGGATTGGGACTTGATAAAATCCAGAATAGCCATCTAAAAAGTAGAAGTAATCATGGTGGGCAAGTCTTTCTAGGACTTGATCAATAAATGGTAAGGGGAAGTGGTCTTTCTTTGTTGCCGAATTCAGCTTTCTATAGTCAATGCACATTCGCAAGTCTGTGACTGTTCTCGTGGTGACTTCATCACCATTATCTCCCTTCACCACAGTCATTCCACCTTTCTTGGTTACTACATGAATGGGACTTACCCAGTTGCTATCGCTTATTGGGTAGATGATTCCCGCATCACGTAGTTTTAATATCTCCTTCTTGACAACTTCCTTCGACATTTGGTTCAATTTCCTTTGGAGTTGTACCAAAGGTCTCACCGATTCTTCTAGGTTAATTCTGTGCATGTACAGGGCTGGGTTTAGTCCCTTGATGTCCTCTACAGAACATCCAATTACTCCTCTATGCTCCTTCAATTCTTCCAGTAGTCTTTCCTATTGTTCTTTAGTGAGGTTAGTGTTGATGATGACTGGGTTCCTCCCTTCATCATCTAGGAACTCATATTTCAGCCCTTTCGGTAATGGCTTTAGTTCTGGCTTTGGCTTCGGATTTTCTGACTCTTCAGTTGATGGTTCCAAAGAAGCATACATTACTGTTTCTATTACCTCTTCTTCTTCATCACTAAGACTCTCTTCACCTTGGTTAAGGTAGTCTAGAATTTTGACCACTTCAGGGTCTTCTATCAAAGGATTCGGGTTATTCAGGGCTCTCATGAATAGGTCTACACTGGCTTTCTCTTCTTGATTTTTTTTCACAATACTGGTTGTAGCTATCCATGAAGTAGACTGACTCGGAAAGAGCTGGCCCTTTCATAGCATCCTTTACCTTAAAGTTGATGTGGTCACTCCCGACCCGGAGGGCTATCACGCCTTCTGTGATGTTTACCAGGTCTCTTCCAGTGGCTAGAAAAGGTCGTCCAAAGATTATCAGACACTTAGGGTTCTCCACAATATCTATTACAACAATATCACAGGGTATGAAGAACCGTCCCACACAAATTGGAACATCTTCCACTATACCCACTAGTCTCTTGAAAGTATGATCGGCTAGCTCAATTCTCATAGTTGTCTTGACCATGTCTGTCAATCCAAGTCTCTATGCAAGGCTTAGGGGCATCAGACTTATGATGGATCCCAAGTCTGCCAATACCTTTCTTTCGACATTGTCTCCAACACAAAAGGGGATGATAAAGGCCCCTGGGTCTTTCTTCTTTATAGGTAGTTCAGCTTGAACAAATGCACTGGACATGTTCACTAGGTGTACCATTTTGACTTGACTTCCTCTCCTTCTCCTTATGATAAGGTCCTTGAAAAACTTAGTGTAAGTTGGCATCTACTCTAGGGCATCTAGAAATGGGACATCTATATGGAGTTTCTTCACGGCTTCCATGAACTTTTCATATCTCTTCTTCAGGTGGGCCTTGATAAGCTTGTATGGAAATGGGATTCTCAGTGCATATAGGCTTTTCTTCATAAAGCTTTCTTCTATAGGATCAGGGTTCCTAGCTCCACCACTTTCCTCACAACATTCTTCAGTAGGCCCCTCCTTGTCAACAAACTTCTCGAAAGAAAATTCCTTCTCTTGTTGTGGTTCTTCAACTTCTTCTTTTTCATTTCCTATTCCAGAATTGATCACAGTTCTCCCTGATCGGAGGATTTCCATTTTTGTAGTCTCAGTGTTTGATGGGATCTTTCTTGAGGGGTTCTTTACTAGCTCATCCAACTGTGCAAGCTGTTGGTCTATCTGGCATAGATGTGTTTGCATATCTACCATTTGGACTTGCATTGTAGTCAGGACACTAGAGTTGCCTAGGGAACTTTGTGCTAGCTGATCATTCATGGTAGCCTGCCTCTTAGCAAAATCGAACAGTTGAGTCACCAAGTCAGGTTGACTGTTATCTTTCACCTGACCATGTCCTTGACCTTGGCCTTGACTCAGTCCTTGATTTAGTCCTGCTCCTTGACGAGTTTGGTTCCCGCCTTACGCTGAGTAGTTATTCTTGTTTGTCTGGTAATTGGTTGTTCTAGTATACTGTTGTTTTCCACCCCTCTTCTCGAATCATGGAGGTGGCTTTTGAGAATTTCCCAACTGGTGTGAATTCTCGGCCGCATCCTTGTTCCCATAGCTAAAACCAGGGTGATCTGACCTCTTGAAGTTTGCATAGGAAACATTTCACCATTGACTCCTCTTCACTTTCACTATCTTCACTTTCTTCAGGTCTAGTGTAAATGAAGTTATCAACTCTGTGTCCTCCTTCACCAAAGGTGACACACTTCATCACCTTCTCAGTGTATTTTCTTTCCTTTTCCTCCAGTGTCCTTAAGCTATTTAACATCAGTCGTTATCTTCTGGATTTGGGCGGTTATAGTTTCTAAGGCTTTGTTCTCCATGGATGGTCCTTTAGAACCAATCTTCTTTGACGTGCCTCTGTCATTCCTTTCGTAGTCAACTCCTACTTGGAGTACAACCATGTTCTCTATAATCTTCATAGTTCTGTTTGGCTTTTTCCCCAAGAAGTCATTGTCTATGGCAACATTCAAAGAAGTCCTCTCTGTGTGGGTCAGCCCATTATAGAAGGTGGTTACAAGGAACCCCTTACGATAGTTGTGGTGTGGGCAGTCTCTCAGGTATTCTTGATAATGTTCCCACGCCTCATGCAGGTTCTCCCCTAGCTTTTATGCAAAAGAGGTGATCTTATGCATGTTATGGATGGTCCTCTCAGTAGGATAAAACTTGGTGACAAAGGCATCTGCAAGGGGTCTCCACCCATATATAGACTGGTGGGGGAGATTTAGATACCAAGAGAGAGCCTTATCTTCCAAATATAAATTAAAACCCTTGTAGTAGATCATTTCTTGTGGGACACCCCTCATCTTAATGGTATCACATATGTTCTTGAATGCATCAAGATGGTGGCACGGGTTTTCCCTTGGGTTCCCACGGAAAGGCTTGTTCTGGATCATGGATATAACAGCTGGCTTTAGCTCAAAATTTGATGTGTTGAAGTTTTGTACAATGATCAGACATCTTGACTCGTTGTCCCTTGTTGCTGCCAGCTCACGAAGGGTCTTCCCTTCCTCATCGTCCTCGCTATCGTTGTTCCTACGGTTGCACTCATGGTTGTTATGGTTTCTTCTGTGCCTGCAATGATGATGATGTTCCTTGTAGTGATGGTCATCTTCAGGTCGCTCTTCTTCAGGTTCTTCATAGAGATGACTGTCATTGTAACGGCCATCCGTATCTTCATCCGTTCCTGGTGGATGTGGTTTGTGTGCATTCCTCACATTCTGCTCCTCTCTCGAGAGGGTAACGTCCATGTGAGGCGACATGGCAAAAAGGAGTAAATTTGAACGAGTTGCTTCTGCCTGGGTGCCTAAATAGATCGTACAGTCAAGTTAGAAAACTGAACTGGTCCAAACGAACTATTCTACACAAACTCCGGTTAGCAAACTTAAAGTAATTGTGTTGTCAAGCTTATTGCTAAGCTTGAGGCACGAGAGTATAGTAAGCAGACTCGGGTTCTTAACTGTGCCATTTTTCCTTATCCCTGTCAACGGTGCCAAAAAGTTGACCGGCCTAAATCGCACGTCCAAAAGGAGTGGATTCAGAGTAGTCAGACTTTTAAAGAGATAACCCGACTCTCAGGCCCCCGCAATGATAAACGGGGTCCGATGTAGCAATCGAGGTCAAACACAGGGATAAAGTTGGTGGTGTTAAGCACATGGAATCTAACACTTGTATACTCTAGCTGAAGGGGGTATATAAAAGGGTGTTCCCTAAGGAACAATGACACACCAACTATAATAGCTTAAGAAAGACCAAAAATAACAAGAATAAAAGAAACAAAAGAAATAGAATGAAATAAGTATATGGAAGGAAACTCGGGTTAGGGTTTACCTATAAAGCATCTCACCAACATGCAACATCGTCTCTCTCTATCACATACTCTTACCAAGATTACAAGAAACAATCAAAAGCATCCATTCCACTCTCTCTCAAGATGAGGAAAGATCTTAGTCTAAGGGTAGCTTCTATCTCGAGTTGACCACACATAAACTTCGCAACATAACATATGTTTTTAAAGCCTTAGCATTCCAACACTCTCATGAAATCATACTACTCCATGACACATGATAAAAGCGATATTACTCTCTCGAGATATCAACAATCGAACATCACAAGCTGGTAGCTAATCATACAAGTGAAGCATTAAAATAGGTGCATGGAGATAATCTTGATAAGAATATGTATATTCAATAGAAAGAGACTATATACATGTTGGGAGAGCCTTAGTGGCTACTCCCAACCTAAGTTAAGGTGTTTAGCCGCTCATGCTTGCAGACAGCATAACGGTGTTACAGAAAGATAGATCCATAAGATATCCACAAAGAGAGGAGGGAAGTACAGTAGGATGGAATGATAGATCTAGAATGGAAGAGACGTGATACGGCACAATACTTCTTCAGATCTAGATCTATCACATGGATGGCATGGACGGTCTTCTTCTCTTGAAGAAGGGGTCTTCAATCTTCTCTCTCCTCAGCTTTCACCTTTGGAGATCCAAGACTGATGGATGGGATGGTCTGGGACAAATCTAGAATGCAACAACACTTCATGGTCCTCGAGATCTGATCTATGACCTGATTATTTGACAAGACAGGTGGGTGTGCTATTTATAGGCACATTCCACTGACTTAAGCCTGAACAGCGGTCGTAGTCTTGGTTAAGTGAGGGTGAGACCGCGGTCGCGGTTTGTTCTTTATTCATCTTTCACCGCGGTTGAGCTTGGTCGCGGCCTGGTGATAACCGCGGTCGAGGTCTTCTTGTGGGTTGCATCTGAGCGGTCGAGGTCCAGGTCTTCCCACTTAGTCGTGGTTTGCAAGAGCTCATTAGTCACCACAATTACCAAGCTGACCGTGGTCCTTCTTGATCGTGGCTTGTAACCACACAACGACCACTTGACTGTCCTTGAGACACATGTTCTGATCGCGACCATCCATGAGGCCGCGGTTGAGAGATGACCGTGGTCTATAAACTAGCCATGATCCCTCCTTATCGTCTGATGATCATGATCTCTATGGAACTCTGGAACTGCGATCGCGATTGAGGTATAAGTAGACTGTGATCATTGTCTTGATCCGTGATCTGGATTGTGAATATACCTGAAACCATGTAAGTGAGGCTTTAGTCAAAAAGATAGAAAATTATGTGAAAATCTAACAAAAGATATGCTAAAAGTGGTGTAAAATATATACAGAAAGTACGTAAAATAGAGTGTTATCACTGACGCAATGACTATTGTTGTTTGCAAAGGAGGGGTTGGCGGTGGCGTACTGCTTCAGTTCAGGTAGCGGTTAGGTGGTCGTTTCAATCTAATCTGGATCATTATAAACAATGGGGTGGAAGGGGGGTTGCATGCAAGGTCGCAGTTTGGGTTTCTAGGGTCGGGGGGTTAGATATGGTCAAATCCCTATTTGACTAGGCATTAAATTGGATTTATTTTTTCTCTTTAATATTGCTCACTTAAAAGATTTTTACTCCTAAGTTATTTCTCCTTTTAGCCCAAAATTTTGACCATGTCTTAATCTTTCCTTATTAAAAAAAAATCCTAGCTCTTATATTTATGATCCTTAGGAGTGTAATATATTAAATCTATTAATTAATACTAATATAATTATCTAATAATGCATATAGTATTTTGTGTGATGTCAATGTCAAGAGTTCATAAATGAGTTCAATTCTTCAATTTTGGCTCTCAAATGAAATGGACAGATGAAAATGAAAAAAATTTCACTTTGGTGCTTGAATTTCAAAGTCATTCAATGAAGTTCAATTATTAACTGGAAGTTTAAAAAAGGATCTTCAATTTGACAAGATTTATGTACAATAGCTAAACAATTAAATTTTGTACTAAAATCTATTATGTTACAATTTGAAAGTCAACATACTTAGAAGAAATTTCATGTGCAATGAGAATATATAGGGCTATATTCAATGATATTGGAATGTAGAGGATCATATTGTGAGACCAATAATTATCAATATTGATAATCTTTTGGAATAATAAATAGGAAACAATGTTGATGTGAATGAACCAATTTAGAATTGAGTGGTTGATGGGATGGTAGATAGTTGTGGGGAGAGTCTTATTGATCCACCTTCCTTATTTACTAAAATTGTGCATTGTTGATAAATTGTAATAAGTTAACAAGGTTGAGCATTATGTTGAGATTATATAGTCTAAAAGCTAACAACAGGTGGACCTGAAATTTTTGCCTTTGTTACCTCTATTGAAGAATGTCTTCTTGAAGGCAAAAAGCTTCAAATCTCGACATATGAAGGACAGAAAATATTGGGCAACAAAATGGAATCTAAGAAGTTACATGTATGTTTGAATGAAAGTGTGTTATTTTAAAAGGATTGCAACAATTTGTAATATTTTTCAAAATGTGGGGTTTCAAGGTACAAAATGATGACTACAAGTAAGACCATGAATAACTTTCCTACCAAGGTGATGTGATATGTACATGTAACACCATGGTTTAAGTGTTTATTTGCTAATTTTGAAGATCTGTAGAATCTATCTTGGCATACAAATGTAAAGGAAAATGATGATGGATTCCTATGACATGCTCTAATTCACCACAATTAAGAAAAATTATTTACTATACCCTCTACATGGTTATGAAGTGAGGAAGTTAAGACATGGAATTTGTACTAGTTGGATGAATCCATAAGGCGCATTAAGAAGCCTTACATAACACTTGGTCTATTATGAGTTATATA
This sequence comes from Alisma plantago-aquatica, assembly GCA_963693085.1. NCBI lineage: Eukaryota > Viridiplantae > Streptophyta > Magnoliopsida > Alismatales > Alismataceae > Alisma > Alisma plantago-aquatica. The sequence continues at coordinate 23,886,627 of OY856411.1, forward strand.
CAATCTTCCCCGTATGATGTCTATGAAGAATAAGTATGTTATGTTGTCATTTTTTATTTTAGGGCCCAGGCAACCTGTCAGTTCCATTAGCATTGACCTTCGGTCTTAGATTGATGACTTGATGAAACTATAGGAAGATGGCATTGTGACTTATGAGCTTCATGTGAATGACTTAACAAAGTTATAGGAATATGATGTTATGATTTATGATGATTCATGTTAATATATTTGGTAAGAGACCATGTGGTATTGTCACATGTGTTGAATATTCATACAAGAATAGGTAAAGGTTTAGGGTCTTCCTTATTATATTTATTTGGCAATTGGATGTTTTATTGATGTCATGCATGTTAAAAAATGTGTGACAACATTATTGATACACTATTGAATATTACCAAGATACACTAAACATGACATCAAATCCACAATGGGATTTATGAGAAATGTCTATAAGGAATAAACTATCAGTAAAGACTAGGGGTATCCACACATACTTACCTCCTTCACAATAAGCTTCATTTAGACAAGTGAAAAAAATGTTTTGTAAGTGCTTGCATAATTTTAAGGTACAAAAAGAACCACTATTCTAAAATTTGTAAATTGGTGTCAATGAAGGATCTGAATCTGAGGTCTTAGATCTCATGATTGCCAACCTCTAGTGCAACAAAATTTTCCTATGGATTTCCCATATATATTGTTAGACCATGTAAGGTTTGTAACCATAAGTAGTGTTGGGTTTTATGGGAGACAGAGAAGGCAGTGGAAACAAAAAATTTCTTCTCCCAAACCCAGAATAAAGGAATCGCGTCAACTTCTATACAATAGGAAGGATGGTTTGTAGAGGCATACCTTGTCCCGAGGCTTGCTCGACAACTTTACCTTGCGGCTTGCGCGATCTTCACCTCTGGTCATAGACAGTGTCTATACAGCTCCGGGTCTCACCGGGACTGTCAGCTGCAGGTCTCACCGGGACTGTCGGGATTGACAACTGTCCTCCGAGCGACAGAAGTCTCCCGCCTATGAAGTAGTCCACATGGACCACCTGGAACTCCGATCTCCTTATCCCACAAGGAATCAGAAGGAGTCATACCCTCCTGTCGGTGTACTAGTCACCAACACACTCTCCTACCACCATTCGCTTTTCTACAGTTGTCTTTCCCTTGTTGTGTCTCCCTTATCGGGTAGCACTTTCTCGGTCTCTCTCTTAGTTACCAAAACCAGAGAGAACGACAACTTTGCAGAGCAACTAGTGCAATGAGTTGTTCTTTGAGAAGCCCCCACTACCCCTATATATAGGAGGTCATGGGATAAGGTTCTCTATCCCGGGCAATGCGGGATTAATGCAGGAGTAGAAGGGTTTGAGATTTTCCACAAAACAACCAACTACGCTAGTTGTACCAATCGTTTCATACATGAAATGGTCAGTTGGGGAGCTGAACAGATCAGTTCACACCTCAACCGATCAGTTGGGGCACCTGAGCCGATCAGTTCGAGGTCCTCGTCCAACTCAAATTGACTTTCATTTTTGTTTCTGATTAATCAAGTATTAATCCTTGTCCAAATCGAATTTGTACAAGTGAAACAAATTGTATCTGTAAAATATTCTTCTGACTTTCCAACCGATCTCGGTTAGACCAGTTGAGCTGATTAGTTCAACCCTTGAACCGGTCGTCTCAGCCTATCTTGAGCCGATCGATTCATCACATGAGCCGATCGATTCAACAACCTGAGCCGATCGGTTCATCACATGAGCCGATCGGTTGGAAGTGCAGACTGTGCAAAATCAGTCAATTGCAGTTCTAATGAATCTGATACTCTAATCAATCGGTCCAACACCTTGAACACTAAGATTTTGAGCCATCGATTGATTAATTGTGTAACTAAACTCCTTTACTTATCAATCTAAATATCATTTGTGGATAAACTCCTCTTCCAGGATAAATCCTATGTGTGTGACCCTGTAGGTCCATTTCACGTTGGCAGTGAAAGTCCATAACATTTATGACTTCACAAGCAAAGAGCGGTGCCTAGTCACACATCAGTGCTACCCAAGTGAAATAGAAAGTTGGAGAACAACTTTCAATCCTACAATTCATGAATGGTGTTACAGCGAATGTATAATTCCTTTGCCACTGATATCCCGAATGAACTCAAGGCATGGAACAATCATCCTGTCAATGTTCATTCACTTTTTTGATCTCAGAGTAGATTGGAGGAGATATGTATGGCATCAATATCACATACTGATTCACACATGCGTGCGCACGCCTATCTCAATCCTACTCATCAAGTAGCCATGGATATCAAACTCCCTCAGGAGGGACAAATCCTATATCTATCACTCACCCCTCAAAAGCCCCATGTGTCAAAGCCACCCAATCATCACCTTTATAACAACCCATGTTTCAGGACTGCGTTTGATGATGTCAAAGTGTACCCAACGACATGTGTTGAGTGTAGTGATTTCAGGTCAAAGAATCACACTCACCACCATCACTGTGAGAACTGACTGTGACTACCATGTCATGGTTCCATGTGTCAAACTCACAGTGGGTCTATCCAGTAAACTTGTTCTCTAACAAGTACCTATGTGTTTGGTTTGATATCTCCATATCATGGCTAATGAGATCCTATCATCAACCAACACCACAATCTAGTCTTGTGTGTCATTGTTGTCTATCTACCTTCCACAATGACATCCGACTAGGGACGTAATAAGAATGTACAAACTCTTAGCATCTATATGATATCATCGTTCAGGTGCTTAACATGAAAGCATACGTCATTGAGTACTATCATTCTCTAGACATTCAATCTATTCTATCATTATCTCATATGATTGAACCAAAAAGAATTGGAAGCTTGCCTTTGATGTTTATCAAATCAATCTTAATGTATCCCACCAATCATCCCATGATTGGATCTCAGGGAATACATACCAACAAGTAGTTGTACCTTCTTCTACATATTATGTAGTAATTTTATAAATCCTAAAAATATCATTAAGTTGTAGAAAGAATGGATCATTACCTTGTTCCTGCTTGAGATGTATTTTCCTTCTACATTATGTTATATCACAGTTCATCACGGTGTCCATACGAATAGGGAGGTGAAGATGTTGGGTCCAACTTTCTTACATTAGATGTATCCTTGTGAATGGTACAAGAATTTTCTTAAGGGTTACGTTTAAAATCACTATTGTCCTAAAGGGAGTATATTGAGGTTTATGTGTCTAGGGAGGTAATGAACTTTCAAAATTATTTCCTAAACAAAAATGAAACTCTTGGCAAGCCAAAGTTTCATCACATTAATTTTTTTTGTAGAAAGGGAAATCTAGGAGAAAGTAATTATTCATGAGTTGTGAGAACAAACACACTTGAACATGTCAAAAAATATCAATGAAGTGGGTATTTAAATCACCGAACACACTGATCTTATCCAGACAAAGTATCAACGATTCTATTTAATGTTTCTTTCTGGTGAGCATAATTGAACTTTTTTTAGGTAGCTCAAAGATATCTCTTTCGTCATATATTAGAAACATTGAATGATGTTGTTGAGAACATAAAATGGCTCACCTTTAGACCATAAATAAAAACAAGTTCATGGGATAAGGTAGTTCATTGCAGATCCTATGGATGAATATGAGTACTATGAGAAGTATGATGACTCATGTCCATTATTAGTTGGTTAGACAAGTGTAGATGTCAAAGACAACATTAATGATTGTTGGACATGTCAAAATTGTGATGAAGGAATAGTAGTTTATAAGTAATCCAAAAGACATTAGAGGTGTGCATTTTTCACTTATGTTTTTTTATCAGTCTAACATGCATGTTTATGATTCTATATCTTGCAATTATAGATGAGTTGTCACATATATTTTTATCTCTTATGTTTATATTGTTATATTAGAATGTATATAAATCTACTTGGCATAATGGTAGTTGTGTGTGTTTCTTTTACTCATTTTTATATTCCATTACATTAAAAATTGTTACAACACGTCCACAGAGTAGGAACACTCTGATCCGAGCACCTTGAGGCAGCTGGTGCTGAGGAGGTTGGTGATGATGCTTCTGGTAGTAATGATTCTTATCATACTAGAGGGCCTACACATTTGTGTAAGTTATAAAAGATTAGGTTTAAATGGAGTTGTCCATTCACTTTGATGACACAAGAACATCTATTGGGGAGAATGATAGTGCTTGCAAGCACTATTTAAGGGTCACTATATGCAAAGATGCCAATAGATATAAAATTTGGGCATATAATTGATATTTCCATGAGTGACATCCTATCGAAGGACAAATTTGTTAGTTATACGAATTTATACTAGGTTTACAAATTTTGAATTCTTCTTTCATTTTCCAAATATAGTAATAGTATAATTACTTTTGGATAGCCTTTTCCATCTATATGAAAAGTTTTATCGTAAAAATGCTACAACAATGCGACAAGATGTGCGGGCATTTTAAGAACAATGTTACTGGAGATTGTAGTATTGATATAAATAATATCAAGATTGTCACTGAGCAATACACTTTAGCATAAGGAGTGGAGCAAGTTTCTTCCTCTTACCAATCACAATGAGTTTAAAGTAATAGGTATATCAATATATTTGATAACATTTTATTATAATATTACGTTTCTTTATCATCCAGTATTATATAAAGAAAGGTGTGGAAACAATGTGCATGACCATTGGTTGGGTCGTACTTGTTATTCCTTGCACCACAATAACAACAAGAAGCTTCACTCATCTTGAAATGAATCAAGACAACTCTAACTTTGTGTTCACCTTGGCACGAGGAGTGGCCCGCTGAAGAGAATTTCCCAACCCCACAAAAAAGGATGTTGCATAAATAATTATGAGAGATAAAACCTCTCAATGACATTGTTTTTCTTTCTAATTTTTACATTTTACTAAATAACTACGTTAGTTTTCATTAGAGGGAGCTCTATGAGAAAAGAAAAGAAGGGAATATCATCCCTTAGGGCCAAAGGGATGAACTACCAATTGATCTTGATACTAAAAATCATTCTATCCATGTTAGGGGAGTAGGAGTCAGCATGGGACTGATATCTTATTTTGGATCCACCCAACATCAACACTGATCCAATCAATAAGGAAGTATGTTAGAAGATGTTATAGAAGGTTTGATATCCTAAAAATACTCTAGAGCTATTTTAGTATAATTGGAGAAATACTTCCAAAATAGAAGTATGTATATTGTGAGAACTTATGAATGCAAAAAGATCATGTGAATATATATCTTCAATTATTTTTATTTATTAGACAAGTATCATTTGTTTACAACTACTTATATATAGAGATTTCAGATTATCAAATAAGCAATGTGGCATTCCTAGTTCTTTTAGTAATTAGTATGAAGGAAAGAGACTATGAGTGTGTAATTTCTCATCTTCACTTAAATTTTCTGTTAGTGTGGGAAAGAACATGCTTCTAGATCCATTTTATGTGGATTAAGTTTCCATAAGTAGTTCTACTTCTTAACTTGTAATTTTAGCTTTATTATTTTCTATCTGACTTGTACCTGATCAATAATAAGCATTGAATGTTGTTGGTGATATCCTAAGATTTATAATATTGCATTTTCTTGTCCCATTGGGTAACAAATCAAGGGGGTACACACTTAATATCCAAATGGTGGAGTATGTATAAATGTTTAGCTGTCAATGCAATAAATAATATGCCTTCATCATGATATTTCTACTTTGTTAACTATATTATCCATTTAAGTTACAGGGGTATAAAAACATTCTATGAGGCGGAGAATGGATAGATCACAAATTAAAATTAGTAACATTAAAGAGAATCAAGGTAGTTTGATGAGTCAAAATATTATGTCAAGTCTTCTTATTGTTATTTATTAATCATTCAAATATTTTTAGTTTTTATTAACCTAGACAAGACAACAGTCGGGCATTTGAATATTATGATAAATATTATATGTATTTTGATATTTGGATATTGTCAAGTGACATCCTAAATGTACAACATGTAACAAAGACTAGGATAATAATTTTGCAATTAATTCATTTGGAATTGTAATCATTCTTTAGATAATATTGTCGTATAATAATACACATTCCTTTTCTAGGTATTTAACACTTAAACTAGTAAACAAGAATCACTACATGCCCTTCAGATGATATGGTAGATTGTTATATAAAAGTAATTGACTTTAAGTTTGTTGTAACCAGTTTGCAATTTTTCTTATGAATCTAATTAATATGCATAATGTTTTGTCAAGTTTGGTTAATACAATCTGTTAGTATTTTATTAAATACTTTTGAGTTATTTTTAAAATATTCTTTTACGGAAATGATGCAAGATTTTCAAATCTTTGTATGATTTGGTAAGTGGATCATATGAATGTAAGTGAGTATGTGTTTGATTTTGTGATTGAATAATATGAACACAAGTGATAATGTGTATGATTTGGTTAGTGGATCATGTGAATGCGAGTGAATATAGATACATCTTGCTATGAATGTGAATGTAAGTGAATTATTGTAGGTTTGGGATATTTGCAGATGACTAGGTCAGTACACATCTTTGGAATTAGTATTTTCTGCAAAACCAAGACTACAAATATATATATCGTTACTTAAACCCAGACAGCAAACACACAATATTGAATTTCCTCTAAGAAACTGACAATATAAATCTTCAGAGAAATGTAGAATGGAATTTTAAATGTCTGTTTTGTTGAAAAACCACCAATATATGTTGTGGATAGTATTAGTTTAGGTTACATTATGAAATTAACACTATGTCTATGGAGGAAATCTTTCTAAACTCAGATACTATTGTTGTATTTTATATACTCTAGCATCACCCAATCATTTGTTTGTTTCTAACTGACGTTGTACACCTTATATGACCGATGCTACAATTTTTCTATGCAATGGTGATCATCATCTCATACCAAAGATAAACAATTATTATCTCATACCAAAAAAACATAATAAAATGATTATTTTTATTAATATAAATAAAATACAATGCATCCTATTACAGTCATCATATATTTGTCTATGAAGGCAGATACACAAATAATAACTACCTATGAAAATTATCCTCTACAATGTTATTCCTTATATCATAAGGAAAATCATAATATTGTACTACTACTTGTTTAGGTATTTATAATGGTCAATTCAAACAGACTAATTAGGTAAGAAACAGTTAATCATGGCATGCTCATAACCTCTTTTGAAGACATGAGATACCTATTCCAACAACCATTTGATGTGCATAACAATAGGCCAATCATTTGAAAGGCAATTGATGTAAATGGGCAAAGTTAATTAATACAAATGTCCTTTATTGAAATTCTCTACTAAGATAACTTTTTTAAATGTATATCTAACTCCTACCTACTATATAATCATTTTACAAAAGAATAACATATGAAGTCAACACAACATGACAAGATTATTAAAGTTCCATTTACTGAAGATTACTTTTGTGTACCTAATGTTCGTAATAATGGTTTGTCGTAGCTATTTAATATGATTGCTAATAAATTACATAAAGCACAATTCCGACGTGCTATCATTTAAGATTTGATTGAAAAATAGTACAATGGACTACAAGTTCTATACGGATATGATGATACACACAATTAATTCATACATAGGGTTGACAGTACATCTAAAAAATCAATATAATATAAAAAAATTGGATAATAACTACGACATCTTCTATAGAGTATAAATATGATTTTAAAATGGCATATATTATTAGGGAGTAGAAGTAAATTATGCTTGAATATTAAAGATCATAGAGAGAAGAGAATACTTGTACCTTGACAATCTATCTAGATTGCTAAGTGCGAATTTTGTTGGAGAGATGCCTTATTGTTAGAGATCTAAGTAATTTCATGCCAATAAAAATGAAGTGAATTACGCATGCTACTGTTGGTAATAGTCGTCAAGAACGTCAATCATAATTGAGGTTTGGCGGCGAGAGAATCCTAACAATTGGGGTTTTGTATGTGCTCAATACTAGAAGAGATTGTAAGAGAATTCGAGTCACATTCTTGACATAATCCATTTTTTTGGGAGATGAAAGAATTTTCTATTCATGTGAGAGTACATACACGTCCAGAATTGAAATATGGAAGTGAAACATTTTTGCCTTTATTGTCTAGCTACAAAAATAAAGGCAAATGGTTTAATATAAGAAAATGTGCAGTGTATATACAACAATAAGATTCCATTTGTTGCAACAAAAAGATGATATTCTATTTATGTCATAAACATAATGGTTTGGATGGATGAAGAAAAGAAGGTTGGTCATTTATATGGCAAGATAAAATTCCAAATCACTAACTTACCTCTAATTATACTGTAACAAACAAATTCACTTCCTAAAATCTAAATCTTTAAATGTTAGCAATATGTTGTTCGTGATTCAAAAGGTTCCCTAAAATCAAATGATGGTAACTGGCAACAAGGATGAGAGAAATGTACATAATGGGAAACGAAGCCTCAAACAAAGATAAAACTTGTCGTCGATCCACTCTAGGAGTCATCACCACCTCTTCAAGGGGGACCCCAAGCAATTCTGAACCAGGCCTCTGTTCCAGGAGATGATCAACTTGGTGATTTGACACAGGGAGCCCATCTAGACGTCGTGAAAGGAAAAAGGAGTTATGGGAGGGGTCGTCAAGGGGAAAGGGGGTTTATTGGTGACAAAGAAAGGGGGTGAAGGAGAAAGGGGGCGATAAGATGGGTTTTGCTGGGGAGAGGGACAATCGGGAGTCAGGGAGAGGAGTCTGCAAACCGCAATAAAGGGTGGGATAAACTCATTGTTCACTTTTCACCTTGGCGGGAGAACACGGTAATGCAAACACTTGCATGAGTAAATCCAATCTGGCTCTAATCTGAATTAAAAAAGGAAATTCAATCACAAGTAGAGGATATGTAAAGAACGGCCAGGAATCATATCTGGACGAAGGCTTGAAATAGATTCATGATTTCCTTGATGTAGTCCTGCCCACTGTCATGTTTTTATTGTAGTGATAACTCAGACTAGGGTTCAATGGCCACTCCTTTACAAAAAGTGGTACTTATATATGCACTTTGTCCCTTAAATTTGCCCTTAACTGAATCCGACTATTTAGTTAATGTGTTGTTGTTTCGTTCACATTTTATTTGGTGTGGTGCATATGCCTGTTGTCGTGGCACTATCTTCTTATGCGGTACGAGGCTAAGACCATAATTGTGGCTTGTTTGAGGACGGGTACGATTTTATATACATACTCAAATCGTTTAAATGGAATTTACCTATGGAAAGGCATTGTCAACCTGCGTCCACCCTACTGGGCTTTATAGCGTGGGCCTGTGACCCAAAGGGTTATCTGAAGGTTTTGAGAATAATTGTGTAGACCCATGAGGTCTTGAGCGTGATGGGCCCTTTAGCTTGAAATAAAATGCATTGAAAATATGTAAACAAATTGGATTGATGGACTTCAGCCTCCAAACAGGCCATATAGAACTGTTCTTTCTGCTAGAGTTTATTACCATATCCTCCTGCCAAAGGCCCATAACTTGTACATAACCTACATCCAACCCGTAGTGAGACAATCTGAATAAATAAGTTATAGTAATTATGTATATTGTATATTCCTACTATGCTTGCTCTGAATTTTTCTCTTGAAAATTATTCATAGGACTGGACTATGAGAAATATGTTAATAGTTATTAGATGATGGTGTTTAATGCATGCTTTATTGTTGTAAATTTTTTATTTATGTCGTTATATGCAACAACGACAGGTGTAATATATTAACAGGTTCAGGTCAGTTCCAGATAAGAAGCAGAAGAATAAACAATACAAGAAAAAATAAAAACTGAGTTAGGAACCAGACCAGATCGTTCGTTGAAAAACGAACGTGTTACTTAAAGAAATCAACAGCCCGCAATCCGGAAGGATAGGCGTCGTTCTTCTAGTCGACCCGGTCACGAACCTGAAGAAAGGACGTCTCGTTCGTGTTGACAACGAATGGTGCAGATGATTCAGTTGCACTACCAGTGTAGCTCAGCAACCGCAGGAACCACCACCTGACATGTTGCGCCTTGGAAGAAAGAGGATGAACAAACATGCTACATCTAGGAGAAGGACCTCCACGTAACACTATTGAACGACAACAACAGACTTCGGCTTTAGGGCTCGCAAATACGCACTCAAACGACTGACGGTTGTGTGTTCGAAAGATGTGTTTAATCCAATGACCGGAGGCATATTTATAGCCTTACACGCCCCAGTAATCCTATTCATGTTAAGACGCTACCATTCGGTTGCTCTTTTACACATTGCATAAAATTCTACAAAAGACACTTTCCAGTTAGGTTTAACAAATCTGATTACAAAGAAACAATTAATTATACCAATAATTAATTACGTAGTTGTATCCTAGTACAAAAAAAGACGGGAGACGGAAGACATTCTCCACAATCCACAATCCACAAGCTCGTGTTCGGCCCGGCCAGGCCAGGCCAGATGAGGCATGGTGTGTGCACACGTGCATGTGTGTTATGGTCACCATACCCACCAAGGAGGTGAGCATACCCCCCCTAGGACCCTTAGACATTAGTGTCCCATGTGATCCTACATACAAGGACCACCAAAGTTCTAGGAGTGAGTAATATGGGATAAAACTTCTTTGTCATTTGCACTAAAGATAAAACTAACTTTCTCACTTGTACTAGTTGCACTACATTGGGCTTAACCCATGCTATATACATGGCATTTGCAGCCATATATCTAACAATCCCCACAAAGTCTGATGTGTAGTGTGCTCTACCATTCAGACCTCCATATTATGCTTTCAGTAGATACCTTTCAGTTTGAATCTACCTGAGTTATCCAACTATGACTGTGGGCTCTGATCTCCAAACCATGACATAAACACGATTAAAACGTAGCGGAAGCGAATCGGTAATCAGCGGAAGACAAAAATCACGGGAAATTAAAACTTTTCGAGACAAGAGCTTGGATCCATAAAAGCTTCTTTCATAAAGAGAGATAAACTGTTTACATCTCAGGATAATTACTTCTCGAGTAATTATATACATCAAGATACAAAATCTCAAGATCACTATACAAAAGACTCCAAGACCTGAGAGTACAGAGGACACATAGGACTGACTCTAACTACACCATATGGCAGGACAATCTCCACCTGAGATTATTGCTGCCCCTGGTGCCGCTGCTGAGACTGATCACCTGTAGGCTGGTTCCTTCGTCTCCGACGTCCACCTAAAAAGTTGAAGCCTACGGGGTGAGACAATTATACATAATTGTCCCAGCGAGAGTTATAACTCTTCGCCAGAAGCTTTATTATAACATCAAAGAATATTTTAAGCAGTAAAGCCTTCAGAGTATTCTATAACAGTTGCAGGTATAACAAGATTTCTACAATTTAGGAGATATGGAGAATATAAACATTATTGCAGTGTAACATCAATCAACTAACTTGGAATCATCTCTAACAAGTTATACTACATGGTTGATTATGTTTTACAAACAACATTATGCCCTGTGGAGATGAGGCTTACCCCTCATACTCCAACTGATCGCTGAGAAGTCACATCAGTATCATACATAGGTCATTAAGAGAGCCGGATTCTCATGACCTTCACCTTCCTCAGTCAGTAAGAGGATCACTTGTAGGACATCTCGTGTCTCTACTTAATATAGCTCACCAGGGTAAACTGGTCCTTCGCTATTCTAGAGTCATAGTGGCGTTCTGTACTCTCTTCGTCATCAGGAGGTTTCATTTTTACCTACCACTGATACGGATATCTGTGTTGTCTTCATCATCAGGAGGTTTCATGTTTACCTACCACTGATACGGTATGGAATTATAGTGAAGGATGGATGGATTACACATCTACATCACTTTCCTACACTAGGATGTAAGGTTCTACACATCCATGTACCCCACATACTCAAAAGTATGTGCTCCAGGAGTTCCCTGAGGAAAACCTGTTTCACCATCATTTAATTTCTGACAATGATGGATCTATGATCAAGGCTCTACATTATACTTGATTAGTTAGGTACATTCAGTATTCTTTAACAGCATACATTGTTCTGCAAACAATAACAATAGCATAGCAGCTATAAAAGAAGAATACTAAATGTAACAGGCCTAACTCATATCAATCATCATTTCTCATTATCCTCATCACAAGTCATCTCTAAGGCATGACTTTGATGGTATTCATGGCTCTCGCAGCCCATTATCAGTATAGGATGACAATGACAAGACATCAGATTATTTTACTTATTCATAAGGTTAACAACATGCCTTTAATGAATATAACATCATCATCCATACCTGGATATGATTACCTTCATATCAGAACCTGCATGGTTAACACAACTGATAAAGGTAATACAAAAATAAGGAATATCCTTCCTACTCTTGTCATAAGAGTTTAAATCTCTAATTCTCATCAAATAGAGTTTAATATTCAAAAGCATGCCATTACCCTTGAATTAGGGTTTACTATTCACGTTACATGTCATCACCCTTGAATTAGGGTTTACTATTCACATTACATGTCATCACCCTTGAATTAGGGTTTACTATTCACATTAAGGTGAATTGGACTCATAACATCATCATGTATGAGTAACATCTTCATTGATGATCTTAGATTAGTTAAAAGTTCATCATTTATCATAATTAGGGTTTCTATGATCTCACACAGGTGGATCATACCCTAATTATGCTCATTTCTGTGTATTGGGGATGCTTCAATTGAGTTTCCACTTAAAAAGGGTACTTTCTCTCTCTAGAAGTACTTTCTCTCTCTAGAAGTACTCTCTCTCTCATCATAAGGTTAGGTGATGTCAACATCACTCTAAAACAAGTTAGATTGAGTCATCATAGGCTAACATAGCCAAAAACATCACCATTATGTGATTAGAGTTACTTTCTCTCTCCAGGGTACTTTCTCTCTCTAGAGTACTCTCTCTTTCATCATACTAATGGTTGATGATAACATTAGACTAGATCAAGTTGGATAGAGTCATTATGACTAAAAACATCATTCTCATGTAATTAGAGTTTGAATTGAGCAAGGTATAACTCAATTGACCCTTCAGGGGTATTTTAGTAATTCACCCCATTGATCATCCTCATGGTCAAAAACCTTAGTCAAATAACCCCTTACTATCCTAGATTATCATTAGGGTTTGATTTGGGCAACATTGGACCATTTATATTATGAATAGATTGAAAGAAGTCAACTTGGAACCACATTGATTGATTTCAATCATTAATCATCAATTAAGTTGAAATCGGTTGAAAGTGTTGACCGTTTGCCTACTTTGACTTTCCAAGACCGCGAGCCTCTTTCTAACTCCAAGACCGCGAGCCCCCTTAGGCTTCAAGACCACGAGCCATCATGCATTCAAGACCGCGAGCCATCATGCATTCAAGACCGCGAGCCATCATGCATCCAAGACCGCGAAGACTCCAATCGAGGTTAAGACCGCGAGAGTCATGAAGACCGTTTAGCTAGTTTGACCTCAGGACCGCGAGGCCCTTCACGGTCTTGAGACCACGAGCCTCCTCTCGGTCTTGAGACTGCGAGCCCCCTCTCGGTCTTGAGACCGCGAGCCCCCTCTCGGTCTTGAGACCGCGAGGCTCTCAAGGTCTCAACCGTTTGGTCCATCGACAAAATCAACAAAGCAATCGATGATGTCGACCGATGTTGAAACCCTCAAAAGGTCAAAGATATGTTGACCACCTATGGATTGGGTCAATTAAGGTTATGCTTAACCAATTGGTCATTCAATTGACCCTCAATTGTTGACCAATTAGGATTGAAATCGATTCAATTAGGGTCTGTCAATGTTCACCCATCAATACTCAACAATGTGCATCAACACAAGGTTGAACCCTTCAATTGAGCTCCAATTGGGCTCAAACTTGGCCCAAACGGTCTTGAGGTCATGTGGGTGGACCCCAAATGGTCTTGACACCTTTTGCCCAAGATTTCATCAAAATCTAAGGTGATTTGATAGAGGTTGAACCATGATTGGGTCACCAATTCAGTATTTTGATCAATTGATAACTTATTTGCAATTGGGTCCTCAGTTTGTCAAATTACTCAACCCTAGACCTTCAAACGGTCTTGGGTGATTGTCCTATCTGTCTTGAGACCGTTTGGATGAGTTCCAAACGGTCTTGAGACCGTTTGCCCATCAAATTTTGGATTCTAGTGCAGATTCATCAAGGTCTGACCCATTGAGTTGATGATCATGTCAATATTTAATTGCAATGTAATTTGGTGCAATTGTACCTTCAATTGGTCAACTATCCTTGACCCCAGACCTCCAAACGGTCTTGGTTGATTGCCCTCGCGGTCTTGAGACCGTTTGGTGACCCCCAAACGGTCTTGAGACCGTTTAGGTCAATCAACCCTAAAAACCCTAATTAGGTCACCATAATTTCAGTACTGATTTTACCTAGGGTTAGCCCTAGTATTCACCCTTCAACTCTTAGCCCGTTTGGAATTAGACCATCAAACTTGGTGAGTTGTTAATTAACGTTAAATGTAACAGTAATCTCATACGGTCAACGCCTGGTCAACGACCTTACACGGTCTTGAGACCGTTTGCCCAAAAAGGCAATTTCAGACCGTTTGAGAATCAGGAATTAATTCATTTAAAGTTGTTACTTAAAAAGGTCATATCTCCCGATTCCTTTGGAGTTAGCCTCCCAAATCTTTAGGGTAATTAGCCTATATAATTAGCAACAGGTTTCTTATACGGTCCATGCCCGGTCAACGGGGACAAACGGTCTTGGAGACCGTTTTCCCTGTCGCGGTCTCGAGAACGTTTGCTCACCTCGCGGTCTTGAGACCGAGAGAGCAAACTTGTGAGACCGTTTATGGAAGTGAAAAGCGGTGGGTTTTTCTTGGAAATCACGCCTTCATCTCCTAGCTCAAGAACAGTACGAATATACCATGGATTTGCTTGCAAAATAGCAGGAAAAAGTAGGGAAACACTAAGAGCTATCATCCAACCGCATATAAAGATGCACATAGCAAAGCATGGGTTTAGAGTTATAAAACCCGCCTAAAGCTTGCTTCTTGAGCTCCAAGCTTTCAAGCTCCAAGATCTAATGGCGTCCTTGAGTTCTTATAGGTTGTCCAAGGTGAAAACTCCAAGGAAGGATGAAAAGAGACGGCTAGAAAGATAGGGTTTCGAGAATTAGCCATGAAGATGACCTTGAATTCGAGTTCTAACCATGGAATTAAGCAAGAAGAGGGGTTTAAACCTACCTTGTACCCCTTGGTCGTCCTCCTTAGCTCCAATACAGTCCTTGGTCATCTTTGGTGAAATGAAACAGTAAAGGAACGAAGGGTGAGTTCCCTTGCAACTAAGGGAAGGAGAGCTTATATACATGGGGTAGGATTTTCAACATTAGTTCATAAGTTGTCCATAATTCCAACTAGGTCCCTCCTTCTTTACTTGATCGTCCCTTCCTCTTTATTATAAGGACAAACCTTCTCTTAAGGTATTAGGAAAAGAAGGTAAAGGAGAGCAAGCTAACAATGAGGTACATACATAAAGAAATATTGCACATATACCCTGATTATTCAATCACAAGGCATATCTCATAACTTGATAATTCAATTGAGGTGACTTCCTCATCATTTCTTCTCTAAATGATGGCAAGAGTCTTAAAAGATACATTAGATGACATATTTCACAATTTGTATCCCTTAATTTGGGTAAATTGCATTTTACCCCAAACTAGGGTTTCAAGCACCGGGATTGCTTCCACAGCTGCACCTTGGTGCCTTGGCTTGGGAAATCCCTCAAACTTTGCTAAAAAGATTTCTCATGATGTCTCAACATCAGAGGAACATTTCATCATGTGAAAATTGCAAGCTGACCCTTTTAACTGGGTAATTGCACATAGGTCCCTGTATATCAAAACAATGCTACAACTTTAAATAAAAAGGAGAAAATACTGAAATATATGTTTCTGAGAAACTTAATTACATGCTCAGAGTTAATCACAAAGATTTATTCACATATTTAGGCAAAACACCTAGGGTTAACTCATAACCCAGGTCAGGGATGTTACAAATTATCCACCCCTTACAAGGATTTCGTCCCCGAAATCGATAAAACATATTAAGAGAAAAGGGCAGGATACTTCCTTCTCATCTCATCCTCTAACTCCCAGGTGGCTTATTCAATACCACGATGGTTCCAGAGGACTTTCACAAGACTTATATCTTTCTTCTTTAACTTTTTAATTCATTTATCAAGGATTGACACTGGTCCCTCCTCATAGGATATGTCATCATTCAATTCTACCTCCATAGGTTGTAGAACTGACTCAGTGTCTGGGTGACATTTCTTCAACATAGAAATGTGAAACATAGGATGTAACCTCTGTAATTCTGGGGGAAGCTCTAGTTTATATGCTACCTTTCCAATCCGTTCAATGATTGGATAAGGTCCCATAAATCTAGGAGCTAACTTCCCTTTCCTTCCAAAACGAAGGACCCCTTTCCAAGGTGAGACCTTAAGATACACTCTGTCTCTAACCTGGAACTCTAAGGGTCTGCGACGTTTGTCAGCATAAGATTTCTGCCTATCCTGAGCAGTCTTAATCTTATGTTGTATAACTTTAATCTTTTCTGTGGTTTGCTGCACCAGGTCAGGACCTAACAACTGGTGCTCACCAGTCTCAAACCAACACAAGGGTGATCTACATCGTCTACCATATAAGGCTTCATAAGGTGCCATATCAATACTATGTTGATAGCTATTGTTATAGGCAAACTCTATCAAGCTTAGGTGTAGATCCCAACTTCCAGTGAACTGGAGAACACATGCTCGCAACATGTCTTCTAAGGTTTGTATGGTCCTTTCCGACTGTCCATCAGTCTGTGGATGAAAGGCCGTACTAAACCTTAGCTTGGTGCCTAAGGCTCTGTGCAACTGTTCCCAAAAATGACTTGTAAACTGAGGACCTCTGTCAGAAACTATTGTGACAGGAACTCCGTGCAAACGCACTACCTCTTGAACATACAACTCTGATAACTTTTCAGCAGAATAGGTTGTTTTGACAGGTAAGAAATGTGCTGTCTTAGTCAACCTATCAACAATTACCCAAATGGAATCATGTCTTTTGCTTGTCCTGGGTAGGCCAACAACAAAGTCCATGGTCACATGGTCCCACTTCCACTGCGGTATGGGTAAAGGTTGCATTGTTCCTGCAGGCTTCTGGTGTTCAACTTTAACTTGCTGACACACGGGACACCTTAGAACAAACTCTGCAACGTCCTTCTTCATCCCGGGCCACCAATACAGATCCTTCAAATTCTGATACATCTTGGTGCTCCCTGGATGCATAGCATACATGGAAGAATGGGCTTCTTCCAAGACTAACTTTCTCAAGTTGTCCACATCCGGCACTATCATTCTTCCACTATAACAAGCTACTTGATCCTCTGAGTCATGGAAACCATCTTGCTTCTCCTTTCCATACTCAGATCTAATCTGATGAACTGCAGCATCACCTAGCTGTGCCTCTTTAATCTGCCCCCTTAGGGTAGGTTTAATATGCATCTCAGCTAACAAACCGGTTAACAATGACACCTTCAACTGTACATTGTCCTGCCTTAAAGAGATAAGCATATCTCTTCTAGAGCATACTAAAGAGTTTAGTTGTGCTCTATTCATGGTTGATGTTGCTGATTTCCTACTCAAGGCATATGCAACAACATTGGCCTTGCCTGGATGGTAATCAATTGTACAGTCGTAGTCCTTGATTAATTCCATCCAGCGACGTTGCCTCATGTTGAGCTCATGCTGAGAGAAGATATACTTAAGGTTTTTGTGGTCTGTGAAAATCTGGAATGTTTCTCCGTAGAGATAATGCCTCCAGATCTTCAAGGCATGAACCACAGCAGCTAACTCCAGATCATGTGTTGGATAATTCTCCTCGTGTTTCTTAAGCTGTCGAGAAGCAAAAGAAATTACTTGTTTATCCTGCATCAATACACATCCAAGTCCATTCTTGGAAGCATCACAGAAAACTATATATCCTTTTCCTTGTTCAGGTAGCACTAGCACAGGTGCACTTGTCAACCTCTCCTTCAGCAACTGGAAAGATTGTTGACACTTATCACTCCAAGAAAAAGGAACATCTTTCCGGGTTAACTTGGTCAAAGGTAAAGCTATAGAACTAAAGTTCTTAATGAACCTTCGATAATAGCCAGCTAACCCCAAGAAACTTCGAATCTCCGTCAGTGTCTTCGGTTGTTCCCATTGTAGAACAGATTCTACCTTTGTAGGGTCAACACGAATTCCCAAGGCGGATATTACATGTCCAAGAAAAGATACCTCCGACAGCCAGAACTCACACTTGCTAAACTTAGCATACAGCTTATGTTCTCTTAGCAAGGTCAAAGCTTGGCGAAGATGCTGCTCATGCTGCTGAGCATCCTTACTATAAATCAAAATGTCATCTATGAAGACGACAACACACTGATCAAGGAAAGGTCGAAAAACTCTATTCATGAGTTCCATAAATGCAGCTGGTGCATTGGTTAGTCCAAACGACATAACCGTGAACTCATAGTGACCATATCTTGTCCTAAAGGCAGACTTGGATATGTCACTATCCTTAATACAGAGTTGGTGATATCCAGACCTCAAGTCTATCTTTGAAAAGACTGTTGCACCATGCAACTGGTCAAAGAGATCATCAATCCTCGGCAGAGGATACTTATTCTTTATTGTTACTTTATTGAGTTGTCTGTAGTCGATGCATAACCGCATTGAACCATCTTTCTTTTTAACAAACAAGACCGGAGCACCCCAAGGTGAAGTACTCGGTCGGATAAAACCTCTCTCAAGTAACTCTTGAAGCTGTTTCTTGAGTTCTGCCATCTCGGCAGGCGCCATCCTATACGGAGTTTGAGCTATGGGTTTCGTATCTGGGATCAGATTGATTTCAAAATCAATCTCCCGAGGTGGTGGTATACCAGGAAGTTCTTCAGGAAACACATCCTCGAATTCCCTGACTATGGGAACTTCAGCAGGATTGGTCCTTTCCTTGGTAACATCTACCACATGGGCTAAGAATGCATGACATCCTTGCCTCAACAGCTTATCAGCAACCATGGCTGACACAAGACAGGTGGGCAGAATCTTTCTTTCACCTTGAAAGATCCATGTTTTACTTTCATCAGCAAACACAGCCAACTTGGACTCACAATCCAAGACAACTCTATACCTTTCTAAGGTATCCATCCCAAGGATTATATCAAATCCCTGCATATCAAGTGGTATAAGATCCACTTGAATGCGATGGTCAGAAAAGAAGAGGATGCAGGGAGAACATACCTCCTGCAAAACGGCAGACCCACTCAACGGAGTCTCTAACAACAAACTATCTGCTCTATGACTAACAGTCACATTGCAGTTACGAATCACTTCACGAGTGATGAAAGAGTGCGTAGCACCCGGATCAATCAGAACAGATACATCACATGATATAAACATATCAGAATATAAAAGTTTCATCTGACCTGCCACTACCCGTGGATTGACCACTGCCTCAGGTGGGTTCATAGCATAGAACCTCGCAGTCGTCTGGTGTTGAGGTGGTGCTGATGATCCAGCTTGAGATGCTTGTCCACGTCCTCGAGCTGCTCCTTGATGTTGTCTATTCTGAGATCCCTGTTGATTCTGTCTCGGGGTTTGTTGTGTCACACCGACAGGCCTAGAACGTCAATCCTTCATCAAGTGTCCCACCTTACCACAGTTGTAACAACTCCTCTCCTGTTGTTGTGGTCTGGGTGGTCCAGTAACTGACACTGATGCAGAACTGTGCGTCCCTTGAAGCGGTTGACTCCGCCCTCTACCTCTGCTTGGTGTCCATTGAGTTTGAAAACTCGATCTGGGTGGTGGAGGGTTAGGTGCAGAGAATCTAGGTTTCTTGGAATCCCTAGATGAAGAACCCTGGAACTGTGGATATCTTTTATGGGTTTGTCTTTTCTCAACTACAGATCTCTCTATCCTTTGGACTGACTCAACGAAGGTAGAGAATCTCTCTCTATTTTCTAAGGCAGACACAGGGGTTGACATATCAGAATTCAAACCCTTTTCGAATCTTCTGATTCTTTCCTCATCCGTAGCAGCCATGTGCGGACAGAACCGCAACAACTCCATGAACTTAGCTTCATACTCACTAATGTTCATCATACCCTGCCTTAGTTTCTCAAACTGAGAGATCTTCTCATATAGGAAGGTCTTTGGAAAATATCTATTGATAAATTCCCGACGAAACTCTTCCCATGAGAACTCTACTCCAGGTCTCTTCTGCTCTTCCATGTTCCACCAGTGACCAGCACTGCCTTTGAGAAGATAGACAACATGTCTAACCTTCTCAGCTTCCGGGATCATAAGAATCCTGAAAGCCTTCTCCAACTCTGTCAGCCATAAGTCAGCATCTACAGGGTCCGCAGTTCTGAAGTACTCGATAGCTCCGACACGACGAAGTCGTTCGAATGTCTTACCGATACCTTGTGCTTCAGGCTGGACAGGTGCCCTAGGTGCAGGAATGGGCATTCTATCAGTTATATGTGTCATGGCAGTCATGAACTGCCC
Source organism: Alisma plantago-aquatica (assembly GCA_963693085.1). Lineage (NCBI taxonomy): Eukaryota > Viridiplantae > Streptophyta > Magnoliopsida > Alismatales > Alismataceae > Alisma > Alisma plantago-aquatica. The sequence goes on from OY856411.1 coordinate 23,907,322, forward strand.
GAACATCGTCTGTACCACTGGATCACTCATGTCAGCTGGGTCGAACTGGGGTGGCCCTCTTGGCGACTCAGGTGCAGGTTGTTCTATTCTCGGAACTCTTGCACCGCCTCGAGGTGCACTAGCACTACTCTCTGCCACGTACTCATCACGATGTTCTGACATTCTTATGTATCTTCTTCTCCTGAGGAGCAGAAGATTCTATTAGATGAGGAAGGAGTACTAAAGGTAGGCTCGACATCCTAAGTCCTATGCCTCTGTAGACTCAACTGAACCTGGAGCTCTGATACCACTAGTTGTGGGCTCTGATCTCCAAACCATGACATAAACACAATTAAAACGTAGCAGAAGCAAATCGGTAATCAGCGGAAGACAAAAATCATGGGAAATTAAAACTTTTCGAGACAAGAGCTTGGATCCATAAAAGCTTCTTTCATAAAGAGAGATAAACTGTTTACATCTCAGGATAATTACTTCTCGAGTAATTATATACATCAAGATACAAAATCTCAAGATCACTATACAAAAGAATCCAAGACCTGAGAGTACAGAGGACACAAAGGACTGACTCTAACTACACCATATGGCAGGACAATCTCCACCTGAGATTACTGCTACCCCTGGTGCCGCTGCTGTGACTGATCACCTGTAGGCTGGTTCCTTCATCTCCGACGTCCACCTAAAAAGTTGAAGCCTACGGGGTGAGACAATTATACATAATTGTCCCAGCAAGAGTTATAACTCTTCTCCAGAAGCTTTATTATAACATCAAAGAATATTTTAAGCAGTAAAGCCTTCAGAGTATTCTATAACAGTTGCAGGTATAACAAGATTTCTACAATTTAGGAGATATGGAGAATATAAACATTATTGCAGTGTAACATCAATCAACTAACTTGGAATCATCTCTAACAAGTTATACTACATGGTTGATTATGTTTTACAAACAACATTATGCCCTGTGGAGATGAGGCTTACCCCTCATACTCCAACTGATCGCTGAGAAGTCACATCAGTATCATACATAGGTCATTAAGAGAGCTGGATTCTCATGACCTTCACCTTCCTCAGTCAGTAAGAGGATCACTTGTAGGACATCTCGTGTCTCTACTTAATATAGCTCACCAGGGTAAACTGGTCCTTCGCTATTCTAGAGTCACAATGGCGTTCTGTACTCTCTTTGTCATCAGGAGGTTTCATTTTTACCTACCACTGATACGGATATCTGTGCTGTCTTCGTCATCAGGAGGTTTCATGTTTACCTACCACTGATACGGTATGGAATTATAGTGAAGGATGGATGGATTACACATCTACATCACTTTCCTACACTAGGATGTAAGGTTCTACACATCCATGTACCCCACATACTCAAAAGTATGTGCTCCAGGAGTTCCCTGAGGAAAACCTGTTTCACCATCATTTAATTTCTGACAATGATGGATCTATGATCAGGGCTCTACATTATACTTGATTAGTTAGGTACATTCAGTATTCTTTAACAGCATACATTGTTCTGCAAACAATAACAATAGCATAGCAGCTATAAAAGAAGAATACTAAATGTAACAGGCCTAACTCATATCAATCATCATTTCTCATTATCCTCATCACAAGTCATCTCTAAGGCATGACTTTGATGGTATTCATTGCTCTCGCAGCCCATTATCAGTATAGGATGCCACTAACAAGACATCAGATTATTTTACTTATTCATAAGGTTAACAACATGCCTTTAATGAATATAACATCATCATCCATACCTGGATATGATTACCTTCATATCAGAACCTGCATGGTTAACACAACTGATAAAGGTAATACAAAAATAAGGAATATCCTTCCTACTCTTGTCATAAGAGTTTAAATCTCTAATTCTCATCAAATAGAGTTTAATATTCAAAAGCATGCCATTACCCTTGAATTAGGGTTTACTATTCACGTTACATGTCATCACCCTTGAATTAGGGTTTACTATTCACATTACATGTCATCACCCTTGAATTAGGGTTTACTATTCACATTAAGGTGAATTGGACTCATAACATCATCATGTATGAGTAACATCTTCATTGATGATCTTAGATTAGTTAAAAGTTCATCATTTATCATAATTAGGGTTTCTATGATCTCACACAGGTGGATCATACCCTAATTATGCTCATTTCTGTGTATTGGGGATGCTTCAATTGAGTTTCCACTTAAAAAGGGTACTTTCTCTCTCTAGAAGTACTTTCTCTCTCTATAAGTACTCTCTCTCATCATAAGGTTAGGTGATGTCAACATCACTCTAAAACAAGTTGGATTGAGTCATCATAGGCTAACATAGCCAAAAACATCACCATTATGTGATTAGAGTTACTTTCTCTCTCTAGGGTACTTTCTCTCTCTAGAGTACTCTCTCTTTCATCATACTAATGGTTGATGATAACATTAGACTAGATCAAGTTGGATAGAGTCATTATGACTAAAAACATCATTCTCATGTAATTAGAGTTTGAATTGAGCAAGGTATAACTCAATTGACCCTTCAGGGGTATTTTAGTAATTCATCCCATTGATCATCATCATGGTCAAAAACCTTAGTCAAATAACCCCTTACTATCCTAGATTATCATTAGGGTTTGATTTGGGAAACATCAGACCATTTATATTATGAATTGATTGAAAGAAGTCAACTTGGAACCACATTGATTGATTTCAATCATTAATCATCAATTAAGTTGAAATCGGTTGAAAGTGTTGACCGTTTGCCTACTTTGACTTTCCAAGACCGCGAGCCTCTTTCTAACTCCAAGACCGCGAGCCCCCTTAGGCTTCAAGACCGCGAGCCATCATGCATTCAAGACCGCGAGCCATCATGCATTCAAGACCGCGAGCCATCATGCATCCAAGACCGCGAAGACTCCAATCGAGGTTAAGACCGCGAGAGTCATGAAGACCATTTAGCTAGTTTGACCTCAGGACCACGAGGCCCTTCGCGGTCTTGAGACCGCGAGCCTCCTCTCAGTCTTGAGACCACGAGCCCCCTCTCGTTCTTGAGACCGCGAGGCTCTCAAGGTCTCAACCGTTTAGTCCATCGACAAAATCAACAAAGCAATCGATGATGTCGACCGATGTTGAAACCCTCAAAAGGTCAAAGCTATGTTGACCACCTATGGATTGGGTCAATTAAGGTTATGCTTAACCAATTGGTCATTCAATTGACCCTCAATTGTTGACCAATTAGGATTGAAATCGATTCAATTAGGGTCTGTCAATGTTCACCCATCAATACTCAACAATGTGCATCAACACAAGGTTGAACCCTTCAATTGAGCTCCAATTGGGCTCAAACTTGGCCCAAACGGTCTTTCGGTCATGTGGGTGGACCCCACATGGTCTTGAGACCGTTTTCCCAAGATTTCATCAAAATCTAAGGTGATTTGATAGAGGTTGAACCATGATTGGGTCACCAATTCAGTATTTTGATCAATTGATAACTTATTTGCAATTGGGTCCTCAGTTTGTCAAATTACTCAACCCTACACCTTCAAACGGTCTTGGGTGATTGTCCTCTCAGTCTTGAGATCGTTTGGATGAGTTCCAAATGGTCTTGAGACCGTTTTCCCATCAAATTTTGGATTCTAGTGCAGATTCATCAAGGTCTGACCCATTGAGTTGATGATCATGTCAATATTTAATTGCAATGTAATTTGGTGCAATTGTACCTTCAATTGGTCAACTATCCTTGACCCCAGACCTCCAAACGGTCTTGGTTGATTTCCCTCGCGGTCTTGAGACCGTTTGGTGACCCCCAAACGGCCTTGAGACCGTTTAGGTCAATCAACCCTAAAAACCCTAATTAGGTCACCATAATTTCAGTACTGATTTTACCTAGGGTTAGCCCTAGTATTCACCCTTCAACTCTTAGCCCGTTTGGAATTAGACCATAAAACTTGGTGAGTTGTTAATTAACATTATTGTGAACAGTAATATCATACGGTCAACGCCTGGTCAACGACCTTACACGGTCTTGAGACCGTTTTCCCAAAAAGGCAATTTCAGACCGTTTGAGAATCAGGAATTAATTCATTTAAAGTTGTTATTTCAAAAGATCATATCTCCCGATTCCTTTGGAGTTAGCCACCCAACTATTTAGGGTAATTAGCCTATATAATTAGGAACAGGTTTCTTATACGGTCCATGCCCGGTCAACGGGGCCAAACGGTCTTGGAGACCGTGTTCCCTGTCGCGGTCTCGAGACCGTTTGCTCACCTCGCGGTCTTGAGACCGAGAGAGCAAACTTTTGAGACCGTTTAAGGAAGTGAAAAGCGGTGAGTTTTTCTTGGAAATCACGCCTTCATCTCCTAGCTCAAGAACAGTACGAATATCCCATGGATTTTCTTGCAAAATAGCAGGAAAAAGTAGGGAAAGACTAAGAGCTATCATCCAACCGCATATAAAGATGCACATAGCAAAGCATGGGTTTAGAGTTGTAAAACCCGCCTAAAGCTTGCTTCTTGAGCTACAAGCTTTCAAGATCCAAGCTCTAATGGCGTCCTTGAGTTCTTACAGGTTGGCCAAGGTGAAAACTCCAAGGAAGGATGAAAAGAGACGGCTAGAAAGATAGGGTTTCGAGAATTAGCCATGAAGATGACCTTGAATTCGAGTTCTAACCATGGAATTAAGCAAGAAGAGGGGTTTAAACCTACCTTGTACCCCTTGGTCGTCCTCCTTAGCTCCAAGACAGTCCTTGGTCGTCTTTGGTGAAATGAAATAGTAAGGGAACGAAGGGTGAGTTCCCTTGCAACTAAAGGAAGGAGAGCTTATATACATGGGGTAGGATTTTCAACATTAGTTCATAAGTTGTCCATAATTCCAACTAGGTCCCTCCTTCTTTACTTGATCGTCCCTTCCTCTTTATTCTAAGGACAAACCTTCTCTTAAGGTCTTAGGAAAAGAAGGTAAAGGAGAGCAAGCTAACAATGAGGTACATACATAAAGAAATATTGCACATATACCCTGATTATTCAATCACAAGGCATATCTCATAACTTGATAATTCAATTGAGGTGACTTCCTCATCATTTCTTCTCTAAATGATGGCAAGAGTCTAAAAAGATACATTAGATGACATATTTCACAATTTGTATCCCTTAATTTGGGTAAATTGCATTTTACCCCAAACTAGGGTTTCAAGCACCGGGATTGCTTCCACAGCTGCACCTTGGTGCCTTGGCTTGGGAAATCCCTCAAACTTTGCTAAAAAGATTTCTCATGATGTCTCAACATTAGAGGAACATTTCAGCATGTGCAAATTGCAAGCTAACCCTTTTAACTGGGTAATTGCACATAGGTTCCTATATATCAAAACAATGCTACAACTTTAAATAAAAAGGAGCAAATACTGAAATATATGTTTCTGAGAAACTTAATTACATGCTCAGAGTTAATCACAAAGATTTATTCACATATTTAGGCAAAACACCTAGGGTTAACTCATAACCCAGGTCAGGGATGTTACAAATTATCCACCCCTTACAAGGATTTTGTCCCCGAAATCGATAAAACATATTAAGAGAAAAGGGCAGGATACTTCCTTCTCATCTCATCCTCTAACTCCCAGGTGGCTTCTTCAATACCACGATGGTTCCAGAGGACTTTCACAAGACTTATATCTTTCTTATTTAACTTTTTAATTCATTTATCAAGGATTGACACTGGTCCCTCCTCATAGGATATGTCATCATTCAATTCTACCTCCATAGGTTGTAGAACTGACTCAGTGTCTGGGTGACATTTCTTCAACATAGAAATGTGAAACACAGGATGTAACCTCTGTAATTCTGGGGGAAGCTCTAGTTTATATGCTACCTTTCCAATCCGTTCAATGATTGGATAAGGTCCCATAAATCTAGGAGCTAACTTCCCTTTCCTTCCAAAATGAAGGACCCCTTTCCAAGGTGAGACCTTAAGATACACTCTGTCTCCAACCTGGAACTCTAAGGGTCTGCGACGTTTGTCAGCATAAGATTTCTGCCTATCCTGAGCAGTCTTAATCTTATGTTGTATAACTTTAATCTTTTCTGTGGTTTGCTGCACCAGGTCAGAACCTAACAACTGGTGCTCACCAGTCTCAAACCAACACAAGGGTGATCTACAACGTCTACCATATAAAGCTTCATAAGGTGCCATATCAATACTATGTTGATAGCTATTGTTATAGGCAAACTCTATCAAGCTTAGGTGTAGATCCCAACTTCCGGTGAACTGGAGAACACATGCTCGCAACAGGTCTTCTAAGGTTTGTATGGTCCTTTCCGACTGTCCATCAGTCTGTGGATGAAAGGCCGTACTAAACCTTAGCTTGGTGCCTAAGGCTCTGTGCAACTGTTCCCAAAAACGACTTGTAAACTGAGGACCTCTGTCAGAAACTATTGTGACAGGAACTCCGTGCAAATGCACTATCTCTTGAACATACAACTCTGATAACTTTTCAGCAGAATAGGTTGTTTTGACAGGTAAGAAATGTGCTGTCTTAGTCAACCTATCAACAATTACCCAAATGGAATCATGTCCTTTGCTTGTCCTGGGTAGGCCAACAACAAAGTCCATGGTCACATGGTCCCACTTCCACTGCAGTATGGGTAAAGGTTGCATTGTTCCTGCAGGCTTCTGGTGTTCAGCTTTAACTTGCTGACACACGGGACACCTTAGAACAAACTCTGCAACGTCCTTCTTCATCCCGGGCCACCAATACAGATCCTTCAAATTCCGATACATCTTGGTGCTCCCTGGATTATTCTTGGAACTCTTTATCTTAGCAATAGTTGTTGTGCTATCAAAGTGAATAGAAATTGTAGGAAGCGGCTTCATTACCATAGGTAAACTAGATATAAGTCCATGTAGCCATTCAACTTCCAATCTAGTTTCATCTAAAGCACACAACTCTGCCTCAAAAGTAGACCAAGACAATATGGTATGTTTCTTAGACCTCCAGGAAATAGATCCTCCTCCTAACAGGAATACATATCTAGAGACACCATTGCTCCCAGAGTTCACGGCAATTCAGCTTACATCACTATATCCTTCGACTATAGAAGGATGTTTACAATAATGTAGCCGAAAGGAAGAAGTTCCCTTGATATACCTCAAAACTCTGTTAAGAGCTTTCCAATGGGTCTTGTCAGGACAACTAATGTATCTACTTAACTTGCTCACAGTAAACACAATTTTTGGACATGTGCAGTTCAAAAGATACATCAAACTTCTGATAATCTGAAAGTATCATAATTGATACACTAAAACTCCAGTCTCATTCTTGAATAAGGCCTTGGATGGATCATATGGTTTTTTAATAGGTTTATGTGATATATACTCAAACCTCTCTAGTATCATCTAAACATAGTGAGACTGAGAGAGAGTTATACCATCAATAGACCTTATAATTTTAAGCCCTAAAATCACATCAGTGACACCCATATCCTTCATCTCAAACTTGCTACACAAAAATGACTTTATCTCATTTAGTACTTTCATATCGGAACCAAAAAGTAGGATATCATTGACATATAAGCATAACAAAATGAATCCATCATTGATGATTTTGCAGTAGAGACACTTATCAAATTCATTAGAATCAAAGCCAAATGATGATATCATAGGATCAAACTTCTCATGCCATTGCTTAGGGACTTGTTTCAAGCCATATAATGACTTAACAAGCTTACACACTTTTGATTCATTCCCACAACCCACAAATCCCTCTGGTTGTTCCATATATATCTCTTCCTGAAGATCACCATGTAAAATGTGGTCTTCACATCTATCTGATGGATATAGAGATTATAAATGGAAGCCAATGCTATAAGCACTCAAATTGTAGTCATATGGGAAATAGGGGAATATTATCAAAATAATCTAATACTTCCCTCTATGTAACCCTTAGCAACTGACCTAGTCTTATACTTATTGATTGTCCCATCTGCATTAAGTTTCTTCTTAAAGATCAATTTGCATCCAACTGCAGAACAACCAGGAGGCAAATCCACCAATTCCCAAGTTCCATTCGAGAAAATTGATTAGATTCCATCATTAATGACTTCTTTCCAAAACTTAGCTTCTGGAGATTTCATAGCTTGTTTGAAAGTTATAGGATCATCCTCAACATTGTAAGTGAGAAACTCACTTCTAAAGTCCTTGGATGTCCTAGGCCGTTTACTTCTCCTTAGTTCAACTATTTCTTTAGAATCATCAGATTCAAAAATAGCTTGTTCTGAGTTGCCCCCCACATTTGTCATCCTTTCTACATGCTCGAGAATGGAACCTGAGGTGAATGAATTTTCTTGAGATACTTCATTAGGAACACCAGATTTCATGGGAAATACATCCTCAAAAAATATAGCATCACGTAATTCCACAATTTTATTGACAGCAATGCCTGAAATATAAAATTTTACAATCGTGAGTCTATGCACATAACTTATCTCTACATACCCCAAGAAAATGGCATCAATTGTTTTTGGTCCAAATTTCTTCCACTTGTGCTCAGGGACAAGTACCTTAGAAGGTCACCCCAACACTTGAAGATATTTGAGTTTCAGTTTTCTTCCTCTCCATAACTCAAAGGGACTACTCTCTACATGTTTGTGGGGAACTCTATTCAGAATATGGCAAGTCGTATTCAAAGCTTCCCCCACATGAAGTTGGGTAGACCTGAGATTTGGAGTAAAGAATTTATCGTGTCTATAAGGATTTGGTTTTTACGTTCAATTATCCCATTAGATTGTGGTGAATACATAGCAGTAACCTCATGAACTATACCATATAATTGGAAAAATTCCAAAAACAAGTTTGAGGTGTATTTGCCTCCCCTATTAGACCTTAATCGTTTAAGTATTTTTCCGGTTCGAGTTTCAACTTCTTTCTTATAAATTTTAAGTTTATCCAATGCTCCATCTTTGCCTCTAAATAAAAATACGTAGTAGTATCTACTACCATTGTCAATAAAAGTTATGATATAACACTTTTGATCCCTTGTAGAAATACCTTTAAATTCACATATATCAGTATGCACTAAATCCAATATTTCCAAATTCTTATTCACAGAATGAAAAAGTTTCCTAGGCAATTTAGCTTGCACACATATTTCACATTTATTATTGCTAAAATCAGATTTTGGGATTAAATTAAGATTCATCATACGCTTCATTGAGGCAACATTAACATGACCCAAACGTGAATGCCAAATATCAGATGATATAAGATTCATGCATACAGAACTATTATCATTCATAATTAACATAGAATTTGAAACAAGTTCAACAAGAATTTTAAATACGTTCTCCACATCATATAGATACCCCTTGTCAAAAAATAAAGAATCACAAAGGCATGTAATAATAGTCTTATTACATTTGCAATCTACTTAATTTTAAACCTTCCCTAACTAAAATTATGCCACTAAAGATATTGTGTCGAATGGTTGGAATATGTCTGACTCTATGAAGCGTCAGAACCTTCCACGAAGGGAACTTCAAGTCCACTGGTCTTTTACCTTTGACTTCTATAGAGCTGGAATCACCCGAAGTCATGGAACGACCTCTTGAGGCCTGGTAAGACACAAACAAGGACTTATCAGTACAAATATGTACATTAGCCCCAGTGTCTATTATCCAATAAAGTGGTTCAAAAATAGAAAGTATTTCAGAGTTTATAGAAGCATACCCATCATTGAGGTGCAAGGATGCAATCATCATATTGACCACAACCTCCTCAGTTGTAGATGCAACAACTTTCTTTGCCTTCTTCGAAGGACAATCCTTGTTCCAGCGGCCAACCTATCCATAAGTCAAACAAGGTTTGTTCTTCAGTTTCTTCTGGATCTTGGCCTTAGGTTTATGTGCATTCTTTGCATTCTTATCTTTTTTTTAGTAGTAGTAAATTTGACACTCGGGTTTGCATCAGTAGACACCCTGATAGTATTCTCTTTTAAGTGTTCTTCTTGTATGTTAATATCGCTCATTAGATCGTCCATTGACACGCTCCTTTGTGATGCTTAATAGGCATGCCAAATGATTCACATGACTTAGAGAACTTTTCTATGATAGACATAACAATGAACTTCTAAGGTAATCCCATCTTTGCATATGAGAGTTCATGACATAGGAGTTGAAGGTCGTGTGTTTGATCAGAGACAGACTTACCCTCAATCATCTGAAATTTTAAAAACTTAGACACAATTTTTGCAGCACCTTGGTTTTCAGTACTAGAATTCTTAACTAACGCTTCTCACAGAACTTTTGAAGTAGTAACAGGCGGTTTCGAATAAGAATCATACAGTTTGTTATTTAAACCAAATAAAATCAAGCCTCAATATGTCTTATCACCCTTCTTCCAGTTAGCAATTATATTTTCATTATCAGGGATAGTGTCATCAGATTTAGGTTCAGTCTCTTCTAATATTGATCATAACCCGTGATATTAAGACAAATTTGCATCTGACTCTACCAACGGTGTGGCACACCGTTCAAACTAAATGTCATTAACTAAGCGGAAGCGATCATTAATAGCGGATTACTAAAAATCACTAAAAATTAAAACCATTTACAAAGAGATCCAAACACATGAAAACTCTTTTATCAAAAACCAATGTATTTTATTTACATCCTTCTTCATAAGTATATATCTTGTACCATCCCTTATCGAGGATTACAAGCATCAATTGCTATGGTAAAACTATATACAGGAAGCATAAGAACCTCGAGGCATCAAGCCAAAATCTCATATCGATTCATTAAAAGTACTAACTACTAACTCTGAGGACCTGAGAGTACAGATACGACACATATGACTCATATCTACAAGACACGACATTCACTATCTCCACCTAAGATGTTACTGCTGTCCCTGATGATGCTGTCCATTTCTTTCTGTATGATTTCTATCTCTTCGTTCGCGTCCAGCTAAAAATGTTGGATCCCATGGGGGTGAGACAATTGAAATTGTCCCAACGAGAGATATAACTCTCCACCAGAAACATTATTATTGCAGATAAACATTATAAAACTGAGCAGAGGATAAATAGTTTAGAACATTTTCATCTTTTAAAGCATTGCAACTATCTATGATAGAGTAGTAAATCATTTATTCACTTTATAAGGATTATAAAGAACATGTATATCATTTATCCACCTTACTATATCAACATCTTCAGCTTATCCTAAGATACTCATTATCATGGTATATCATCCATGAATCATTCTCATTTATGTCTGTTGACCTTAGCCAATCTGTTAACCAGATATTGAATTGTACCAGTCATGTGAGTATACATCATCATATTCTATCCAGGCATTGGACTATGCCAATCCTATGCAAACATTCCAGGCAATGGACTATGCCAATCATGTGCTACCATTCCAGGTATTGGGTTATGACCAATCCTATGACATTATTCCAGGTATTGGGTTATTACCAATCCTGTGCAATTATTCTAGGTATTGGGTTATTACCAATCATGTGCAATTATTCCAGGTATTTGGTTATTACCAATCTTGTGCAATTATTCCAGGTATTAGGTTATGACCAATCCTGTGACATTATTCTAGGTATTGGGTTATTACCAATCCTGTGCAATTATTCCAGGTATTGGGTTATTATCAATCCTGTGCAATTATTCGAGGGATTGGGTTATGACCAATCCTGTGACATTATTCCAGGTATTGGGTTATTACCAATCCTGTGAAATTATTCTAGGTATTGGGTTATTACCAATCCTGTGACATTATTCCAGGTATTGGTTTATGACCAATCCTGTGACATTATTCCAGGTATTGGTTTATGACCAATCCTGTGACATTATTCCAGATATTGGGTTATTACCAATCCTGTGCAATTATTCCAGGTATTGAACTATTTCAATCATGTGCATCTATTCCATGCATTAGACTATGCCAATCATGTGCATCATCAATGAATACCACATCACCTTTACTAGGTATTAAACCTTGGCCAGGCCATCATACTTATTCACATCCTTTATGTAATTCAATTATTCCTCGTATCTCCTCTAAGCTTATTCAGAACACTATAGCCCTTATTTGTCTATAAACATAAAGCATGTATGATCAATATTTCATTATTATTAAAAAACCGACCTTATAGTACGTGAATATGGTAGGGTTTGAGAGTTGTGGCGGCGGCCGTGGCGGCTGGGGCCTTCCGACCCTGTCAAGGACCAGCAACAACGATCAGACCGTTGAACGTGAATCCCATGCCTCTGAAGTTGAAGATATTGCAGACCAAACCACCGACACAGAAGCCATGGATGCTTCTGATTCCACACCAAAGGATCCGCCGTCTCGGAAGTCTTACCGTGATACTCACGTGGGAAAGGACGTCAGCCTGCTCTCGTATGCCAACCCTACTCCCCCAGATGTCCTGACTGCTGCTGATATTCAGGTCGATATGAGCGGGATGCTTCCTGCGTTCTCTGTCAAACAGGATGCGATCCAACCCCTCCTCGAACCTTGGAAGCATGCCGTCATCGTCAAGGCGATCGGAACACATTAGGGTTTCAAACCCTGGTAAACAAGATCATGATACTCTAGGGTCCTACAGCGCAGTATCGGATCATAGATCTTGACAATGGATACTTCATTATGCAACTGGGAAACCAATATGACTATGAGAAAGCCATGACGGGTGGCCCATGGACTGTCTACGGCAGCTACCTCTCGGTGCAGTCGTGGTCCCCTTCGTTCAGGCCCTCTGAATCCATCCCCCGGAAGTTGGTGGTATGGGCGAGAGTCGCAGAACTCCCCGTCTTTCTTTACCAATACCAACTCCTGGAGCAGATCGGTAACTCGACCGGGAAAACCATCAAAATAGATGCTAATACCCTAATGGGTAACAGGGGTAAATTCGCCCGTATCGCGGTGGAGGTTGATACAAGCAAACCTCTCCTGCCGGTGATCTTTATTAATGGAGAATTCTTCCGCCTGGAATATGAAAACCTCCCTCAGTTTTGTCTTCAGTGTGGCTGTCTAGGCCACGTTGAGAAGGAGTGCAAGCAACAGGCACATAATCCAGACCTGGCTTCTACTTCCATCCCTATCCCTGTACCAGCAGTTAGCTACACGTCGACCATCCATGCTAGGATGCATGATCGTCGTAAAGGGACAACCCACGTGAAAGCTTATGGACCTGCTCCTCCCCGTGATCAGGCCGCGCAAAGGCAGTGTACTGACCAGCGAGAGGCGAGACAACAATAATCTAATTCTCCTGACCAGCCCGTGACTAAGGGTGACGGGGAGGACTGGAAAACTGCAATGAGCAAGAAGGCAAAACAAAGACTTCGCAGGAAGCAGGCGTCTGAAACCCATCCACCCACTTCCACAGTGGAGGGTGTGGCGCCCCATGCCTCTGAGACAAACACTGCTGTTCAGTTGAAGGAAAACGAGGTCCTTGCTGGCCGACCGCATCACCCACCTGAGGGTGGGACTTTTCAATTTGCTTCTAGTCATACCACGGCTCCCTCCATTCCAGCCCGTTCCATCCTAAGCAAAAAGGATGCCTCAGGGTTTGTTATGTTGAGGAATCGTAAGATCGTCTATCAGGCAGTCCAAAGCCCAGACAGGGTCTGGAAAAAGGGACGCACTGATGAGCAGCCTCGCGAAGCACCTCATACCAATCCTCATGTACAACGTGCCCTTGAGTTCCAGGAACATCTCAATTCTGCGGGTGCTGGATCCTCGAACACTATGAATGCTGAAGAAGGAGATCAGCATGTCGGGCTCGTCGCAGCTCTCCAGTAACCTTTCTTAATGAACGTTCTCTGCTGGAACATTCAAGGGGCAGGCCTTGACAAGAAAATTCTGCTAATCAAAGAACTGAAATCAATTCACAAACTCCATATTGTTGTTATCCTGGAGCCTCGCTGCTTGGGTATTAAAGCAACCAATATTATCAAGAAGCTAGGCTTTCCTTCTTCTCATCGTGTTGAGGCCATAGGTTTTTCCGGTGGTATATGGATTGCTTGGAACCATCGCCAATGTGAGCTTGAAATCCTCCTTAATCATAGGCAGTTCATACATTGCTGCATCAACAAGTTGTGGTATATTACTTTCGTCTACGCCAGTCCTAATTCTTCTAGGCGCAATGTGATATGGGAGCATCTTGAATCAATCAATGCTTCCATGACGACAGCCTGGGCTGTTATGGGCGACTTCAACACCCTCCTCAATATTGAGGAGAAGCGAGGCAGTAAGTTTTTTGACAAGAGAGCGAGCGATCGCTTCCATGAAGCCCTGGTTAACACAGGTCTTGCTGACCTGAAAACTCAGGGCCATTATTTCACCTTCAAGAAGCTTGGTCTTCTCGAGCGCTTGGATAGGGTGCTTGTTAACGCTGATTGGATTAACAGGTTTGACAACGCCACTGTCACTGTTCTTCCTCGTACCTTCTCCGATAACAACCCCCTTCTGCTTGCTACTGGTCAGAAAGGCCCTAAAACTTTCCAGTTCCGCACAAAAGCGAGCTGGACTCTGGAACCTGACTTTCGGGCTAAGGTTCTCAGTCAATGGTCGTCTAATTCTTCCTTCCACGATGTCGTCAAGCTCTTCAAGGTGACTTCCACCAAGTGGGACTCTAAACGTCATATGCTTCAATGCCGGGAAAAATCACGCCTGCTTCATAGCATCGATAAATGTCAGGTACGCATGCAAGATTGTTTACCTATTCCTGACATTGATCCTTCCATCCCTCTCCAGGAGAAGCTCCATAACATCCTCCTCTTGGAGGAAGCTGATTGGCATCAACGAGCTCATATCGATTGGTTAAAACAAGGTGATATCAACACCAAGTTTTCCCAATCCTACATCAAAGCTCGACGGAACTACAACAGAATATCCTGTCTCAAGGATGCTTCTAATGGAGGCATCTGGATCTCTGACCCAGCCGAGCTCAAATCTCATGTTCGTGGTTGGTTCCAAGACTTGATGATGCAGGCATCCGTGTGTGATCCTAATCATGCCCGTAGATATCCTGGCGTCTTCCCCTCCATCGATGATCAAACTAAACGTTTTCTGGGTAGAATCCCATAGGCTACTGAAATCAAGCAGGTTCTCTCTTCTATGGCACATCTTAAAGTGCCAGGCCCGGATGGTATTTATACGGATTTCATCCAGAAGAACTGGGACGTCGTGGGGGACTCCATCGTTACCACGGTCCGCACTACCTTCCATTATGAACATATTGAGAATTCTATTGCAGATTCCTTCATGGTCCTCATCCCGAAGGTGGCTTCGCCACAGCAGTGCAGTGATCTTAGAACGATCTCCCTGAACAATGGCTGTTTTAAGCTAATCTCAAAAATCATTGTTGAGTGTCTGAAACCCTTGCTGAACAGTTGGATTGCGCCCACGCAATGTAGTTTTATTCCCAGGCATCGTATAAGCGACAATATCCTATTGGTACAGGAGGTTATCCATACTATGAAGGCCCGTTCTACCAAGAAGAAGCTCATGTGTATTAAGCTGGACCTGGCCAAGGCTTTCGCTAAGATGAACTGGCATTTCATCTATGATACGCTCACAAAAACTGATTTGCCTGCAAAGCTTATCAATGTTATTATGCAAGTTATAACACGGGGTTCCACCTCGATCTTATGGGAAGGTGAACCCCTCCATCCTTTCAAGGCAACACAGGGTGTTCGACAGGGCGACCCTATCAGTCCGTATGTTTTTGTTCTGTGCATGGAGCGGCTCAGTCAAACCATATCTTCTTCTGTCCACAATGGTGTTTGGAAACCCATCTACATCACTCATGGTGGCTCTCCTCTGTCCCATGTTCTTTTTGCAGATGACATTCTCCTCCTGGGGGAAGCTTCGATAGCGCAAGCCGTCACCATCAACAACATCCTTTGTTCTTTCTCTACAGCATCTGGACAAACTGTTTCAAAGCACAAATCTAGGTGCTTCTTCAGCTCGAACACGCCCAATTCTGAGATTCGTTCCATTAGCAGACGTTTGGGAATTGGTTGGACAACCGACCTCGGGAAGTACCTGGGGGTGCCTATCCTGCATCACAGAGTTAACAAAGCCACTCACGGCAATATCATCTCAACTATCCAGGGTAGACTTAATAGCTGGTCGTTGCGCCACCTATCTCTTGCACGCAGAGTTACTTTAGCCAAGTCTACGCTCCAAAGCATCCCAACTTACACTATGCAAACTGTTAAGCTTTCACCCCAACTTTGTGATGACATTAACAAACATGTTAGGAGATTTATCTGGTCCGGAACAGCTCCTCATCAGAAACTCTCCCTAGTTTCGTGGAAGAAGATCATTTCTTGCAAGGGCTCTGGAGGTCTTAGTATCCGAGATGCTCACGATCAGAATGATGCCCTTATGCTTAAGAATACTTGGTCCTTCATCTCCGACCCTACTAAACTCTGGGTCCGAGTAATGAGAGAAAAGTATATGAAGAATGGAAGATTCATCTCCAAGCCGTGTTCCTCTTCCTGGAGTTTCATTAAGCGTAGCCTTGACATCATTAAACCGCTTTGTTTCAAATCCATCAATAATGGGGCTAGTACCAATGTTTGGCACGACAAGTGGATTGCTGGGCAATTTGTCATGGATATGCACCCGGAATGGGTTGTCCCTGAGGACCTTTCAGACCTTACTGTCAACTGTATGTCGTCTGAAAACGATGGCTGGGATTGGAGTTTCATTCACTCCTTCCTGCCGACGGAAGCTGCAAATATCATTAAACATCTTCCAGCGCCTTCAAACAACACTGAGGAAGATGATTGGCATTGGTGCCTGGAGCCGACTGGCTGCTTCTCTTCTAAATCAGCTTATAATTGGCTTCGGAAGGATAAGGAGGTCACTATTCCGGGCAACTGGAAACAACTTTGGGGCTCCGCCCTCCCCGCTCGCATCAAAACCTTCTTGTGGTTGCTACAACATCGAGCTCTCTTGACTAATGTTGAGAAGATTCGTCGCCATATTGATGTCTGTGATCTTTGTCCGGTGTGCAACAACGACAAGGACACCATCCTTCATGCCCTCAGAGATTGTCCACCCAATGCTGAGGTCTGGCGCCTCGTGTCACCTGACACTGGGCATTTCACTTTGCAAGAAACGGAATGGATCGATCAGGGCATAAACGTTCATCATCCTTCACATTTGCTCTGGGCTGTCACCTGCTGGTACCTGTGGTAGTGCCGCAACAAACTCATCTACCAGGGGCTCAAACAACCTGCTGCCAGCAAGGCCCTTTTCATCCAGCAACGTAGTCTCACCATTCAAAACCTAGCTAATCGGGACAAGGAGAGTGAACCTGCTGCCATCCTTCCCCGAGGTCTCTTCCAAGGCAGAGATATTTATGTTTTCAAGGATGCTGCTTTCCATGCTTGCACGCATAATGCCGCCATTGCGATCCATGTTGTGGATGCCTGTGGAAGGCACATTATGGGGATGGGTTGTGTTACTAGAGCCATATCTTCTATGGATGCAGAAGCTAAGGCCATTGTGAGAGCCGCTGAGCTATGTAAACAGCACCGTTGGGACATCGTCTACATCCTCTCCAACTCTAAAGTTGTGGTTCAAGCTATCACTGGACTGAATACTATCCCTCTCCTTAAACCTTACGTTTTGAAGGTTCTTAGGCTCATACCTTCGGAAACTATCTTCTATATCAGTCGCATTCATAATGTGCATGCTGATAGGATTGCAAAGCATTGCCTTGCAACTAATTCCAGTTGTAATTTCTCAATTTCTATCCCTAGTACTTTTGATTTCATTGCTTCTGTAAACATTGCTTCGATTTTGGCTGCACTAGAGAGTGGCATGAATAAATAACCTTCTCTAGTTTGCCCAAAAAAATATATTTCATTATTATTATTGTATCCATTAGTTATTATTATTATGTTACTAAGTTTCCATTGCTTATTTTGAACATTGTCATTTCTTACATGAGACTTTATAAACATCTTGTTACCTCTCACTAGGCAACAACTACTCTCATGGCTCACAAGGCCCATTACACATCTTGTCACCTCTCACTAGGCAACAACTATTCTCATGGCTCACAAGGCCATTAAACATCTTGTCACCTCTCACTAGACAACATCTATTCTCATGGATCACAAGTCCATTAAACATTTTGTCACCTCTCACTAGGAAATAATTATTCTCATCATTTATCATTAAATGATTATCAATACAAGGTATGGGTTTCTCTCTCATCCTTATCGGAGTATGAATACATCATACTTTATTAACATGGCTTAACCCTTTCTCAAGGTATGTTAGCCTACACTTATCCAAGTGCATTAAGCTCATTACATCTCAATGAAACAATTGGCATGACACACTTCATGTGTTACTCATACATACATATTGGATTTAAGGTGCATCAAGGTGTATCAACCTTGAGGTGCTGAATGTGATATCTATCATTTGTTGATGTATCACTTCCCTCATCACTTGTAACTTACCTAAGTTCATCAACTTATCTTGTATTAGGGTATATCCCATCCTAATACTTTATGCACCAGTTAATCACATTTATCATGTAATGTATTGGTCATAAGTCACTCATTTGAATTATTCAACCATTATCAATAATATAGACTCATCTCGGGTTAAGGCATTATTGATATAAGGTTATCCATTATCAACCACTTTAGGTGTTTCACCTACCAATATGTTATTCACTATTCCATTATTAGGAATATGTTTCCCCTCATTATCAATTAGGGTTTTACATAACATCACTCTATATTAGAGTTTCACATAACATCACCCTATGTTAGGGTTTCACATGGCATCACCCTAGATTAGGGTTTCACACATAATTATCTTGAATTAAGGTTCCTTATAACTTTTCCCCAAATTAGGGTTTCATGCAACATCCTCTTAAATTAGGGTTTTCATTATATTACCCTGAATTGGGATTTCTCATATCATCACTCTAGATTAGGGTTACACCATTACCCTAGATCAGGGTTTCATCTAGCATTGTCCTAAATTAGGGTTAGGGCTCATCAACCTTCTCGATTAGGGTTTCATGATCTCTTTGTCAAGGATCATACCCTAATTGCATATTTTATTCATGTTGAAAGTGTTGAGGCTTAACCACTTCATGATTATTATACATGTATAAATTCCTCTCTCTCTCATCCTCTCTAGGATTTTGATTACTTCAAGCTTGATTAGATTAGGTCAACCCTTCATTCAAGTACATACATTTAGGGTTAACATAATGTATTGAGATATTTCTTCCATAAGCATCAAAGGTTAACCCCTCTAAGGGTACTAATCACCATAATATCTTAAAGGTACAACCATTTTAATTATCTTTGGTATACATCATTAACAATCATGGGGTTAATTAATCTTTCATCACATTAAGTCTTTAATCGGTTTTGGTTGCATTGAACCTCCAATCGGTCTTGAAGTGCTTAACCTTTAAACGGTCTTGAAGTTACTAGACCTTCAAACGGTCTTGAAGACCGTTAGACCTTAAACGGTCTTGAACCTTTGTACCTTAAAACGGTCTGAAGACTGTTAGACCCTAAACGGTCTTGGTCCCAAAACCGTCAATCGGTCTTAAGATCGTTAGACCATCAAATGGTCTTGATCTCAAAATCCCTAAACAGTTTGAGACCGTTTGAATTAAATATTATTAATCCCAAACGGTTTGAAACTGAATGGCCCTCAAACAGTCTGAGACCAAATGGTCCTCAAATGGTCTAAGACCGTTTGGTCTCAATCAGCTTGAAACCGTTTAACCCTAAATTAGGGTTTCTTAATCAATCAATTTAGGGTTTCCATTCATTGAACCATCCAACATTAAGACCATTGAAAGTAGATCAACTTGTAACTCTTGGATATCCATCCATCCATGACTCCTCTTGACCTCAAACGGTCTTGAGACCATTGACCTCAAACGGTCTTGAGACTGATTGGTTACCAACCATGAAACTGATTCAATTCAATTAGGGTTTCAACACTTCAACTCGATTAGAATTTGTAATTAGTGGATTATCCATCACTGAACCTATTATGAATCAATAAATTAGAACCATTCGATCAACATCCAACTACATCAGCAAGTATCTCCAAATGGTCTTGAGACTGTTTGCTCCCAAACGGTCTTGAGACCGCTTGCTTTCAATCAGTCTTGAGACCGTTTGGTCTAAAGTTGAAACTGTTTGGACCTGATATTTCTTAAGATGTGTGCTAAGATGACATCCTCATGTTAAAGCTACAAACCTTCGAATTTTTTTGTGATCTTTGTGGTGATTTCAACAATTAATCAAGAGGTAATTCGGGAAAGAAAAAGGAATCAACATATGCTGAAGAAATGAAATCAATAATGATGTTTAAGGGTTGAAGTTATATAACCCGCCTTCAAAGTTGAATCCAAGCTTCAAGCTTCATGTATTTAATGGTGAATGAAGCTTCCTCAACTGTCCAATGTTCGTTCTCCACTCTTTGGATACAAAGGATGATCAAGGTTGAGCATTGAATGGAGAAAAGAAGAAAATAAGCATTGAATTTTGATTTCCACCATGAATTCAAGGTTGAAGATGACTATGGAGCTTACCTACAGGTTGGGGCACGTTCTCCTCTTGATCCTAAGCTCCTTAGTCTTCGGCCCAAGCAAAGAAAGAAAGTGGTTTGCAAAATGGCCTTTCAAGTAGGGAGAAAATTGAATATATGTGATTGATTTTCTAGGAGAGAGAAAATAGGAGAAAATTCATCCACTTTCTTTGCCACATGCCCCCTCCCTTCCTTGCCTCCAAAGATAACTCCCTTCATCCTCAATATCCTCTCATTTATCCTTGAATTAAAAGCAATCCACTTAAGCACCTTAAACAATATAATACTACTATCCATTTTTAGTGGACAATTCTTTTTAATTAACAAATGTAAGTGGATTTCTTCACCTACTTAGGATATTTCGATGCAAATCAAGGAATTTGGACGTCGTTGCTTATATAAATTCAACCATCACATTTTTGGTTGAAGTACACTTCCATTAATATATATTTTTTTGCATTAAATTGAATTAGGGTTTCAATTATGCTCAAATCTTGATTATTTTAATATCAACATTCTCTCTCCTCCAAAGAGATGCAAATGAGATGCCCCTCTGATTTTCTTGTCTCTAATTGATACCAAAAAACATTAGGGACTCTCTAGAAGTGGTAGTTTGCATATTGAACCCTAGGTTTTGGATAAATTGCACATTACACCAAAACTAGTTTTTAATGCACAAACATTGCTTAATAAGCTCTTTCTTGGTGCGTAGGCTTGTGGAAGCTATACCTCAGCACCATTTTCATTCTTATGATGATTCAACACTTGAGGAATATTTTATCATGTAACATTTGCAAGTTAACCCCTCAACTTGGGTAATTTGCACTTTAGTCCAAAACGGGCAAAACATTATTTTCAACATTATTCATAAAAGACTAAAATTGAAACATAAGTTCCTCTTGAGTCTTAATTACTTCTCAAAAGATAAGGGCAAGCATATAATTATCTTTCTTAAACAAAACATCTAGGGTTAGAGCATAACTCAGGTCAGAGATGTTACAAACGGGCAAAGTTGGTATTAGTAAATTTCTCAAGCATACTACTCGTATCAATTTTATTCCCAAAACCAGCATGACCGACCATAGTTAATTAATGACAGAAAATGATTTCTCTAACACCGTTGTAAATTTTTTATTTACATTGTCACATACAACAACGACATGTGTAATATATTAACATGTTTAGGCCAAATTCAGAAGAATAAACAATACAGGAGAAAATAAAAATTGAGTTTGGAACCACAACAGATTATTCATTGAAAAGCAAACGTGTTACTTAAAGAAATCAGCGGCCCACAATCCAGAAGGATGGGCGCCGTTCTTCTAGTCGACCCGGTCACAACCTGAAAAAATGACGTTTCATTCGTGTTGAAGACAAATGATGCAGACGAACCAGTTGCACTACCAGTGCAGCTCAACAACCGCAGGAACTACCGCATGACATGTTGCGCCTTGGAAGGAAGAGGATGAACGAATGTGCTACGTCCAGGAGAAGGGCCTCCATGTAACACCACAGAATGATGGCGGAAGACTCCGGCTTTAGGGTTTGTAAACACACATTCGAACGGCTGACAGTTGTGTGTTCAAAAGATGTGTTTAACCCTGATGACCAGAGACATATTTATAGACTTACACGCCCCAATAATTATACTCCCGTTAAGAAGCGACCACTCGGTTGCTCTTGTACACATTGTGAAAAATTCCACAAAAGCGACACTTCCCGTGCCGACCCAATCATGCTAGGCGAGGCGTGGCACGCGCGCGTGCGTGCGTGTGTGTTGTGGTCATCATACCTACCAAAGAGGTGAGCATACCCTCCACCTAAGACCTTTGGACACTAGTGTCCCATGTGATCCTACATATAAGGACCACAAAAGTTCTAGGAGTGAGCAATATGGGATAAAACTTCTTTTCCATTTACACTAGAGGCAAAACTACCTTTCTCACATGTACTAGCTGCACTACATTGAGCTTAACCCATGCTATATACATGACATTTGCAACCATATATCTAACATCTATAACCCTTACTGTTAACATCCAGCAACCCTCAGCGTAAGTTAAATTCTGCATCTGCAGTATGGGCTAGGTGTGCTGAATGTAAAACCAAACCAAACTAGTATTGGCAGAAAGGAAACCAAAAGTGAAATGCGCATTTGAACTATTTGTATCTGCTATATATAATGCAGTTCCAAACGTCAAACTCTGTGTCGTCTGGGGTTCAGTTCCTCACCATGACCATCACTTGCACTTCAGCAAACAAGATAAACTAAAGGAACCACACCTGGATGCAGCATAGTTCACTTCCGATACATTCTTTCAGAAATGGAGCAAATGGTGTACTTTATTTTCACTCTTGGGTCGCAGACGCAGATAGATGCACGGTGCCAGATACAATAGTTGCAAAGCGCACAAACGGGCCGTAAGTATTCAGCCACCAACGACGTCTACGTTAACCACGGTTAATCTTCATACTCTAGCCGTTCACAGTGCACCTCTTCTCACCACTTCTACTGGTTGCACGCAATTAATCTTGTCTGTTGAAGCTGGGAGTTATTGAAGAGTTGTTAATGTGCATGTTCGTCCATAGGCCGAGTGACCGGCCTACTTGCCTGAAGGTGCATACACGCATGCACGTCCTGGAAGCAGGAGTGTCGGTTTGATTCAGGGGACCTCTAGCACAATGCGTCCGCCAACTCCTCTCTCCAAATATATATCTGCCACTGTCCTTTGCAGCTAAAATTCAACGCGTATTTGACCGCATCTGAATATGCCTGTGGTCTTCGTCGTCTTTGTAGTCCTCTGTGTTGACTACAGCTGCTGCTCCTATCAGCTAATTACTGGGTAATTGGGAGCTTAAAACAGGCAGACATTATAAGGCATCCAGCAATAAGTTACTATTTTTTTTAGATAGTCATTCCTTTTATATTGATACGGATGACTCATGCAACCGCAATGAGCCGTGGAAACCTGTCGAAAGGTACAGTACGTGATGATGATAATGTTGGGATATATAAAACACTAGAGGTGTGATCCCAAATCTTAAGCTAAAAACGAGTTCGCTCTAAATCATTACAATCATATATCAAAATGGGCGGGGTACCTCCTGTCTGTATTAACCCCCGTAGTTACTAGATATGTCTTTGCATGGGTGGAGTCAATTTTCGCCACCTCCGTCGGTGGGATGGTCCATTAGTGCTCTGGGATTGCTCGGTTCAGCGACCTGGTCGAAGATTTCTTTGTGTGTTCTGTCTCGGCATCCTGCAAGGAATTATATCGTGGAAATAGATATCCGCCTGATTTGTTAAAAGTTGAAATGATATCTTGTGATTATAAAAAATAATGCTGTTTAGAGTCTTCCACAAGGCGTCCACAAGATTGTAGCAATTAAAGTGTGATGTTGATTGTATCAGCAGTCCGGCTATGTGGAATTGTTGGCTAAATTGGACATTATTAAACCATTTGTTTTGATGATGACAAAGATTTCATTCTTGTGGATCTAACTTATTATTTGAGTATTTCAAGGATAAACAAATAAAGAAGTGGATAGTTGAAGAATAATACAAATCGGAAGATCAACTTACTTAGATTACTTTTATTTTCATGATTGTACTCAATGTAAAAACTTGTACAAGTATATAATGTACAAGTACATAGATATCATATAAATCAAGTGTTAGATCTTTCCTATCCACTCACAACACTTAGATAGATCCTCCCTTAAGATAGAAGCACAATTACATATTGATACACACACTTGGTAGATGATTTAACACATTGTAACAGGGACTTTCTCGGTCGATAAAGTCTTCGGCCGAGACACTCTCGGTCGACAAAGGTCTCGACTGAGAATAGCCCATCCAGAAAATTCTATAGACATTAGACTAAGTCGAAAAGTAGTTGGTAGTTGAAAATGAAAGTTACAATACACTCACTCCAGACCTTCCCTCGGTCGATGAAATTCTCGACCGAGAGACACTCGGACGACAAACGTCTCAACTGAGAAAGGTTCTGGACTGCACTTTTCAGTATTAAACAACTAGTCATTGCAATGTAATTAGTGGACACCTAACAGCTAGTTGAGCACTAAGAACATCCTAGAAAGTGTCTAGAACGTCCCTAAGCTCCTGCAACCCATTCCTATAAATAGGAGAGGCCTTAGGACACCCAAAACATCACTTGTGTATACAATTACACTTGATATTCATTCTTAGTGAGCATCAAGTAAGCCACACTTGCAATCTGTTTCCTTGAGCTCTACATTAGTGTCCTATAGCCTAGCATCTCCTAGCCACCACACTACCACGTTCATCTATAGTGGATAGGAGATCAATATGCTTGATATAAGATCAAAGCGCTGTACTTATTGGTAACATTGTTTCTTTCTTCTAATCTTGTTCTTTCTATTATATTTTGTTCTCCTTGACTACTACCAGGTCGGAGGCTGGTGAAAGGAGGTTCGTGGAGCTACTTTAGGTGGTGAAGGTTGCTCCCGGTGACTTGGAGTTACTTCAGAAGGATACCTCAAGGTGAAGCTACTTCAAGAGAAGTCTACTTCAAGGGTGAGCTTGGAGTTACTTCAGAAGACTTCTTCTAGGGGGGATTGAGGCTACTTCAGGTGAAGGCTACTTCAAGGGTGTGGGAAAGTAATTGTATTTTATGTAACATCCTTGCGAAGTAATAAAATAAGTTACTTTCAAAATCCCGATTGGAAATAATCGACCTTATATTTCTAAGGTAGGAACCACTCTACATGATTGTGTCTTCCTTGTTTCCTCCTACTTCTTGTTCAAGTATTTAATTATTTTTAATTAACTTTAAAAAATCTAAAAAGCTCTATTCACTCCCCTCTAGATCTTTCAATTGGTATCAGAGCAGGTCTTCAAGGAGCCTTAACAGGTCGTGAAGCATGGGGGATGGTGTGCTCAACAACCTAAACTTGGTGGGAACCTACATAGCTCGAACACCACCATTCGATGGAAGCAATTACAACTATTGGAAGAGAAGGATGCAATTTTATTTTCAAGGCATCAGTTGGGAGCTTTGGACGATGGTGTCTACTCCATACATGCTTCCAGAAACCAAGTATGTTACATGAGATGCCAATACGGTAAAACAAGATCAACTTAATGCCAAGGTTGTAAGTATTTTATATTGTTCTATATCCGTAAGTGAATTCAATAGAATTTCTTCATGTGAAACTACATATGACATATGGCATAGACTTTCTATTACACATGAAGGAACCACACAAGTTAAAAAATTCTAAGATTAGTATGCTTAAACAAAAGTTTGAACAATTTCGTGTGGAACCAAATGAGTTCATTAGTGAAATGTATACATGATTTTCTACTATCATTAATGGTTTGAGTGCATTAGGAAAATTCATAAGTGAAGATGATCAAGTATCCAAGATTCTTAGATGTATGCCTCCAAAATACAAACCAAAGGCGACGACCATTGAAGAAGCCAATGATCTCACAAGATTGAGGATGGAACAACTCATTGGCAACTTGGAGACTCATGAAGTCACACTTGAAGAAGAAGAAAAATTGGCGGTTGAACACAAAAATGAGAAAAAAAGGACATTGCATTCAAGGCAACAACTAAAATCAGTCATGATATAAGTGAAGATGATAGTGAAGAAGAAACTCTCATTGTAAATGGTAAGCAGTATAAAAGATTTAAAACTAACAAATTTCTAGTGTTTCTTTTTCCTCTAGGTGCTTTGAATGTGACAAAAAGGGGCACTTAAAAGGTGATTGTCCCAAACTCAAGAAGGAAAAGAAATCATCTCACAAGAAGAAGGAAAAATCCTACAAAGTTGCATGGGATGACTCAAGTGATGATAGTGAAGATGAAAAAGAAGAAATGGAGTGTCTTATTGCTACAACAAATGAAGAAGAAGATGAGGTAAGTCTTTTTGATTTATATAAAGAAGAGTTAGTTGCTAGCATTGACGAATTGCATGATAAATATATTGATTGTAAAAAGAAACTAAAAAGAGCTACTAAAACTAATGAGGAGTTGTATGCTCAATTAAATGATCTTGCTTCTTGAAAAAGAAAGTATTATGTCTGAAAATTCTACCTTAAAATCATCTTTCAATGATTGCAATATGAAGTTACTTACTCTAGAAACAAACTATGATTTTCTTTCTCAAGAAAAGGTTGAACTACTTGTAAAATTGAATGATCCTCAAACTCAACCTATATTGTGTACTCATTTAGATTATGATGCTATTTTGAAAGAAAGAGATAGTTTGTTATCTCTTATTCTTGTTATCTGATCTAGAATAAGAAAAATTAGATATTAAACGAAAAATGGATGAAATTACCGAGTTACAAAGGAAATTAGTAGCTTGAAAAACAATGGTATTCTTGATAAGATCCTAAAAGATTCTTCTGGTCAGATTGGAAGGAGAGGACTAGGTTATAAGCCCAATGAAAAATGCTATCCTAAAGTGAGAAGGACACAAGTACCTAAGACTAAAGTTATGTATGTGCCTAAAGACAATCCCTAAGAAGAGAAATGAAATTGATTCTATATTTTGTCATTACTGTTTATGACTTGGACATTATTCATTCTCTTGGCCATACAAGAAAAAGTATGTTGATCTAGTTTGGGTTCCAAAACCTCAAACTTAGAGATATTGAACATGATTAGTTGAGATTTGACCTAAAACTTTACTTTGATACTCAAAATGTCTTATGTCAACCAAACTAAGCTTTAATTTGCATATTCATGTAAAATTGCATTGGAAGTAATATGTGTTTTCCTTAAAAATATCTACTGAAAACAAAATAGAAACAATCTCAGTCGATAATAACTTCGACCGAGACACTCTTCGGTCAAGAAAATAGTCGACCAAAGAAGTTTCTATCTCAAACCTGCATTTTTTGGAGAAACAATAACATTATCGATCGAGAAAATTGTTGATCAATAACACTCCAGTCGAAGAAATACTCGATCGAGAGGGTTGCTGTCTTAAGCCTACAAAAACCTGAGAAACGTTCAGCTGACAAATACTTTGACCGAACTTCACTCGATCGAGAAATTTGTCGACCGAGGGAAACTCTGACAGAATTGTTCAGTTAAACAAGATATTTCAATTGCAATTAACTTAAGTATGTAATGAGCTTTATATATTGCATTGTTTGAAATATTTGAATGGTCCTAATAAAAAGGAAGAGTATATGGGCATTAAAACTTTGGTACTAATGACAAATCTATTTGGCATAAAAGAATTTGTTCAACATTAACATTGAAAATGAAAGAAGTGATCATACAAGGATCTTGGTTAAAATACAATCATCACCATTTTGTGAGAAAATTTATAGTTTGAGAATTCTAAGTAATTATGACAAGATAATCTTGCTCACATAAATTAAGGCAAAGTTGATCTTAAGGTTTTAAAATTATCCAACACTCACAAGTTTCTATATGAGCTAAATGAAGAACTAATAATGTACACAACAAGATCAAGTGGCTCATTGGACAACCTATGGAAATGTACATAGAAATGCCAAGGTCAAAGTCAAGGTCGACCTAAAATAAGCCTGACAAAATGCTTATTTGTAAATCATTAACCTGTACTTAACCTTAGTATATTTTCTCAGCATGTTAAAAACAAATTGATTCATTACTTATTAAATTGAATTTCAAAGATATTTATGACCTTAGTACCATTAAAGCAATCTTGGTTATAAGGGAGCTTACAATGAATATAATTGAATTCTCTACACTAATCAGGGCTTAACATCCCTTGTATTTGGTTAGAGATACACTCATGGATTTCACTTAATAAATTTCATGCTTGGTTTTCATAACTTTTACTAAAAACAAGCTCAAAACATCCTCACAATAACCATTCACAACAGTTTAGTCGGTCTGCAAAAACCTCGACCGAGAACTGTCTCGGTCGATAAGTTTGTCGACTGAGAATCACTCGATGAATTGGTGAGAAGTGTGGCCATTTTGGGCTCTATTTATAGCAAAACAGAACCCTTCTCAGTCGACGAATTTGTTGACCGAGAGCCCCGATGATCGTTTTTGAGATGCTCCTCTCGATCGACATTTTAAAAAGTAGCCATTGCGCCTTTTTTATAAATCAAAAGTTGCATCTAAAATCAATGGAATGGGGGGTCCATTAAGATGTTCTCGATCAAACATTTTGTCGACCGGGGCTATTGCTGACTTAGAATATATAGAATACACTCAGTGGGTGTCGGTCAAGAAAGGGGATTCTCACTTCTCTAGCTCCCCTCTAGTGCTCTCTTGTGCAAATTTTCAGCTACTCTCTACCATAATATTGCCTTTCTTCTCTTCCATATCATATCTTTAAGATGGATTCCTCTTCTTCACATGGAAAGAAGCATGTTGTGGCAAGGAAGGAAGGATGGTCTCTCCGGCACTGACGATCATCAATGACATCCCCTTCAGTGACGTTGCTGCCAGAGATCGCTATCTAAAGTTGTCCTCAAAGAATCCTCTTCCTCGACGACTGGTGGACGTCAATGACTTCATCAATATTGTTGATCTAGAAGAGCTCTTTGAGGTGCAACATCTTCCAAATTCCTTATTCCATCCTTCCGCTCCTACTCCTCCCAAGCTGTGAATGAATTCTGTGCCAATCTAGCCACACATCCGGACCATGCTCACTCTTTCTCTTCTATAGTTAGTGGGTTTGGTTTTCACTTTTCTGAGGAGGATGTTCTTAATATGTTAAACATTGATGTAGAAGAATATAAGGGGTTTATTGATCTAACCACTGGAAATCCTATTAATAAGCTATCACAAGATGAAACCACCATTAGTTTGAGTGATATATTTTTTTTTTTGGAGTTTGAGTGATATTAAGAGAACCATTTTTCTACCCAACACATCTTGCCATGAAGAACGGCGTATCTACTATGCAATTAATCTAAAACACGAAGCTAGGATAGTAAACCTAATTGTTTCCACCAATATTTATCCTAGAGCTAACAAATCAGAGGTACCTACCTTTCACATGTATCTCATTTATGCCATTCTAACTAGCATACCCATAAACTTCATTCTCCTTATTCTAAAAAATATGGTTGAATTTACTGGCAATCCTCCTTATGCCGACTTTGTTTGCCAAATTACCCAACACTTTCTTAAGAAAAGTCTTGAGGACCTAGGTTTTAAATGTGATAGGAAACCTCAAAAAATTACTAGAAATACAGTTGAGAAAATGGGTATTGATTTTGGACATAAAAGGGCTAGGACTGAAGCGGAGCCAGCCACTCAAGATATTCCTCCACCTCGTATTATTCCTAGTCAACCCATTGATCACCTATCCAATACCATTACCTACTTAACTAGAGCTACCTATCACTTAGCAAGACAAATGGACTATACTCATCATGCTATGACCTATATCAACCAATGAATGCAAGCTCTCACTCCAAATGACCCAGAAAACTATCCTTATTCCTGTTATCTTGGTCCTCTCTACCCTTACAATCCATCTCACAACTACACTCAAGTTCCACATCCACCAACACTTCACCTCTCCCACACCCAATTATCATCAATGCAACTTCAAGATATTGCTGCCCACTTTTGTTTTGATCGTGTACCCACCTTCTTGGAAGCTTACGCCCTCACCAAGACAGGTGCACTTGACTAACAGTCATTGGTAAAATACTATGGTGTTGCTCCTTTCCTTGTAAAGGATCCTGAGGTTGATGACATTCTGAGATCTTTTCAGTGAGGTGTAATCATGTAGTGAGATGATTGTAATCACTTTGTAATGGACTATCTTTCTTTTATGTACTTGAGCTTGTTGTTATCATGATAATAAAAAGTGATTATTTTGTGTCTTGAATTGGACATCTCTTACCTTTGTTTTTCAAATTTGAGTATCATATTGAGGGGGAGCATCATATTTAGGGGGAGTGCTAATAATGATTGGCTATGTTTTTTAAATGACAAAGGGGGAGAAGTAATATAAATCAAACAAAAAATTATGTAACTCAAAATTAAATGAGTTTCAAAATCTCTTGGCTTCACATAAAATGTTGCTATATTCCTTAAAGAGTTGGATATTGTGGGCTCTGATCTCCAAAACACGAATTAAACTCAGCGGAAGCATTCGATTAGCAGTGGAATACGAAAAAATCATGAAAACTTAAAACTTTTCAAGACAAGATCTTGAAAACATGAAACTTCTTTCATAAAAGCAAGATAAACAATTTACATCTCTGTTAAATCACTTCTTGAGTGATTATATACAACAAGATACAAAATCTCAAGATTAAAAATCAGAATCTCAGATCAACAAACTCCAAGGACCTGAGAGTACAGAGACGACATAAGACTATCTAACTAAAGGATTGGACAGCCAGGATCTCCACCTGAGACTCACTACTGCCCCTGGTGTTGTTGTTCCTGGTACTACTCTCCTGCAGATTGGTTCCTTCGTCCTCGATGACCACCTAAAAGATTGAAATCTACGGGGTGAGACAATTTCAAATAATTGTCCCAGCGAGAGTTATAACTCTCCGCCAGAAGCTTTGTTATATCATATAAGTAAAATGTGAGCAAGTAATCTAAGTTACTCAACAACAGATTGGATATTATGTAAAGCAACTTCATTTAAAGAACAAGAAGAATAGGTATACTAAAATGAACAGTGTCACATCAATCATTGTGTCTCATAGTTCAACCCTAGTAGATATACTACGCGGCTAATTATGTTTTACAAACATTATTATGCCCTGCGGAGATGAGGTATACCGCTCATACTCCAACCGATCACTAGTAAGTCGCATCGGTATCATACTAGGTCATCAAAAGAGCTGGATTCTTATGACCTCAACTTCCTCAGTCAGAGTGAGGATCAACATGCAGGACATCTAGTATCTCTGCTACTATAGCTCACCAGGGTATTCTGGTACTTCGCTATTAGAGTCATAGTGGCATTCTGTACTCTCTTCACCATCGAAAGATCTCATGTTTATCTCTCATCGATGTGGCATAAAAGATTCCTTGGGTGATTAGTGATACATCATCTCAGCATAAACACATAGTGCAGGTTGATAGATTAAGATACATCTACATCAACTCCTACACTAGGACGTAAGGATATTTGCGTCCATATTCCCCCACATACTCAAAAGTATGTGATCCACGAGTTCCGTTAGGAAAACCTATTTCACCATCATTTAACTTCTGACAATGATGGATCTATGATAAAGGCTCTACATGGTATGATTATACTTGATTACTTAGGTACATTTCAATATTCTTTTTACATCAATCATGTTTCCAATCATTTAAGTATAAAAGCATTGCTATAACAGAAGAATACTAAATGTATCAAGTTTAACTTTTATCAGTTATCAAATGGATGTCAATTCATCATAAGTCATCTAATCAACATGACCTTGATGTTACTCATGGCTCTTACAGCTCATTAACTTCATATGTTGTCACTTAAACATAGGCAACATAGAATGTATCACTATTCATAAAGTCTGCAACATACTTTCAATGAATACACTATCATAACCCTTACCTGGTTATGATTAATCTCTTATAAGAACCTGCATAGTCAATTCAACTGACAATAATAACATTTCTTATTCAGATCAGCAATTCATAGGGCAGGAATAACATTCCAATTTAAGGGTTATACTTTTATGCCTTTACTAAGGCTAGGTTCCCTCATTAATATCAATTAGGGTTTACTATTCACATTTCATGTTATTGCCCTAGGATTAGGGTTTACTATTCACTACATAGTGATTTGAGCTCATAGCATCACCATGCATGAAATCGTCATCCTTGATGCCTTTAATTTAGGTTAAGATTCATCAATTATCATAATTAGGGTTTCCATGATCTCACATAGGTGAATCATACCCTAGCCATGCATATTCATATACATTGAAGGTACTTTACTTGAATTTCAACCATAAATGGGACCTTCTCTCTACTCTTACTAATAGGTGGTGATTACATCACTCTAGATTAGGTTAGGTCAAGTCAATCTTGATTAACATAAGCTAATTCACCACTATCATGTCATTAGGGTTTTGATTAAACAAAGGTGTCATCTACTTGAACCCTCCAAGGGAACATTGGTAATGTTCACCATTAATCACAACATGGTTCAAACTATTAAACACTTAGCCCCTTATTGTCTTTAGGTATCATTAGGGTTTGGATTAGACCACCATTGGACCAATCAAACCTTCAAACTACTAAGCAATCACATCCCTAAAGATCCCCAAACGATTACACACTTCAACCTCCAAATGGTTTTGAAACCATTTGGGGTCGTTGACCTTTGGACACTTTGACTCCAAGACCGCATGACCTCCAAGACCGCATGAGCTCCAAGACCGCATGAGTGCGTTGACCGTTTGAAAGAGTTGACTTTGAAACCACATGAGCCTATGCGACCTTGAAACCGCATGACATGAAACGACCTTGAGATCGATTTGATCTAAACGACCTTGAGATCATTTGAGCCCAAACGGTCTTGAGACCGTTTGGGGCCAAATGGTCTCAAAACCGCATGGACCTCAAAGGTGATTCAAAGGTTGTAATCGATTAGGGTTTTCCATGTTGAAGCCTTCAATTGGCCACATCCTTGCTAATCACTTATCAATTGAGCTAATTAGGGTTATCCTTAACCAATTGGACACTCAATTGACCCTTAATTGCTAGACAATTAGGGTTGAAACCGATTGAATTAGGGTTTGTAATCAATTAACCATCAACATTGATAATCATGAGTCTAATTGAAGTTGAACCTATCAATTGGCACTCAATTGGGCCCAAACTTGGCCCAAACGGTCTTGAGATCGTTTGGACATCCTCCAAATGGTCTTGAGACCGTTTGCCCAAAGTTTGATCAAAATCTAAGTCAAGTTGATAAGGGTTGAACCCTAATTAGGTCTAAAATTAGCACTTTTAATCAATTCATCAACCTAATGTGATTGGACCCTCAATTAATCAAATTATCTTAACCCTAGACCTCCAAACGGTCTTGGGCAGTCACCAAACGGTCTTGAGACCGTTTGGGCCCTTCAACCCAAAGTTCACCAAAATTGGTCATTGAAATCAGCAATTTCACCCGATTAGGGTTTAGAGGGTTGAGGTACCTTCAACTTGTGATTGGTTTGCAATTAGGTTACAATTCTTTGTAGATGTTTAATTCAACATGTGTACAACAGACCTCTAAACAGTCTTCCCTTGGTCAAACTTTCCAAACGGTCTTGAGACCGTTTGATTTCAAACGGTTTGCAAACCGTTTAGACCAAATGGTCCAAGGTCATTTGGTAAAGTTACCTAGGAAATCACGCCCATCATCTTCAACCTCAAAATAGGTCGGTTACTTCACAAATTTTCTTGCAAGAAAGCAAGGAAAGATGGGGAAGAAGAAGAACCAACTACATGCAAGAACAAGTATATGTATAAGAAAGCAAGAGGTTTAGAGATATAAAACCCGCCTCAAAGGTCGTCCTTAGAGCTCCAAGCTTCCAAGCTTTCAAGCCTCTAATGGCGTCTTGAGCTCCACAGGTCGGCCAAAGGTGATTCTCCAAGAAAAGGTTGGGGAAGGTCGGCTAGAACAAGAAACCTAAGTGAGATAACCACAAAACCAACCTTATAATCCACTTTCCTCCATGAATTCGAGCTAGAAGATGGTCCAAGCTTACCTAGCTTCTCGTTAGCCATTCTCCTATGCTCCTAAGCTCTGCCTTAGTCATTCCAAGCAAAGTGACAAGTGAAAGAAGTGAAGGGAATACGTCTACTTGGTTTGCAAAGAAGGAAGCTTATATAGCTTGGGTTAGTTCCAACATAAGGACCTCTAGTTTCTCCATTTCTCATCTAGGCCCCTCCTTTCTTCTTTGCACGTCCCTCCTCCTCATCATAGATAAACCTATTTTTGAAACTAAGAACTAAGGGCAAAGAAAGCCAACATGCACACTAAAGTGCACACATATAAGGGTTTCCTAACTTATGACTTGGTGATTCTAGTACAAAGGTTATTCTTCTTATCTGATTATTTAATTGAAGTGCCCCCTTCATCATTTCTACTCTAAATGATGTCAAGGGTCACAAAAGATACTCTAAAAGGTGTATTTTACAAGTTGCACCCCACATTTTGGGTAAATTGCACTTTACTCCAAAATTAGGGTTTCAAGCACAAAGATTGCTCCACAAGCTGCATCTTGATGCCCAAGCTTGGAGAATCCATCATACCTCATCATATTCATCCTCAAGATGTCTCATCATCAGAGGAACATCTCAACATGTGAAAATTGCAAGTTAACCCTTCTAATTGGGTAACTTGCACATAGGTCCATGCATTACAAAACAATACTAAAACATTGTTTAAAAAGGACAGAAATGAAAATGTACGTTCCTCAGGAGCTTAATTACATTCCAGGGGATAATCACAAGCATTTAATACATGATTTAAGAAAAGCACCTAGGGTTAACTTATAACCCATGTCAGGGATGTTACAGATACTATGTTCCTCACCTCTTTGGGAATAACTAGCACACACTCCATGAATAAACAAGAGAGTGACTACATCAGGTAAACCTCATGTATGAAACTCATGTTATTTCAATTCCTTTGATTAATATTTTAGAAATGTCTGTCATCTTCAAAAAGGGGGAGATTGTTGGTTAAATTGGACATTATTAAACCCTTTGTTTTGATGATGACAAACATTTCATTCTTGTGGATCTAACTTATTATTTGAGTATTTCAGGGATAAACAAATATGGAAGTGGATAGTCAAAGAACAATACAAATTGGAAGATCAACTTGCTTAGATTACTTTTATTTTCATGATTGTACTCAATGTAAAAACTTACACAAGTATATAATGTACAAGTACATAGATATCATGTAAATCAAACGTTAGATCTTCCCTATCTACTCACAACACTTAGATAGATCCTCCCTTAAGATATAAGCATAATTACATATTGATACACACACTTGGTTGATGATTCAACACATTGCAACAAGGACTTTCTCGATCGATAAAGTCCTCCACCGAGACACTCTCGGTCGACAAAGGTCTCGACTGAGAATAGCCCTTCCAACAAATTCTATAGATGTCAGACTGAGTCAAAAAGTGGTTGGTAGTTGGAAATGAACGTTTCAATACACTCACTCTAGACCTTCCCTCGGTCGAAGAAATTCTCAACCGAGAGACACTCGGTCGACAAACTTCTCGACCGAGAAAGGTTCTGGACTGCACTTTTTAGTATTAAACAACTAGCCATTGCAATGTAATTAGTGGACACCTAACAACTAGTTGAGCACTAAGAACACCCTAGAAAGTGTCTAGAATGTCCCTAAGCTCCTACAACCCATTCCTATAAATAGGAGAGGTCTTAGGACACCCAAAGAATCACTTGTGCATACAATTACACTTGATATTCATTCTTAGTGAGAAACAAGCAAGCCACATTTGCAATCTGTTTCCTTGAGCTCTACATTAGTGTCCTATAGCCTATAATCTCCTAGCCACCACACTACCACGTTCATCTATAGTGGATAGAAATCAATATGCTTGATATAGGATCAAATCATTGTACTTATTGGTAACATTGTTTCTTTGTTCCAATGTTGTTCTTTCTATTGTATTTTGTTCTCCTTGACTACTCCTAGGTTGCATGATGTTGAAAGGAGGTTTGTGGAGCTACTTTAGGTGGTGAAGGCTACTCCTGGTCACTTGGAGTTACTTCAGAAGGCTACCTCAAGGTGAAGCTACTTCAGGTGAAGGCTACTTCAAGGGTGAGCATGGAGTTACTTCAGAAGGCTGCTTCTAGGGGTATTGAGGCTACTTTAGGTGAAGCCTACTTCAAGGGTGTGGGAAAGCAATTGTATATTAGGTAACATCCTTACAAGGTAATAAATAAATTTCTTTCAAAATCCAGGTTGGAAACAATCGGGTAGTGGACTGACTACCATAGATTTCTAAGGTAGGAACCACTTTACATACTTGTGTCTTCCTTGTTTCCTCCTACTTCTTGTTGA
Source organism: Alisma plantago-aquatica (assembly GCA_963693085.1). Classification (NCBI taxonomy): domain Eukaryota; kingdom Viridiplantae; phylum Streptophyta; class Magnoliopsida; order Alismatales; family Alismataceae; genus Alisma; species Alisma plantago-aquatica. The sequence goes on from OY856411.1 coordinate 23,943,954, forward strand.
AGTGTTTAATTAATTTTAAAAACTCCAAAAAGCTCTATTCACCCCCTCTAGGTCTTTCAGGAATATATTCAACATAGGATTGACTAATATAGTTGTGGTTGTTATGAATAGAGTCCATATCTGTCTGGATGTGTGACATCCATAGAATAGGTGTCAGGTGGTTTCTTCATGGTCATTGCATAGTGGGAATCTAGATGGTCCTTGATATCATATTTTCCTCTCATCATGTCTGTAGGTATTTTGTCATGGCAGATTGACCATATCAACATGTGTATTTTAGTGGGTATTTGGTATGCAATATAATGTTGTAGTCTCTACTCTATCCTCTGAGTGAGAAATATATATATATATATATATATATATATGCCTATTTAGCAGAATATAGATTACCCCAACTCAAGTTGGTGTCGAATATCTGATAAAGTGGTCGTATCAGTCCATCCGTTTAGGCAATGTTTAAGGATGTTCTCTCTGTGTGAGCCAAGTTTGTTGAGTGTCTGGCTATTGTTGTAGTTGACAATAGTTGCAGGGATGTGCCTGTAAGTAGGTTGTAAGTTGATGAGTTTTATCCTGTGCCACCAAGGTTCATGCCAAACTTGGTGTTAATCCAATGGTGTGGTGGTATCAAGATGGTGTTGGAGATGATATGTAGGGTTTTGGCTAGATATTTCCATAGTGGTTATGTTGTTTTGGATGTAGTGAATGACCATGGCGTTTGATGTTTAAGTTATTTGTCCATAAAGATGTGTGTCCATAATTTATCATTTTTGTTGCATAAAGAGGTTGTGGTTTTGTGGATGAGGCACAAGCTATGAAGTTTGATGTTAATGATACCCCATCCTCCCTCTTCCTTTGGTCTACATATAGTCTTGTAGTTAACCATGTGTAGTTTTTTGCCATTGTGTTCCTAGAAAAATTTACATCTAATCCTATCAATCGTCATAAGGATCTTGGATGGGAGTGGAATGCATGAAAGGTGGTATATGATTATCAGTGTGAGTGCAACATTCAGTAAGGATAGTTGACCGACAAGGCTGAGGAAGTTGTTTTGCCAAGAGTTAACACGACGTTCAAATTTGTGGATCATTGGGTTCCATTTTGAGGACGAAAGTTGTGTGGGGTTGAGTGGAAGGCCAAGGTATGAAAATGGAAACATTTCTTGTTTGCATCCCAATATAGCGATGTATCAAGTCATCTCTATTTCATCAGCCAGTGTACCAATAATGGTAGATTTGTGGAAATTGACTTTTTGGTCCAAAGATATTGGAGAAAATCGCCAGGATCCTGATGTGACTGATAACATCAGCGTCTGTCACTTTAACGAAGATGATAGTATCATCAACGTATTAGATGACGTAGTGTGTGTATACTCGTCGTTTGTTGAGGTTTCTATTGTCTGTCGCTTTGAGAATGAGGGATTCTACAACGGATGTGACCATGATGAGAAGATATGGTGATAATGGGTCTCCTTGTCATAGACCATTGGTATTTCTAAAATATCTAAATGGAGTTCCATCTATCAGAATGGAAAAAGTGCTAGTGTTGATGCATGAGTGTATTAATGAGCACCATTGGTCTGAAAAATTTAATCAGTGCAAGCATTGTGTAAGGAAGGCCTAGCTGACATTTTCAAATGCTTTTTCAAAGTCCAATTTGTGGGTGAGTACTGGCTCTTTGAGGGTAATACATGTGTATAGGGTTTCTTAGACAATGATGAAAGCATCTTGAATGTTCCTATGGGGTAGAAATACACATTGTCATATATCGATAATGGAGTTGAGAAGTGGCTTCTTACGACTATTGAGCATTTTAGCAATAATCTTGTAGGATGAGTTGATGAGGCTGATAGGTCTATAGTTCCTAATGGAGGTGGGGTGTTCCTATTTTGGTATGAGTGCTATGTGTGTATGGTTGATGGGTTTGAGGAGATTTGAGATGCCATGACGTAGGCTAATCTGTTGACACATTCTAACCATATCCTCCATGATGATCGGCCACGTGGAGCGATAGAAGGACAGATCAAAACCATCAGGTCCAGGTGATTTATCCAAACCCAGATTCATCATAGCCTCCTTAATTTATGATTCATTAAATGGTTTTAGATGGTGGTGTGTAGAGTTGATTTTGTGAGGGAAGATCGTGTTCCGGTTCATATTCACCTTGTTGTTGTGTATGTATCTATTGTTGTAAAGTTAGTCCAATAAAGAAGTTGACAATATGGGAAGTGAGGGTCCATCTAGGTTGGATTGTAGTGTCAATGTCATCGATGCTAGTAATCTGTAAGCGACTACGCTTGTTGTTGCATGTGTCATGGAAGAATTTTGTGTTTTGTTCCCCCTCCTTCAGCCATATGGTTTTGAGCACGTTGTTTCCATATGGTTTCTTCTTGGTCATTGAGTAGTTTGATGCCATCTAGGATAGGTTGAAGTATGTCCTCAAAAATATTAGTCTGTATGGTTGTGAGGTGTAAACCTTCCATGGATCTGATGGAGTGTTGAATGGATTCAAAATGTTCTTTGTTCCACTTCATAAGTGATGGTCACAACATTTTGAGTCTATGTTATATGTCCTGGCCCGAGTTGTTGGATGCGGAGCAATTGCTCCATATGTTGGTGATGATAGGGATAAAATTGTGATGGCTAGTTCAGATTCTCTCAAAACAAAAGGGTATCAGTCCCCATGAAATGTGTTTGGTGTGGAGGATAATGGGGTAATGATCCAATAAGATATCAACCATGAGAGTGGTATGAGCCATTGGATGCATCTCTATACATAAGTTGTTACATAGGAACCAATCAAGTCTGGCTCTATTTTTCCCTCTGTTCCATGTCCAACATCCATTACTGGCGTGGATATCTCTGAGGTGGTGTGAGGTGATGAAGTTGTGAAAGAGATTCACATGGTGAGGAGTAGGTATGTGGGCGAAATAGTTGTGGTGGTATCATTCTTGTGATCATGTAATCATGATGAAATCTCCTCCAATGATCTAAGGTGTGGGTCTGAGCTGATGAACCAGGGTGTCAAGTTCATCCAGAAAAGGTTGTTTATATGTTCCATGGGGTCCATACACACCTGTGAAGTGCCATAACTTGTTAGTTCTAGCGTTTGTGAATTGGATCGTGATGTTGTTATTTAGTTTGTTGGTGTGTGTAGCTTGGTATATGATTTTGTTCCATCCAATAAGAATGTCGCTACCAAAAACAATGGGTGGGAGTTGTATCCATTTTTTGAAGTGGTAACCACCAATGTATTGGATCTGGAAATAGGTCAATATAGTATTAGTTTCTTGGATGGTGATGAGGTCGATGTGTTGTTGATATATGGCATTTCTAATGGATCGACATCTCTATGGGGCAACTGCATCGTAGACATTCCATGTAGTAATAGTCAAGCAAACAAATGTGATATATTAACAATAGACAGATTCAAAGCTGATTCCTGTGATCAATCCAGTTGTTTTGTGCTATTATATTAGTGAGGAAGGTGTCAGTAGTCGTGTGGTGGGTAAAGAAAATCCCTATTCTATGACAGAAAAGAATGAATATCTCTGTGTTAGACCATGATGAAGAGAGGAGATATTTCTAGGGGTATTCTTCCCGTGGGGTTTATGATCATGTACCTTATTGATGACTCTGTCAGAAACCTGTATATCAGCATGTATAGGTGGGAGAGTAAAAACATTGGAATATGAAGTACATGAGTCATCTAGGGTGAAAACATTCTTGTGCTTAAGAGATTCCAATGTGCAAAGTAGTGCAACATATGATTGTACTTGTAATGACCACATTTGTGCTTAATTGGTAAACTAGGGTTTACCTGAATGATTACATGCGTGATTAGATTGAGCATTGTTTAAACTTGATTAATGATAGTAGATCAATTCTGATATTTCAAACCTAAAAAGAAACTCTAACTATGATTTTTAGTTTGAAGAATTACGGTTTGAGAAATGTAAACCCTAATCAGCAAAAATTAGAGTTTTGATAGTACATGAATATGGAATTTGATCAGGATAGCAGTGTGGTAAATGATTTTTCATATTTTTTAAATTTTTGATTTAATTGAATTTTGGATATGTTATGGATATCTCGATCATGCATATTAGAGAAAAATTTCAGAATATTTGAGTGTTCTTTGAATGTGGTTCTCAGTCGAACTATACTTCGACCAAAATGCTGATAGAGTGCTTTTCAGCAGTGTAGTGTTTTATTTTTACTTATTTATTGGTAATTTAAAATGATCTAAAATTTTAACTGGAGATCTGAAAATAAATCATAAACAACATGTCAAATTTTCATAATTTTTAGATCTATTTAGACCTTATCAGTAAACGAATTATAGTAAAATTTTTATAACAGAAAATTCAGCTGAAATAAGAGAAAGTATAGTGAGGGGTCAATGTGCAATTGACCCAAGTAGCTCAATTGCTCTATATGGTCAACCTAACACACAAGGAGCTCTCAGAATTCATGATTCAATCTAGAGAAATGAAATCCTAGAGAGAGAGGGAGAGTTAGGGTTTGAGAGGAGAAAGTGATGGAGATGCTGACCTAGGGTTTTGCGGTCCGAGAATGATAAAATCATGTAAGTTTAACTTCTTTTCATAGACTTTAATGGTGAGTCTTCTCTCACATGTCAAGATTCCGTCCCTCCTCTGATTGTGTAACAAAACCACCTCCCGGTAACCCCCACTTAAGGGAGACCAAGAGGTCAGAGTTGTTATCCCAATAAACTGGATCAAAGGTTCCACAAATAATCAATAATAATTATAAAATTCTACCAAACTATACTGAAAGCTGGTATAAAATAAAACTTTGCATACCTTTTTAAAACTTTGGATACCTAACTTCTATCCATATCTTGAATGTATTCTATCAAATCCTCCTTGCACTTTAGTTCTTATTTTCACAATATGTCACTTTACTATTTGTCCTTTTCAATGTAGTACCTAAAACGCCGACAAACAAAACGTTGGTCAGCATATATGATTACACCGGTATGTGGGGACAATAAAAATTTCACCCATAGGGCTAACAACCTAATTATCACAATCAAGTTAATTAACAATTCAATTTACATTTTCAATGTGTCAAACTCCACCGCTTTTGCCCTAACCCTGGAATACCCTCTTTAGCGTTTCTCATTGACTTAAGGCCACCTTCTCCATCCTGAGCTTTGTGCCTGAGGTCACCTCTCATTATGCCCTTAGTCACACAATATAGGCCACCTTCTCTACCCTGAGCTTGGTTCCTGGGGTCACCACTCATGGTGCCCATGGGTCTTCCCTCATGGGCTTGACCTCATTGCATCTTACATCAGGGTGGCATGTAGGTGTGAGAATACACATTATATCATAATTTTGATAATCATAGTGACTTTATAATTTGCACATATGAACATCCAAATAGATAGGTTGCATTCAATGTGATCAAACATTCAGAAAACCTTCGTGAAACTAAAACAGTTAACCATAAATAACCACATACTTGTCAGGCTGATTTGAGTACATAAATAATCCAATCAAGCAAGAAATCCAGTAATCAAGAAAGCACACTAGGTGACCCTAAAATATGCATACAACTTCCTATCATTGATCATGCCAACAAGCATTATTAAACCTAGCTCTCTTCCTTGGGTTTCTAGTCCTTTTTAGGGTTTCAATTGCAATTAGGGTTTTGTCGTACTTTTACATCCTTAAACCCTAATTATACAAAATTACTCACATACCCTAATTATCTCATCTATCTCTCATATAAGATCCTAAGATCATCTTTTGACAACATACAACCCTAATTTTAGATTAAATACACTTTTCTTTCCCTTTTCCCTATTTAAGGTTTCTATGTGTATTAACCATCATATTAGGTTTAGAAACCCTAAACCATGCAATTAACCATCTAAAACATGTTAAGATTTAACATTATCACATAACAGGTTAACAATACTCGAATTAACCTATTTATACTCATAGATTTATCCATTATCATCAATTAGGGTTTCCAACCTAATTTTTAATATCTTTTTCATCAAAATAATACACCTTTGTAAAAGGATACGAATTCAGGTCTTCTAACTATATTTTTATCTTATTCCTTGCATTTTTCTGATCAACTTTCATGTATTAATCCTTCATCTGAGTTTTCTATTTATTTCTATGATTTTAGCAAGAAAAACCCTTTTTCTAAATTAATTGGGCAGAGATAGTAATTACCTGAAAATCATTGACCGCGAGATTGGTGGACTGGTGATCTGCTCTTGGATCGGACGGTCCCTATCGCGCATGCCTAAAATAGATGCTTCCGCTCTCGGTCGTTGGATCCGTGCTTAAGATCATGGTGGACCGTGATCGGACGGTCATTGGTCATCGTCTACCTTCGACTGCTCGACAGGCTACGGTCAACTCTTCGGTTGACTCTGTGCTTCAGACCACCAGCAGAGAAATAAAGTTTCTCAGGAGCTCCGCCATTGTCGCCCGAACTCAAGAAGTTGGTCAATTGCTCAATGCAACTTGACCTTCACCACGAATAAGTCACTACAGTTCCACCATGGCCAGCAGGTTGCAGAGGGGGTAGGTTAGGGTGAATCTTGCAATTGACGTCGTCGCTCGATTCGTTGTTGCTCTTCGTAGAGATTGGGATAGGAATTGGGTGTGCTGGTGCCCTCAAGTACCCCCTCCCCCCCTATATAAGGTTGAGTTTGGAAGTCTGATGATTTGGGAACTTCTTCCCTTGTCAATGATAGCATGTGAAATTAGGGTCTAGATCCTTTGGATCACTCTCCCGAATATGATGGACTAGTTTGTTCTTCGAATTATCACCTCATTCGATGGGAATTCAAATTGCCAATTCGTCTCCCATTCCCACTGTGACTCGGGGTAGATGATGCACAGATACCCTTAGATCCTTGGTCCCTTGGATCATGCGGGTCATCCAACGGCCGTCATCGCTCCCCGAAATCCAATTATCCCAAAATTGGATTAAAAAGGTGTTTTAACATGATAACTTGGGAAAATCGTTTCTCTCTCCTCGAGTAATAGTTTTCTCTCAAAATTCAGAGGCAACTCCATCTTGGCATTATATAATCGATTATTAAATTTGAAAGTTAAATTCCAACGGATGAGAGTCTTTCCTTCACATCCAATTTATACATTGATTAAACTGATTTTAATTAATATTTCTTTTTTTCTTTTCCATTGTCTTATTATCTCGAGTCCCTTGATCCTCAAGGAACCCTAAAGGTACGAAATCTCCCACTTGGAGGTTAGTCTTTGCCTTCTAGAAGTTTCCACCTCTCTCTCTTTATTCTCCTTTTCTTTGTTATTTCATTTGTATTTTCATTTATCCTTTAATATTATTGGGGCCAATAGCCAATAAGGCCCATTTATCAATCAACATGGCTTTTTGCACACGAAATCCTTTTAATTCAAACATAAAGCAAGCATGTATTCCATTTATTTGCAAAAGGAGAATTACATGTTTATTACATAATTAGGGAAAAATGGAGGTAATAACATCCTCCCCTCCTTACAGGAATTTTTCCCTCAAAATTCAACAATCAAACAAACAAGTCAGGATATACTTTCTCCATGTTTGTCTTCAGCTCCCATGTGGCCTCATCCTCTCCATAGTGATTCCAAAGAACCTGTACCATCTCTATATTCTTACATTTGAGCTCTTTCACCTTGGTATCTAGAATCCGCAAAGGCGACTCAGGATAGGTCATCTTCCCTTGAAGCTCAATAGGCTCAATTCTCAGTACATGGCTCAGATCTTGCACATATCGCTTTAGATTGGACACATGAAACACATCATGCATCATACTATATTGAGGGGGTAATGACAAATGATATGCAGCTTCACCAATCCATTCTAATACCTCAAATGGACCCATGTATAAGGGACTCAACTTCCCTGTGTTCTTGGCTATAGCTCAGAGCAATCAGATTTTCAGGAAAACATGCTCTCCTACAATGAAATGCACATCAGTCCGCTTCACATCAACATAGGACTTCTGTCGATCATGGGCTCTCTTCAGCCTTTTCTTGATCAAAGAAACTTTATCATCATACACTTAGAGTTCATCTAACCTCAATAGGGTCCTCTCATCAACATCATCCCAGTGAAGTGGTGAATGACACGGTCTCCCATAAAGAGCTTCATATGAAGGCATCCCGATACTAGCTTGGTAGCTTTTGTTGTAGGCAAACTCGGATAAAGGTAAGTACTACTCCCATGAGCCATCCCAACCGAGCACACAAGCTCTCAACATATCTTCTAATGTATGGATCGTTCTTTCTGATTGACCATCCGTCTGGGGGTGATAGGTGGTACTAAACTTCAACCTTGTACCACGTTACTCTTGAACTTGCTTCCACAACTTGAAAGTAAACTTTAGGTCTCTATCAGAGATGATTAAGCCGGGTACGCCATGCAAATGCACTATCTCTCTGATATACAACTTAGCATGGTCTGCCACCTTGGAAGTGGTCTTTAAGGCAAGGAAGTGCGCCGACTTGGTAAGATGATTTACCACAACCCATATTGCATCAGGACCTTTCTTGGTCTGGGGTAGACCCACCATAAAATCCATGGTGATCTGCTCCCATTTCCATTCAGGAATCTCTATTGATTGTAAAAGTCCATCGGGTTGTTGGTATTCGGCCTTCACCATCTGCCACGTATGACAGCTGGCCACACATGCCACAATGTCTCTCTTCATTCCTAGCCACCAAAAAAAACCTCTGCAAGTCTTTAAACTTCTTGGTAGTTCCCAGGTGCATCGTATACTTAGAGCCATGAGCCTCTTGCAAGATATGCTCCCTTATCAGTGAATCCACAGGAACCCATATGCAATTCTCAAATTAATCCCTCCATCTACTCCAACTGTGAGACGAGTCTGTGGCTTCATCATCAAACCCTTCATGTTGTCAAGTTCTCCACTAACCAACTGCGCTGCCACAATCTCACCTAACAACTCAGATTGGATCTGGATATTGGTTAATCGAACTCGATCTTCAAGAGGTTGTAGAGTCCACTCCACTAGTTCCTCTAAGCTCTTCCACTGAATGGACAAAACAACTGCACAGTTGAGTTATTTCTAACTCAAAACATCAGCTATGACATTCGCCTTACCGTGATGATAGGTGATGGTTAAGTCGTAATCCTTCATGTACTCCATCCATCGTCGCTTTCATAGGTTTAAGTCTCTTTGTGTCAGTAGGTAATTCAGACTCTTATGGTCGGTGAGGATCTCGAAGGCAGCACCATACATGTAATGCTGCCATATCTTCAAGGCATGGATGATAGTAGCCAGTTCCAGATCATGCGTCGGGTAATTCACCTCATTGGGCTTGAGTTGTCGGGAGGCATATGCAACCACATGTCGATTCTGTTCCAACACACATCCAAGTCCCATCCTCGAAGCATCGGTGAATATCACAAAACCCTCATTTTCGGAAGGTAGGGTTAACATTGGGGCAATGGTCATATTCTCCTTCAGCTCTTAGAAGCAAGCTTCACATACGTCAAACCACACAAACTTCACATCTTCCATGTTAACATGGTCAGCGACAAAGCGGTCTTTGAGAAATCCTTGATGAAGCGATGGTAATATCCGGCCAACCCCAAGAAGCTATAGATCTCAAAGGGGTTCTTCGGTGCATGCCACTCTCGAACTGTCAACACTTTGGATGGATCTACGACGATCATTCCTCCTGATATGATGTGTCTGAGAAACATGACTTGGTCTATCCAAAGCTCACATTTTGAGAACTTTCTGTGAAACTTCTGCTTTCTCGGGATCTCAAGGACTCTACCCTGGTGGTCACCGTGTTGGGCTAGGTCATCCGAGTACAACAAGATGTCATCTATGAACACTATCACAAAAGAGTCAAAGAAAGGCTGGAACACACTATTCATAAGGTTCATAAAGACACTAGGTGCATTGGACAACCCAAACGGCATGACCACAAACTCATAATGGCCATATCAGGTTCGGAAAGCCGTCTTAGGTATATCCTCACTTCTCACTCTAACCTGGTGGTATCCTGACCTCAAATCAATCTTGGAAAAGACTCGAGCTGATTTGAGTTGGTCAAATAGGTCATCTATTCTAGGTAAGGGATACTAGTACTTAATGGTTGCCTGATTGATCATCTGATAATCAATACACATCCAAAGCGACCCATCCTTCTTCTTTACAAAGAGAACTGGTGATCCCCATGGTGATGTACTGGGTCGGATAAAACCTTTATCTAACAACTCCTACAACTGGGTTTTCAACTCAAGCAACTCGGCATGGGCCATTCTATAGGTTGCCTTAGATATAGGGTTAGTCCCAGGAGCTAACTCAATGGAGAAATCTACCTCTCTCTCAGGGGGAATCCTTAGAAGATCATCTAGAAACACATCCACATACTCCCGAACCACCTCTATCTCCTCTAAGGATTGCCCCTTGGTCTCAGGTTCGGTAACTATGGCTAGGTAGGCTCGACAACCTTTGGATATCATCCGCTCAACCTTCAAGGCCGACACATAAAGGCTGGTAGTTGCATCTTTCCTTCCTTGAATGGTGAAATGTGGATGGTTGGGTTTCCTAATAAGAATCTTTTTCTCTCTACAGTCAATCTACGCTCTATAGGTGTAAAGTCAATCCATACCAATGGTCACATCAAAATCATTCATATCGAGAAGGATGAATTCAGTGGGAAGATCATGATTAAAATACTTAACTATCAAGATAGGGTTTTTTGAAAGAGATGTATATATACGACCACTCAGGGTTGTGACATCCAAAGCATAACCTAAATCCTTGATGTCCAAACAAAGCATAGTTTCCAAATTTCTGAAAATTAAAGTATTAGTAGAACCATAATCAAAAAGTTCTTTTACATTTTGTCCCATGACTTCCAGCAATCCGACGTTGTTCATACCATATTAGAAAGCTATTACATGATCTACTAAACTAAAAGGAAAACTCTATGGGTTATTACCCTCGATCATCCTATTAGCATTCTCATGAGCTTCTTCATTGTCGATGGTGAACACTCTAGCTTGCCTCCTTTCTCCAGTAGGGGGTCCTCCGACTGGTGCTCCACCTCCCACTGGGGGTGCTACTGCCACCGGTTGTGCTGCTACTGGTCCTCTCGGATCAGGATGAGGACAATTGGCGATGAAGTGGCCGTCTTGCTCGCAACGGTAGCACACCCTCTTCTCGAAGTGGCACTTCCCGAGATGTGACCATCCACAGGTGTGACAATTCAGAAAGTGATTCTCACCACATGGCTTGCCTTTGTGTCCATGCTTTTCTTTTTTGTGGTTGCACCCTTGTCCCTTCTTGTGGTCATGCTTTTTCCCCTGGGATCCTTCAGTGAAACCCAGGTAACCTTTAGAGGGGTTCTGAGCAGGCATCACCGTCCTTTCCATATCCAAGGCGATGTTGTAGGCTTTGGAAAAGGTCTTCGGCTTACTGGCTATCACATGAGGCTTGATGGTAGGGTGCATACGTCTATGAAATGGTCCACCCTTCTCTCTTCATCCATCATATGTCCATATCACTCCAAGATGCGGAACTTGTGACCAAAGTACACAACTGACAAGTTTCCTTTGGTCATGTTGGTGAACTCTTATTCCTTCTCCTTCTTGGCTGAGATAGGGATGCATCTGGCAGTGAAGACAGTCTTGAAGTCAGTCCATGCCATTGGTTCTTCGCTCAAGTCTCTCCCCATGTTATGGTTCTCCCACCATATTTTGGTTGCTCCTTCCAGAAGGTTAGCAGCAAAAAGAACCTTCTTATTCGGCTATACCTCAAGCATACATAATACATTCTCGACTGCTAACATCCAGGCTTCTGCTTTGTCGACCACCTTAGACTTATCTTCTCCCCAGAACATCTCGACATTTATCTTGACAAAGTCTAGGATGTTGGCTCCGAGTCAAGGACGAACGGGAAGTGGTTCACCATTCTCGTCTCTTGCTATGTCTCTGAGAGCCAGAGCATTGATAGCCTTAGTCAGTCGCTTCTACTGCTCCATCCATATAGCATTAGTGGTGTGAACCACCATAGTTGGTTCCAGACCACCAGACTGGTCCTCCTCCATCTGGGATTCTTCCTCGCATACAAGTTCCTGTTCTTGTTCCTTCTCTGGGTCTTCATAGGGTATTAGATTAGGGTTGGGGATCTCACCTTCAACTTCTTCTGGTCTCTTCCTCTTCTTTGAGGATTTGTTACCATGGTTCCTCCTTCTCTTCTCTTCTCAGAAGACCCCTTCTCCTCGTGAGAAGGCCCACCACCGTTAGCAGCATCCGAGATAGCAACAGTCTTCACACAAGCAATCTACATAAGCATACAAACAGACCTTTAGTCTATATTTAACTAATTATACTTATGTCGATGACATATTATTTACATATCTTTTATTAATGTGGTGGAGGATTCCTTAAACCTTATCAGCCTTACCCATACCTCCAGAGAGTGAGGAAGAGAGAGAAAATCCTAATCCTTCAAATCCTTAATAGAATTTGAGTTGAGAATGGATGAACAAGACGAGAGAGTCCTAAAGGTATCTATTTTGAGTCAGATCCTAAGACATTGGCTAGGTAGTCACACAGATCCGTGAGTCCTCGTATTCTGACTAGCGGTGTGGAGAAAAATATTGTTAGCCCCCGGACGTGACGCTTTTCTAGACACCTTTGTCTTTCAAAAAATGCTCTAATAACTCCCTCGGTTCTATGTAATTTGTAAAATTTAATAATTACTAAAGATTAAATGAGGAAATGATGCTATGATACCAAATGTAACGACCCCACCTCCCGGTAACCCCCACTTAAGGGAGACCAGAAGGTCAGAGTCGTTATCCCAATAAACTGGATCAAAGGTTCAAAAAATAATCAGTAATAATTATAAAATTCTACCAAACTATACTGAAAGCTGGTATAAAATAAAACTTTGCATATTGATGGAGCCTCCACTCGTGTGGAGTTGCGTGCACCACTAAAAATCCTAGAGATAGTAAGTCTCTAAGTTTAACCTTGTGTGTGCTATAATAAGATCTCCACCCACGTATGCTAAGGTATGCGGAAGTCTTATCGTAGTACTATTGAGGGTCAAATCCATGAGACAAAAGTCTTGTTAAAGATTTAACAAGATGGAAAATGTTATAATACTATTTATCTACTTAAGAGTTGAAATCAAGATCAAAGAGTTAATTGAATGATTAACCTAAAAAAGCAAGGTAATGTAAATGGCAGGAAAGTAAAATTAAGGTTGAAGACAATATTTTGGAAACCACTAGGATGTGATCGAGTTTCACCACTGCTACACATGGATCAAAACATGCATCATAAAAACATGGCTTGCAAAGAAAAGAGTCTAAACAGTTAGTATCTTTGTAGACTTAGCTTCCTTTCAGATAACTAACTACGAGAAATTTGGAAGTGTTGCAATGCCAGCCATCCCCAAATGAATGGTCACTTACTTTCATCACTCCCCTCACAAAGTGTGTTCCTCAACCTATCAACATTGTACTTTCATACATCAACTGATTCCATTTCATAGCATGAAAGTACAACGATGGAGCTGAGTTTACTCCACTCATTGAGAAACGCTCCTAGATACCGAAGCAAATGTATGGTGACTACATACATATGGAACCAACAAGCAGTCGATATTTGAATCTAGAAGTAGAAACATAGACAATTCACACTAGTAGATAATAGATAACACAAGTAGGTGATCAAGCAACTAGCATTCATTAAACGATTGATGTTGAACTGAAAAGATAGTATTTCTCTATTGCAAACTCATGAATTACAATGCATGGAATGAAAACATGGGTAGCGGGGCTACTCCCCGCACCCTAGTGTATGGAACTACTCTCTCATGGCAAGGATGAAGAAGGAGGTGGGAAGAGAGAAGAGAAACATCATCTCCACATAGGAGGGAGGAAGGTCGACCCCTTGGAGTAGAGAGAAACTATCTTCACACCACGTTGTTTCCTTGGTGATGGATCCTCAACTTCCCACCTTCTGTGTCAATGAGAGAGAAAGTAGCTTGAGGATGGAGTGTGGATCTTAGACCGGAAGCCTTGGGGTGATGGATGAAGATTGAAATGGCTCTGGAATAATTGGGGCAGACTTTGGGCGTCTCCAGATCTGATGCCAATCGGGGACCCCTTTGGTCCTATTTATAGGATTCCAAGGAGTCTTGAACAGTCTTGGAGACCATTTGGATCTCGAACGGTTTGGAGACCGTTGGGATCCTGAATGGTTTGGATACTGTTTGGATCCTAAACAGTCTGGATACTATTTGGATCCTCGCTTGTTCTTGGGACTGATGAGACTCGTTCGGTCTGGAGACCATTTGAGGTTTGCTCGGTCTTGAGATCGTTTGAAGCTTGGTCCGTCTTGTGACCGTTTGAAGCTTGGTCGATCTAGGCACTGTTTGAAGCTTGGACGGCCTTGGGACCATTTGAGGCTTGGTCAGTTTTGGGACCATTTGTCTTACATTCGGTCTTGGGACCGGTTGGTCTTCATACTGTCTTGGGACCATTTGGATTTCATTTGGTCTTGGGACCGGTTGGTCTTTAAACGGTCTTGGGACCGGTTGTGTCCTTAATGGTTTGGAGACCGTTTGAGCTCTTCACGGTTTGGAAACTATTTGGGGTTCTTCACGGTCTTGGGATCGGCTGAGTTCTTTTGCAATTTTTTTGTGTTTTTCTGTAAGAAGAAAATGGAGAAATGTTAGTCTATTGGTATATTAACAATAAAGTGGAAAGTTAAGTATTCTATATAATTTATCTAAGAAAGAGTATGGAAAACTAAGAAAAATTAGTAAGATTACATCACAAAATGGGAGGTTATTACCCCCCTAACTTAGAGTCTAGCTTGCCCTCAAGCTGGATAGAGGTAAGGCACGTAGTGGCGAGGTGATTTTAGTTAGTGAAGATTTCCATACTCTTTCTTCAATTCTAAACCATAGATCTCCCAGATTCTTATCAGGGCTTCCACTTGCACTAACTCTTTCAGGTATCGGGAGTTGCATGGATCTCAGGTTTCTTCCGTGTCCTGTAACTCGCACTGGGACCACCTTTTCCTTAATCACATTCTGTGCATGTATTTGATTCTAAGCAGTTTATACTTCTTTGTAGATCCTACCGGAAGCTAAGATGGGTACGAGAGTTGGATGAAGGCTTATTGTGTAACTCCCCCTTTGAAGGGGGGAGGGTTTATCCAAACATTTAGGACCTCACTACCGGGCATGACACATCTACCTTTGTGAGGGCAACTGAATGTACCGACCGGGAGAGACCTTTATAAGCTTTCATATATTTGGAGACCTTAGGATTTCACTACCGGGCGTGACACATCTGCCTTTGTGAGGGTAGTTGAATGTATCGACCGGGCAAGACCTTTATTGGCTCTTCATATAGGTCCTTATGCATGGCACAACTCTCATGTTTTTATTCAACACTCTGGCTTTTATTCACATACTCACCGGTTTATGAATTAAGTATTTTAGGGATTTTATTTGGGCTTCCAAGCCTCTTTTTGAAAAGAAAAAAAATGTTCCTTGGAGTTTCCTGACATGCACTTGTTTCGATTTTTGTACTTGGTGGTCCACCTACAAGGTTCCTTGACTTGGATTTCACCTGGTTCCCTCTCGTCCTTGAGAGTGTTTGGCTTGTTTTGGCCACAATGTTAACCTGCGGAGAGTCTGAAGTAGAATAGAAGCAAAATCATGAAAATCGAGTATGAAAGTGATTTATTAATTCTCCATTACATGCCTAATTGCTACTTATGTAATTTCTTCTGAGGACTACTCTGTCTCTAATTTATCTAGGGGTGTCCCTTTTCCAAAATGAATATTTTCTTATGTACAACAGTTATTCTAAAAAATTATCAGAAGAACTAAGTGTCAGAAAGAGAAAATTTTGTAGAAAAGAATAAAGGTAAAGGAAAGAGTGTAGAGTAGAAGGTTTGAATATAATACCTCTCCCTTTCCTAGTGTACCCCCCAACTTATCACTCACTCTGTCCGCAGAGTGTCAAGGTGATAGGTTGAGAAGTACATGGGCAAGGGTGTCAAGGTTCTGTTAATCCTTTGTTGGCTCCATAGGAACGGAGGATATTTTATGCAAACTTTCCACTTAAAGCATGATAAAACACGTCCTTCATGTCCTCCACATGTTTACCAAGAACAGTGAGGGTATACATCTAGTAAAGGATGTGGAAACCATAATCGTTTGATTCTTTGATTCGATGGGGACATCGGTGGTAGAAGGCTAGGCGATGGAAATGTTCTTTGTTATATGCCTTTGTGTGCTTTCTGAGAACATCATGTAGTCATTCAACACAATCCTTCGTCACTTCTTCCTTGGGCGTCTTTGCTATAACAACATACTCTCTCTGGATTGGATCGAACTAGCTATCAGAACTGTTGTAGATCACTGTAGTGCCATTGTGTAAGTTTGTTGCCAACAACATCCAATGCTTAGAGTGAAGGAATGGAAATAGGATGAACTTTGGAGTCGTGTGTTGAAGATATGAGATAAGGGCTTCTGTGGTGCCGAAGTTCTTTGACTCGAGTAAATCATCCTTCATGTATGCAGGTACCATGTAAACCGTAGGTAGGTCCCGTGCTAGAAGAAATTGGTAAGCAGTCATTACGCTCACAGATAAAGAACCTTTTATTTGTACGGTTTCACAGAGTGAATTTGCCATTACGAGAATGTTCCCGTCGAGGAAAACAAGCTCATCGTTCTCTGCATAAAGCCAAGACATGATGAGTCTGAGTTCATTGTCTGAAAGACTCTTGCATGCAGCAAGGTCAAAGTTTGGGAACGTTGGTTGTATAGCTGATAGGGGCACCATATCTTTGGATGATCTGTTGATGGTGGCCCCTGTTAACAAATTAATGTCCCCCTTTTCATCCACCATATCGAAAGTATAAGGGTCCCATTGTCATTTTTCTGGGACCTTGGCGATTTGTTGTTGTTGTTCTCCAACTCCTTTAGTATTTGTCTAAAAGATCGCTTTTGTGGACGTTGGATAGTAGAGAATAAGTAGAGAGGTACGTCGTCTTGTTCCATAGTGGGGTCCTTGAAGAACCGTCTATCACAGATAAGTTCCATGGCATAACGTCCCCATAGAGAATGCTTGTCTTCTGTAGTTAGCTCGGTAAATGGGTTCTGTCTGTTGAGTGTCTCTATGAATCTTATTGTACAAAAAGAAGAGTCCCCTGAACCTTCCAGCGTTTGGACTATTGGGTGATTTGGAACCAAGGTTGGTTCCAACCATATTGAAGAGATGGGTAGGCAACCCATATTATTTTGAGAAGACGAAAAGGAATGCATCTTGCTTCTCCAGCCTATGAACCAGCAAAGTTTATCCATTCGACCTTGAGATTACTGGCACAAACATTGCACACCTTGGCATCGCGGGCCTTGGTGTCAACAATTATTAGTAGCCAGTGGCCAGAGACTTTAAAGGGCACTGTGATGTAGCGTGCCTTCTTCGCGATACCCGTTTGCAACTACTCGATGGACTTTGCCTGGAAGTCCTTGTTTAATAAGCTAAAAGCAAGAGCGGGTGAAGCGTTCAAAACTGGCTGCAGTTTCTTTGGGCTCCAGAATTCTTCTATAGTATTAGCAAGGAGGACACGAAAGATAGCCATCTTCACCACCGATTGTGGTTGTAGGAGAATATGTAAATCTTCACGTGTCAACTTGCACTTCGTCTTTGTATTATTATAAATGATGTACCCCCCGTCCTTGGCATCGTCTACAATAGTGTTCAGGATGAAGATGTCCTGAACATCTAAAGTAGAGATGGCCGCACTGTCCAAGTCGTGCATCTTGTGAGGGAGAGGTGGTGGCAGGGGAAGGTCTTGTGGTGGAGGAAGTGAAGTATGCTCGTTATCATCCACATATTGTGGAAGATCTTCATCTTTGTCAAAATTAGAGTCGAGTCTATCTTCAGTGTTAAGACTGACTCTATTCTCAGAATCCTCGTGCTCTGGGGGAAGGGGTGCAACATGTTCTAAGACAAAATGTTGAAGAGTGATGGCTGATGTGATAGTGCTAATGCTGGTTTCCATGATACTTTGTTGAATCTCAGCAAATATTGCATCTTTTGCAGTGTCCCCTAGGGATCCCATGGCAGAGAAATTAAAAAATTGATCCCCATATGACATTGTGACATTGTCATTTTTATTTGGGGAGTGGTGATCTTTGGTTTTACCCTCCTTGTGGTCTCCACCATCCCCCTCCTTTGTATTATCGGCCCCTCAGCTGGTGCCCTCCCCAGCATTGTCTGGGTCATCAGGTTGGCCATTTGAGGAGGCGTTGTTGGCGTTTGAGTCCGCTGAGGAGTCAGACTCATCATCAGTATCTTTGTCATCTTCATCGTTCTTGTCATTTGCCACCTTGTCTTTGTTCTTTTTGATCAAAGCTTTCTTGCATCGCGGATGGATAGCTTGTAGTTCTTCAAGTGCCACCTGCACCTGCCCGTGGGTTTTGAGAAGTTCGTCATGGATTTCCTTGAGGTTTTCATATCAAGCTTAGGAGGAGAGGAGTCGTTCTATTAGATCAGTCACTTGGGCTTGTAGATGGTCTATGGCGTTTTTTGTATGCTCCTCCTGGCAGCAGATGAGTTATGTGAGGCTGCTATCGATGCCATCCAAGTGTGTGCTCAGTGCAGTCTGCTGTTGATGAAGCTCACGAAGGGTCTTAGGCAAGCGTTGAGTTTTCTTAGAGACCATGTCAACTTTCTAGGACAACGCTTCTTGTTGGCCTTTCATCCCAAGTATCAACTCTGGCAAGTTTTGTACGCGGTCGTCGATGCGGTCGATTTGCTGGGTCATTGTTTCCTACCTTTGTTGAATGCTTATGAGGATGCCTGGTAGGGCGTGAGTCTACTCGTCGAGCGTGGATACCTGTGTAGCAAGTCCCTACACCCAAGAAAAAATTGATTGTAAGATGTTAGATGGGTCGGTGAGGAGGTTTCAAATAGTATCAAATTACCGTCTGAATTCCTCACCGACTTGTGAAAAAGGGACCTCAGAGATGTGTGGGTGAGATGGCTGGGGTTTAGGCAGAATGGTTGTAGTTCCTTGCAAAAGAGACACTATTAATGGGCCCGCAAATTGTGTGGTGACTGTAGAGGGAGTCACCAGCGGTATTGGGGTGGTGGCGGATGAGAAGGGTGGAGACATCTCGGGTGAAAAAGGTGGAACCGAGAATGTCGGGGGGAAAGTGGTGGAAGTGAAGGTGAGATCGGGCATCATGGTGAAGGATGGGATGCTTGAATAGAAAATGAGTGAGGCGGAAGATGCGGGTGAAGTTGTGGTTGTGGAGAAAGGGATTGTGGTGGATATGATTGTGGAAAAAGGTGGAAGAGTGGTAGACGATGGAATGGTGGAAGGTGGGAGCATGGTGGGGGTGGTTGTAGAGGTGAACTCAACATTCAGATCCAAAATGAAGGGTTCTAGTGTTGGATTCACTACGTTTTTTGCACTGTGGGAGTGTCCTGCGTCTGGGTTGATTTTTGATGTGGGTGTCCCCGACTGCTGTTGTTTCTGTGCATGTAGTTTGGACGACCGTGTAATTGGAGTTTACTTTGGACTTGTCATTAGGGCAGTGACGCTAAGCTCTGTCTGCCTTGCTTTTCCTTATTTATCCTTTTCTTTTACCAAGGCAAGAAGGTTAGCAAGCTCCTCTTTGGTGAAGAGTAGCTTATCTTTATCATAATCAGCTAGCTTAGGGAGCGGTAGCAACGTCCTGGATGCTTTGATAGTTGGGTAGAAGATCATAATGGAGTTTGGCATCTTTCTCCTTTATGATATATGTATTCTTTAGAGTCTTCTCGTTTGTTAGGATGTCACCATTTATCACAGTACACCTTGAAAGTGGTCCGTCCATCTTAAGATACTTCAGAATTGATGTTACATGACCACTTACACAGATTTCCTTCCTGAGGGCATAAGATGTGTGTTTGTGTATTAAATACCGTCTGATGGTGACTGGCAGCCCTTTTAGGATGGACCCTAGAATAAAGAGGTCAGAAATGATAACATTCCCGGTCTCTGTCCTAGGGAATAGAGCGCCTGTTATGATTTTGTGCAGAGTCCGCACTAGGCCGGAATGTATGTTGGAAGCTTTGCAAGTCTTTAGTTCATAGCTTGGAATCCCCGTCAAAGAATTCCAGAAGGTATGCCTATTGAATAGGGGATGGTCCAGGCTTGCCTCCTTAGCTTTCTTTAGCTGATCTTGGTTGTCGATGAAGATTTGATTTAGCAGATTCTCGGTCAAGATGACTTTCTTCCCAAAGAGAGAGGATACTAGCCTACAGTCACCTCCGTCTTTTAGTTTATCTTTTGTGTCCACGAGTTCTTTGGTTAGGTAGGTGAAGAACTCCAACGTGGGCTCAACATAGGAATTCTCTGTGATGAAGCAGAGTTTTGAAAGGTTCACCTCATTGACCATGGAAAGAACTCTGTCATAGATTCCCATCCATTTTGGTATGTTCGAGCAGATATACTTTGTTGGGGGCAACACTTGATACAGATCATATGATGTTGGTTCTGCGTTGGTGGCAACAGGTGTGACATGTTATGCCAGGATTTGTTCTCTTGTAGTTGAGGGCTGGACTTGCTTCCGTGCCCACCTTTTGGTGGGTCTTTCTTAAGTGGCCTCCTGGGCCTTGCTTTTGCCCTTTGTCTTTGAAGGTGTGGATTCCTCCTCAGAAATTGGTGCATAGTGCGAACCTTCATTGGTGGAGGAAGGATCTTCAATTTATTCATTTGGATATTCTGCTAAACTTTTGTTGACTTGCTCAAGGTCGTGGATGACCTTGGGCAAGCCAGCAGGAGTTTTTCCTATTTTGTTGCAAAAGTCAAGGATGCGCTGGAGCTTATTCTGATGCTCTATCAACTGCTCCCTGGTCTAGATGTGGGAGTCAACAACATCTTTCGCAGGTGACGCCATCCTAAAAATTTGAACAAGAAATTATTTATGTTAGAAAAGAAAAGAAAGAAAAAAATGGAGTTTGAAAGGATCACATAACTATGTAAGCTTCATGTTTAAGAATCAAACCGAGAAGATTAAAACCGTAAAAAAATGATACGGTAGTCAAGATCATTTGGTATTCAAATGGTTTCAAGACCGTTTGTTGTCTAAACAGTTTCGAGACCGTTTGTTGTCCAAACGGTTTCAAGAACGTTTGTTGTCCAAACGGTTTCAAGACAATTTGTTGTCCAAACGGTTTCAAGACCATTTGGAACATGCGGGTTTTGAAACTGCTAGGGAAACAAAGCGGTGATGGCGATGAGCAAAGTGAAGGTGATGATGTCGAGGAAAAAGTGATGATGATGAAGTAGCGACAACAATCAAAGGCGTTGTTTGTGGTGGAGAGCGGTGGTGTTAATAGTGGTAGTAGCGGCAATGGTGCTGATGGCGGTGATGGTTGTGAGCATCCTCTACCTTGCTGTGATGAGTGAGGCTGAGAGAAGGAGAGAATGGGGTGACACCGTGTGAGAAGAAATGGCAGAAGAAAGGACGGCGCGACGGCTGTAGCATCGGAGGCTTTGGCGTGGACGAAGACGGTGGTCGTGTGGGAGTAGAGAAGTCGGGAGGAATGTAATAGGGTCCGCGTGAGAGGAGTTGCAGGAGTCGAAGGAATGGAAAAGGGAGGGGTTGAGGAGTATTTATAGAAAAAGGAGAGGCGATTGTACAAATTCTCCTTAGGTCAAATGATCTCGGGACTGTTTGGGTCCGAATGGTTTTGAGACCGTTGAGATCAAACAATTTCCATACCATTTGGATCCAAATAGTTTCAAGACCGTGAGGACCAAATAGTTTTAAGACCGTTTGAGTCCAAATGATTTTGAGACCGTTTGGGTCCAAACAGTTTCGAGACTGTAAGGACCAAACAGTTTCAAGGCCATGAGGACCAAATGGTTTCAAGACTATTTACATCCAAACAGTTTCAAGACTGTGAGGACCAAACAGTTTCAAGACCATGAGGACCAAGCGGTATCAAGACCATTTGGGTCCAAATGGTTTTAAGACCGTTTGGGTCGAAACGGTTAGGACACAACTATTTTGGTCAATGATTTTTATATTTTTATAATCATTTTGGTTGCTTATATAAATTTTTATATTTTCTGAACAAAGAGAGCTAGAAAAATATGAAAAGCTAATAAAAATGAAAAAGAAAGGTGATACTCAATTCTTGGGTTGCCTCCCAAGTAGCGCTTTGGTTTTATATCACTGGTTCGACAAAATTCTGACTTAATCAGTTTAATGTTGTGGGGTCCTGAATATTGATAGTTTGTCTTAGAGTTTTGTTGGATGGAGTATAGTATTTTTTTAGTCTATGGCCATTAATAGTCCTTTCTCCTCCATTTTCATCAAAGATGATGACAACTCCAGTTGGATAGATATGTTTCATAGTGAAGGGCCCAGACCATTTTGTGCGGAGTTTCCCGGGAAACATTTTGAGTTTGGAGTTGAAAAGAAGGACCTGGTCTCTGACAATGATATCTTTCCTTTTAAGGTGTCTGTCATGCCACATCTTAGTTTTCTCTTTGTAGATCCTGGCATTCTAGTAGGTAGTCATTCTTAGTTCCTCCAGCTGTTGTAATTGGAGTTGTCTGTATTCACCGACACTTTTGAGGTCAAAATTCAATTGTTTGATAGCCCACCATGCTTTGTGTTCTAATTCAACTGGGAAATGGCACAACTTTCCATACACTAAATGAAATGGTTTTGTTCCTATTGGTGTTTTGTAAGCACTATGATATGCCCAGAGAGCATCAAGAAGTTTGGTAGACCAATCCGTGCAGTTTCTGTTGACAGTTTTCTCTAAGATATCTTTTAATTGTTTGTTAGAGACTTCAACTTGGCCGCTAGTCTGCAGATGATAAGGCGTAGCGACCTTATGTTTTACTCTATATCTTCGTAGAAGAGCTTCGAAGCTTCTTTCCAAGAAATGTGACCCTCCATCAGATATGACTGTCCTAGGGACTCCAAATCTAGGAAAGATGATATCCTTGAATAGCTTAACAACTAGCTTAGAGTCACAAGATACATTGGGTATAGCTTCTACCCATTTAGATACATAGTCTACAACAACCAAAATATAAGAGAATCCATATGATGGGGGAAATGGACCCATATAGTGCACTCCCCATACATCAAAAAGTTCAATCTCCTTCCATAGAGTTAGTGGCATTTTGTTTCATTTTGAGATCCCTCTAGACAGTTGACATTTATTACAAGATTACACAAATTCATGGGCATCCTTTGCTATTGTTGGCCAGAAGAATCCTGACTGTAGGACTTTAAGAGCGGTATTCTACAAACTCATGTGCCCCCCAGCGGGGCCAGAATGATAGTGTTATAAGACTGGGATAATTTCTTCTTTAGGAAGACATCGACGGAATAATCCGTCTGTGCATAAGTGGAAAAGGTATGGTTCATCCCAAAAGTATTGCTTGACGTCATGAAGAAATTTCTTTCTGTCGTGGTAGGAAGAAGAAGGGTGGACAATTTCTGTAGTTAGATAGTTTACTATATCAGCGTACCAAGGAAATCCGGTGGCGACTTTCATGAATTGATCATTGGGTAGAGTGTCTTGAATAGGTATATTGTCATCATCCTGAGGCTCAATGCGACCTAAGTGGTCGAAGACAACATTTTCTACCCCACTTATATCTTTTATTTCCATACCGAATTCTTGAAGCATCAACACCCATCGAATAAGTCTGGGTTTTGCATCTTGTTTCTGAATCATATATTTTATTGTGGAGTGATCTGTGTATACTATGACTTTTGATCCGATCAGATAAGTGCATAATTTTTCAAAAGCATAGATGACTTCCAAGAACTCTTTTCAGTAGTTGTATAGTTCTTTTGGGCTTCATCGAACATTTTTGATGCATAATATATCACATAGGGTTTCTTATCTATTCTCTGCCCTAGTACTACCCCAATAGTGTAGTCACTGGCATCACACATTATCTTGAAGGGTTGTGACCAGTCAGGGGCTCTTAGTATAGGTGTCGAGATCAGGGCATTCTTTAGAGTCATGAAGCTGCATAAGCATTCTTGATCAAAATTAAAATCTGCATCTTTAGTCAATAAGTGATACACAGGCTTTGCTATTTTTGAAAAATCTTTGATGAATCTTCGATAAAATCCAGCATGTCCCAAAAACGCTCATACTCCCCTGATGTCTTTTGGTGGTGTCAGTTTTGAAATGAAATCTATCATTGCTTTGTCCAC
Organism: Alisma plantago-aquatica; assembly: GCA_963693085.1. Taxonomy (NCBI): domain Eukaryota; kingdom Viridiplantae; phylum Streptophyta; class Magnoliopsida; order Alismatales; family Alismataceae; genus Alisma; species Alisma plantago-aquatica. The sequence goes on from OY856411.1 coordinate 23,968,233, forward strand.
TTCAATCCCTCTTTCACTCACTCGATGCCCGAGGAAAACTCCTTCTATCACCATGAAATGACATTTTTCCCAATTCAGGATCAGATTTGTTTCCTCGCATCTTTGTAGCACTCTACCGAGGATAAGCAGACAGTTGTCAAATGAGTCCCCATAAACTTAAAAGTCATCCATGAAAACTTCCATGATGGACTCAGTTAATCCTGCGAATATGGCAGACATACACCTCTGAAATGTTACAGGTGCATTACGTAGTCCAAAAGGCATTCTTCCAAAGGCGTAATTTCCGAAAGGGCAAGTAAAAGTCATATTCTCTTGATATTCAGGGTGTATAGGAATTGGATAAAACCCTAAATAAATGTCAAGATAACAAAATAATTTTTGGTGGGCTAGATGTTCAAGGACCTCATCAAGTAAGGGTAGAGGGAAGTGATCTTTTCTTGTTGCCTTGTTCAGTTTCCTGTAATCGATACACATCCTCCATCCAGTGACAGTCCTTGTGGGTACCCGTTCATTTTTATCATTCAAAATGACAGTGGTTCCCCCCTTTTTAGGGACCACTTGGACAAGACTAACCCATTGAGAATCAGAAATTGGATAAATGATACCAGATTTTAGGAGTTTAAGAACCTCACGGTGAACCACCTCCTTGAGATTTGGGTTTAGTTTCCTCTGGTGTTCCTGTTAAGGTTTAAACTCTTCCACCATGGGTAATCTATGCATGCACAAAGCTAGATTTATTCCTGTTAGGTCAGTCATCTTGTATCCAATGACTTTGTTGTGCTTTCTTAACTTAATAAGTAGTCTTTCTTCTCGGTCATCTATTAAAGTGGAACTGATAATGACCGAGCATAAATTTTCTTCATCAAGGAAGACATGTTTGAGCCCAACATGTAGATTTTTCATTTAAGGTGTCTTGGGTACTTCTGCAGTTTCGAAAATGATGATAGATTTCAACTCCTCAAAGGTAGCTTTCGGGGTTTCTTCAGCTTGTTCAAGGTATTGCAGACATTGTTGAATTAGTTCATTGGTTGAGAATTCATCTTTTAGATTTATTAAGATGTTTTCCAAATCATCAGATGGTTCAGAAGGTTCTTGCTTTAACTAAGACATTTTATCAATTGCTTCGAGAAGAAAAACTTCTTCGTGGATGCTAGGACCTTTTAAGCTGTCAAAGACTTTGAATTGAACAACTTCCTTTCCCAGTCTTAAGGTAATGGTGTCACCTTCAAGATCGATTAGTGCTCTGGATGTAGCAAGGAAGGGTCTGCCGAATATTATTGGATACCTCAGATCTTCTTTTATGTCCATAATAACAAAGTCACAGGGAACATACGAGTCTTTCCCTACTTTTACTGGGATATCTTCAATAATTCCCAAAGGTGTAGTGATGGTAGAATCAGCCAATTGAGTCGTCAATGATGTGGGTAGCAAATCAATAAAACCCAATCTTTTAAAAATGGAAAATGGCATAATGGATATGCTAGCCCCCAAATCGGCCAATCCTTTCTTGCAGGAGGTATTTTTGATAGAACATTGGATGCCAAAGGAGCCAGGGTCCTTTTGCTTCTTTGACATCTTATTAAGAATGATGTCAGAAGTAGTTTGAGCTAATTTGACAGTCTCATGTTCTTCAATCATATATTTATTTGATAGTAAAGTCTTCAGGTATTTGGATCAAGCTGGGATTTCAGAAAGAGCATCGAGGAAAGGAATATCGACATATAGCTTCTTCATAGCTTCCTTGAATTTCTGGAATCTAGTTTCCATATTAGTTTCTCTCAATCTACATGGGTAGGGTATCCTAGGCTTATACGGTGGGACTTCCGGTTCCTTGGTAACTTTCTCTTTTTCCTTTTCCTTCCCAGCCTCAACATATTTTTTAGTTTCTTAATTTGTGCTTGCAATTGGGTTGACTTCAGTTATATCTTCGTCTTCTCAAATAACATTGGTGACTTCAGTAAGGACACAGCCAAACCTTGTGGTGACTGCGTTCAGTTGGTCTGGTTTGCGTTGATCGTGTCTCGGGTTTATTTCTAGTCGACCAGTAAAAGTACCTACCGGGGGTTTCAGCTGGGCTGCGATCTGTTCCAATTGAGTTTCCACAACCTTTTGTTGGGCTTGCTGATTGGCAAGCATGGTCTACTAAGATTGCAACATTTTTCCTAATCATGGATAACTCATATGTTGGCAGAGGTGGAGAATTCTTTTGTTGATATTGTGTAACTTGTTTCTGCCCTTGCTATTGTTTCTGTTGAGGTGCTGGTATTTGAGGTTGTTGTGGTTGTTGTAGCTGAGTTTGTTGTAATTTTGGATCCAACAGAGGGTAGTATGTAGAATAATTTCTTAGGTAGATAAGTCTTTGAGGTCCACCCACATAGTTTCCTTGGTTTCGATTATAATTGCTTTAAAATCTAGGTGGTGGTCTATTGGAAGATCAACTGTACGTCTGGTGCTGCGGGTTGGCAGTTCCCGGAGGATTCCCATACTGAAAACTGGGATGGTTTGTTGGTTGATCCAAATTATAGTATACTTGGCCTGGTTTGGAGTGGATAAAATTCACTTGCTCCAGTAGCTGATCCTCAGGATGTTCAATAATTAGTTCATATTGTAATTGTGGTGGTTACAGATCCATCATTACATTGTATAGGAGACCACATGATAATGTGGGGTGATCAGATGCATGACAAGCTTCACAAGTCTTACTAGCTGCTTTGACTTGTTGAACCTAGGATTTCTTCTTTCTATCGTATTCCCCAAATGATGTTTCAAGAACTTGTTGCTTATGAGCTATGGTTTTTAGAGCTTTGGCGATGGCTTTCAACTCTACAAATTCCTCAGCTTTACAAACCTTTAGAACTCCTCCGGTAGATGGCCTTCCCCAATTAGATTGGTTCTCGGCTCCGAGTGTGAAAATCTTCCAGGCATCTTCATAATTCTTTTGTATGAAATCCCCCCCAGATGAGGAATCCAAAAACTTCTTAATATCATCACTTACTCCTCTATAGAATGTTTCTATCAGCTGATGTTGTGAGATTCCATGATGTGGACATTTCCTCAGTAATTCCTTAAATCTTTCCCAGGATTCTGCTAGAGATTCTCCAGGAAGTTGGGAGAACTAGTTGATCTGTCCCCTAATCTGGTAGGTCAATGAGGGAGGAAAGAATTTTTTAAAAAACTTTTCTTTCAAGGGAGCCCAGGTGGTGATTGGCTCTCCATCTAATGAGTTATACCAACTCAATGCCCTTCCAAATAGAGTGAAGTTGAAAAGTCAAAGCATGACTGCATCATTAGTAGCTCCGTCCTGTGGTACCAATCGACAGAGTGTCTTGAATCGCTTCAGATGATCCATGCAATCCTCTCTAGTGTTCCCAGAGAATGAAATGCCTTGCATAATTTGGATCCATTATGTTTGGATCTCAAGGTTAGGAGCATTGATGAGAGGTGGCTGGATTGGGTGATTATCTTCAGAGTTCATAGGAACAACGTAATCCCAAAGCTGCTTGTTCCTTATCAAAAGTTGAGCAGCTGTTGTGGCTGCTTCATTTTCGGTTTGGATACGGGCTTGCTCTTCAGCATGAACTTCATCTTGAATTTGAGCACGTGTATCAGTGATGAGCTGTGCTCTCTGAGTGGCTATGGCTGCATTGACTCTTTCCAGCACTAGGGTGGCCTAGTGTTGTTCTCCAACCATCTGTCTGGCTTGTTGGCGGTGGAGTCTGATGTGTGGGTGGAAGCTTTATTCTACCTCAGAGGCGTACTCTAGTTCAGGGGAGAATCTAATGTTATGCGAAGGTTGCATACACATTTTCTACCTGAGTAGAAGAAAAATCACACTTCAGATGATGTGGAAAAAATAATGAGATCAGAAAGATATATGAAGTAATTATCAAAGTAAGGTGTAAAATCCTAATCAATTAGCAAGTTGACAAATGGAATTAAAACGTTCCGTTGTCCCAGGCAATGGAGCCAATTTTTGATGGAGGCTCCACTCGCGTGGAGTTGTGTGCACCACTAAAAATGCTACAGATAGTAAGTCTCTAAGTTTAACCTTGTGTGTGCTATAATAAGATCTCCACCCACGTACGCTAAGGTATGTGGAAGTCTTATCGTAGTACTGTTGAGGGTCGAATCCATGAGACAACAGTCTTGTTAAGGATTTTACAAGATGGAAAATGTTATAATTCTATTTATCTACTTAAGAGTTGATATCTGGATCAAAGAGTTGATTGAATGATTAAACTAAAAAAGCAAGGTAATGAAATGGAAGGAAAGTAAAATTAAGGTTGAAGACAATATTTTAGAAACCACTAAGATGTGATCGAGTTTCACCACCGCTACACATGGATCAAAACATACATCATAAAAACATGGCTTGCAAAGAAAAGAATCTAAACAATTAGTATATTTGTAGAGTTAGCTTCCTTTCGAATAAATAACTATGAGAAACATGCAAGTGTTGCAATGCCAACCATCCCCAAATGAATGGTCACTTACTTTGCATCACTCCCCTCACAAAGTGTGTTCCTTGGCCTGTCAAGGTTGTACTTTCATACGTCAACTGATTCCATTTCATAGCATGAAATTGCAATGATGGAGGTGAGTTTACTCCACTCCTTGAGAAAACGTCTAGATACCAAAGCAAATGTATGGTGACTACATACATCTGGAACCAACAAGCAGTCGATATTCAAATCTAGAAGTACAAACATAGACAATTCACACTAGTAGATAATAGATAACATAAGTTGGTGATCAAGCAACTAGCATTCATTAAACGATTGATGTTGAACTAAACAGATAGTATTTCTCTATTGCAAACTCATGAATTACAATGCATGGAATGAAAACATGGGTAGCAGGGCTACTCCCCGCACCCTAGTGTATGGAACTACATGGTCATGGCAAGGATAAAGAAGGAGGCAAGAAGAGAGAAGGGAAACACCATCTCCACATAGGAGGGAGGAAGGTCGGCCCCTTAGAGTAGAGAGCAACTATCTTCACACCACATGGTTGCCTTGGTGATGGATCCTTGACTTCCCACCTTCTGTGTCAATGAGAGAGAAAGCAGCTTGAGGATGGAGTGTAGATCTCAGACCGACAACCTTGGGGTGAATGATGAAGATTGAAATGGCTCTAGAATAGTTGGGGCAACCTTTGGGCATCTCCAGATCTGATGCCAAATGGGGACCCCTTTGGTCCTATTTATAGGCTTCCAAGGAATCTTGAACGGTTTCGAGACCATTTGGATCCTAAACGGATTGGGGACCATTGGGATCCTGAACAGTTTAGAGACCGTTTGGATCCTGAACGGTGTAGAGACCGTTTGGATCATCGCTTGATCTTGGGGCTGATGAGACTCGTTCAGTCTGGAGACCGTTTGAGGTTTGCTCGATCTTGAGATCGTTTAAAGCTTGGTCGGTCTTGGGACCGTTTGAAGCTTGGTCGGTCTTGGGACCATTTGAAGCTTGGTCAATCTTGGGACCATTTAAGGCTTGGTCGATCTTGGGACCGTTTGGCTTTCATTCGGTCTTGGGACCGGTTGGTCTTCATACGGTCTCAGGACCATTTAGATTTCATTCAGTCTTGGGATCAGTTGGTCTTCATACAGTCTTGGGACCGGTTGTGTCCTTAACAGTTTGGAGACCGTTTGAGCTCTTCACGGTTTGGAAACAATTTGGGGTTCTTCATAGTCTTGCGACCGGTTGACTTCTTTTGCAATTTTTTGTGTTTTTCTGTAAGAAGAAAATGGAGAAATGTTAGTCTATTGGTATATTAATAATAAAGTGGAAAGTTAAGTATTCTATATTATTTATCTAAGAAAGAGTATGGAAAACTAAGAAAAAATAGTAAGATAACATCACAAAATGGGAGGTTATCACATACCTTTTTAAAACTTTGGATATATAACTTCTATCCATAGCTTGAATCTATTATATCTAATCCTCCTTGCACTTTATTTCTTATTTTCAAAATATGTCACTTTACTGTTTGTCCCTTTCAATATAGTACCTAAAATGCAGACAAACAAAACATCAGTTAGCATATATGAATATGTCGGTATGTGGGGACAATCAAAATTTCACACATAGGGATAACAACCTAATTATCACAATCAAGTTAATTAACAATTAAATTTACATTTTCAATGTGTCAAACTCCACCGCTTTTGACCTAACCATGGAATACCCTCTTTAGGGTTTCTCATTGACTTAAAGCCACCTTCTCCATCCTGAGCTTGGTTCCTGGGGCCACCTGTCATGGTGTCCATTTGTCACGCAATATAGGCCACCTTCTTTATCCTAAGCTTGGTGCTTGGTGTCACCACTCATGGCGCCCATGGGTCTTCCCTCTTGAGCTTGACCTCATTGCATCTTACATTAGGGTGGCATGTAGGTGTAAGAATACACATTATATCAGAATTGTGATAATCATAGTGACTTTATAATTTGCACATATGAGCATCCAAATAGATAGGTTGCATTCAATGCGATCAAAGATCCGGAAAACCTTCGTGCAACTAAAGCGGTTAACCATAACTAACCACATATTTTTCAGGCTGATTTGAGTACAAAAATAATCCAATCAAGAAAGAAATCCAGTAAACAAGCAAGCACACAAGGTGATCCTGAAATATGTATACAACTTCCTATCATTGATCATGCCAACAAGCTCTATTAAACCTAGCTCGCTTCCTTGGGTTTCTAGTCCTTTTTAGGGTTTCAATTGCAATTAAGGTTTTTTCGTACTTTTACATCCTTAAACCCTAATTATATAAAATTACTCACAAACCCTAATTATATCATCTATCTCTCATAGAAGATCCTAAGATCATCTTTTGACAACATACAACCCTAATTTTGGATTAAATACACTTTTCTTTCTCTTTTCCCAATTTAGGGTTTCTAAGTGTATTAACCATCATATTAGGTTTAAAAACCCTAAACCATGCAATTAACCATTTAAAATAGTTAAGATTTAAGATTATTATATAACATGTTAACAATACTCGAATTAACCTATTTCTACTCATAAATTTATCCATTATCATCAATTAGGGTTTCTAACCTATTTTTTAATATCTTTTTCATCAAAATAATACACCTTTGTAAAAAGATACATATTTAGACCTTCTAACTATTTTTATATTATTCCATGCATTTTTCTGATCAACTTTCATGTATTAAGTTCCTTCATTCGAATTTTCTATTTATTTCTACGATTTTATCAAGAAAAATCTTTTTTTTGAATTAATTGGGCAGAGATAGTAATTACCAAAAAATCGTCGACCGCGTGATCGGTGGACCGATGATCCATTCCTGGATCAGACAGTCCCTGTTGCATGTGCCTAAAATAGCCAATCCCGCTCTCGCTCGTTGGATCCGTGCTCGGGATCATGGTGGACCGCAATCAGATGGTCTTCAGTTGTCATCTACCTTTGACCGCTCGATAGGCTACAGTCAACTCTCTGGTTGACTCTGAGCTTCAGGCCGCCATTAGAGAAACAAAGTTGCTCAGGACCTCTGCCGTCGTTGCCCAAACTCGAGAAGCCGATCAATTGCTCAATGCAACTTGACCTACACCACGAACAAGTTGCCGGAGTTCCACCGTGGCCAACATGTTGCAGATGGGGTAGGTTAGGGTGAATCTTGCAATTGACGTCGTCACTCGATCCGTTGTTGCTCTCCACAATGATTGGGATAGGAATTGGGTGTGCTGGTGCCCTCAAGTACCCCCCCCCATATAGGGTTGAGTCTGTAAGTCTGACGATTTGGGAACTTCTTCCCTCGACGATGATAGCATGTGAAATTAGGGTCTAGATCCTTCGGATCACTCTCCCGAAGTTGATGAACTAGGTTGTTCTTCAAATTATTGCCTTAGTCAATGGGAATACAAATTCCCAATTCGTCTCCCATTCCCACTATGACTCGGGGTAGACGATGCATGACTACCCTTGGATCTATGTTCCTTTGGCCCACGCCGGTCATCCAACGACCTTCATCGCTCCCCAAAATCCAATTATCCCAAAATTGGATTAAAAAGGTGTTTTAACATGATAACATGGAAAATTTGTTTCTCTCTCCTCGACTAACATTTTTCTCTCAAAATTCATAGGCAACTCCATGTTGGCATTATCTGATTGATTATTAAATTTGAAAGTCAAATTCCAAAGGATGAGAGTGTTCCTTCACCCAAGTTATACATTAATTAAACTAATTTTAATTAATATTTCATTTTTCCTTTGCCATTGTCTTATTATCTTGAGTCCCTTGATCCTCAAGGAGCCCTAAAGGTATGAAATCTCCCACTTGGAGGTTATTCTTTTCCTTCTAGAGGTTTCCACCTCTCTATCTTTATTCTCCTTTTCTTTGTTATTCATTTGTATTTTCCTTTATCCTATATTATTAATTGGCCCAATAGGCAATAAGGCCCATTTATCAATCAACAAGGCTATTTGCACACAAAATCCTTTTAATTCAAACAACAAAGCAAGCATGTATTCCATTTATTATGAAAAGGATAATTACATGTTTATTACATAACTAGGGAAAAATGGAGGTTATAATAGATTCGTCCCCTTTTCTCACTATTTCTTCATAATCCCTAATTTTTAGGGTTTCTGAGTTGAAAGGAAGAAGAATCAGGTAAAATACTAGAGATTTGATATGAGATCGAGATTTTCAAGGATGAGCTGCATTTTTAAGGTGTTTTCACACCTTAGGGTGAGTGGGAACTTCCTTTAAACAATATATTGCATGATAATTGGTTAAATCATCCATAATCTTTAATTGCTTAGTATGCGACTACAAACCCTGAATTGTGTGTTTGATCTAAGTTGTTGCAAAATTATATGAAACATATTCTTCCTATATTTGAATGAATTTCAGATGATAAATAATATTAGAAATGTATACAATACATCCTAATGAGAATTCCCTAAGTATCCGCAGAGGTTATAACAGTAAAATGAAATATAGGGAATTTGTCTATGACTGAAATTGTTGTGTAATTAAATAGAGAAATTTGTTTATCTGGATCCCCTTGGTTATGAATGATTATTTATCTGAATTCATAGTACATAAATGTCAAATATTATCTTGGATTTCATTTAAGGTGAATAGTGTTTGTTTGATATATCAGGAAAGAGGGTGAAACCCTAGATGCGAGGAAAGTTGGATATTTGTGAATAGATATCATGAAATCCATTTGAACGGATTTTCTTGACATGATAGACTTTATTTATTTAATTTTATTATTGATGCATGTTATCTCAGTTCCAAGGTTTCATACGTATATTGATTTTATGTGATTTGTTGATAGTAGTGTGTATTCATTGAATGTTTATGTCGCATGAAATCCTTATGAGAGCCTTATGATAAGTGAATGAGGTAAATGAAACCCTAAGGATAGGGTGTTCAATGAATCAAATATTTTGATATCAATGTTCTTAGTATGAGATGTGGTGATGCACAACTCAAGTTTCGGGTTGAGGTGCACGTTTTCCAAGAAAGTACAAATAATTTACAGGTGCAAATGATGATTTCTCGCATGTCAAGTAATTAAATCTTATCAATGTATTAAGAAGTTCAATTGCATGATTCTAGTGTATAATGTATCAAGTGGACATGTATACTGTTATTTAAGAATTTTAGTCTGCCTACAGGGATAAAATGTTGATTTAACGGTATATTACAATGTTTTGAGTATATTGTGCTTCCAAGTTTAGAATGATGTACATGTTGTATTATAAACTTCAATTAAATAGACACGGTACCATAGAGATATTACAGTCATGTATAAGTAAGAGAAAGGTACAATGTAGAAAGAGCTTTCCAAGAATAATAAAATAATAGCCATAGGTGCCCTGAACATCGTAGATTCCCTAGGGATGTCTGCACTGTAGGGAGGAAACGATCCACCCTGGAAGCGACCAGTATACGTGGATCGAATCGCACGAACAGAGTGTGCGGGGAGATGCAGCCCTTGAGGAAGTCTCCTAAGAGAAGATATGTTACCCATCATGAACTGGAGATTCCTGTGGTAACCCAAAGGTACCCATAGACCGTATCAAGATGAGGCCCATAAAGCATCTCAGACCCTCTGCCTGTGTACTCAGCCTAGAAGGAGAGGTCCAGTTAAAAGCCATTTGTTTAGCCACCTTAGTCAGATGTGACGGTTCAAGTCAAACAAACCTAGATTCAGTTCTAGGCTTAGCTTCCCGGGTTTTAAGCTAAGTCTTGTACGGTGAGATCATAGTTTGATACGAGTCTTCATATGTAGAGTATAGTGCACATGATCAGGGCATAAGATAAAATATGTTCATATAGGTTTAAAGAGTTTTTTATAAGTAAGAATGGCTAAGAAAGATTCGAGTACATTTTCCCAACAATTATTCTTTGTATGCTTATGAATTATTAGTTCTCTTTGAAGTTAATCAAGCATGCTCATATATTGATTTGCTCTTGTTGATATCTAGAGTATCCTGCCATATTTATGATTGTCAATGATCAATCTCTCTAAAGCTTACGGTTGTTATAATTGATATTAGTTGCTCAAAAGTATATATGTAATTATATCAGTGATTTAGATTGTTTCTTTGAAGTACTCATTCACTGAGTGAGTAGGCTCACCCCTCTACTCACAATTTTTAGGGATATCACATGGACCTGAAGAAGGTCATTACATTCACAGTAGATCTGCCACAAGAGCTAAGTATGAGATTAGTTAAGTTCATTCGGACCCTATCACTCTAGGTCCTAGTATAGATGCAAGAGTGTTGTAAGTAATGTTTTGTATTTTTGTTTCCTTAATAAGAGAGAATGTATCTGATTATCATGTTGTATGTACCTGAGAATGAATGTATGGATGTGTGTCATTTATGTTGAGATCATATTAAAGAAATCAATGTTTAGATTCCCTTGTAAAGTTAGTTTATGTGGTTCAATGCGAGAAAACAAAGAGTTTGAAAAAGAAGAAAAAGTTAGGGGTGATCTTTGTATTACATTAAATCCTCAATTTATGCCCTAATCTCATGATTAATGGTAATTGTGAGATCGAGGTGTAACAACTTGGTATCAGAGCTTAGGCTGAGTTGTCAGGGACCATTAAGTTAGTAAGTTAGAGTTATTAGTGTGGCAGATAGGAGATGTTATGATGTTAACTCTGTGGATTTGAGTATTTGGATATCCTGGCCCAATATCTAAGTACTTGGATCAACTAGTATCAAGCTATTTTGTCTATTCTTTCATGTATACCCTAGCCAGGTTTATAGTGGAAGGATGGTCTAGAGAGGAACCCTAGAAATACTAGGGTTGGAAACAAGATAATAACATGAATTAAGAGCATAAATATAAACTGAGATAGAACTTTCATTTCATATTGTTGTTTTATTGGAGATGAATAGAAAAGCTCTTATATGTTTGAATTCCGATATTCAGTATTTTGAAATATATATGGGTCTTTAAGATTTGTTGTACACTATGCAATTGTAGCATTTATTGATTACATTCTTTGTATGAAGTAGACTAGAAATGATCTTTGAATGAGCTTTCCTAAGTGGATAAGTTTTCTTCCACACATTTGAGATGAATAGGAGTTGAGTAATCCTGAGTAGCTCTTGGCTTCAGGACTACAGGTTTAGCCTGGTCCGGCTGGTAGGATGCATTACTGGGATCTAATAACTCCTATTAATAACAAAACAAAAGTAAATTCTGGATAGATTAGATCCAAATTCTAGTATGAATGTATATACTCTAAGATTTTGAAGTATAAGGGAAAGATTGGGATAACTAAGAATCAATTGGAACTGATATCTGAGATCCAACTTTGGGACCTCATATGAGAAACCCTTAATTGGGAATAAAGGAACACAACATAAGGATCATATTAAGTTCAATTATTAATATTATATGAACTCTAAATATGAAATATGGAAAAGATATGAGAAAAGTATGTAAGGGGCCAAGATAGTAAGAATCAATCATGAGGAATGGATTATATAACTGAGTACAATACTTTTATGTACTCCAAAACAAAGGGAAAATAGAAGAAAAGAGTTAAGTATACGATAAGTACATAGAAGTGAAGAGTCTTCAGAAGAGTTAAAGTGAAGAGAACCAGATGAGCATGTAAATCATAAAACTAGGATAAGACAAAGAGAAATGTTGGAAATAATGAGCTTGATTAAGGAATGAGGGTTATGATATAATTGAGATCATGTAATGTATAACTTTATTAATAAGCTCAATACATTCATCCTTACTGCCTTTGGATTCTAAGTCTCTATAGAACAACAAACTAGTTTCTAAAAGAAGAACAAAATTGTAGCTAAATAAACGAATAAGTCATACAAAGGTAGACTATATTCAGGAAGGAAAAACTTGATTAAAAGAGATACTAAGGTTGACCCATGCATGAGTTGTTTGATTTAAAATGAAGGATATGTAATGTATTAAACATGAGTTGAAACTAGTAAAGAGATTATTGATTTGAAATTTCAACTTCACATTAGTAGAAGGATAAAAAGAAATATGTGCTACATGGTATACATGATCATACACATAAATAAGAAACATGATCATAAGAAAAAAAATTATAAGTTAAAGATGACAGGTGGAAGAGTAGTATATGGTAAGAGGATTATGGAAAGTAAGGAAGGGTTCTATAAAAGAAAGAGGTTAGGAGATTCAATCAAGTTCTAGTTAGTCAAGTATCCTTGTTGATAACTAATTAAACCTACATATGACAAATGTATTAAGTGAATGTTTGAAGATAAGAATTATAAGTCTCAAAATCATCTTTTCTTTCATATCTTCCTTAATTAGAGCAATGTGGGAATGAAGTGATAAGAAAATGAATCATATATGATGCATAACCACCGTGGTAGAGACATATAGTGAATGTAATAATGACACAAAATATGATGATGAAACCCTAGCATTGTAATTGAGAATGTAATCTATCTGAATGGCCACATATGAGAAAGGAAATTCAATCGATAAGATGAAAAGACTTTAGTAAAACTTGTGAGATCCAAAGTTTGAATTTCAAATTAAGGGAGCAAAGTCACATCACAATAATTTCATGCTACTGATAAGGACCAAAACCTAGAATGTTTAGAGTTGTAGTAGTTCAAGGGATGTCGCTAGTGATTTGACCTTGAATAGTAGCATCTCTATAAAACAAGATCATGGCATTTGCACTATGAGAAGTAAACTAGCACTGATAGTAATCTAGGGTTTAAAGATAGCTAATCTGAAAGGTAGATAAACAATATGGAAATTATTCAGAGCAAAGCATAAGATATAAATTTGAAATGTAACAAGTGTGTTTTGAACAAAAGGAGAAAAAGAATATGAGTGAAGTGTGATATGAGATAAATTCATGTAGTGATAACAAGAATGATGAATAATCTATTTGTACCTTGTATGTTTCAATTTTAGGAATGTTTAATCGCCATGATTAAAATGAGAAGGATAAGTAGCAAAAGTAAGTAGTAGTGAATGAGGAGAGAGATAAGAGAAAACAATGGATTTTAGTAATATGTGAATTTTTTTTAGAAGTATAATTTGTTGAAGGTATATTAATGGATGTAAATTGATTCTACGTATGATTTCAGTGTACATGTGCAAGCAATATGTTGACTAAAGGTGTCTGATAGTTGTAGTCATTCATACCAGTAATCCATCTTAGTACTGTACAATTGTGGCATGGTGATATGGGTCAAATGATGATAAAACAAATGGAGGGTTACCCTAAATAAGGTAGTCTTACCTATTCACTCATATGAATAGTAGGGATGATAACCATATTGTATTGATATGTAACCCTAATGAGGTATAGCTTGTTATACCTAGCTTTAATATAACTAAGTGATGGTAATTGGGTATGAATAGTCCTTGAATGACTAATACAATCATGGAGTACTCTGTTACTATTGTTGAAACCCTAATATGCTATTACACCTTGAATTATGTGTGGCTTCATACTTGAGAATAATACAGAATGTGATGGTAGTGCTTCACTTTATGCATACATGATGTAATGGGGATGCCATGAGTAGTATTGTATGTTGAATCTAGTCTTCCAACTCATGATTGCTTTGCTATTTGAGTAGCATAATAGTAATATTCAAAACAACATAGTGAACTCTCTTTTGTGACTCAGAGGTAATATAAAACAATAGTACATATTGAGCCATATGAATTGAGATGGTTGGATCAGATTATCAATGTTGAGGTAACAACTCAAGAGTATGAAAATATGGAAATGGTTGCTTCTCTATCTACTCTATGATTGATTGTGGCATAGAGAATTTGTTTGTTATCATTGAGAACTATTTTAACGTGTTGTGATTAGAAAAGAGATAAAGGACTTAACGTTGAAAACTACATTCAAGTATAAAATACAAGAATGTAATGACATGTAATATTTCAAAAGATTATAATAAACTTTGAATATACTTTGTTTGCATATTTATGTTTTGGGGACAGAACTTTGTTTAGGGGGTGAGAATTGTAATGACCACATTTGTGCTTAATTGGCAAACTAGGGTTTACCTGAATGATGACATGCTTGATTAGATTGAACATCATTTATACTTGACTAATGATAGTATATTAATTGTGATGTTTCAAACCTAAGAAGAAATGCTAACTATGATTTTTAGTTTAAAGAATTAGAGTTTGAGAAATGTAAACCCTAATATACAAAAATTAGTGTTTTGATAGTACACGAATATGGAATTGGATCAGGATAGAAGTGTGGTAAATGATTTTTCATATTTTAAAATATTGTATTTAATGGAATTTTGGATATGATATGGATTACTTGATCATGCATATTGGAGAAAAATTTCAGAATATTTGAGTGTTCTTTGAATGTGGTTCTCGGTTGAACTATACTTCGACCAAAATGCAGACAGAGTGATTTTTAGTAGTGTAGTGTGTTATTTTTATTTATTTATTGGTAACTCTAAATGATCTAAAATTTTAACTGGAGATCTCAAACTCAATTTTAAACAACATGTAAAATTTGCATAATTTTTGGATGCATTTAAAACTTATCAATAAATGAATTACAATAATATTTTTATAACAAAAAATTCAGCTGAAATAAGAGAAAGTATAGTGAGGGGTCAATGTGAAATTGACCCAAGCAACTCAATTGCTCTATATGGTCAACCTAACACTCAAGGATCTCTCATAATTCGTGATTCAATCCATGGAAATGAAATCCTAGAGAGAGAGAGAGAGGGAGAGTTAGGGTTTGAGAGGAGAAAGTGATGGAGATGCTAACCTAGGGTTTTGTGGTCCGAGGAATGATGAAATCATGTAAGTTTAGCTTCTTTGCATAGACTTTAATGGTGAATCTTCTCTCACATGTCGAGATTCCTTCCATCCTCTGATTTGATCCAAAATGGTATCAAAACTTCCCCTTTTCTCACTCTTTCTTCATTATCCCTCTTTTTTAGGGTTTCCGAGTTGAAAGGAAGAAGAATTGGGTGAATTGCTAGGGATTTGATATGAGATCGAGATTTTCAAGGATGATCTACGTTTTTAAGGTGTTTTCACACCTTAGGGTTAGTGGGAACTTCCTTTAAACAATATATTGCACGAAAATTGGTTAAATTATCCATAATCTTTAATTCCTTAGTATGGGACTACAAACCCTGAATTGTGTGTTTGATCTAAGTTGTTGCAAAATGATATAAAACAGACTGTTCCTCTGTTTGAATGAATTTCAGATGATAAAATCTTATTAGAAATGTATACAATACATCCTAATGAGAATTCCCTAAGTATTCGCAGAGGTTATAATAGTAAACTGAAATATAGGGAATTTGTTTATGACTAAAATTGCGGTATAATTAAATAGAGGTATTTGTTTATCTGGATCCACTTGGTTATGAATGATTGTTTATCTAAATTCATAGTACATATATGTCATATACTATCTTGGATTCTATTTAAGGTGAATAGTGTTTGTTTGATATCTCAGAAAAGACGGTGAAACCCTAGATGCGAGGAAAGTTGGATATTTGTGAATAGATATCATGAAATCCATTTGAACGAATTTTATTTACATGATAGACTTTATTTATTTAATTTTATTATTGATGCATGTTATCTCAGTGAATGGCATGCAAACCCAAATTCAATTTAGTTCCAAGGTTTCATACATATGTTGATTTTATGTGATTTGTTGATAGTAGTCTTTATTTAGTTAATGTTTATGTTGCATGAAATCCTTATGAGAGCCATGTGATAAGTGAATGAGGTAAATGAAACCCTAAGGATAGGGCATTCAATGAATCAAGTATTTTGGTATCAATGTTCTCAGTACGAGATGTGGTGATGCACAACTCAAGATTTGGGTTGAGGTGCACATTTTCCAAGAAAGTACAAATAATTTACAGGTGCAAATGACGATTACTCATACGTCAAGTAATTATATCTTATTAGTGTATTAAGAAGTTCAATTTCATGATTCTATTGTATAAATTATCAAGTGGACATGTATTCTATTATTTAAGAATTTTATTCTGCCTATAGGTATAAAATGTTGATTTCTTAATATATTACAATGTTTTGAGTATATTTCTCTGCCAAGTTTAGAATGATGTACATGTTGTATTATAAATGTCAATTAAATAGACATGGTACCATAGAGATATCAGAGTCAAGTATAAGTAAGAGAAAGGTACAATTTAGAAAGAGCTTTTCAAGAATAATAAAATAATAGACATAGGTGCCCTAAACACCGTAGATTCCCTACGGATGTCTGCACTGTAGGGAGGAAACGATCCACCCTGGAAACAACCTGTATACGGGGATCAGACTGCTCACACAGAGTGTGCGGGGAGATGAAGCCCTTCAGGAAGTCTCCTAAGAGAAGATAGCTTACCCAACATGAACTGGAGATCCCATTGGTAACCCAAAGGTACCCACAGAGCGTACCAAGATGAGGCCCACATAGCATCTCTATGTACTTAGCCTAAAAGGAGAGGTCCAGTTAAAGGCCAGTTGTTTAGCCGCCTTAGTCAGATGTGATGGTTCAAGTCAAGCATACCCATATTTAGTTCTTGGCTTAGCTTCTGGGGTTTTAAGCTAAGTCTTGTCCGGTGAGATCGTAGTTCTCTATGAGTCTTCATATGGAGTATACTTTATATGATCAGGACATAAGCAAAAATATGATCATGTAGGTTTAAAGAGTTTCTTATAAGTAAGAAAGGCTAAGAAAGATTTGAGTACAGTTTCCCAACAATTATTCTTTGTATGTTTCTGAGTTATTAGTTCTCTTTGAAATTAATCAAGCATGCTCATATATTGATTTTCTCTTGTTGATATCTAGAGTATCCTGCCATATTTATTATTGTCAATGATCAATTTCTTCAAAGATTACTGTTGTTATAATTGATATCAATTGCTCAAAAGTATATCTATAATTATATTAGTTCTTTAGACTATTTCTTTGAAGTACTCATTCACTGAGCGAGTCGGCTCACCCCTCTACTCACAATTTTTAGGGATATCACATGGACTTGAAGAAGGTCATTGCATTCAGAGTAGATCTGCCACAAGAGTTAAGTATGAGATTAGTTAAGTTCAGTCGGTCCCAATCACTCTAGGTCCTAGTATAGATGTGAGAGTGTTGTAAGTAATGTTTTGTATTTTTGTTTCCTTAATAAGAGAGAATGTATTTGATTATCATGTCGTATGTACCTGAGAATGTATGTATGAATGTGTATCGTTTATGTTGAGATCATATTAAAGAAATCAATGTTTAGGTTCCCTTGTAAAGTTAGTTTATGTGGTTCAATGTGAGAAAACAAATAATTTGAAAAAGAATAAAAAGTTAAGGGTGATCTTTGTATTACGTTAAATTCTCAATTTATGCCCTAATCTCATGATTAATGGTAATTGTAAGATCGGGGTGTAACATTACTCCTGCATCGAGATGCTCATTTTTTGGCCAATCGGGCTTGGTGAAGCTCACAAATCATCTATGATGGCGGTCTTCAACTTGTTGAAGGCTGCTAGGTCAATGTTTGTATGAGTCTTTTGTGGGTTGTTTGTGGTGCTGATAGGGGGTTGTGCCCTTGTTGAGTTGTAGCAGTGTGTGTGGTGCTTGGACAAGGTGGGTGCGAGATCTTTTGAATCGTGTGATCGACCATTGGGAAGTGTTTTTAAGGGAGAAGTTGTTGTTTCCCTAAGAGTGGTGGGTCTAAATAGGAGCAATTGTCTTGTGGTTGTTTGGGAGGTGGTTAGGTTCAAATCATGTAGTTGGGTGGATTGTGTGATCCTTGATGGGGATGGTGTATGTAGATGGATGTTCAACTCATAGCTTGACATTGTATATCATGTCTCCGCATCTGATGTTGATGTCTCCTGGGAAGGTGGTGTCTGTAAGGATGGCAAACACACAGAAAGTTTTAGTGTAATCGAAAGGATATAAGGCATCAGGACTGATGAATTGAAGGTTTGCACCCACTGCATGGGCAATGGCCTTAAACACCTCCTCATTTCATAGAAGTGCGGGAAGATCAATGATGGAGATCCATCCCGATGCTCCAGTGGTGGTCGGAATGGCACCTTTTTCAACCATCCATCGAGAGATACATGATTGTGCAAACCCTAAACCACAAGCAAAGGTGATTATCTTTCCTAGGACATTTTCGATGACAGAGTTCTCTGGAAGGGTATAGTTGAGTTCAATGGGAGATATGATTTTAGGTTTAAGGATGGTGAACTCCGGTAGCATGTGTGCCAATGCCTAGGTGATCTTTATGCACTATATGTCTGTTTGCGAGAGGTAGTTCAAAATGTCTACCTAGATAGTGTGAGATGTGAGAGCTTTGAGAATACACATACTCTAAACAAGTAGATCAATCGATCATTCATGGGGGTTGGTATCCATGGGGGATCAAGAATGGGTTATGTGGGAAGGTGGATGTGGTTTGTATTTTGGAGTAATGGTGGTAGTAAAGGCATTCAGATTATACATGATGAAGGATCTAGAGGGTTGGTAGTGGAGGCGGTTTGTATGGGAGTATCTAGGGTAGTGGTGACAAGATCAGGTGAATCTTCATGTAGGAGGTAATAGGAGTTATTACAAAATATCTTGGGTATAGATAATGATGTTCATGGATAGGTTAGAGAAGGTAGTTTGGTAGAGGGTTCTCTTGCATGTTGGTGATGGAGAGTTCTGATGGGTATGCAAGTTGCAGAGCGTAAGTGGGGGATCCATCCTGGTTGGAGATTTGGGCAGGCAGAGGAGATATGTCTATCTCAGGAGCATGCATAGAATTTAATGGGGTTCATATAGTACCGCATGTGGTGTCCATGTCGGGTGCATATCCAACATATAAGCTTCCAATTTTGGTAGGGTTTTTTACGTGATACTATAATCCTGGGTGTTGGGGTCATGGTGATGGAAATCTAGTAGATAAGATTTTGTGAGTTTGGGTTGATACACACTTGATGCCTTATACTCACAAGATAATGAATAGACAGAGTCAGTAAGGAAAGATTGTTTAGAGGAAAGACAATACCTAAACTGAGGAGGTAGGGGATCCTCATCTCGAAGTTGTTCTCTAAGGGGTGGTACTGGTGAGGAGGTAGTGCCCTCTAGTTAATTCTCTGACCCACCTAGTGTTGTGTTGAAAATTGTGTTGCTGTTTTGATTGGTGGTCGCCTATTCTCCGATGCTTGTATCTTCCGTAACCATCTCTAATGATAAGTTTGTGCATCACTCAATCCGTAGAAGGTGACAAATGTTTCCAGGGATTTTGTTGTTAATGTCAGTGAGCCAAAGATTGATCTGCATATCTCCCTTTGGGTGGACAATGAGATGCCAACCTATAAAGAGGTTTAGGGTTATAAGCATGTACCTCCAACCTCAAGAAGACTCGAGAAATCCTCTTTGCAATATGTAGAAATTGACTACGAAAGTAGTGGATCCAACGATGAACTCTATAACTCCATTTGTTATGTCAATGTTGACATATCTCCATGCTTTGGGGAGGAGAATGAATATGACTGTCTAGTTGTCGAGATTTACATCTATGTGGGTCATGGGTATGTGGATAAGTGAGGTGGATAATGCTTCTCAATGTTGTTTTTAGCTCTGAGACAGTAGTGTAATGGGTTCAAGATAGTGGGGAGGTGGTATGCATGTCTTATATGTTGTTGATTTGTCTAGGAAGTGGAGTGGTAGGTGATGATCAATAAATATTCTAATAAAAATGCATTTGTAAGTGCGATTTGGTTAAAAATAAATGCAGTTAGGTTAGTATAATTTACAACACATTCCAAGTGCAGAGAATATCAGTTTAGATGTTGTTCCAGGTGTATGTGTTTTGATAATTTGTGTTGAAATCAAAGTGTATAGACATGCACTGGTGGTGGTTGGTTTCTTTTTTGGTGCTCAATAAAGTGGTGTTGTTGAATTATGTTAGAGAGGAAGGGATATCAACTAATTTGAAAATATTGTCGTTGTGCTAGTATGGTAGGGAATATTGAGAGTGTTGGACTTTCTCTTACTAGAATTCTAGAGGGAATTTGGAGCCCTCACCATGGGTAAAGGATCTAATGGGACTTAAAACACTCATTGTGAATGAGAGTATAGTGGCAATAAGTTACTATAGTAGATTTTTAGAGACCCAATCTATTCTCTTGTATTAGCCCGGTTCATGACCAATAGTTTTACGCTATTGTTTTTGTACACGGTGAATGAATGGTGTAAGGCCCTTGAACTTGCTTAATGAGTTGAATAATCTTAATTACCATAATTTAATGCTTGTAACCCTAATATGACCTTGTGATATGCTTTGAAATCATAAGACAAGCTTAAGTTTCAAATTTGGTCCAATTTGGACATTGTTTGAGCAAGTTATGCAATTTTATGTACATTTTGGACTTTTTTACAGTTTACCCAATTGACGGGTTGTATTTGCAATTTGTCACATAAATTATGTTCCTTATATGTTATCATATCATTCTTGAGTATTTTGATCCATGGGGCTCCTAGTTGAGCCATGGTTTGAAGGTGTTTTCCTCAAGGGTATTTTAGGGTTTACCCCTTCATGGATGAGCTACTTTTAGTAGCTATCAACTAATGAATTATTTGATTGGCTTGGAAATTAGGCAAAGGAGAGATAAGCAAGTCTATATGTACGGTGGGGGATCTTCTTGTGTGTGTGATTGTATATTCTTAATAGTTTAAGTCCATGGACACTTGGAAAGATACTAGAACTTCAACTTTTTGTTTTTCTTTATCTTAAAGTTTTATATACCTATCCCTAAGCACCCAACCAAACCATTTTCTCTCCACCACATCCCTCCTTCAATGAGCCTAATTCTTCCTCTATGCTTCTATGAAGTTCCTCCCCAAGTAATAAGAAAGTGGGGATCTTCTTGGAATAAGAATCTAGGGTTGTAATTGACTTCCTTTAGGGGTTCCTAAAGCTCCTTCCTAGTGATCTTGACCTAAAAGTGTAAGTATTACCTTATTTCCTCCATTTATTTCTTTTATATTCTTCCTCCTATATTTCTCCAGGTCGGAACCTTGTTGTTCCATGGTGAAAGTGTCTCTAGAACTAAAAAATCTACCCTTCTTGTTTCTTCTTCTAGGGTTTTGCTTCTTTGTGGAGAGAAGTGCCTACTTGGCCAAGTTCAGATCTGAATCTAGGGTTTTCTTACCTTATTTATGTGAGATTCTTGTTTTTCAGGATCTTATATACTCTATATAGGTGATTTATATAACATTATCCACTTATATTGCTTGCTAGAAGCTTGTTAGTTCATGTTTATGCTTTAATGTGATGATCTAAGCATAAAGAAACCATGCTTGTTTAGGGTTACAAATTTTTTTATATGGTGTTTCCTATTCTGTTCCAGTTCTATATGAACTTGTAAACATGTGTACGACCTTTCTAAGGTATAATATGATCTGGGACAGGTTGATAGAAACAACCTATGATTCTAAGTACAAAACAATCGATGGTTCAAATTAGGGTTTTCAAGCTATTTCCTTTCCTATCGCACAACCGCTGGTCATACCATTCAACAACCAATGGTGTTGCTATCTTGGCAAATGATGTTCACAATCAAGGGTGTGAAATTTTATGGTGACAACCTATGGTCACCCCTTTAGGTTAGGTTTTGTCTCAATTAGAAGTTTACTTATCAGTCACTAAGTATTTTAGTGATGCTATCAATCAATGATGACATTAGCTTAATATTTGATGCTGTTAAATGAATATATTGCTGATCTAACTACCAATGGTGACTTAATGATTACAATTAATGGTGGATCAGATCATCACCACATATGGTGAGTTAATAATGTAATTGTAGATTCGACTAAACCATAAACCACTGGTTCCTTGGTTCAACTGATCTAATGGTTAGACTTATACTTCAATTGGTAACCTTGAACAATGAACCCAACCCAATGAATAATATTGGATGCCTCAACATCGAGTGTATTAAAATAAACCCCATGGTATTATATGCGGGTCTTAGTAATGAGAATTCAATGGTTTAATACCATTAATTTGTAGTCTTACCTTTGCTCTTGTATAGTTATAAATCACTATAATAAGTGGATGCGTAACTCCAATGTGGTATAGCTTGTTATACCTAACCTTAATGTAATTAGATGATGTTGATTGGTTATAATTAGACCTCGTGAATGATTAATGTGGCAATGTATTACACTCTTCTTGTGTTGAAACCACAATATAGTGTCATTTTAATATCATAGTGCCTTGCCATAATAATACCTATGGACACATAATTGCTTATGACCATTTGAGACTTGTTTAAGGCATGGAATAATGAGGATGACCTTGCTATGAATAATGTGATGGTCTTAAATGACCTTTGGGCAAGTTGAGCCCTGATTGAGGTGAAATCATTTTCATGTTCCAATAAGGGTTGAAACCCTGGAACTTGTGATAGGAAATGGACATCTTAAAACTATATGATGATGATGTAGTTCGCTTTAATGCAACGGATGATAGCATGTGGTAATATGATTGAGATCTATAATTCAAATGTCTTATATCTTCTAAAGTTGTAATGCTTATACCCTTGATAGAAATGCATTAGGGTTTGTATGTCCATTTGTATGATAAAGCCTTAATTCACCCAATTGGTAATAATTAATAAAGTGAAATTTTAATCATGTAGTGCCCTGTGTCATAGATACATCTGAGTGTCAGAACTTTCCAGATGGTACAATGAGTATTCCTAAGGGAAACTCAGAGCACATACTATTGAGTATGTGGGGTGCCTATCATCGTAAATCCAAGTTCTTAGGGAAACTCAGAGCACATACTATTGAGTATGGGGGGTGCCTGTCATCCTGAATCAAAGTGTCTTGGTGATTATCATGTGATAAAGGTTTTTCTTTGCATACCTTGGTCTCTAGCGCCATGACCTGTACCAAGGTGGGCTAGTTGTTTACTGGACTATATGTCATTATTTTGTAGTTAAACTGAGATGTCATTGCAATGCAGACTCGTACTGACCGAGTATGGAGAAGATCTTGGAGTCTGGCTCTTCCTTGATCTTATATGAAACTGATTGTGACCAAGAAATTCTCAGTTGGACTTTGAGTGGTATGACTCAAACTTCCCATGGCATAATAAAAGATATAATACCATCCATGTGGTATAATTTCTAGGGTTAAATACATATCACATTGGTTGATTAACCCTTGTCTTGTCTTTACACAACATAGTTCTTACACGATGCAGACTTATGAAAATTGAGTAATTCTACTTGATGCTACAACTTATTTGCTTAACTGCTTAGTATGATTAAACTATTCAATATGTTCATATTGCTTATTCAATATGCTAACTGCTCAATGTATTTACTATTAATTAATATGTTATAATCAATATATGTTGGAGAGTGTTATATCTCTTTCTGGGACTGGGTCTCACTCGTGGGTCACCACATTTTTTTAGGTGGTCACGGGTAACGAGGTTGAGGTCACGTTGTGGAAGAGAACCAACCTGGTGATCAATAAATTTAGAAGGTTGGTTAGTTGTAGATGTTAGTAGTAGAGTCCTAGTGTTGTCCTTGTACTCTCAGGTCCATGTATGGGATGTGTTTTTTCTAGTTGATATACTTGTATCGACACGATATTTTAGTAGTATACCAATGTTTGTAAATAAATGGCATGTACGTGTGAAATATCTTTTGTATGTAGGATGTGACTGAGGTCTTTGGACCCATATGTGAATACTTGTTACTATATATGAGAATGGAATGATGGACCTTTAAGTAAATGTTCTAGAGTTTATTTACATTGTTGTAATTGGTTTTAATTATTTCACATTTTGGACTATGTGATTAATTAGTAGTTGATCATGTTTTTTGTTTTGAGTAATCTCGTTTAGCGTGATGAGGTGTCACAAATGAAGGGGAAGGAAAGGGAGGGGAAGGGGAGGGGAGGGGGAGCAGAAGGGAGAGAAGGAAAATTTTCTTTTAGTCTATTTAATTATCATGGAGAGAAGGAACTACGATCAATAAAAAGTTAATTATAAAAACATGTTGCTTCTTTAACAACTTATATTGTTCATGGAGTTTGATTGTGACACCCCTCCCAAGGAGACTACAAAATATCTCATAATAAAAAGCTCTCATAATTGTTGTAAGCTCCAATACAAGGACGTTCATGGAGTTTGATTCCATCACTCCACCCCAGATCCACCTTTCATGATCTCACAAGGAAAAGCTTGTGGTTGCTCTAGTCTGCTTCTTCTATACAGACCCATCAACCTTCACTTTGACTATCCCTGCCTGAGGTAACAACCATTTGATACTC
This sequence comes from Alisma plantago-aquatica, assembly GCA_963693085.1. NCBI lineage: Eukaryota > Viridiplantae > Streptophyta > Magnoliopsida > Alismatales > Alismataceae > Alisma > Alisma plantago-aquatica. The sequence continues at coordinate 23,993,073 of OY856411.1, forward strand.
ACATGTTGCCTCTGCGGTATTGCCTAGATATCATGTGAGAACACCATATGGGCCAACCTGACTTGTCTCTCAATTGACCGAACTACCTGTGAGGACTGTATATTGATGTTGTTGAAGACAAACTGATTCCTCCACTTCCATAACAGATCTATAGTCATGGAAAACCCTATGGGCCTTTGAGCATTATTCCATTCTGCTTTCAGGTTCATGTTGAACTACGATATGTGTTCATTATGATTTTTGATGTCTACTTGGGATCTATTATTGATTAAGGACCAAATTCCTTTTGCAAAGATAAATCCTTCAACAAAAGGGAAGTAGTCTCTTTTTCATAATTACATTGTGGAAAGTGTGCCATACTCATGAATCTCCTTGAGTGGCATTTCACGTCAATCTTCAATCCACCATGCAACACTTTCCATAATATGAATTTGACCCTGTGAAGGATCTTGAGTTTCCATATGTGATTCCATAGACACAATATTGGCTTCGTAATGCATTTCAAAAGTCTTTTAAAGATCAATTTTTTGGTGAAAAGATCAAGGTTGTCACCCAGATAGACATGGCTATCTTTGCCTACATCCCTCTCAGGTGGAATCATGTCCAAAATGTTCTTCATAGTTTCCTCTTAGAACCACTACCTAATGAAGTCTTCATCCCACCTTGTGGCATTCATAATTGAGCTGGTTGTTAGGTCTTCCAACTCAGTAAGAATTGTGGGGTAAGGTAACAACCTGGGAGTAGTCGACACTTTCACCCAATTGTCCTTCTAAAATGAAGTAGTTTCTCCATTTAGGATGACTCTTCTGATAAAATGTTTCATGTTCTCCTTATGTGAAGCTATGAATTTCCATAACTTTGATCCTATGTGAAGGCCCCTATCCTTTAGGTGTTAATATTTGGTCATCATGGCTTTCTCCAGTGAACATTTCTTTGAGTACATACATCACTCATACTTTTGAACAAGAGAGCTTCATTCTAAACTCTAGCTGGTATAATGTCAAAACTCCCCTCATGTTAGGGGGCGATGAGCTTCTTTCAGGAAATAGGGATGGTCTTTGTTCGAGAAGAAGAAACCCCCTCCCAAAATCAAGTTCCTAATGATGGTATAAATTTGATCGCACACAACAATCAGGAGTAAAATTGTTTGCATGAGGTATGCTGGTACATATGTGAGGATAGATTTTGCAAGAGTGACCATTCCTGAAAGGACAAGGATTTGTTTGCCCAGGAAGAAATTCTGGCTTTATGAGTGTTTTCTTCCATATCATTTATGTTCACTATTAACTTTTCCCTTGTAATACAAAATTTTTATACAAATGCTTTTGAAATATTCTTTTATTTATTTGGCTTTTTTATTTTCCATGTTTGTAGTTTTTATTTTTTTAAACTTATAATATTACATGTCAAATGTGTTTCTTTTAAAGTTGTAGTTGAAATAGTCTCTATTTTTCTTTTTTTCCGATAATTTTATAATTTCTTCCTTGTATTCATATGTTATCTCTCTCACGTTCAATTTTTCTAGTTTGATTTAAAAACAATCTGGCCATTTATTTTTCTTTACCATTATCTCACTTTGATTTCTTCAGATAGAAGTAGTTGAAAGATACACAAACGTTTCCTTTCATTCCCTCCATATCCCATTACTTTTGTGTAATCAAGCAGCATGAACCTTTTCCCCTCCCTTTCCTTCTGCATCATTCCCCTCCTACCAAACAGTCTTTAAGAAAAATAGTATGTTTAGTAAAATAAAAATATAAAATTGAATATTTTTGTTTATCTTAGTAGACAAGTTACACAAAAAGAATATAGAATAATAATGACAAATGAATATGATATCATATGCAACTTGACTGATGGGATAGAAACAAATGAAGCACAACTTTGGTGTAGTTTTGACAACATATAAAGATTTTATAATTTTAAGTACCGTTTGGAAACTCATATCCAAATCGGATATGAGCTTGTCTTTTGTTAATTAATGAAGCAGTCTGATACGAAGCATGAGTTTAAATTGGAATGACAAGTCTGTGAGTCTAATTTTAGTCTCTCGACTCTATTTTTCTATTTTGACCTTTCTACATTTAGAAAGTTCAATCAGGATGGTTTCCCCATTCTAATAGTGATTATTGACACAACACTCTAACAAAAATAAAATTTAGAAAATTTGTATTTCCAAATAGGAATTCATCTAAAACCATACTGGAGTATCATTAAGTCAACCTAGACTTTTCAACCTTGATCCTCGTTTCCAATGGGGCCATAATAATATAGAAATAAGTGGTTCTTTGGATCTTTTTTCAAATTACAGCAGTAGTATGATTAAGTCAACCTAGACTTTTCAACCCTAATCCTCATTTCCAATGGGTCCATAATAATGTAGCAATAAGCGGTTCTTTGGATCGTTTTTTTCAAATCACAACAGTCTTGCATAAACTATGTTTAGATTTGGTATCTTGTAGTATTTATATAATTTCTAATAATTATTTTAACTTATATGTAATATCTAGAACCACATAATATTGAGCGATTGTGGAAACACACACACACCCAAATTAACTATTAATGTTTTGCATGTATTGATAATACATGGGAGAACTAAATTTTCCCCTTTTAGATTTAGTTGATCCTGAAATCAAGTACTATCTTTGTATAGTCTAGGATTTATAACTGATACCAAAATATTATAAAAAGTTAGCTTTATCCCGTATTAAATCAATCCAATTTATTGTTTGCATAGTAGGTTAGAAAATTGGACCAAAACTATCACATCACATTAATTTTGTGAGGCAAAATGGGGTTCGGAAGGTTATGTTCCTAGAGGATTGAGTTAGTTTAGATAATAGCAACAAAATTGAAAGGGATTCAATCTCTTTTCCGCCCTATTTTTCCCAAATGACATAGAAATTTTTGAGTTTGGTTTTATGCTTACTTGTATTTATGACAAACCCAAAAAAAATTGTTAGTTTTTACTCAGTTTGTTCCCTAATAAAAGTTTCTTGTTTCATAAGAACTAGTAAATCCACACATGTACATGCACCTACATAATCAAATTAGTTCATTTTTTGATAGATTTTAACTTTATTTGATAATGACTAATCAAATGTCAAGACAATGCAATGTGCCGAATTAATTCAAATTTATAATGATGTTTTTATAGTTGAGACTGATTTAATATGAAGGAATTTGAATTTTGGGAAAAGTTAAAATCTATCTACAGTTTAATGTGAGAATATTAACAAGTTTGATTTTATATATACTTGTTATATGGTAGAGAAATACAAAAGTCTTAATATTATGAATTAAGTGAAGGATTTTATACTTTAAATTTAATATTTTAAGGTCTTTGTCATAAGGCTTCCTTCTATGAATTGTGCCCACATCTTAATATGCTAGTGTTAGGTGTAAGCTCCTTTGTTTCCATCCTACTCTGGGTGCTAATGTGGTTAAAGAAATTTTGATGCCATGAAGCTGGTTACCAATACCCATGCTCACACAACCACCAAAAGAAATCAATTGCAAGAGACACATAGCAAGATATTAGAAGTTATTGTCTTACCTGATTATAGTTGATGATGGGAGAAGGAACTGGTTAAGGAAGAACATAGAAAGAAGAAAGAAGAAAAATAACGATGGTCTTATCTCTCTAGTTACATCACTATGTTCTCTATTATTGACCAACATTATATTTATCTACTCGCGCATTCTCCACAGTGGGGTGTTTTTTATGAGGCCTTTTAGTGTGATGGCGCACAAAGTTGGTATATTTGTATCTCTTCTTTTACTTTGCGTTCCTCAAATTTTGGGTCAAAATTTAAGATGAACTCTAAAAACTTTTAATTAGTGGATTTCTCCATTGAAGTTTGACTATTATTTTTCTCAAACATTGTGGATGGTCTCAAGTTGTTAGTTTAGGAACTAAACTGAATATCATAAGCATTTGGTTGTAAGTTTAACTATTCATCTTTAAATTATAGACTAATTAATGTCCCTCTCAGTCCTTTGGACTAGTATATTTAATCTAGTCAATAATCAAATGATCTTGTTTTAGTCTACTTTGTTACATTCATGTGTTTCTTGTTTGTAACAGTGGAAATATCTTTTTAATTCAATTACCCTTTCCCTTCATCAATGCACTCCATATTTAACCTCTGTTGGTGAGCATACATTGTTAACAACTACTTCTCTTACATATGAGTGTCATCACATATTCAGCTACACCCTAATGAGGATAATTACATTTCTAGCCCTCCATGATTATTTATATTACAAAAAATGCTAACCAATAGATGATTTTATGATAGATGTATAAGTGTATAGAGTAAGGTAGGAGGATTTGGTAGAAGCATTCATTTGACTATATTCTCTCTCTCTCTCTAGTCATTATGTCTAGTGACTTGAATTGTCAAAAGTGAAACTGAACTCATCTAGAAACAACAAGTAATTACACCATGTTTAAGAAAAACTAAGATAAACAGTTGGATTTAATCCTAAGGGGCTGCGTGAGCAATGTTTAATAAAAAACTTATGTTGTTTACAAGGAACATGAATTGAAGTAAACCACTTAGATGTAGTTTTATCATTGATGGTTCTCTCATTCAGTAAGTAATCAATTCTTACATAAAGACAATGAGGTTTGTTTTGTATATGGTGGGTCAAGACATGCCTTATGGTTATTGTTTTTACCAAAATATTGAATTCCTTAATTAGATCCATAAGAATAAAAGGTTCCAGAACAACTGCCAAAATGTAGATATCCATATTGATTTTACTTCTCAATCTAGTTGCTAAAGATATTCTAAATTTACCACAATACTTAGTTGATAATAGAATCAGTAAATTAGCAACACATCATCTTAATAATGATCCTAAATGATGAACACTTAATCTAAATGTAAACCAACAAAAAAATGGTCTCTTTTATGAAGACTTTCAAAGTAACTGAAGGAAATTTTCAGGAAGAGAACCATATTGGAAAAGAATGTAATTGAGTTTAATGATTAAAGATAATTATAGACTATTTCTTGGAAGATATAAAACAATTACTCCAACATGACCAAAACCTATGATTTTTTTTAAATAAGGTAGGAGTTCATCTTATTCATCCTACTCTCCTCATGTAGGTGAAATCATTCAAGGAAATAACAATTGCCACTTATACCCCACTATATTGATAACCACATTTAAAAAAAATCAACTTCCTATACATGTATACTACCGTCACATATCATCCTATGTATCTTCCCACTAAAAGTTGATATAAGGGATACCTCTCCTTTCTGGAATGATCACCCACTAATGGGAGTTGGTAGAAGCAAGGGTTTAGTACAAATCAGACCATTATCCATGTGACATTCCCTAATACCAAGCTCCCTAGGGGTTGCCTTTATCACCTTTAGAACCACTTGACCAATGATAACGAGATCCTCAAGCAAGGTGTTGATCTCTTGAATGAAGGTGTGCATCATTCATGGACCCACGGTGGTGCTCCATAAAATGTCATGCAAGTGAGGATTGTCCTCCTCAAAGATATATATGTTTAAATTTTTCTCATCTGCAACCTTCAAGTCAATTAAGCAACCATGGATATAAGTGGGAATATAATTAGATTCGTTCATCCAATGTCTGAAGGCTATCCTGTTAAAACCTCAACAATTCCTCACAATACCAACCACCCATCTTTTGTTGAAGTTGGTGGTGTCTACGTCTCTATCACTTGTAATGTTTAGTTTGAGATTCACTATGCCAAGAGTACTCCTTAGGATGAGGTCAAAGACTATGATTTTCATTCTCAATTCTTATATACCAGACGACCTCATCCAACTATAAATGTTTGGTTTCTCTATGTGGCAGAAAACTTTATTCAAGAGGGTTCTATATACGATGAAGCATATCTATGCCATAATTTTGACAATTCTTTTCATCAAGCCTTTGAATCTTCTCTTACATATCAACCTATAAAACATCCAAAAAAGCAGCATTGTCAATTCATTACAAATCCATCCTCTCAATGAATTTGGATAAGCATCATCACTTCAAAGGGCCTCAATGCTCCTAGGTGTTGTGTTTGTGTCATCAAAACTTACAATTGATTTATGTTATTTTCCATAAGTGGTACAACCTCTTGGCATGGTTTTCTTATAGGACATGACTTGGACAATCCTTTCCATACTAGAACTCATTCCCTTGAATGCATAAGAATTGTGTGATTCATTTTTGTCTAGAAATAAATAAAAAAATATTGAATGACCAATATCATTAAATGTAGACTCAAATTGAGCATTTAGTTTCCTCATCTCAACCTAGTTTGTCATATGAGAAAGATTGTGATTGATTGGTGTGCATCCTATGCGAAATGAAGTAGTATAGGAAAGTGTAACATTGTTATACGCATTTATTCAAGATTTATACTTATATTATGAGGCTTGAATGGATATCATTTGATATGCTAAATCGACTATTATGAAGGGAAACCATAAATTTTTGGATTTTATTATACTGAATGCACAAAATTTCTTCATTGCAAACTTCAATGATTTTTTATCGAATACTTTAAGTAAAAATATTAGAATAAGGTATATTAATTATTTCTAACCTTGGTATAGTTGCAGTGTTCATAAAGTGAGCTTGAAAGAAATTGTTCCTTGGTTTATATTTTAAGGGTCTACTTAGAATGTAAAACCATCCATATACTATATTATACACTAGTAATATTCTATCATATAAAATTATTAAGTTTCATCATTTGGTTTGATCATCAATTTATATATCATCTAAACTATTAGAATGTGAGTCAAAAATTCAAATATACACACACATACACACACACACACACACACACACACATATATATATATATATATATATATATATATATATATATATATATATATATATATATTTACATGCATACATACGTACATATAATCACCCCTATGGTTGCTCTGGGAATTTCTGTGGGATCTTCAGAGACCTTGTGGGCATGGCATCCATGTCCCCAACCACTTTGATTGGAGGTGTGCACCCCACACATTACCCCATCCAACAACCCAAACCCCATCCTGGACAACAACCAAAAACCATAAGAAGAGAAGGAGACAAGTAACCCTAACTTTACAGAACACCAAGGAGTGACAATGGCGACAGACCGTAGGAGGCTCTAGTCAAAGCTTCTGAAGAAGTAGGCGACACACAATGACAAGGAACTGGTGACATGATTAAACTGTGCGTAAAATGCAAGTGCACGTATTAATGTAATATAGGCCTTTGTGAGGGACGAGTCGAACTTAGGGAACGTAATTTTGTAGACTACTACTAACTACTTGCAATTAGCTAGACCGATTATAAAAGTTTGAGAGTTGTTTTGAAAAAGAAAATAAAAGCAAAAGAAAACAGAGCGATCAATTAAATGGTTGGTTTAATCAATTAAAATGGGATCTTTAGGATTGCGGTTTCACCACATATTCTCGTTGTACTGATTCCTACATAATTATCACAACTAGTCTCCTATCCTGGGTAGTGGCATGTGAATAGAATTGTTTGCTTCCACGATACAATTCACTATCTTAATTTAGATCGGTTCTACGTCAGTAGTAACCTATTCCCTAAATTAGACGCATGAAAAACATATCCCTAGGTTTCCACCATTAATCGTACATCGCCTTTTCCAAAGGATTTATAGGTTACTGTGATTATTGAGCCTTTTCAACCGTTAATTCTTCATTAAAAGCAATTAAAGGTATTAAATTACCATTATGGTGATCAAGAACAATGATAGAATTCAGAAAACAATATCATACCACGAATTTGAGAGACAAATTATGATTAACTATGCAAAAAGTGTCATACAATGATTAGCCGGGCTACTCCCGATCCTAAAGACAAAGGGGATTAGCCCCGCATGTTCATCTCAATGAGAAACACGATGAAAGGAGAAGAAAAAATAGGGGAAACGTGGATGGAGATGGTGTAACCCCTGAACAAAGGGGAACCGGACAATCCTCGGCACGGGATGGGCGTTCTGCAGCCTTCTGGCGGTAGAAAACTCTGTCTGTAACTTTGGAAATGTCTGAGGCATAGCTCTGGTTTCCGTTCCTCGTCCTCTCCTATTCCGAGACTTGTGAAGCGGATAATGACGTGATAGTATGGCTTGGGCCATCTTTTCTAGGTATCTGGATCACTTACGGCCGCCAAAATATGACAACCGTTTGATTTAGATCGGTCTGGGCAGTTTCCTAATTTGACGGCATCGATACCATCGACGAGTACCGACCCGTGTAGGGTATCGATGCTCCTTGATTTTCTAGCATTCTCTCTGATGGAAGCTCGATACCATCGACCAGACTGTCGATGGTATCGACTGGTTCTTCTCTTTCTCCGGCTGGTTGCTGTGGCCATGTCAATGGCATCAACGGCCGTCGATGGTATTGACGGCCTCAGATATGCAAATTCCCTGGAACAAAGAGAAGAACACCAATCAAATATGAGAAATTTGATCTATTATACAAAATAAGATAAAACATAGTAAATTTGATGCATAATGAGATTATAGGCTGAAGGAATGAATCATGCGATATTAACCATGAAAATGACCAATAAACGCATAAAACACATAGGAAACTAGGCTATAAAAGTGACTCAAAACCCTTGCATCAAACTCCCCTAAGCTTGAACTTTGCTCTTCCTCAAGCAGCAAAATTATTGAATATAATTGCAAAGGTCAACTAAAGAACATATTAGCATAAAAGACATCTTAGAATGATTCCCTCCTGCAAAGCACATACCGACCCTTACTGACCATGGGACGGTAACTACCCTTAAGGTGACAATAATCGTCCATGCGAGATGACCACCCAAAGACCAACAAACACTTATGAAATAAGGCAGTTGATTTAATAAATTCCTCTAGTTCAGGCTTGGTGCATCTTGTGATCTCTTATCTACGTTGCTTATATCCTAACTACCATCTACATGGAAGCAAATCTCCTTTTATGCAAGAATGAGGAGATAATCATGGGTGTCCTACCATTTTGAGAAATGGGTGGATGAAATGGGTGGATTTGCAAGAAGAGGAAGCACAATACAGTTGAACATACAAAAACAATATAAAATGACCTAAATGATGCATATGCGTATGGAAATGACCTAATGCCTACATTTTAGGTGGAATGATGCATGCTCTACTATTCCGTCTCAATGTGGGATGGAATGTATGCAAAACTACAACATGTGCTTATTCTTTTTAATATCCAGGTGAAACAAGTTCTTTTCTCCCTCTAATTTCTGCTTAATTTTTTTTTTCAAGCCCTTCTTCTTCTCCATTTTGACTAGAGAAACGTTTACAATATTTTTTTTTCAGGCTTATTTTACATAACTACCACAATTGGTGCATTACAATTCACTTCTCAGAGAGTATAGAATAAGTTCCCCACATTTTTTATTTTTCAAAATAAGTAAGAAACATAATGTCCTATATGCTCAAGAGTATGCAAAATGCAACTACATGAAAGTAATTATACAACTACAATGGCATGCACTCTAGAATGTGTGCATGTATGACTAGTCTACAAATCTCTTTTCATTTTTCATTTTTTATGCAAAATCTAGTTATAATGCAATCCTATCTAAATGGAATGCAATCAAAAGATGAAAACTGTAATGTGCTCCCAGTCCTTATGGTGGAGTTTGAATGAAATGAGGTGGATAGATCACAAGACTAATTGACAGAACCATTAGAAAAGATTATATGTCCCTCCTTATTGACATGTGTACCAATCAATCAACGAGTTTCTCTCTCTCACTTATGATTAAAGTGACGTTACCGTTTGGTCAGTTTAGGCTCAACATCCAATTCCATACACATTTCTTGAATCATCCGGATGTACAATTATGATCATATGTTTTAAAATTGACCTACCCAATTATTTTCATAAGTTATGTGATCAATTTGAAACAAGGAAAGCTTACAATTTCTTGAAAAATCTTTTAAATTAATGCTAAAATTTCAAATTTCCCCCATATGACAAACATAGTGATGGCATGCATTTATAGTAGACATCCACAAATTACACTAGATAGACTGTGGATCCTAGAATTCTATAAATAATACGCAATACTACAAAAAAACTAAGAAAAATACTAAACAAAAAGAAAATAAAAATAAAAAAAAACTAATATAGCAACTGTTCCATCTCCCCCGTAAGCTTGAATTTGACTATGGCCTCATAGTCAAGAACAACCTCAGAAGGTGGAATAGTGGTACCCTCTATTGTTGTGGTGGCAGAAATGGTGGGTACTGCTGGGTATGGGGGTTCCAATCTGGATATTGCCCCTAAAAGCTCGCATCATAAGGTGGCATGGGCAGTGGTTGTGGATATCTCCCGAAGTAACCTTGACTCCAGTAATGGTCATAGAAAGGTTGTTGTTGCTGCTCTATCCTCCCCAACCGGTCATGACCTGCTGCTGGTTGGCGAATAGCTGGCGTTCATTCTCAAAGATCGCCTGCTGATTTTCATATAGCCTATTCTACGTATCCTGGATCCCTACAAAAGTTGTCTAGTGGGACTGCTGCATGGTCTGTTGGGACTCCTGGATAGACTGGAGTATGGTATACATCCCCTGGATAGAATAGGGGTCATCTCCGTTGTGGGAGGGCTGTGGTGGTGGTGGTTGGGAAGATGAAGCTCCGGGGTAGAATCATGGATGCTTCCTTGGGGCTACTCGTGACCGAAGAGGTGTGAAAGCCTCCTCTTCCTCCTCATCATCGTTGCCTACACTGTCATTGTCTCCCGCGTCCTCTTCCTCCTCTGAGTCCTCAATGGCAATGATAGGCCACTGGAAGTGTTGGCCAGGATGGAGGTTAAAGACGGGGTCTGGCAGTACGCACTCCTGATACTCCTTGTTAATGTGGCAATGAGCATATACCACACCATCGCAGAGTGTAATAAGATTGGAGTGGTGGAAATGGGCCAGATTGACAGGGTTCTGGCTGATCAGTGGAGGGAGTGTGGATAGGTCTAGACCAAGGTAGATGTCTAGTGGCGTGAAAGGCCCCCCGAAGTGAATAGGGGCTCGTCTGGTGCTCCTCTTCACTGCCATCATGCACGTCAAAAAAAATGCACCCTAGTTAAGCTTTTCCCTCTTCAGAAGCTTGTAGAGGAAAAACAAGTTCGTCTCCTAGAACTTGCTCAGTGAAAGTTCGCCAACTGCGTAGAGGAAAAAATACACATCATACGGTGAAGAATCCGCACGGACGGGTGCTCGATGTCGGCGATGACTGCATTGTGGTAGCTAAGCTTCTTGCCTACTGACGCGGTCACCAACTGCGAGAACATCTCGTCATAGTCAGCCTGATTGTCCGGCCATCGATACTGCTCGGCCGAATGGCACCAGTTGTAGACTGAGTTGAACTATTCGAGCGTGATGGTATTTTTTGCAGTTGAAAATCTTGAAGGAGACTCAGCTCTTTATCCATTCACGGTTGGTGGCGATAATGTCATTGGGCATGACATAAATGTCGAGAGATTCCATGAACTCTACCACAAGTTCCTTGTATGTCGGCCACTCGCCAAAGAAAGGATGGCTCTCAACGTGATAGGGAACTCATTCCTCTGCATATGTCAACCTCACAACTTGGCCACGGAGGACATAGTTGAGGTTGTCCTCAAAGCCAAGGTCTTAGATCAGGGCCTGACTAACGTAACGGGTGGGCTCGATTGACCACTTCATTAACTAATCAAAGATCTTCTTCACGTCCGTCGAGGGATGTGCAATTCTCGGACGGGGAATGGAGCCTAGCGGTGCTGGTATGAATGTCTCGATCTCTAGTGGAGCAACGTGCGAAGAAGATGACACTCCATGCCTCACCATGATGAACAGAGAAAAGATAGAGAAAAGGATCTCAATGTAGGTCGGAGAAGATGATCTCCGCAGTCGATGACGAACTCGGGGAAGATGTGTAGCTCGCCAGATGCTCGGTGAATGTCTTCGTCTGCTCGTCAATGCTCAATGTTGAGGTAGAGGAAGAATACTCTAAAGGTGTGAATAGAAATGAAATACAACCCTTCCTTTTATAGCTGAGGTCGGCGCCCCTGGTACCCCATCGATACCATTGATAGGTTGTCGATGGTATCGACACCTGTAGCACAATCTGTTCCTTCACTGGAATCGACGGTCGTCGATTGCTGGATGTGGGGGCCCGGCTCGGTGACACGTCGATACTATCGACAAGGGTCGATGGTATCGACCCGTCCCACATATCGACCTCCAGATTTGGCGCACTTCGTTGATGGCGTATCGCGGATTGTTGATGTGTCACATCGATACCATTGACATAGCGTCGATGGCATCGACTTCTGTATGCATCCATTACCCTCGCAAGGCCTTGGCAGTGGATTCCCCTGAAGGTGTGTCGATACCATCAACATAGGGGTCGATGGCATCGACTTCAATGGCAAAGATTTGTCTGAAAATCTCCAGAGATATTGCGAGCATCGACCAGGGGGTCGATACTATCGACTTGCTCCAGAATTTGATTTGATTCTCCTGTTGGGTGGTCGATACTATGGATGAGGCCGTCGATAGTATCGACATAGCATATTTTCTGAAGCTGTCACTCTGCACCCTTGTCGCTACCATCGACACAAGGGTCGATGGTATCAACACCCTAAGTTGTCCTGTACACTTAACACAAATATCAGGGCATCATTTTTACACTAAAAACGAAATTAACCAAAACTACTGAAGTAAATGGAAATGAAATCTACCAATGGATGGGTTGCCTCCCAACAAGCACCCTACTTTAACATCTTAGGCTAGACACAATAATGTTGTTCATTCTTCCTTAACCGCCATGAGTTTAATTTAATGCACCTTCCTTGTGTAGTCCTCCCCATAATAGTGCTTCAATCTTTGACCATTTACTAAGAATGTTCTATCACCATCCTTAATCATGATAGCACCATGGGGTCGCACCTCCTCTACCACAAACGATCCACTCCAGTGGGATCACAATTTTCCAAGATGCCACTTTAACCTTGAATTGAACAAAAGCACCCTCTCACCCTTTTTGAACACTCGCAGCTGAATGTGGCGATCATGGATTTGCTTTGTCCACTCCTTATAGATCCTTGAGTTCTCATAGGCATCCATCCTTAGCTTGTCTAGCTCATTGAGCTCTAACATTCACTTTCTACCTGCCTCGTCCATGCTCAAATTCAATTTGCTTAGCGCCCAGTGTGCTTTGTGCTCCAATTCTACCGACAAATGGCAGGCCCGACCGTACACCAACCTAAAAGGCGTAGTGCCTATATGTGTTTTAAATGTAGTCATGTATACCCATAGTGCATCTGGTAGCAACACACTCCAATTCTTCCTTGACGAGGTCACTGTGCACTCTGGGATTTTCTTAATCTCTCTGTTCGACACTTCCACCTGACCTTGTGTTTGTGGGTGATACGGGGTACATACATTGTGCTTGACCCCGTATTTGCTCGATAATGCAGCGAATTTCCGATTCATGAAGTGGGTGCCCCACCACTAATGATCATCCATGGCACACCAAACCTACAGAAAATATGATCCTTCACAAACCTCCACACTACTGCAACGTCATTAGTCCTTGTAGGTATTGCCTCTACCCACTTCGATACATAATCGATAGCAAGAAAGATATATAAATTAGAATTAGAGGATACAAAGGGTCCCATGAAGTCAATACCCCACAAATAAAATACCTCAACTTCTTGAAATAAATTGAGGGGCATCTCTTGCCATTTTGAGATATTACCTACCCTTTGACAGGAATCACACCACCTCACATAGTCATAGGCGTCTCTGAAAAGTGTAGGCCAGTAAAGGCCACTCTCTAGCACCTTGGCCACCATCCTTGCACTCACATGATGACCGCCAATGGGTAGTGTATGGCAATGACTAAGCACACTATCATATTCATTTTCCGCTATACACCTACGCAAGATTCCATCAATGCATTGTCTCAACAAAATAGGGTCATCCCAAAAATAATATCTCAATGAATGGAAAAACCTTTTTTTCTCTTGATAAGTCCAATTATCCAGGATTTCCTTACATGCAAGGTAATTGACAATATGCGAAAACCAAGGATCCGTAGATTGAATTGAAAGAATTTGCTCATCCGGAAATGTCTCGGCAATGGGTATGTTAATATCCCTCTCATTAATCAGCTCTAACCGAGATAAGTGGTCCGCAACTACATTTTCAATGCCGACCTTATCCTTGATTTCAATGTCGAATTCTTGCAATAATAAGATCCACCTAATCAATCTAGGATTAACATCTTTCTTCCCCGTTAAATATTTTATGGCGGCATGATCAGTCCACACCACAACCATAGAACCCACTAAATATTGCCTAAATTTTTAGAAGGCGAAAACCATAGCAAGCAATTCTTTCTCTATAGTGGTGTAATTTAGTTAAGCATCATTTAAAGTTTTAGACGCATAAAAAATTATTGTAGGTTTGTTCTCAAGACGCTACCCAAGAACAACCCCTATGGAAAAATTTGATGTGTCACACATAAGTTCAAAGGGCTTAGTCCAATCCGGCGTTTGAACAACTAGCGTAGAAATCAATGTTTCCTTAAGTACCTCAAAAGCATGCAAACATTTATTGTTAAATTAAAAAACTGCATCTTTCTCAAGCAATTCCGATAGAGGCTTAGATATTATCATGAAGTCCTTGATAAATCGGCGATAAAACCCTGCGTGACCAAGAAAAATCCGCACCCCTTTCACCGTATTCGGTGGAGGTAGTTTGGAAATAACCTCAATATTTACTGGATCCACCTCCAGTCCCTTGCAGGACACCTTGTGTCCTAGCATTATGCCTTCATTTACCATCATATGACACTTTTCCCAATTGAGGACTAAATGTGTGTCCTCACATCTCTGCAACACTTTATCAAGATTTTGCAAACATTTGTCAAATGACGCACCGTAGATGGAAAAGTCGTCCATAAAAACCTCTAAACAGCGCTCCACCATATAAGAGAAAATAGCAAGCATGCATCGCTGAAAAGTGGCCGGGGTGTTGCACAAACCAAAAGGGATGTGGAGGTAAGCGAAAGTTCTGTAAGGACAAGTGAAGGTTGACTTCTCTTGATCCTTATGATCAATGGAAATCTGATTATAGCTAGAATAGCCGTCTAAAATGCATTAATGAGAGCGGCCAGCCAATCGCTCTAAACTTTGATCAATGAATGGGAGAGGAAAATGGTCTTTCAAAGTAGTGGAGTTCAGACGGCGGTAATCAATACAAACACACCACTCGATTACCAACCGGGTGGTGACCGGTTCATTCAACATATTTTGAGTGACAATGATTCCCCCTTTTCTAGGGCTGCCTATGTGGGGCTTACCCATGTCAAATCTGAAATAGCATAAATGATGCATGCCGTAAGAAGCTTGATCACCTCCTTCTTGACGACCTCCATCATGCTAGGATTGAGTCAATGCTGCGGCTGAATCACTGGCTTGGCTCCTTCCACAAGCTAGATCTTGTGCTAGCATAAAGTAGGGGAGATCCCCTTGATGTCAGAAATGGACCGCCCAAATGCACCACGGTGGTTCTTCAACACAATCATCATCTGTGCTTCCTCATCGACACTCAGATATGCTGATATGATCATCGTAAGCTTCTCATTATTCACTAAGAAGGGGGGGGGTAGGAATAATAAGAATCAAAGTCTAGGTTGGTTGGTTCTTCTTTGGTTTGTTTGATTTGAAAGCCAAGGAAGAAAGTCAACTCACCCATCATGCTCATTTCAAACTCACTCTGCATAAGAGAACTAAACTCCTTGCAAAGATCATGATCAATCCTACCAAAAATGATGTCATCAACATAAATTTAAATTATAAGAAAATGGTTAGAAGTGTGCTTTTGGAACAAGGTAGAATCAACTTTTCCCATGACATACCCGTTATCTAACAAAAAGTTATTTAATTTCTCATACTAAGCTTGAGGTGCTTGTTAGAGTCCATAGAGAGATTTTTGCAACAAATAAACATGATTGGGTAACTTGTCATTTTCAAAGCCTGGAGGTTGAGCAACAAACACTTCCTCCTCGATTGTACCATTCAAAAACACACTATTAACGTCCATTTGATATAATAAGAAATTTTTGTAACTAGCAAAGGCAAGTAACATACGAATAGATTCTAATCTAGCAACAGGAGCATAAATTTCATCAAAGTCAATACATTCCTATTGGTTGTAACCTTGTGTTACTAACCTTGCTTTGTTTCTTACCACTTTTCCTAGCTTGTTGCGGTAGACCCATTTTATTTCTATAAATTCAATTAGGCTGGCCACCTTACTAGGAATTTGGATCGCAGAACGAGCAATGAATCCCCAACGACAAAGGAACAACCCCGGGGTGGGGCATTTTATTGTCGCAGAGCAAGCCTCGGGACAAGGTATGCATCCACAAACCATCTTTCCTATTATAAAGACGTTGATGCGATTCCTTTTGTTCTGGGTTTTGGGGAGAAAATTTTTGTTTCCGCACGGTAGCATCCGGACCAGGATTGAACAATGCTTTAAGTGGGGGGGCAGCAACTTAAGTTCCAACTCAGGTGGGCTGACCAAAGAAGATTGAATCAGTGGTGGAAGCGGTCCCAGATCTAAATAGTGCTTGGTGTAATAGCAAGGAAGCACTTGGAGCATCTTTACACACTCTAGTAATAAGTTGCTTCTCATCTAATCTTCCATTAAGTTGAAAAAACATGCCTTAAGGGGAAGTTGCGAGTATGAGTCAAACATAGAGACTACTACAGCCTCATCCTCAGTAGGCGGTGAACTTCTTCTTCTTTATTGTCGGGATAACCCACTTATTTCACAAGAGAAATTACCTTCGTCTCCTCCATGATGTCCACAACAATTGTTCCCTTATCTACCTTCATCATGACGTGAGCCATATCAAGAAATGGCTTCCCTAGACAAAGTGAGATGTGGTGCTCAATGTGCTTTATTTTATGACATTGTTCATTTGCTTGTGACTACTTTAGATTTGGTGGCATGGATTTCAAATCTTTCATCGGCTATACCCATTGTCAACCGACCTCTACCCATCTCCAGTATCATGTCGGAAGTGGCTTGAAAGGGTCTTCCCAAAAGTAACTCATTCCCTAGTTTATCTTGCATCTCCATAACAACAAAATCAGCTGGGAGCACAAACCTGTCAACCTTTACTAAGACATCCTCGCAAATACCATACGACCTCACCACAGAATTATCTGCCAGTTGAATTGTCATATTGCTCTGTCGAGATTCTTTTAGCCCAAGCATTTTGAATGTAGAGAGGGGCATCAAGTTGATACTTTCCCCAGAATCACATAGTGCCTCACCATATTTTACTTTTACAATATAGTAGGAGATGTTGAAGTTTCCCAGATCTTGTCTCTTTGGTGGTAGTTTACCCATAATGAAGGTGCTGACCTACTCCTTAAGCACTACCACCTCTGTATCAGGTATCTTCCTCTTTTTGGTAATTATGTATTTCAAGAATTTACCATACAAGGGTATCTTCTCAATCACCTCCAACAAAAGAATATTAACAGAAAGTTTTCTAAAACTATCCCAAAATTTCTTGAACTGTGCATCCATTTTCTTGGCCTTGAGACTGTTGGGGTAAGGGACTGGGATGATATGTGCCCTCTGATGTGGTGGCACATATGGCATCATATTATCCTTCTCCTTCTCTGCAATAGGTTCCTCTGTGGTCTTCCCTCCTTCATCTTCAACTGTCTCTACCACTTCAGTATCCTCTGCGGTCTCACATTGATCTTTTGGCTGTGGGGTGCTCGATTCATCAGCCATAGGGTTTAAAAGTTTCTTTCCACTCCTCAGTAGAATGGCTTTAGCCTCGTGGTTCCCTCCTGGAACATTTGTATTTCTTAGAAAACCTTGCACTGTGGGCTTCTTCAGACTTGCTATTTCAATTTCCATCTATTCTATAGATGTCTCAAGAATCCTCATCTGAGCCCCATGACTTTGTAAAGTTTTCCCAAACTGATTCATAAATTCTCCTTGTTGCTTGATTTGTTGGCCAAACGTGCTCATTATCTCTTGATTCTGCTTTATCACCTGATTGAGCAACTCATTGCTCTTTTCCTCTGTTGTGGGCTGTGGCTTAGCATTAGGATCATGCAGGAAATTATTTAGATCCTTCCATGATAACTTTTTGTCCTTCCTCCAAGAATAGTCATTATTTTTGTACCCTATTGCTGGCGCATGAATTTCACTTGTGCCTCGTCATCATATCCTCCATATTCTTTTGCTAGAAGTCTATTCACAATCAAGTCCATCTTGTCATTCAGTTCTTTGATAGCTTTTACATCCCCTACAGCTCTAATTTGTTCCGGTGCATCTCTCTCACCCCAGGACTATTTCTTAGCCATGTTCTTCAAGATCTCCCAACACCTTGTGTTTGTGTTGTTCAAGAAGAAACCTGAGCCTACTGAATCTAAGTTGTTTCCGTCATGCTCATTGAGAGCAAAGTAGAAAATTTTTTACTTGTTTTTCCTTGTCCAGCCTATGATGTGGGCACCTCCTCAACATTAACTGGAAGCGTTCCCACATCTCAGAATAGGTTTCTCCCACCTTTTGGCTGAAATTGTGAATTTCCCTCACTATGTCATTGGTCTTCTCAGGTGGAAAAAATCGCTCGAAAAAGACCTCAATCATTTGATCCCAAGTCTCAACGATTTCATCATCAAGGTTGTGCAGCCATTCTCATGCATTTCCTATAAGAGAGCTGGGAAATAACTTCAAGTAGAGTGCCTCCTATGGAAACCTGTCAATCTTTATCATGTCAAAGTTTTCCAAAAAAAGTGCTAATGTGAGCAACAAGATCTTCAATCTTCAACTTGTGAAATGCTTGAGATTTGACTAGGTTTATCAATGCCAGATCAATTTTGAATGTGGGAATGTTGATTGCCTGCCTCTTGATCGACCCCTTTGATGCTGATGAGGAAGAAGCCTTGATATTCTCCCATATTGTCTTTTCTTCAGCCATTTCTTCAGGTTCATGTTCAAATTCCTCAGGTGGTGGATTAGTCAACTCAACTCCTTCACCTACTGGTGGAATTACTAGTAATTCTGCGTAGTCTGTGCTACGTGTCTTTACCATCAACTCGCACATGAAAAGATGGAAATTATTTCAGTATAGTGCTTAAAATGAATAAGTAATTAAAAGATGTGAAATTAAATTTAAAATTTTAATAATTATATGAAAAAGTGGCCTAGTGTGGCCACTCGCAACACTCATAGTGTCAAAAATTACCGTTCACCGACAATGGCGCCAAAAACTTGACATGATTAAATTGTGCGTAAAATGGAAGTGCACGCGTCAATGTAATATAGGCCTTTGTGAGGCCCAAGTCGAACTCAGGGAACGTAATTTTGGTAAACTACTACTAACTATTTGCAATCAGCTGGACCGATTATAAGAGTTTGAGAGTTGTTTTGAAAAAGAAAATAAAAACAAAAGAAAACAGCACAATCAATTAAATGGTTGGTTTAATCAATTAAAATGGGATCTTTAGGATTGCGGTTTCACCACGGATTCTCATTGTACTAATTCCTACATAATTATCACAACTCATCTCCTATCATGGGTAGTGGCCTATGAATAGAATTGTTAGCTTCCACGATACAATTCACTATCTTAATTTAGATCGTTTCCACGTCAGTAGTAACCTATACCCTAAATTATATGCATGAAAAACATATCCCTAGGTTTCCACCATTAACCGTACATCGCCTTTTCCAAAGGATTTATAGGTTAATGTGATTATTGCATCTTTTCAACCATTAATTCTTCGTCAAAAGCAATTAAAGTTATTAAATTACAATTATGGTGATCAAGCACAATGATAGAATTGAGAAAACAATATCATACCACAGATTTGAGAGAAATTATGATTAACTATGCAAAAAGTGTCATACAACGATTATCCGGGCTACTCCCGATCCTAAAGATAAAGGGGTTTAGCCCCGCATGTTCATCTCAATGAGAAACACGATGAAAGGAGAAGAAAACATAGGGGAAACATGGATGGAGATGGTGTAACCCCTGAACGAAAGAGAACCAGATGATCGTCGATGCATGATGGGCGTTCTGCAACCTTCCAGTGGTATAAAACTCTGTCTGTAGCTCTGGAAACATCTGGGGCATAGCTCTGGTCTCCGTTCTTCATCCTCTCCTCTTCCGAGACTTGTGTAGCGGCTAATGACATGATAGTACGGCTTGGGCCATCTTTTCTAGGTATCAGGATCACTTACGGTCGCCAAAACATCACGACCATTCGATTTAGATCGATCTAGGAGGTTTTCTGATCTGACGACGTCGATACCATCGATGGTGGGTCGATGGTATCGACCCATGTAGGGTATCAACGCTCCTTGATTTTCTGGCATTCTCTCTGATGGCAGCTCGATACCATCAACCCGACTGTCGACGGTATCGACTGGTTCTACTCTTTCTCTGGATGGTTGTTGTGGCCATGTCGATGGCATCGACGGTCATCGATGGTATCGACGGCCTCAGATATGCAAATTCCCTGGAACAAAGAGAAGAACACCAATCAAATATGAGAAATTTGATCTTTTATAAAAAAATAAGATAAAACAAAGTAAATTTGATGCATAATGAGATTATAGGCTGAAGGAAATGAATCATGCGATATAAACCATGAAAATGACCAATAAACGCATAAAACACATAGGAAACTAGCCTATAAAAGAGACTCAAAACCCTTGCATCAACTGGTCTTCCCAGAGCCGATTGAAAAGGATGGCATGATCCACGTTGAACTGGAAGCAGACGAGTTTATGAAGATCATGAACGTCTAGGAATACACTGTCCTAGTGTATGTCTTAGTTAAGAGGCCTTTCTTCCCACACCTGCAAGCGTGGATTTGACAGAAGTGGAGACCAAAGGGAAGTTTCAAGTTGCTATCACAGGAGAATGAAATCTTCCTGGTGAGGTTTTCCAATTTTGGAGATAAAGTGGCAGTACTGGAGCTAGGGTCATGGTGTTTTGATTCTCAATTAGTACCACTATGAAGATGAATTGAAGAAACATGTGTTCTCAACCATCCCTTCTTAGATCACAGTTCACTCTTTTATAGGATGTGGGCAAGGAGGTCGTTAAGTACCATAGCAAGAACAGTGAGAAAGGTTCTACATATCAATGATAGATCTCTCGATGGAGAAGAAATAAGAGTCCTAGTGGAACTGCCTATGGACTGCCTGAGTCTGAATAAAGTATGGCTTAACATCAAAGGGGTGGATTTAATACTGGTACAAGTTGTTTCCGACTATGTTCTACCCAAGTGCAGGTTTTGTTGTGCGTTCGGCCACACTAATGATCACCGTGACAGGAAGAAGGAGACAACTAATGAGAGTAAGGTGACCGATAAGGCAAACAATCAAGTATGGAAGGTGAACTCCACTGACATGGAACCACCAAAGAAGTAGGTGGAGATAGAGAAGGAAAGAGTAGGAAAGATAAACACTTAGAAGGAGATGTACATGAAGATTAATCAGATGGATTATAACAAAGAAACTGAGAACATTGGTGAGGCATCATCTAGCAGCACCCGAATATAGGAGGTGGGACAGATGCAACTCCAAACAAACATCAGGAGGATGGATAATTCATTCCCTCAACACAAAGGAGGAGCATCAAGAAGATGGGGATTCCAACAAGCAAGGGAGTGAGTTTTATTCTTGACACCTCCAGTAGCTTTGAAGCTTTGAGTAACTCAGTGAAGGAAGTGGAAGAATTGTCCAAACAAGGAGAAAGGTGGGATGGTAAGAAGAGAAGTGTAAAAGCCCCTTCAAGGTGAACAAGGTCTCACAAAAACCATTGATATGTCCATGTTTTTGTGGAATATCAAGAGGGTGTGTGATAGGAATAAAAAGAAGGAGATCCAAGATTAGATACATTTCACTGTAGGGTTGGGAGCATGTATCTAATGTGGAGTGTGCAGATGTGTCCAACGTCTATTTGGAATGAAAATCAAATGCATGGCTGGTGTCAGTGGTTCAGATGTCAAACCAGCAAGTCACAATTGAATGTAGGAATAATGGGGGTTTGCATATATGGGTAATAGTTGTATATAGCCACAATGATGTAGGTTACATACACGATCAATGGCAAGACCTGGTTTCTCTATCCAGAGTCAAGTTACCGTCGCTCGTGATTGGGGAATTCAATAGTGTTTGCCTACATGTGGAAAAATAGGAAAAAGGTCAGCGTCAAATGTGGAGATAGATGCTTTCAACCACTCCGTAGACAAGGCTAGACTGTTTGAGTTACAAATGATCAGGGGAGATATCTTTACATAAAATAATGAGATTGAAATAGAGGACAGAATAGCAAGCAAGTTGGATAGAGAATGTGTATGAATGGCTGAAATATTTCCTAATGTGCAGGTAAAAGCAGGCATATCTAAAGTAAGTGATCATGCTCCTATTTCAATGCAAATTGCAAAAAAGAAACAAAAGAGGAAACATTTTATATTCTTAAACAATTGGGATGAATGGAAAAGTTTCAATGATGTCATCAATGATAGATGGAACACACATGTGATAGGGAATCTAATGTATTTCTTTCCAAAGAAACTGACAAATACAAAACTTGCAGACAAAAAATGGGCCAAAAGTGAAGTGAATATCCCAAATATGTTGAAAAATACCAAAAGAGAATGCAAATAGGTCTGAGAAAAGTTGTTGCTTGACCCACTCAATGAAGAACTAATAAAGAAAAATAGAGAGCTGAAGAGGATGGTGGAGGAACTAATGAATGTAGAGGAAAAATTCTATTAGCAAATAAGTAGGGAGAAGTGGATGGAGGATGGTGACATGAACACCAAACTCCATCACACAACAGTCAAAAGGAGAGAGTCTGATAATAATATTTTCAAGCTTATTGACACAAAAGGTAATGTTCTCAATAAACAAAAAGACCTATATGAGAAAGCCATATAGTTCTATTATTCTCTTTACAATAAGGAGTTTTCTGACGATCTGGAGGAGGAGGAGGAGATGCAATGGAAATTTAAACTCACAAGTACTCATAACAACATTGTTACAAAAGCCACTAATGAACATGAAGTCCAAGAAGCAATTTAGATTATTGGTAGCAACAAATCCTCTGGTTCAGATGGGTTTAATGCTTTCTTATACAAAAACACATGGAATATCATCAAGGAGGACATGGTTGCATATGTTAGTTTGTTCTTGGAAGGAGGTAATATCATTAGGCAGTCAATCACTCATTTCTGGTTCTCATTCCTAAAAAAAGTGAAAAATTCTATTGTTTATTTTAGACCTTTGCTTGTTGCTCTATATAATATAAAATCATTGCAATGATTATGGTTGTTAGATTGAAGCTGGTACTTTCTATCTTATATCTTCGAATTAAGGAGCTTTTGTGTCAGGATGGAGTATTAGAGACTACGTTTATTGGCTGGAGAGTTCCAGTTGGACTATAATGTAATGAAAGGGAGTAGGAAAGCATGTCTAGAGCTCGATGTCTCTAAATCATATGATAGTGCTAGATGGAAAATGCTTTGGTGGATCATGAAGCAAATGGGTTGAAATGACTAGTGGATAGGTTGGATGAAACAATGTGTAGGGACTGCAAGCTTCTCTATCCTAGTAAATGGTACTTCAATATGTATGTTCAAAGGATGTACCAGATAATGTCAAGGAGATCAGTTATCTCCCCTTCTCTTTAATATTTTCAAGGAGTACATCACATAGAAGTTGAAAGATGCGGAAAGGAAGAAGGAGATAAATTATTACACAGTACATGGTACAAAAGTGATGAACCACTTGATATTTGCAGATGATGTGTTTGTCTTTGTGGAAGCCAAACAAAACATGTTGGGTATGTTGTAGATGCTACTTAGGAAATGTGGAGAGCAAACAAGGTTGTGTATAAATGCAAGAAAGAATCACATTTCCTATCCAAAAACTACCATCAGACGAAGGATAGATTAAAGGAGTCAATGTGAGTTGAGATGAGGAAGCTTCCCATAAAATACCTTAAGTTTCCATTGACTGGAGGTAATCTACAAGTCAATGATTTTGCTAATTGCATTGACAGATTAGAGGAAATGATCAACAAGTGGCCAACTTAGAAAACATCTATGGCGGGGAGAGCTACATTTGTGAAGGCTGCTATTGAGAGTCTTATTATCTTCTAGGTACAACAAGGAGAGATCCTCAGGCTGATCCTTGATAGAATAGAGATAAAGATGGCAAACTTTTTACGGAAAAGTGTGTACCACCCGATGAGATATGCAAGAATGGCGCTTCTAAAAGATGAAGGCGGGTTAGATATGAAAACATTGAGAGACATAGCGAACTGGGGAAAAACTGAAAAGAATAATTGCATATCAAAAAGGTTCCTCGACATGGTGGAAATGGATGAGGGAGAGATACCCAAAAGGACTAGACTTTAAATAAAGGACAAGAGAGGGTTAATGACACACTATGAATGTGATGACGGAGGTATGGCAACAAGTGAGACACATGTTTTACCTTCATGAGGACGGAGACTCAAAGACACAAATATTGACCTCTGAGAAGTGATGAGATCAAGAGCTACAATAGACAAGAAAATGGAACATGTATGGACTGGCACACATGCACCAAAATGAAGTATGTGTGTCTATACAATTTTACACAATGCACTATCTACCCTAAGATAAGATGCATAGATGGAATCATGAAGTTTCTACTTTTTGTATGCTATTCAAAGAGGAGGAAGAGTCCCACACCCACTTGGCAGGATGCTACAAATTCATAAAGGAAGTCTGGAAGGTTATTTGTGATGATTTCAGATTGTAAATAAAGATGAAACAAGAGACAAGGAGAATGTTATCAAGTTGTAGGAAAGATAACAAGAAGAGGATCTTGTGTGCTAATGTATGCTACCATATTTGGGAGGAGGGGAATGCTATAATACATGGTGGTACATCCACTAATGCAAAGAGTATAGCTGTAAAAATTTGTAAATGTGTTAAGCACAAGCTACATGTTAGATAGAATAGTGTGTTGCTCTCTACCTTAATGTATGGTGTTGGGCTATATGTAACTCTTTCCCTCCTATAATTTTAAGAGGAATTTGGAATATATTTACCTAAATTCTGATACATACATATATTTACATACATATATATGAGTGTATATATATATATGTATATATACACACACACACATATATATATATATACATATATGTATATATACATATATGTATATATATATGTATATACACACACACACATATATATACATATATATATACATATATATATATACATATATATATATATATATAATGGAAGAAGTGTGTTGTTATAGAATTGTTAATAGGAATTACATCACCCCTTTGATTTATTGATTTCTCCTTGAGACTAGTACAATTTATTTTCTATTTGGCTAGTTTCCAACACCCTTAGGGAGTTCACAAGGATTACAAGTTTGACTTTCAGGGGACTCCCATTAGGAGTTCTTTTATAGGTAATGGTGTAGATATGAGTAGGTATGCATGCTTCTAGGGATAGATCCTTTCTATGGAAATCGTGAAACCCAAACCTATCATAATGATTAATCATGTCACTTGAATGGGGTTACACCTATACTTAAACATCCTTTAAGGAAAAACCAAAAGAAACACAATTCAGACAATCACATGATCTTTATGAAGAAATGGATGAGACTTCTCTACACTGCACTGTGGTGTGCATGGGTGGCCATAGCAGTTACGACCAAAAAATATTTGGACCTCACAATAGGGGTGGCTGAGGTGATTGTGGTTGCATGGAGGCAGACAAAAATGATAAGGAAACAACTCTGGATAATTATTTACACATGATTATGATGGATGAGGATGATCTCACAATTGAAATAGTCAATGTTGATTTGGTGTGAATCTCTATGGATACCGGAGTCGGGACTCGATTTCTTCCAACCATCCTGCTTTCAATAATACTCGATTCTCTTGGGGAAGGAAAAATAGAATCCCCGCTCCATAAATTTGGCTTACATCTTCATTATGAGGGAATGCGAGGCCAACATACATATTTATCATAATCTGAGGAACCTCTAGATTTATAATCATAAAAATGAATAACAAATGTAGGGTTATGGAGAATCCATGATCAATTGGCTTTCTCATCTGAAATAACTCTAACAATTATGCAGGTTCCATGATCTATGAATGATGCAACTACTTGTGGTTCATGTCAAACTCCTAACCCTTTTTAGATGAAAATAATGCAGAATCTATTCACCCTGATGATGTACCCTTTGTTGGTGATCATGGATTCACTAAAGTTTATATTCCACCAGAAGTCTACTCCATATTGCACAAGCTATTGCATAAGACAATTATCATTAAACTTCTGGAAAAAATCATTAGGTATATGAATATTCATGAAAGGATCAAACTTCTATGAAAACCCATTGCAACATGGGGATGTATGAATTAAGTATGAATAATTATGTTGTTCAATTAACTTGTCAAGCAAATTACTTCATTTTGTTAACCCGAGGATAATGAGCGATCTTTGGTTGCCCCCTCTTTGTTACATAGTGGAATGATCACTTTATCCTGTTCATAGTTTACCTCTGCTTGGGATGACTTGGACAAGGATCATTGATCATCCACTATATCGGTACAAACTAGTCATATTTGATTGGATAAGTCAAGTTTTTGGAAAGTTACTCAAAGTCACTAAATTTACAACCAATCACACAAAGTAGGTTTGCCCGCATTCATTGAATTTGACACATCGATGCCTGAGAGCATTGTAATTCTAATCAATACTATGTTATACAAGTTTGAACATGGGTCTATCCCGCCAATATGTTCCCAATGTGGACTCATGGGGCACAATCTTATAGATTTCCCGTATATACACAAAAATCAGGAAGTGTCTCAAGATAGAAAAGCTTAATATTTGACCAAAATAGTTTTGGTTGAAGAAGATTAAAGATGGGAAATTTCTTGTGGGAAGAACATCATAACAAGAAGATGAATTTGTAATATAGTGGCATCACATACTACAATGAAAAGATAATTAATTACCTAGTTCTAATAAATTGAAAGAATTAAATGTACCAAAATATATGGATGAAGGACAAGGTCTTACATTGGGAGGGACTAATCAACTAGGTCCATTTCAATATTAGTCATGGCATGTGAAGATCTAGACAAAAGAAGGAAACAAACTTCACAAAAAAAACTCATTTGAAAGAAAAAATATTATTGATTCTAGTACTCTGGTTAATAAGGCATCTAAAGCCATAGAGGTTACCTAGCATGATGTCACACTTAAGGAAGCAATACATGCAAGTCAAATATCACCACCACTCATGAGAGTGCCTGTTCACCATGGTCACTTAGAAGTTGATCCTTTGGGTAATGAAATTATAGCTCACTTGTACACCATAGAGCCTATCTCAATTCCAACCCTAGGTTGTGGTTTACCTATTCCAACAAACTCACATGCTAACAAAATTGAGAGATAGGTACGGAGTACAACCACCAAGAAGAAGGCATGTTATTAATTAACTCACAACTAGGCTAAAAGATTGTGGTTATTGTTGAAGAGGAGGAATTTCAAGATGATCCACCCAACGAAGTGCAATGTTAAGCATGCTTAGTTAGAATGTTTGTGTAATTTCCCACGATGCCATAGTGAATTTTGTTATTGATCATGTCAGAAGATTATACCCTAATATCCTAGACTTACAGAAACCCATGATTTCTTCTAATAAAGAAGATGAAACAATCCAACCCGTAGCCTACTCGGATTCACATAAAATTGAAGATTGTGGATTTTCAAGGAATTTGGCTTCTCTAGAAATTGGATTTTGTTCTATAACACTCTTGGAAAGCCATCATCAATTTCTTCATTACAAAGATAATGAAAGTTGCTTCCTTACTATTATATATGCACATCCTAATCCCCAGTTGCGTGAGTTATTTTGGAAACCCTTCCCTCGACTAAATGTCACTATCCAATGTCCCTAGCTAGTGTGCAACAACTCTAATTTTTATTGTTATCTTCTAAAAAAGAGGCAATAATAGGTTCAACTTTAGAGAATCAGAACTTTTTCAAGAAACTTTAGTAGATGTCGATCTTACTGATCTTGGATTCAGTGGTTTTCGTTTCACCTACAAGCATTATATTCTACATGAGCAGTAGATCATTTTTTGTCTAACTCATATCAGACCTAATAGGGGTATATATAGTCCATACTTCATCTACCCATGCTTCTATGTTCATATCACAATCATATTGTTCTAAAATTTTAACAGTTTCATCGACCGACACCAACTCTTTTGGGCTAAATTTTCATAGTATTTAAATGAAGCTTGCTATAACATGTTGCAAGCTAACTAGCTGCAACATCTAAATGTTGTACATGTAATTCAATATACACATATATGCTAGTACAGTGGGATCACGATTCCAACAAAAATAAGTATATTATAAAGACACAACTTCTTAATTGACTTGCATCTACACAACAACTATTGGTTTCTAATTATTTTAAACAACTTGAATCACTTTCTACCAATACCAAAAGCAATAAGATGTCCTACTCATTATAAAATTGACTAATCTTCTACAAAATTTGAATATCAATTGGCTTACATATGGGGAATTGAACATTAAATTTTACCGTACTATTATCAAGAGTCGATGTCAGAAGAACAAAATTTAATGTTTGTAAGATGTAATCGACACTGCAATACTGGTAACTTTTAGATCCAATAATGGGTGCAGAACCCCATTTCGTGGCTATGTTCATATCAAACATCATATATTCCCAACAATCCACATATCTTATACCCACAAAATTACTTCCCTCACCTCATCTCAGTCATTAAGACCCCGGTCTATTCCCAATGCATCTGAGATAAATTCTACTTGAAAACTAATGGCTCTGAATAAGTCAACATGACCATATGGTATATCTTTTAACCTTTTGCTTCACCATTGAAATGTTGTGTCTAGTTTGATAATCACTATGGTCTAAGATGCATTTCTGGGCCATCCTATTTAGACTTAATAATGTCATGCTTCATTTATTCTGATTCCAAATGTTAAAGATATCATGTTCCTAATTGCAATCTAACTGGAAAATGTGAGTCTAAAATTGATTTTCAAAATTCTCAAATTGTTATATATCTTGGAGTCAAAACAACTTTATTCTAGGGTGTCATATAACAATTAATAACATACATGTATAAGAAATCATACACAACATGATACACACACTACTACAGAAATGGCTTATAAAGTCACTTTTCAAGGTGTCGGTTGTATACATAAATGGACACCTAAACTCTACAGTGTCGGTTTATAACATAAACCGACATACAATCTGTGAAGGTCGACCAGACACGGGTACCGCTTTTATTAAGTGTTGGTTAATTAATAAAAAACCGACACCTAAAATCAACCGCCAAAATCAAAATTCCAGCGAAAAAATTACCTCCAAAATTTCACATATGGCGTCGGTTCATAAATTAATAACTGACGACCAAAGATTATTCGTGGGACAGGAATAGTTGTCGGTTGTCTTTTAGTTAAAAACCGACGACTATAATCTAGTATAGGTGTCGGTTGTTGGAAAAGAACCGACACTGTTGGTTTAGCTGTCGGTTATTTTGAATAACCGACGCTTATTGTCAACTTAATATCTCACCAACGCGAGCGACTCTTCCCCCTTTCCCAGTTTCAATCCCGATTTCAGTTAGGTCCGGCGATTTCTTGCTCGCCCCCGCCGGTCGTTGCTCCTCCGCCACCGTTGTCGTGCTCCTGCTCTACCCTCGCAGCTGCTTCGTGCTCACCGGCGGCCGTGCTCCTGCTCCTGCCCTCTGTGCTCACCGGCGGCCGTCCGTGCTCCTGCTCCGTGCCCTCACCGCCGCTGCTCCGTGTCCTCGCCGGCGCTTCTCCTCTCTTTGCCGTCACCTCCGCCGTTGGTTGCTGTGCTCCGGCCGCTTCTCTCCTCTTCTCTCAAGGTATGCCCGCCCGTCCTGCCTTCTTCCTTCTTCCTCTGCTCCGGCGGCTGCTTGGGCGGTGCCAAGGCACGCCCAAGCAGCTGCTGGGCATTTTTTTTTAAGTTATTTACTTATTTGTGTTTAGGGTTTAGGTACTGATTTTGTGCTTCTACTGAGTTGAATCCTCTACTATCTTTACAATACATGTAATTTTGATCAAGTGATGATATGTAAATGTAGAAATAAGTTAGTAAGGTATCAATGATAAGTCTGTTGTAGTGTGATGCAAAATAGTTATGGTATCATGCATATCATAATACTTTTTTGTTTTATAGTTGTATAGGGTGCTTTATGTGTGACAAGTCTATTGTTTTATAGTTGTGCATACCTGCGAGTTATCAGGAACACCTAAATGAATGTCTAACACCTAAATGAATATCTAGTTGTGTATTTTCCTAGTATCGTGAAGGATTCTCAATCGTGTGTATCACATGGGATTCTTATCTCAACACAATGGACTGCAATATATGCATCTAATGCCTTAAATGGAAGACTCGAATGTTATAAAATCCCATCAAAGTAGGTAGAAACAACTTATATATATTCAGATCTTAATAATTCCATGAAGTGCACATTATCTTATTCAGGAAAAGTATGTGTATAATGTGGGATTAGTTCCATATAAAGGTTCTATTTTAGTAAGCACCTAGAAACCCGTCCAAGATTTACTCATTAGGAGTAAATCTTGGATAGTCCCCGGTTTGGGACTATTCTTGAACACCTAATCTCACTTAGGATGTAAGTGTATAATGTGTATTGGGTTTTCGAGAAAATTTCGATAGCATTTCCTCATTTGTTCTCTAAGTACATATGTAGACTTTTCAAGCTATCATGTCTACCACAATAAAGTTGGTTATGATAAGCAATAAAAGGTTAACTGATGTTATACAACTTTTTCTGAAAATATATAACATCGTTATATGTACTTACACTTTGTTAATACTAATATTGTGTAGTCTCTGTCCACCCATAATAGTCACTATGAACTGGGCCTCTATGTCAATGTTAACGTTCCCTATTGAAGAACAATTGGACATCATCCTAGATGATCGTTCCTTAAACCAATTGGTCATACCCAAACATTGGCGTTTTCTAAAAGGAAGACACTACATGCCCGGTAAAGTGATCATAACTTTTGGCAATTATTCACATGTTATCGAGGTTGAGTATGATTTGGCGGGAAATCTTGTATCAAAATCCGGTTGGCGTGATTGGATTGGAGAGATGCATGTGGTCTATTGCAACAAGCTTTTTCTCCATCCAGTTGGCCATAATTCCATCAAAGTTTGGATAACCAACAACAACTGCGAGACCCCCGATCATCTACTGCGGTATGAGCACACGGCGTCGCATATCAGCTCGGACGAATCTGAATCTGAGGCCCCTGTCAGTTCAGATTTGTCTAAATACAGTGAGGAGCTTCGTGACACAACTTCATCATCAAAACGAATTTATTGATGTGGGACCATGTTGGTGTAGTATTTAGTTGTCTATCTATCTAGACTTGTCTGTATTAATAGTTTTTTTAATTATGCGCATGTTTAGGGGTACACCAACCCCTTTGTTTAGTTATTTTTTAGGGGTACACCCCTGTGTGTGGATGTAAAAAGAGATTAATGAATGGAACTAAAAGTTGCTACATGAATGCTTATAACTGAAGTGTGTGTTCCCATGAATGTTCCCATTTGCATGATTACACTACTATTTTCTCATATTGTATAGTCTATTTTAATATGACATACTTACTTATATCTTGCTTAATGATGAACTGTAATGCACACATGTGACATGCATGGAATGTAAATGATGAACTTTTCCCTAAATTGCCAATCATGCTTTTAAAGACATCAATAATCACCCTAACTTGAAGAACTAGGATTTTAGGTATAAGAATGACAACACATTATTTGTTGGCCTAGAAACCCGTCCAAGATTTACTCATTAGGAGTAAATCTTGGATAGTCCCCGGTTTGGGACTGTTCTTGAACACCTAATCTCACTTAGGATGTAAGTGTATAATGTGTATTGGGTTTTCAAGAAAATTTCGGCAGCATTTCCCCGTTTGTTCTCTAAGTACATATGTACTTGGAGAACAGCGGGGAAATGTTGCCAAAATTTTCTTGAAAACCCAATACACATTATACACTTACTAGTGAGATTAGGTGTTCAAGAATGGATAGGTGGTACACATTTATTATATATAATAATGACATCACATGTATTTGTTAACCCTAGACCCTAATCTTGTCCTAATATACACTTGTTTTCTCTTTGATCATAGAATGGATAGATCATGGATGTCCAATCACAATCGCTGCACCCTAGAGTTTATTTCTAGTCTTGACCAATTCATTAGATTTGCCGAGGAACATAGGAAACAACTTGGAGATAGGTTCTACTGTCCATGTAGGCATTGCGGTAACAACTTGAAAGTCAACACTGGCGACGAAATCAAAACTCATGTCATGTGCAATGGGATTATACAAGGCTATACAGAATGGCACTGGCATGGAGAGATTTCAAACTCGAAACCAGTGGATGTCGATAGCAGTGCTTGTGTGGAAGAAGAAATTTCCTACGATGACGTAGATGTGAATGAACCAGTTCCAGTAGTCATCGTTGATGCGATGCTGGATAGTTGTGGGGTAGATCACACCGATCCACCTCCCATTTTTAGAAACATTGTGCATGATACTGAGATGCCGTTATACACAGGTTGTACTAAGTTTACGAAGCTTAACGCTATGTTGAGATTGTATAAGTTGAAAGCTAACAATAGATGGAGCGACAAAAGCTTCATGTCATTGCTGTCTTTGTTGAAAGAAATGCTTCCTGAAGGAAATGAGCTGCCAATCTCAACATACCAGGTAAAGAAATTATTGTGCCCAATGGGAATGGATGCCAAGAAGATACACACATGCCCTAATGATTGTGTATTATTTCAAAAGGACTATGCGGATTTGAAAGATTGTCCAAAATGTGGTGCGTCACGGTATAAATTGACGACTTCGGGGGAGTCCAAAACTGGTTCTCCTGCCAAGGTGATGTGGTATCTACCTATAATATCATGATTTCAATGCTTGTTTTCCAATCCGATAGATGCGAAGAATTTGAGGTGGCATGCAGATGTTAAGAAAAATAATGATGGGATCCTACGACATGCGTCTGATTCCCCACCGTGGAAGAAGATTGATGTATTGTACCCTGAATTTGGTGAAGAAGTCAGGAATCTAAGACTTGGGCTTTGTACAGACGGGATGAATCCATACCGGACATTGAGAAGCCAACATAGCACTTGGCCAGTCATGCTTGTTATATACAATCTTCCTCCCTGGCTGTGTATGAAAAATAAGTACGTAATGTTGTCGTTGTTGATATCGGGCCCTAAACAACCTGGAAATGACATCGATGTTTATCTTGAACCTCTGATTGATGACTTAAAGAAACTCTGGGGTGAAGGTGTGATGACCTATGATGCTTCACGAAGAGAGACATTTCGTTTGCATGCTATGTTGTTTTGCACTATTAATGACTTTCCAGCATATGGGAATTTGTCTGGATATAGTGTTAAAGGAGCTAAAGTGTGTCCTATATGTGAAAAGAACACTGATTCAACAAGAATAAAACATGGCGGTAAGAATGTATATCTCGGTCATTGAAGGTTTCTTCCAAAATTTCATCTGTATCGTAGGAAGCGCAAAGCATTCAATGGATTGAATGAGGAACACAGTGCACATAAACCTATACCAGCGGAGGTTGTTTATGAAAGAATAAAAGACTTTGTCAATGAATTTGGTAAGAGATCACAATGTACTACACGGAGTGACAATTCTTCATTCAAGAAGAAGTCAATATTTTGGGATCTTCCTTATTGGAGTTCTTTGACAGTCAGACATTGTATCGATGTAATGCACATTGAGAAAAATGTCTGTGATAGCATCATTGGTACTCTGTTAAATATACCAGGTAAGACTAAAGATGGGATAAAATCTAGACTGGACCTACGTGAAATGGGAATAAGGTCAGAACTAACAGAATTACGTGAAATGGGTAATAAAAGAACATACTTACCTCCCGCTTGTTACACGTTGTCTAGAAAAGAGAAGAAAGCTATTTGTGAATGCTTGGTAAATGTTAAGGTGCCACATGGTTACTCATCCAACATCCGTAGATTGGTATCAATGAAAGATCTGAAGTTGATAGGTCTTAAATCTCATGATTGTCACACTCTAATGCAACAAATATTGCATGTGGCAATTTGATCTATATTGCCGAAGCATGTAAGGTTTGCAATCACCAGACTTTGTTTCTTTTTCAACAGTCTCTGCAGCAAAGTTATTGACCCTGAGACTCTCGATAATTTGCAAAGAGAAGTGGTTGTTACCCTATGTCAGCTTGAGATGTATTTCCCTCCTTCGTTCTTTGATATCATGGTACATCTTGTTGTCCACTTGACTAGGGAAGTGAAAATCTTGGGACCGGTTTTCTTGCATTGGATGTATCCCTTTGAACGATACATGAGCATTTTTAAAGGTGATGTTCGAAACCGTTATCGGCCTGAAGGGAGTATTATTGAAGGTTATGTGGCGAGAGAGGTTATGGATTTCTGCAATGACTTTCTCAGTGGTAATGACACTCCTGATAATGACAAGAATATTGACGAGCTATTTGGCAAAGGAATTTTGGGATCACGTGTGAAAGTAATCAGCCGTGAGCAGTTGGAACAAGGTCATTTGTATATTTTACACAACATGGACGAAGTGAACGTTTATATCGAGGAACATACCAATTTCATCAAAAGACAATATCCTCGAGCCAATACAATGTGGCTTGCTAGAGAGCATAATAAGACTTTTATTAAGTGGTTTGAAGATTAAGTCTTACATCAACTATCTCAAACACCAGATGATATTACTGAAACTATCAAATGCCTCTCCTTTAAACCAAAGTTGACTGTTATGTCTTATGAAGGGTATGACATTAATGGATTCACATATTACACAAAGTGCCAAGATGATAAGAGTGTCGTCCAAAACAGTGGGGTCACCCTTCAAGCATCGACTATGTTTTTTGCAAGTGCAAAGGATAAGAGTCCACGTGAAGCTAAAATGTCATATTACGGTGTCATTGAAGAGATATGGGAATTTGACTACATAGATTTCAGAATTCCGCTCTTCAAATGTAATTGGGTTGATAACACCAAAGGAGTTATAGTGGATGAATTGGGTTTCACTTTAGTGAACTTTGAAAAGATTGGCGAGAAGGCTGAACCATTCATATTGGCATCACAGGCGAAACAAGTATTTTATATCGATGATCCTGCAAATGATAAATGGTCGGTTGTTGTTCTTGGTAAAAGACAGTTCATTGAAGATCCTATAGATGAAGAAGAGTACTATGATAAATATGATGACTCCAGTCCATTCTCAGTTGGGTTGCCAACTCCACAAAATATTGAAGCTAATGATGACTTATATGTGCGCGGAGATCACAATGAAGGATTGTTAATTGATAAAAGATCACAATTTTAGAGGCATGCATGTTTATATTTTTTATTGAAGCTAAATGTTTACTTTTTTAATATCAATATCATTTTCTGATTTGATGTTTCATTATCTTCTAGTTAATACAAATGCTAAACATTGTGGGAGGGTGCTAAAGAACTATAGGACCAATCTCACCTGAGATTACATACGCGATGCTAAGAATAGGTTCTTGATTGATTCCAATTCTAGACATTGATCAGTATTTCACTAACTCTACACTAATAATTTTTGTTTGTATTCTCTTTGAAAAATAAATATAGGAAGAAGGCTATGTAGGACGGCCATGACATAGCTATGCAGGATATGCGGGATATGCAGGAAGAAGCCCCAATGAAGAGAAGCAGGATACAGATACAATACATAAAGTGCAGCACACACAAGTGCTTCAGATTCATATAACAACATGACAGACTAACACATATATAGTGCATAACAATAGCAGCACCGAATTTACATACAACACTAGCTTAGTACATATATAGTGGGACTAAGGTGATGATACCACCTGCTAAAACAGGTTACCGACTACATGTTACGACTGGGAGGTCGTGATTCAGCAACCATATGCATTAGCAGGAGGACAAACATATGGTGATCTGTTTGTCCTCCTGCTAATGCATACAGTTGCTGAATCACGACCTCCCAGTCATAACATGTAGTTTTCAGTAACCTGTTTTACCAGGTGGGATCGTCACCTTATAAGTCCCACTATATATGTACTAAGCTAGTGTTGTATGTAAATTCGACGCTGTTGTTGTTATGTACTATATATGTGTTAGTCTGTCATGTTGTATGGACATCGATTGTATTGCTCAGGTATTATATAGTCTCATTAGATAATATGAAATATATCAATCTTATTTATAGCTCATTAATTATATATATACATCATTCTCTTTACAGGTGTTTAAAGCTGACCCCACTACAGGAACAGACTTACCAGATGTACATGCTCCCTATACGATGGGAGAATTAAATGAAGTAAGAGAAGAATGGGCAACAACCATACAAATAGTGGGGGATTTAAAATATAATTGGGATCCTGATAGCGAATAATGACTAAACAATGATATTTTGTAAATGAATTTCTGAATTATAATATATGTGTGAATGTTTCTACATGTCTGGATGTTTCTACATGTGTCTGAGTGAAAATGAATGAAAGTGTTGGTTTCTATATGAATGTTTCTACATGTGTGAATGTGAATGAATGGAACTACAGATTGCTAGCTACATGAATGTTTCTAAATGTGTGAAAATAAAATGGAACTCCAGGTTGCATTGCTAAATGCATGTGTGAATATTTTTGTTGTTAATTTTGCAGGTTTGTGGCCTGTTGTCGGCTGATATCAATGGATGTCGTAAAACCTACAGTTCATAACTGAACTGAATAGGTTTCTCATCATGTGACCAGCCACAACAGTTCAGCAGACTGACAGAAGAAAAAAAAACAAAACAATAGGCGTCAGTTATTTGTATAAAATTGACGCCAAATAGTTACAGTGTCGGTTTTTAATAGAAACCGACGTCTATTTCCTTAACACCACGTTCGTGGTAGCGGACCAGACACCACGGCCGTGCTGGCCAGCACGGCCGTGGCAGCGGACCAGACACCACGGCCGTGCTGTCCAGCACGGCCGTGTTGGGGGTTATATGGCGTCAGTTATTAGCTAATAACCGACGTCTATAGTGCCCAAGTTGGCGCCCTCCTGTGGCGCAAAGATATATGTCGTCAGTTATTTGTAAAAAACGGACACTGATAGTGCCCAAGATGGTGCCCTTTCTATGGCGCGAAGGGTTTGGGCGTCGGTTTCTTATCTAATAACCGACACCTATAGTGCCATGATGGCGCGTTTTCGGTGGCACGCGAAGAGTTTGGGCGTCGGTTTTGGAACTGACGCCTAATGGGTGAGCTTTTAGTGTCGCCCACATAGGTGTCGCTTAGAAACCGACACTAAAGGCTTTAAATAACCGACACTAAAGGTAGGTTCTGTAGTAGTGATAGTCATTCCACTAAGCATATGTATATCAAGGTTGACTTGTTCAAGGCATACGACTGGATGCCTTGGGGTTTTATACTAGACACTTCAATCGAAGTTGCCCTTTCACATAATATAATTACTTACATTATGAATTCTATCTCAAGATGCCACATTAATACAATTTAGAATGGAGATAAATGAAAGAGATTAAAAGAAAATAGAGGTATCCTGTAAGGATATCCTCTATCACTTTTTCTATTTTTCTTATGCTGAAATCAATTGAGTCAATTAATTAAGGACAAGGTCTCTCAAGGGATATGTAAACCTATAAAAATTTCTTCTCAGGGACCATTTGTGTCACATATAGAGTATGCAGATGACATTATCTTATTTATAAAGGCAACAATACAAAATGTAGATACAAATTTGTATTTCTTCAAGATGTTCAAAGATGCATCTAGACAATCTATATCTTTGGATAATGGTTTTATCTTTTTTCTCCATTTTGTATCACAAACTTTGAAAGTTTCTATTTCTAAAAAAGTGCATAGGTGCAAAGTAAACCATCTTGGGAAATATCTTGGAATATCTACCATCCATGGTTGAGTGAAGAGAATGATGTATGACTACCTTCTTAATAGTATACATACAAAAATCTTAGGCTAAGCTACTAACACTCCGGGAATAATAGGAGGTATATCTCTAGCCAAATCAGTACTGGGTACAATTGCAATGTATACAATGCAGCCAACTGTGATACTAATGTATATTTGTGATAACATTGATACAATGATACAACAACTTATTTGGCAGAGAAGTGTATGTTACAATCCCTTATCATTGGAATCATGGACTCAGATTGTCTCCCTAAAAATATATGGTGGTTTAGGCATACATTCAATGATATCAAGGAATAAAATGTTGATTATGAAATACACATGGTATCTAATGATAGGGTGCCCATCAACATGCTTATTGGATCTCACTCACATATACAACTCTTTCTTGATGAGGACTATTGTTTTCCACACCCACATATCAAAATATATTTAAAAGTTTATACCAATTGGTTGTCTAACGACATGATTATGGTGACTAATGCTACACAAGTTTATATCTGACTAGACCCTTGGATTCCAAAATCCACTCTATTACAACACCGAGTAAACAGGTTGATATCCACAAAACTACTAGACTTAAAAGTTGCTTCTCTGGTAAATTATGTGCATGAATAGGATGTGTCATTTTTAGAGAACTATCTTCCCATATCATTTGTTTAAAACACTATTAAGTTACCCATTTTAGTAATTGATAATGGAGGAGGTACATGGGCATATAGGGAACACTTACTGGACAATTTTCTATCAAATATGCATACACTTTATTGATGTTGTCCTCGTCATGATCAAAGTCAGGACCTTGGAGGAAGATATGGACTTTGCCAATCTCATATAAGTACCAAATCTTCTTATGGCTAGTCGTCAATGAGACATTAAAGACCAATTTTAGAAAATCACAA
Organism: Alisma plantago-aquatica; assembly: GCA_963693085.1. Classification (NCBI taxonomy): domain Eukaryota; kingdom Viridiplantae; phylum Streptophyta; class Magnoliopsida; order Alismatales; family Alismataceae; genus Alisma; species Alisma plantago-aquatica. Next base: position 24,032,253 of record OY856411.1, read on the forward strand.
CAAAATTTCACAATACATTTTGCATGTCTAGTTTGTGTAGATCAGGTTGAAACAACTCTGCATGCTCTATGAGATTGTATTGCACCTAAGGTTGTCTGGAATGGATCTTCATTTTCAAGACAATTTAAAGATTTATTTACGATTCATTTTCAAACATTAATAAATGACTTCGTATGAGTGCAAATATTATTCTCATGTTCATAGTGGCTTTCAATGCACTATAGCTTAACCAGAGTAACTTCATATTTTTGAGTCAACAAATGGAAACATCTTCATAATATTTGGAAAAATGTTGTATTGATTAATTATGGTTTCAATATGTCATATGTATCTACTCAGACATTCAGAAAACCTCATCAATACAAAATTATTGTATGCATCAACCGTGGGGTTGGATCAAAATTAGTGTTGATTCTTCTATAAAAAATGATAACTTCTTTATAGAAACAATAGAAAAATCTCATTATGGAGATTGGTGTTAGGACTTGTCTGAATACTTTCATGATGATTAATTTACTACTATACATGCAAAGTTATATGGCATATCCTTTGCCCTATAATATGCATGGCTACAAGGTTGAGAGTGGATGATAATTAAAATGGACAGTTTCTAGGTTGTGAAGATGACAGTGTGGAGTTCCCTGCTTTCAATGCATGATTTTTTTTCTATCAATTCAATAAAGGACTGACTATGGATGATACTAATTGTTAAAGTTCATAGATCAATTAACACATATGTAAACCATGTTGTAAATCTACAAAGCTAGAATAACCTAGCTATTATGATGTTCTATGAGGCCCCATTATGTTTACAACAATTTTTTTATAGTGGTCATTTTAGTGAAATAGACTCTTGTATTCTTTATTATTTTGGTTGTATGAATGTTGACTCTTTCCTAAGAGCAAGCTAATAATGGAATTATTCCCCAAAAATGTAACCATTATAGAAAAGTTACTCATATATATATTCTAGTTCAAAAAATCATATCATGGTAGATTTTTAAACATACATGCATAAAATAAGTGAGATCCTTTACATGTACCATACACACAAACAAACATATAAATAAAGTCAGGTTGTCATAGATTTACTATTAGAAATAGTATACATGCATGATCTTATTAATAGTCATATATATACATATCATCTCTTATGTATTATACACCTCTCTCTTTTAGTGACCCACCTCACTTAAATTCAGTTCAAATTTACGATTTGAGTGTGGTGATACTCCTTTTGGGTCACATTGGTTTTTAATTTAACAATGTACCGCATTAGTTTTCACAATGTAGCTAAGTCACACACCTTAAGATATTATTCCCTTACAATCAAGATTGAACTCATGAAATGTACCCTACTTTCTCTATAATGTAACTAATATTATAGAATTCACTTCTATGTTACCAAAGGCACGAAGATCACCTCTACTGGATCATTATATCCCAAGTTGTAACATTTAGAGATATACCTATTTTGATATATTTTTTACTCCTTTTAATCATTTTTTGGCTATTGTTGGCCAGATGCAATTAGGGCCCATGAGAGGGTGAGCAGTACGACCGCTTCCTATCATTAACCCAAAATATAATACATGTTTTATGCTGGCCGTTGGATCATGAAAGGGTTCCTAGGCCTTCTTCTTCATTGGTTTGTATAGTGCACATGCTATTATGGTAGAACTATTGCAAATAAGCAACATACCAACCACATCCTTGATTCTTTGATCAAATTGTCTAGACAAAGATTTCCATCTTTATTTCCTCTCTATTTTGCTACTCTTTTCACTCTCTTTTGTGCACACCAACTCTCTCTCTTCTCCTTTTTCTTCCTTGGGTTTGGAGGCATTGGTAGACCCTTCTCTTGGAATTCAACTCCTAGCCAACTCGAACCCATCAAGGCAAGTTGTGACTTTGAGCAGAAGTAGGGCAGCCAGTTGGGTAGGCCTTCATGTCTTCTTACACCTTTAACTTTGGGTAAAGATGAGTCCTCCCGGATCACCTGATGTGACTGCTTGATAGTTGTGCGAGCTGGATCTAATGAGGACGACGCCCCCCACATTTGACTGGAGAAGGTCATGGGGTAGCTCTCTAGGGGACGGTTCTAATCATGCTACATTATGTCACACATATCTCTTTCTCACTCTTAGGTGGCCCTGATCAATAGGCCACATTGACCCCAACCTCCTAATGGTTGAAAGAGACGTGTGTGCATGCATAGATGGCCTCGAGGTTTGGCATCAATGGCGAGTGGTAGCCAGTGCCGATCAGTCGACACTACAATGAGATCAGTGGGCAAGAGAACCTGTAACATAAGTGCTAGGGGATGGGACGTGGCCACTAGATCCACATTGAGTGGATTTGATAAACTCATGAATTTAAATTAATTCTTCCTCCTCTCTTTGTTATAGTTTTTTTATACACACTTTGTAAAAATCATTACTTGTTCATTCTTTGGCCAGATATAAAAAAAATATTTATCATTTTCATCATCTTGAAATGATCTATCCACTATATATGCTTGCAAACCCTAAGTCCCCTTCACATCTCCCTGTTTTACCAATATTGTGATCTTTTTTTTAGTCAGTAGGTCATCTATTCATCCCACTCTCTTCATGCAAACAAATATTCAACAGTTGGGTACACGAGGTGCTAACAGAATTAAACGTGGTAGTACTACTACCATTACATCTATCTATGTTGTACCAATCAAGAATCACCTCCGGTGGTCTAGTATAAGAAAAGTGACCATATATGTTCCTAAGGTGGAACTTAGCTAGGCCATCAGTAGCTTTGTTGCAGTCTCTCTGCGCAAACAGGAGCCGCCAACCAGCTTTATTCTTCATGAGACAGTGAATAGCATAACTTAACCTCATGTATTTGGGTTGTGCACTCGGATCTTGATATAGAATTTCTATAGCCTACCGACAATCTGTCTCGAACTCTGCCTGATCTATGTTCAGCTGAACCGCTCTTTGCATTGTGTAGTGAATCGCCTGCATTTCAGCTTGCAGTGTCGATTCAGCACTTACAACCCAGCCATTTCCTTCAATCCAAGTGCCTTGACTATCCCTGATAATCATGGCAGCCGCCGATTTCTTTCTCAGAAATGTTGTGTCAACATTGACTTTGAGTACTCCTTTGAGCGGACGTCTCCACTGTAATTTGGAGCTACTATTCTGACTGCATCGCCCTTCTCAGTCTAGCCACACTTGCCACGAACAATCAACCTCCTTATTGATATAACACGCCACGTGCGTGAAAGGTTTGACTCTTCGTTCAAAAAATGGGCATTTTTGCATTGCTAAAGATACCAACATATGATCCTACTATGTTTAAATACATTTATTGCATTTTGATAATAAATTGCGGATCTTCATTACTTAATCTACCATGTAATTAGAAAATCAATAGATTGGAAGTGTTGTTGAACTAAATAAATATCCTAATCTCCCTTATTTCTTATGAATGACTTTTTTAAACTTATGTGACTCACATTGGGATATTAATGATGAATCTTGATCAAAGCAGAAATATTGCATCTTTATGTCATTCAACCTCACCCTAACTCTAAAATTAGTCTAATGTCACCCTCTATAGTAAATATATCATTGCCTAGCATCCCTTTGGTAGGATTGATTTATAGGATAATAAGAACATATTGATAGACTTAAATCAAATGTGGGATTTAGGTGTTCTTATATATCAAACCTTTTTATATTCTTGAAATTAATAGCCTTAACACATTTTGATAATATCCTTTATTTTTTGTGTTTGTGTTATGATGTTATATGTGACTATAAAAGACCTTTATGACCTAAGGTGACATATGTGGCCTACTTATCTTGCTTGTCCTGTAATCTTGGTTTAGGTCTTAATCTTAGGTTGTCCCCTATCAGTGAGGTCTTACTTTAATCAGTGTGATGACATTGATTCGTACGTCACACCTAGTCCAATTATTGCCACTGACATTGTATGTGATCTATGTTGATGATTACATGTATTATTGAAATGTCAATACCCAATGTTGGTTATATGATGCATAGGTCCTAGTATCTACCATCTTATAATTATGATAACGCCATTCCCTTTTTTCTGTTCTAATATCATATTTTGTTTGAATCTCATGACTCGCTGAACCTTAACCTCGTCTGCTGTATTATCTATTTTTTGAATCTAAAATGTGAATAAGTGACAGAAATCTTGAAGTAATCATGTAAAATGAATGGAACATCAAAATGACTTTAATCTTGAAGGAAAACTTAGAGTGAGCCCTGGATCTAAAAAACTCATCAAATATGTAATTAACCAACTTTTAATCTAACTTGGCCAAAACCCTAAATGAAGCTGTCTAGGTTTTATTCATGAGAATGTAATAGATGTACGTAATCTTATTATTAATAATGTGGGAATCTTTGCTATAATTATCAATGATTATTATGTTTAGAATCTATGAATTAGGTATGAGCTTTAATAATTATTTTGGTTTTCTTGCTTGCAACTTGATATATATATATGTATGCATGTCAACCTGCTAATATTACTATGTAGTACTATGGTGTTGTACTTGATTCTTTGTCTTTCTTATTTTAGAAACACACTCATAATATGGATATCCAATACACAAACCTCATATGTACCAACCTATATTTTCAAGGTAAAGAAGCAAGGTCGGGCATCCTACTTGATATGTCAAGATCGGGCAGACCATTTTGATAAAAGAGATAGATATTGTCTATGTTCCCTAAGAACTATTATGGACCATTTTTTATGGAAGGTTGGTTAAATGTCCTGTGATTCATGATATTTTTGATATAATTGATTAAAACTTAACTAAATCATGGTTTCTCATTTTTCTAACTACTTAATTCTTTATTCTTATTCGTTTAATTATGCAATTTTTTTAAATTATTAAAATGCTAGATATATGTATCTTTCTATCATGTACTCAAAACCTTATTTTTTGACCCTCTTATTTCTCATATGATTTACATTTAGAGTCAGGTTGGGAGTTTATATCATGTGAGTGAGTATTCAAGTTTTACTTATTACTGTGCACCCCTTTCCTTGATGGGAGAGGGTAGGAGATGAAGGCCGAATCTTTAATTTTAGATATAATGGTCACATATAGAATGAACCAATAATAGTGAACTTGGAATTTCCTACCTAAGTTGGAGTCATTTATTAGATTTCAATAAATTAACTCGATTTCATATATTACAAATAGGTCATTTTCCTTCTCTAGTTTCAATATGACTCTAAGAGCGTCCTTTTACTTTGAATTTTGAAGGGTAACTCATTAATACTCTCCCATACTTATATTTAAAATGTGGGATTTATTCAAATAATCCACTTATTAAAATAATGCTCTCCAAGTCATATATTAATGTATTAACTAGATCACATTATGGAAACCTTAGAAATTCATCTCTCAATACTTCACTCTGATTGGTCTAAACTTTTAACCATTTTTGCTTATCACTAAGTATTGGATTTGACCAAATTTCATCTGATTAGGAAAATATTAAATTTCCCAACTAAAATTAATAAGACAATCATATATATAGAAGACCCCTAATAGGTAATTAATGCATTAGACCACTATGAAAGTTAAAATGACTTGAATTTCTAACACATTCTTTATTTTTCTCTCATTTTGATATCATCACATATAACAACGAATTACTTTTAGATAAATAAGATTTTGTTGACCCTAAAGTCACTCTTTTTCTGAAGTAATATTTTTAGAGTATCCAAGATTATATATAATCTCATATGGTGTTAAAAACATAAAAATAGCTTTTCAAGAAAGTACCATATATAAAATTATCAGCATAATTTATGTTTACTCCATTAAACCATTATTTTATTTAATTGATCTCCCAACGGACACCAGAATCAATATAATATGACCATGCCATGTATTTTGAGGATTATTTTTCAGTAATCCTTTTTTCAAGTTTAACTTCTACAAAAGTAAAAAGGAGAGGAATTTCCTAGTACTACCACATACATTTCTAGTGTTATTTACCCACTTCTACCACATTGTAGGAACCTCAATGCAAACTAATGTCGTACTAGGTTTTGATAAGAACATTTAAAAAATTGTATCATTTAATGGGTTTAGGGATGAGATAAGTCTCAAAAAATGTTTAAAAATCTCATCTCGTACCATGGTTGTTCACCTTATTACGATGAAAAACAATTAACAAATGTCCATTAACAAATGTCATGTATCATGTATATGATGAAATACAATTAACAAATGTCCACATTCTTTTTGATTTCTACACCTTATTATTGATTAAAAAGTTGTTTTACTTTTATGTTAATCTAAAAATGTCCAATATGAGTTTGAGACAATTCTATCATTAGTAGTATACATACAATCTATTGTTCTAGACTATGTTTAAGTTTATGGTAAACATGGTAAATATAAAATGGTTACATATGACTTACATATACTGTAGTATAGTGTTCATTAGCCTCGCTAAAATGAATCTAACACGTTATGAATATTATTTCAAAAGCTTGTAGTTGAATTTATCTTACTTAAAATGTATGTTATTATAAAATTATAACTATATATACATGCATGCTTTGTAAAATGTCCATATGGGTTTAGGTTTTTGTTTTCCTTAGCTCAAACTATGCCCTATGTGAAAAAAATGTCATCTTTCACCGATAAGATTCCTGGATTACATATTAATACTTATATGATACATCATGCAATGATGGCTTTCTCATAGATGGTACCACTTCAGAGAGTTTAGAGAAAAGTCTAAGAGAAAGTAGTGAGTTCAATAGTTAGTTCATAAGTTAGTTCCATAGTCCAACCAAGGTTAATATCATTGCAAGATAAACATGTGTATTAAATACAAATGTAATAAAATTCAATATTTTTTGTTTAAGGTCATTGAATTTTTAGCTTTATATATCCCTAGTAATACTTCATTTTTCTCTAGAATCAAAATTTACACAACTTTTAGAGATTACACAAGTACACTAGACCAGTATACATAATTACCTACTCATTGGAAAGTACCTCACACTGTACTTGAACAATAGTTTCAATTTACTATAAAGTATGGAGATCTAAATGAAAAACAAATGTTGTTACCAAATTCTAGTCCTTATAATATTATATTCAGTCAAACCATGTTCCTAGAGTTCCATGCATTATGAAAAAAGGTGTTCCACATTTATAATTGTCGTTATATTATTTCTTGTATCTCGTTTATGCAAGGAATGCTAAAATGTAATATCATGTAAATATGAAAGTGTTTTTGTTAATGTTCTAGTTTGTTATAGTATAATTATGTATAGTAATTTATATAATAAAAAAAATTCTTTTGATGAAACCAATACATTTGAATAATTGGTTAGCTAGCAAATCATGCAACATGTTTGTGCGTGTAGGTATGAAAGTGGACACAACTTGAGCACTGATGTGACAAAGTGGATTTTCTCCTATTTGTGCATAATTAATATTATTACTTTAAGTCCTCACTATTTATGTCTCCTTTGACTTCATTACTCTTTAATGTCCACCAAAGTCAAAGATTCCACATTTTGAGTCAATATGATACACATATATGCAATAAATGATAGTGTTGTTATACCCTTGAACCTTTTGATTAAAATTTTTGATCATACGTGCTTATTTTGATTTGATATTTTGGACAGTTGTTCTTGACCCTATTATGAAGCTATGTTCCAAATATGAGATCATTTGGACATTGCTACGATTTTATATGAATTCTCTAAGATATACCCTTGTTCTAGCCTTGAATATCCCTTTTCTTGCTTGTTGGGCCTGAAGTCTTAAATCTCGGCCCATTAGTTGGCTTCCTTTTGCCTTTCCTCTTTGGGGATGAAACATAGGGTTGGAAGATCTGTCTCCCCCTATAGCCAAATCAGCCAACGAGGGAGGCGCAGGATGGTTGGATCTAACCCTAGAACTTGCTCAATATATATAACCTGCCCCCATATTTCCCTGGTCCATCTCCTTCCTTACCTTCTCCATCCTCTTTGTTCCCTAGTTCGCCCCTCACTTTGGTTTCTCCAAACCTGATAATATTCTAAGTAGGTGGCTAGGACAGACAACAATGACCTTGCCCCATCATGTTGAGCATCAAGGTTTCGATGGGAGGCCGAGGTACCTTAGACCTGCCGCCGCTCGGACACAGCCCATTCAGGGCTTGTTGTGGGCTCGACGATGCTCAAGGGTGGAAGCCACAAGTGCTCTGTTCTGAATTCAGAATAGAGGAATCATGTAGCGAGCACAATGGAATATGGACGGGTGGTGAACAAGGGCCAACGATCATGTGGGGCGGTGACTCCTGGCAACCGTGAGCCGCCCTCAACAGCTCGGTAACGGTCTGCAACTGCGGGCAGAGAGGAAGGTGACCTTGGGTAGGAGTCCACAAGGGCATGAACAAAAGTAGCAATCAGGGAGACATGTATGAGGAAGAAGCCTCCTCTTCCGTTGGATAAGGGGCTAGCGGCCCAAATACACATGATAAAGAGGTAACTTTCCTTAGGTTGATGGTGCAATTTCTATATAGTTTTAATGCTTCCATTCAAAAATACATATCTCCTAGTTCTTTTATCCAAAATATGCAAACCAATATATCAAATCGATCAACTCGACGAGACCTACACTTTGGTCCTAGTCCGAGACCCTAAGTCAAATATTTGTTCCCTGATTTCTTGAAAATACTAACATTAGTCATGTTTGAGAACATTTATTCACTATTATGATCAATCTTGCATCTTTAATGACTATTCACTCTCATAATCATGAAATCAGTAATATTTATTCACCTTGAACCAAGTTGAGCTCCTAAGCTCCCCTTTTGATCCATGGTTGTCCCTAATGCATGTTGTAGTTTGTTCATGGACTTTAATGCATGACTATGATGAAGTTTGAATCTTTGATATACTTATAGCCTCCTAAGCATCAAATCAGTAGCTCTTTTGCTCTTGTGACCCTAATGAGGGCCCTAATAAACCTATTTTTCATGAATGACCTCACTTGTACATATGTGCCTACTTTGGACTATAATGTTGAACTTTTCCTAGATTGCTAATCTTGCTTCTAATGGACATACACCTATTTTGGAATATGTTTCTTATGACCTAATGTTTCTGATCTAAACCATGTTTGATAATGGGTTCTCCTAACTTGATGATGATGACCTTGGTTACTCTATTATGAGTCTCGTGGCATAATTTGAGCATAAGTGTCCTAGATCTCGTAATGTTTGCATGAAAACTCGAAATTATATGAAACTTGAACCAAACTCTTATGATGACCGCTAAATCATTAAGAGATCACTAATTATGTAATTAACCAACATTGAACCTAACTTGTCTAGAACTCTAAAATGCACCTAATTAGGGTTAAAGATGAGAATCTAATGCATATATGCAATCTTGTTCTTAATCAGGTTTGGCATGTGGCTAGATGATGAAGCATATGTTAGGTTATGAAATCTCTAAATCAGGTATGGGACTTATCTAGTTATATGAATATCACTTTCTTGCTTGAAAAGACATATATTGTATGCTTATTTGTTTACTTGCTCAAATTTTGCCATGTAGTATTACTATGTCTTACTCAGTGTTTGCCTCGTCAGTTTATAACTGGAACACATATATAGATAGAACTCCATTATAATATTGTTGATAAAGGGTTTTCTCTTGGCTATGGCCTTGAGGTCCCTCTCGTATAAAAGCGTTAGCTAATCTTGAGCACCCTTACGGACCCTTCCGACGGGAAGATGGTCAAATGCCTTAAACATGCTTGATATTGTTGGTATAATGGAGTGAAATGACATAAAATATGGTTTTGCATTTGTTAAACAATTAACATGTTTGTTCTTGTTCATTTAGTCTTGAAATATTTTCAAATTATGCAAAGCTTATACATATATGTATCTTTCTATCCCATACTCAACACCTCGTGTGTTGACCCATTTCTCATATTTTGTTTTTAGGTTCAGAGATGGCTAGAAGGTTGATGGGCTTGGTGATCTATGTTAGGTGTACTTGTTGTAAGATCTAGGTTTAGTGAATATGAATGACTTCTACCTTGACTATGGAAATATGTAATTGAATTCACGAATATAATGCATTTTGTATAATTTATACTTGTTGAATGTTGAGGTTATGTTGGTGCCTTTCTCTTGTTACTTGTTCATGTGCGCTAAGCTTTACACTTCCACATGTCGCCTTTGGTATTTGTTTGGTTCATGGGACTGGGATTTCGTTTTCGTGACAGATGATATCAGAGCCTGAACAATAACTACACCAAACATTGCTTACATGAAACACAAACTAAACTCACCCTACATCTCAACCCTAGAAACTTAATGAAATATCCTTTTGGATTAGGTTGACTTAGCCTCTAGGTTAGAACTTAGATGTTCTAGAACTAGGTGTAGACTTGTGTAAATTACCTCCCTTGACATGATTCGTGACATGTGCTTAGGATGTCTACACAAGTGTGCACCATGTTCTTGCTAGTTCTCTAGGTGTCATGATACTAGACTGCCTAATGAGTGTGGTAACTCGTTTTGGTTTTGGTTTTATTCGGATGGAGTATGGTGGTTTCCATCACCTGTTTAAACTTTGGAGAAAACATATTTCAAGTATTATTATATGTACATATGAAAAATGTTACCACACGCAGAAAGGTAGTGAGTTTCCATGAAACCAAGGAGAAAGAGATGTAACATCAAGTCTAGATGAGAGAGTTTAGATGATAGTGATAGTTTCTAGAGTTGTCTAGAGCCATGATATATGTTAGGCAAGTGAGTAACATAGAAACCTAAGATGATGATAATGATATTGATGATGATGTTGATATTGATAAGACCTAAGTTTGTCCTTGAGAGGGCCAAGTAGTTTGATGATATGGCATGAGTTTGACCATGAAACCCTAGCTAGACCTAGCACCTTGTTGATACATATGACTTGGTTGATGTGCTAAACATATCCAGTGGGTTGGCATGTTTTCTTGTACCTAGTCTTGTGCTTGTTGAGATATGATATGTGACATATAGTTTGAGACCAACATGGGCCTCAATCTCTTTATAAAGGAGGACCTCTAGCATGGGACATATGAATAGGGTGACCATTTGATATGAGTCGACCCACCTCGGGAGAAGGTTAGAGTACCTAAACTCCAAAATATTTGAAATGTTGAAAAATATTAATGATGAAATACTTGATGACGAGTCCCTAACTTGAATACTTCTAAGTATATGAATTGAGTGACCTAGTGTGTGGTTTCCTTGAAAATGCTGAACCCTAGATTTTCCTATTGAAAGACCTAACCCTAGAGAAAGAGGTAATTGAAAATTTGATGCTTGCTATATAGGTGAGGGAGATGTCCCAAGAATCTAAGATGATGTACATGATGTGTGATATCCATGACGAGCCTCATAGTCGGGTTAGTGATTATATATAAAGGAATCTAGTGGTTACCCTTAATTCTCGGAAGATGGGTAGAAATTTTTGTTACAGGTAGAATGTTGTGGTTAACATGTCTTGTTAGACACGTATATGTCTTATCTTGAGTGGCTTGAAGCTCTTTCTAGATACAAGTGAGAAAGTTACAAAACCACGATATTGATGATAATGTTGTCCCTCATATGATGCTTGATGCATGAAATAATCTCAATTACATTTAAAACTTGATATATGCCCAATAATTCACACTCATTAGCAAGACCTAGTATGAAATCAAACCATACGTGAAGATGTAGTTTTGAAATCATGAACTCGATACGGTGATGCCTAGAGATATTAGCTTGAATAGTTAGGGGTAAAATGCCTAATCCCATACCCCGAATAAAAAAAAAATGATTAACTCGATATGCCGATGAACTTCGAGTCATAACTTGAATAAAAATGATGAATAAATTGTTTAATTTTAGATTCGAAATGCAAAAAAAAACATAACTGAGTATAGTTGGTAGAAATTTTGGAGAAGGCAAAAACTTGCATGAAATCTATCGTAAAGATGAGATACACACTCATAGGTAATAAATTTAGAGTTGAATACATTTGTAGACATCACAAATATGGCAAGTCATTCAATGAAACAATTGCAATCTAATATTTTGGTTTAGTAAATTTAAAACAACAATCACTATACAAGACCATACATGTTCCTTATTATTTTTGGTTTAATTTCTATAAGTTCAAGGTTAAAGGGTTATTTTACACTCACTTCACTGATCCTAGCTTACTGATTGCGAATCTAAGCTTGGTATGCCAAAATTTTGACCTACTCAGCTATATTTTAAGCTAAAATTTTATAAAACCACATTCAAACAACCCATGAGTCCTAGAATATACTTTGAGAAAGGTAAAGAGCAAGAGAGAAGAAATCCATGGTTAAAATGAACTTACAATGTTTGATCTATGGCTGGGTCTTCAATTCACCCCATTCTTCACATTAGTCCTCAAAACCCACCTAAGAGTTGCCTTCTTGTTCTTCTATTATATGATTTATCTCCATGGTTGTATAAAGAATTGAAATATGAATCCACTAAACAAGTTTCATCAAATTCCTATAAGTAAATGAAAAGTTATAACTAGTTTCATGATTGGATGGGGTGGGCGGCAACACAACACATTTTCATCAATTTGTCGGCCCATACAAAGGAGGCTTGTCAGAAAGCTTCATCAAAAGGTGGCCCATCACAAGGCTCGTTTACAAATATTTTTTTCCCATATTGAAATCTAAGAAATATTTACCCTATAGGAATTTAATGATTAACACATGGTAGTTAGAAATTATCTTTCTATCGAATCAGTCTATCATATGTATTTCCTACTTTGATGACATAAAAACCTTGAACCCATACTTCATATTTTAATATATTAGTAATTTTATTCAGTACCAACTTTGCTTACCATTTTCTTTTTTAATCCATGCTTGGGTTCTCATCTAGGACGTTCATAGATAGGTGATCTGAGAAGACATAGAAATGACATAAAGATAGATGTCCTCTATTGATCCAGAATATATAGATTCTAATGCTTTAAGTTGTATCTTTTATGTATGGCATGAATGTATAAAATTGCTATTCATATATTCCATAATTGTGTGAAACAATTGGCCATAACATCAAGCTTTTACGTGATGGTAGCCGAGGTGCAAACGGCCAACACTCATTAATGTGTCATGGAAACAAATAGGATTAGTTAGTAGAAACATATATAATACATGGGATTTAAGCAATTGGTTATCCAAATACCCTAGTACCATATTATCCACTTAGAATACAAATATAAATAATTAGAAACTAATCACTTTTATATATGTCCCATCAAGAATCACATATAGTCACTTTGATATATAGATTATAAATAGTTTGTGGGACTTATATATGTATGAATGATGGGGACTAATAATACATAGTTTTCAAGAAGTTTATATAACTTTAGCCTTATCCTAGGGTGTGGAATTCAAAAATCAAATACTATGTCAAAAGATAGAATGAAGAAATTTGATAAACCCTAGTTTACTTCGTTAATGCGTTTGTTATTATCCGTACTTGACATTTGTAGTTATAGATCCTTAAATAATTTTCCTAATTAATAAACTAATAGAATGGGGGTTGAGGTGTCTAAGGAAGAAAATTTTAGTGAAGTTTTTGGAAGCATCACTCTTTATCAACTTAGGTGGGGGTGGAACTCCTAAGTTTACATAAAGACATGGATAGATCCATTTTCACTACTTATTAAATTCTTTTAAAACCAAGTAAAGTCACCAACTCATTTTAGACGTGTAGGAAGGATGATTTGAGAATTATATCAATTGCTTTCACTCCCATAAAATTAGCATATTGCAAATTAATTCATTATCAAAATAATTCCAGCATCCTAGGGAGAAGAAAATGATAATGTAATACAACATAGGAAAAGATCTACACTACACATTTAGTTGTAAGAAAAAGTGTTCAATTGATAAACTTTGTAATTGCCTCATAGTCCCTAAATAGACATCACTATAAATTCATAAAAGAAACCAATAACCTAGAATAAAGTTAACGTAGGGTGTACATGCCCTATATGAGTAAACCAAACATTATGACAACTCATATAGATGCACTTTAGTAAATTGAGAAATATGGTTAAACATATGATCATCTTCCCTAAAGGTAAGTGAACTGGTAAAATTTCAAGATATATACTTGAACAGGAAAAGAAAAAACTCACCCCAATCACTTAATTATTTAATACATGAATATTTTATTTCATAATCAGGCTTTTCAATATATGGGCACATGATGCTTTCTACACACATATAACAAAAGTAAAAATCTCTCCTCAAGTACTGGCATATCTTCCTTTTAAATCATTCCATCAAAAACAAATTAATTATTGAAAATGATAGAATCTATAATTAAAACCCTTGGATAACTTTCTAGCCGACTACATTGGGACTCGAAAATGGAAAATATATAGTTTAGTTTGCTGAATCTTGGATATGGGAATCCACATTAAGTAGGACACCATGCTATGTTGAAGGATCTAGTGTATTCATGTTGTTAATGTGATGAAGTAGTGATAAAAATATTGTTGATATGATGGCCATTGTGACATAGCTTTCACATTGATCTTGTACCCTTTTTAATCTTCCATTGATAAATTATTTTAATAAAATTATATGTAAAAACAATTCTATAAATATATCAAAAATTTCCTGAGACAAATCAAAATCCAGAGGAATTATTAAAGACCTAGAGAAAAGTCACATGAATGGGTAAGAAACCTTAAATAACCTAGACCTTGGTGAAGTGATATGCTTAAGAAAAAAGTGAAGAAACTTGGATATTAATTGACATGATGTTTACACCTATTGATATTATCATTGAGGAAAATCCTTTTAAAGGTTAGTGAATATTATATATATAACATGCTTATTGTGATTTCAAGAATGAAATCCTTTTTAAGGATTAGAGTGTTGTAAAATACTAGAATTTGGATACTAAATCTATTTTGATCTATAATTCATAAATTTTCCTAACTTGAGTTCCTTTACAAAATACCAATATTCCAAAGAATGATTTAATCATTTTTGTCAATTCCTTTACGAAATACCTATATTACAAAATACCTATATTCCAAACTATGTGTCATCTACTTGAATTTCTAGTGTATAAAAGAGTTCATTCCCATCATGGAGAAATATTTGCAATGAAGTCCCTAGATTTTATCTTCATGAAACATTTTTGTCTTATCAATAAACAGATTGACTTGACCTGGAATGAGCCAAATACACTTGATTTGAGAATTTTAATGGATTTGGATCCAAAGAAAAATACTAAATATATTAATAGATATTAATATTTAAATCATAATTCTGAATAATAAAGTTAGCTATCTCATAATTATAAATAGAGGTGTATGCATTTTTAATATTTGGTTTAATAGGAATTTGACTCATAGTTAAAATCTCAAAGAAATAGGAACTAAAATTCAGAAGATGTATAAATTGGAAGTTAATAGTAAATATGGAGTTAATGATATTTACATTAGGATTTATTAGGGTGATTAGGAAAGAGACCATATATCCTCTCCATGTAACCTCATCACCGATAGTTATAGGAGAAAGGATCCCGTCATGGCTCCTCATCTTCCGCCACTTGACACCAGGAAAAATCACAACCCTCACCCCCATGTCTCTCACCAATGGCCACCACCATTGAGATCTTAAAACATACCACTTTAGAGCTATCCTCACACATCAGAATACTAATGAAAACCCTATGACTCCCTGTCTCATATCTCAGCGGAAGGTCCGTTCCAATGATTGACCATGAGTAAACACCATGTGTCATCTAAATATTTGAAGTACTTTTGCCAACCTTTGTGTATGCATCTAGACTATTTAACCAACACAAATAATTGTAAATCTACTAACCCAAGTGATCAGTTTCACTACATTTTCAAAGTGCTTTTTCAAATACCCTTAAATATCATCCAACATCCACCACTACCAATCCAAATCAATGTTTGGTTATGTAGATCAAGCCAAATACAATCTCCTTACTTTCTTAGAAATAATTCCTCCTTGATCTAAATGTTGCATAATCCACCAATATTTTGACCATCGTTATCCACCCAACATAACAAAAAATAGCCAAATCTACAACCATCACTTCCCCTATACTAAGGTGGTGACTTCAAATTTTTTTGGAATGGAGCACCCCAAACTTGTTTGTTGTGTGGATCTAGGTCTTACCAACCTCAACCACCTATCATACTCCATGAGAACTTGCCACTAGAACTAGACACCTCTCTTGTTGTGGTTTACTCTCGCAAACATGTCATTCTTATAATCTTGACACCTACATGCTACACTAAAAATCTACAACATAGATCATATAGAAACACTTGTAGCAATATCCAACGACATCAACCTTGCAAACACTTCTTGTAACTCTATTGGTGATGCCATATTTTGAGTATTGTGGAAGCTCGGTGACCTTTCACATCCATCAATGCATACTCACCAACTATATCTACAATCTACTTGTGGGAAGGTCCATCCTTGCTGATATCAAATGTGCATAGATGTATTAATCATGATTAATAATGGTTATTTACATTCTCAAAAAATGGATAAGTTAAGATATTATTACTTTCTCAAAAATGGTGTATAAGAGATACAACAAAAACCTTGTATACTTTACATAGGTCTAAACCAGACCACACTTCTCACAAACTGCAAAGCTCACCCCTCTAAGGATGCCTTGGCTTCCATTGACAAACAAACTCAAGCTACTTCCAAGGTTTCCAAAAACAATAAGGGTATCAGTCTACCTTTTTTCATTGGTCTGTTGTTTCTTTCACTTCAAAGGTTGAAGATGAGACAGGTGATAATGATGCCACTAAGGCTCCTCATGCCATGGTTACATCTCATGTGATTGAAGATCCAAAGTAGGGTGTCAGTTAGATTGGATAGAGGTTACAACCCCATCTGCCTTTGAGTAAGGAGGATATTCTCCAGAGGTACTAGGAAAACTCACACTCAAAAAGGATGTGAGAATGGTTTTCCATTTTTTTCTTACAAAAAAGGCATGTATTTTGGATATGTAAGCCGCAACTGATCATTCGATCTCTGGTAGGGAGTTTGCTCAAAATGTCCCTATAGGCCTAATGACTCCATTTAGGACAATGTATTTTCTTTGAAATGATTGGATCCCAAAGGACCTAGGGGTTGTTCTTGATAATCATCCAAGTCTTAGGTCTATTAGTCGACCATATGTTATTTCTTCTAGTGTAGATGACATTGGATTCAGGCCAAATAGCTAGAATTCTTCTACAACATTTGGAAGTGTGCTGAATAGGGATAAAATCATCTAAGGACCCATATATGGAGCCCATCCAGGCAGCCCAATGAATGTCTGGATTTAAAAAGAAATCATGTATTGTTTTTGCAGTAGCCATCCAAGCAATCTCAAAAGGATCAGGAATGCCCAGGCCTCCCTGGTACTTGGTTTGAGTCACAGTAAACCTTGACACAACATGATTTCTATCACTCTAAAGGAAGTTCACCATAATGACACCAATATCTGATTTTGCTGGCCAGAACTAATGTGATGACGAATCTTCTACATGCCAAAGAAAAATTGACTCCACTCCACAAATTCATTAGACCTTCAAGTTATATTAGAATATAAGGTTGCAAATATGGAATTTCAATGAAACTAATCATACATATAAAGTATGAGAGAGATCCAACAAGAACAATAACACAATCTATGTATAATGGTTCCAAACCACAAACTAGGAGAGTGTACATCCACTACCTAGAGAGGTCAACCTATAGGATTTTTCATCCATGTCCCAATCCTTATATTCAATTATAAGAGTTACAACATATGGTGATACCTAGCCTTCCCTTTCACGATAAGGGAGCCAACAACCTACCAAACAAATTGCATATCTATGGCCAAGAGTCTTCTACCTCATCAAGGAGTTACCCACTTTTGTACCAAGTCTTATGCCTTCACCAAAGACTTACCTACTCTTGTAACAAGTCTTCCACGTTGAGGATTTACCCACTCGAGACTTGTATCTTCCTCCTTTGACTTCACCTTCTCCAAGGGACTCCTTACCTTCTTCTTCTTCACCACTCTAAGCTAAAAGAGAGAACCTTCATCTTTAGGGTAGAAAAAGAGATTGGGAGGTGGAGGAATTTAGAGCCGCACAAGATGTACATGTCAAACTAGCTCTGTTATAAATCTCCTACTCACTCTAATGGATGTAACGAGTGATTAAGCTTGAGAGTGGAAGGAGTATCTTGGAGGAACTGAACTATAATATAGGGACCTTCATAGTTCTTTACTAACCATGGGATGAAGCCCAAGGGGTCCAATTTATAGTTGGGGATGCCTACTAGCTAGAAGAAACACTTAATGATGAATTATAGTCATTTGGGGGTGTTGCAACAAATCCATTATTTATGTTTGCAACACTCCAATGGCTAGAAACACCTTATCTACACACATCGTATAGTGCGGTCGATTGAGTTTCAATACATGTATCTCGACTGATAACATTATGTGACAAACTAATTTTGAAATGTGGATCAAGTTTATCCTTGATGAAACTCGGCAGATGGCTTAAAATGACTTTGTCTATGCTGGGTGTCAATCAAGTTGTCACTCGGACAAACTCGACCGAAACTAGCAAATTCCAAGACCCATACTAGGCGTTCCGAACCAGGTGCCTATGATGTATTTTGAAAATTTTCATTAAAGTGCCTAAATATTCGATTTAAGTGCTCCTAATTTTTTGTAAGATTAATTACAAGTCATACAATCATTAGAAGTGAGTTACAATATCATTCTAATGGATTTGAGGTCTTCTCCACAAAAGTGCTCTTGCATTCATTTTACTTGGTTTTCTCCAAGTTGGGATGTTCAAGTTTAGGCATTTGGAGTGTGTCTATACCTAATTTAAAAACACTCAAGTAGACGAATTAGACACAAATAAGTGGAATGTTTTCATCATCATCAAAACAATGGTTTAGTCAATTGAAACAAGGGTTTGAGTTTAGATCTTGAGTCAATATTCTCCCCTTTTTGAAGATGACAAACCACGCCATAAATGTATTGAAATCTTTTAAGTAAAATCATACCCTTGGAGAAACCTAAGGGTTTCAATGGAATTTACTTCATATGATCTCACTTAATTTATGCTAATGGAGTTCTCATACTCCCCCACAATTGATGTTATTTATCCTTCATGGTTATCTTTCACAACATTTATAGAAACTATGTCTTCTAATCATATATATCTTGTCATATATGTCTTCTTCCCTTTCCCTTCTCCCCTTTTCACAAGACATGTCTTCTCCCCCTTTGTAATTTCAAAAAGTGAGGGGTTGAAGAGTTAAAAAAACAACTCGTTATAAAAGGGATACCACAAGTTAGGATAAAGAGTAGAAGAGCAAAAATTAGGGGCTTGTCTAAGCAAAGTATATAAAGCCAACCAAGACATACATTTGAACAACCCTATATGTAATTCTAGCTGATATCAAGGTAAATACATCCAAGTAAGTAACTCAAGATAGTATATATATAAGTCAAGGAACAAGATTGAGTATGTAAGAAACAAGATACAAACATAGAATATAGTTGAATACCCAAAGATGAAGAAGGGTAAAACTACATGTATATGAGCTACTAGTAGATGATATCACAAGTTGGAACTACTAGTAGGATCAAGATCATGCGAAAAGATGCACAAGTTAAAGAACAATCTTATATATATGAAGAGGAACATCCAAACAAAGAGAATTCAATTTCAGAAGCATGAAGGGATGTTACTCACTAGAAAATATGCATCATTACCAAAAGACGATTACCACTAAGAACCTCAGGTTGCATAAAAAGATATAGTACTAGATAGATGTATCAATTTAGAGCACAACAAAAGAAATTTAAGACACAACCAAGATATCCGAAGAGATCATCACAAAAACATGTGTGACAACTCAAGATAGATATTTGCAATAGAATAAGGCAATTAGAAAGGTGGAGTTGCATGCAAGATAGGAAATTAAAGCATGGAAATATGCACAAATAAAGGTACCAAGAGGAGTGCCATAGAATAAGGCTATTGGTTGAAAAAGTCTAGTTAAGAGGGAAACCTACATCAAATAAACCATTTGTATATTCAGTGCACAATGTTATTTGTTAGGTTTTGGGGTTAAACTTCTCACTGAAAGAAACTATTGGCAACATCCATTAGTGCTTGTCGGTCAGTTTCTTTAAGGACAAAATTGGCTGACAACAATTGTACGTTGTCAAAGACCACATATATTTTAGCAAAACATATCTAAAGGCATGACTAATATATTGACAATATACAAACTTGAATAATCAAGCTAGTAATGCACTGTAAAAGCATCAAGGGCTATTTTTGAGCAAGAAAGTGATCAAAATCACAATATAACAAAATTAACTTAAAAACCGTATGTAAAGTGCATACAAACTTGACCAAACAAGTTATGATTGGATATGAGAAACACTACCCTTACCTCTATTCTTACCATTTATTTTGCACTTGTTGCCACCCCATATGCATCTCACCTTTCTTCTTTTATGTGGATTGAGAAACCAATTTTAAATTCAACAGCTCAAGTAAAACCATTAGCATGTGACCTACAATAAGAAAGATGAAATAGTCACCAATCATATTTTTGGGTATGTAGGGGTTATATTAGAAACCCAAGTCCTAATGCTCTTGGATGGTTTCCTAAAAGGACAATATGTATCATAATGACCAATTTTGATGCAATGATTACAAATGCCCCTATACTTCGAACTAGAGGATTGTTCATTGAAAATTGAAGGTTGTCTTTGTTGTTCCTTTGGATACTATGAAGTACAAAACCATCTCTACCCATTTGTTTGGTAGTATGATCTAGGATTTGATTAAGATTCATTTTTTATCTAAGAATCTTTTCATAGAGGACCTCAAACAATGATTATCATGCATAAGAGAAGTAATAGTTGAAGACAATTGATTGCTATCATCTCTAGCATGCAAAAGATCAGTTTCTAAGAAAATAACTTTGGTCGTATACAAATATTTATCAATATGAAGAGAAACTTATTCTCTCTACTAGTAGGACTAGAACAAGATTCGAGGACATTAATTTTAGCAAGCAAGGAAGCATGTTATTTTTCAAGAAAAGCAATCTTAGAAAGATAGACACTATTTTCATATTATATACGTTGTAAAACAAAATCTTTGTGCTCATTTTAGTTTTAAGCACATCATTATCAAGCATGAGAGGATTTATAATTTTAGTATGCTTTTCATTAGAACTAGATATAATTGGTTGAGCTTCTAGCATTTTACTATGCTTTTCATCTAGCAGGCAAATATTTGCATGTTCAAGGTCATCTTTTTGTATATGCAAATTATTAACACTTCTAGTGAGCTTTTTCCTCTTCTGTTTAGTAGACCTAAGAGAGGCATGAGTATCATGAATAATTGCAATTAAAGATTATTTATATAAAGAGTTTTAATTTAACTCATTTGAATCTTCATTTCCACTTACCATGAGAGCAAAATGGCATTCTCCATCTTCACTAGAGCTTGTGCTAGATCCTCCATTTGATTATTCACTTGATCTTGAGTTGTAGGAGTCACTAGAGTTTTTGTGCCATTTCTCCTTCTTTTTGTGCTTCTCTTATATTCTCTTGTGATGATGGGTATTTTTTCATTGCAGGCAATCTTCCTTGAAGTTACCTTCTTTCAACATTTTAAACACCAGATAGAGGCAGTAAACTTGCCTTTTAGAGTCTACGCTTGGAGTACATAGCATCTTCTTCAACTTGAAAGTATGGAGAGTCTTGATAGACAAAAGCTTCAACTTGGGCCTTGATTTCAACATTCTTTGTTCTATTGAGTTGTTTCTCTTCTTTTATTTCTTCTTCCTCTTACTTGTCAAGTGTAACTTCATGGGAATGTAGATCTCCTATGATCTCTTCAATAGGAATTTCACCAAGGCTCTTGCTTTCTTCAATGGAGATCACCTTGAATTGGCACCTCTTGGGGATATTTCTAAGAACTTTGATTTGATCTCTCCTCTACGCATAGGATGACCTAGAACTGAAAGACCATTTATAATGGTGTTGATCCTTGAGTACATGTTGTTTATCCTCTCCTCCTTTTCGATCTTAAGTTTTCAAGAAGCCCTATGAGCATGTACACGTTGCTTTCTTTCACTTCCTTCATCTCCTAATAAGTGACACATAATTTTCTCCATATTTCATAGGCAGTCTCACAAGAGAAAATCTGGTTGAACTCTATGGGGGAGATGGAGCCATAGAGAATGGTTATGGCTCTTTCATTCAAGGTTGCTTTCTTCAAGGTAGCTTCATCCCATTCTTCTATCTTTGTCTCTGGTAACTTGTATGGACGGTCCACCATTCTTAATAGATCAATACTTGATCCTTGGATGTAGTATTCTAACCTTCTATTCTAATAGAGGAAGCTACTCCCATCAAAATTTGGGAATGTTGATTAGATATATCCAACCTTGATTATAGCCCATATTCTCCTACTTGTCTAAGTATTGCTTGGGAAAGACCCGCTATGATACTACTCGTTGGATCTAGGATGATTGGATCTAGAGGGGATGGTTTGAAAGAGCTAAAACACTTAAAATGAATTCATTAAACCTTCAAGTTATATAAAAATATAAGGTTGCAGGTGTGGAACTTGACTACAACTAAACATACATATCAAGGATGAGAGAGATTGAACAAGCACAAAAACACAAGCTATGCATAGTGGTTCCAAACTCTAAACTAGGAGAGTGTACATCCACTACATAGAGAGGTGAATCTCTAGGCTTTTTCAATAGTGTCTCACTCCTTATATTCCATTTTAGGAGGTACAACATAGGATGATGCCCACCCTTCCCTTTAAGTAGATAGGAGCCAACAACCTTCCAAAGGACTTACCTACCCATGATCAAGAGTCTTCTACCTCAACAAGGACTTACCCACTTTACACTGAGTCTTCTACCTTCACTAAGTACTTACCCACTCTTTCAACAAGTCTTCCACCTTGAGGATTTACCCATTCTTGACATGGATCTTCCACAATTGACTTCACCTTCGCCAAGGAGAAGCTTTCACCAAGGGACTCCTTCCCTTCTTCTTCTCCTCTCTTATCGAAGAGAGGTAATATTCATCTTCATGGTAGAAAGAGAGATTGGGAGGTGGAGGAGGTGAGAGCCTCATAAGATATACATGTAGGACTAGCTCTCTCACAAATCTCGTACTCACTCTAATTGATGTAGCAAGTGATTAAGCTTGAGAGTGGGAGGAGGCTCTTGGAGGCACTCAACTATAATATAGGGACCTTCATAGTTCTTGGCTAACCATGGGATAAATCCCAAGGTCTCCCATTTATAGTTGGAGAAGATTACTAGCTAGTAGAAACACTTAAGGATGAATTCTTTTTGTTTTGGGTGTTGCAACTGATCTATTTTTGATGTTTTGCAACACTCTAAAGACATGAAACACGTTTTTTACACACTACATACAATGCAATCAATTGAGATTGAATAAAGTTAACTCGACCAATAGCACTATGCGACAAACTGATTTTGAATTGTTGGTCACGTTTATCCTAGATGAAATTCATTCGATGGCTTAAAATCACTTTGTTTGTGCAGGGTGTTGGTCGATTTGTCACCAAAACAACCTCGAACAAACCTAACAAATTCCAAGACCCATCGTAGGCATCGGTCAAGTTTCTAAAAGGGAAACTCGATCAAACCAAGTGCATGTGATGCAGTTTGGAAATTGTCATTAAACTTCTCAAATGTTCGATTTAAGTGTTCTGATTTTTTTTCTATGCTTAATTACAATTCATACAATCATTACAAGTAATTTACAACATTATTCTAATAGATTTGAGGTCTTTTCCACAAAAGTGCACTTGCATTAATTTTGACTCATTTTTCTCTGAGTTGGGATGTGTAAGTTTAGGTAGTAGTAGTGTGTTTATACCTAATCTGAAATCACTCAAGTAGAAGCATTAGACAAAAATAAGTGGAATGTTTTAGTCTTCATCAAAACAAGAGTTTAGTCAATTGAAACAAGGGTATCAATTTACACCTCGAGTCAATACCTTATACCTCCTGAGATGGGGATACTAATGTATCTTGTGGGAAAGGATCCCACTTGCATTCCTACAACCTCTCTAAGTCTCCCCCTTTCTAGAAATTGCATAATTTTGAAAGGAATATTTGGGATTTAATATCATTCATGTACACCCTAATAAGATCCCCAATGAACTTTATTATTTTATAAATCCCTTATAGGTATTTAGTATGACCTACAGTGAATAATAATACATCGTCTATGAAGATCATATGAGAATGCACTTTAATGCCTCAGACCTTGAAAGGTTTAATGACATCTTATGCTTCAACTATTCCCATTAAGTTAGCCAAAATTTCCATAACCAAAGAGAAGAGTAGTGGAGATAAAGCGTCTCCCTATTTGAGGCCATTAGAAGCCCTAAAGAGGCCTTTAGGAACACCATTATCAATATTGAAAAGGAAGTGGTTTTGATTCACTGTTTGATGAGCTCCACAAATCTAATATAGAAATCATAGCTAACATTATCATCCAAAGTCCATTCCGATCGACTTTGTCATACATTTTGGATATGTCCACTTCTACACATATTTGCATTTGACATTGTAATCGAGAAGGAACTTTGTAGCCAGAAGAGAATTTTCAGCAATATCTCTGCCTTAGATGAACATTGTTTGGTTGACGGAAATCACCTTAGGAGTAATAACCTTCAGTCTGGATGCAATCACTTTGGCCAGGATCTTATAAAGGACAGAACAACAAGCATTAGGTCAAAACTCATTAACGGAGACATTATTGTTGTTCTCTAGGATCAACTTGGTAAATGTGTGATTGGCTTGACGGATCATCCTCCTACCAATAAGGAACTTGTGAATAGTACTGCATATGTCATCACCAATTATAGGCCAGGACACATGAAAAACTTTTTCATTGGACCCCTCCAAACTAGGAGCCTTAGATGTGTTGATGGAGAAGGCAACTCTCTTAATCTCTTCATCAGTCGCCACTGTTAGAGGATCCGTGTTCATGTCGTAAGTGACTTTCCTATCAGGGAGGATACTCAAATATTGAAATAGGCTTGATGGAGGTTTGAGAAAAAAGAGACTACAAGCTCAAAAATCTTGGCCTCTTAATCCACCAAGACACCTTCGTGATCTATCAAGTTGTGAATATGATCCTTCACATTATTCTTTTTAACTACACCATTATATACCTTTGAGTTTTTTTTCATCCCTAATCTGACGCATTCTGCTACTTTGCTAATAGCTAACTTCTTGAGCTTTTTCCACTGAACAAAACATTTACTAGCAGCCTCCTCCTTGTACATAAGATCAGCAACCATATGATCCATTCTCAGATCTCGAGAAGATTAACCAAGTCCTTTGACCAGATTTTGAGAACCATATTGGTCTTTTTAGCTTTTCCACAACAACAAACATTGGATTACCTAAAATATTATACCTTTAGATGTCTATGAAAACAGTCCCAAATCTAGGCCAAGTGATAAAAAAGGTCAAATAGGAGCTATGTGGGCAACCAAATCCATCTCCATCCAGGTGTGATCACTATTTGGATGTGCTCCTAGTTTAAGAGAAGCATCAGGAAAGATGTCAAGCCATGTCTCATTCACTAGACCGCAATAAAGGTTACTAGAGTTTCTTATAAAATGAACTCTGTTGTCATGCCAAGTCATAATTCCACCTTTCATGTTAAGCTCCATGAGTCTAGGCACATCAACCACATTATTAAATCTTCTCAGTACGGATTCAGGGATAGAAAGGCCTCCTATCTTCTCTGTAGCTTTCCTAACGTGATAATTAAAGTCACCTGTCACCATATGAGGCAGTTCTTGTTGTGTTGTATGAACCATGACATCCCATACTCTCCTATCCATTTCGGAATTGGCACTATAAACAAAAATAAACCAATGGAATCCCCCATTGTTGATACAACTTTATGTCAGTAGCTGATAATTATTACTATGGGTCTTCTATATATTGCAAAAGGTGCGAATTCCAACCCATAGAAATCCTACCTCCTTCAACCATATTTAGGTTGGAATCATATTTCCACCCATTGGGAAAGAGGCCCTTAAATCTGTCTTCCACTTCTCTTCTAATGTGCGTCTCAAGGAAGATGATTAATCCCAATCTACTCTCCAATATGATATGTATGAGGGTTCTCTTCTTAGAAGGGAGAAACGCACCTCTAACATTCCACACTAGGATCTTCATTCATAACTACTACATACCCCCCTTCCCCCTTCCAGAGGAGGTTCCACCTCTTCCCCTTCCTTTTCTACATCCCACCTTATTACATCTTTGATTTCTTCTAGTTGAGATGCTTCTAGGTATTGGGACCTCAACATCCTCAGAATCTTAATCTTCTAAGACTTGAAAAGGGTTAGTATATTTCTCAAGGCATTCACCCTATTCAACTCCACCCACTTCTCCACACGAGGTGACCCTTTTAGCGGTCTATTTGATGCACTACTTACTGCCTTTATTCTGAGACACCGACATCAGCTGTAGCTTCTCTACTAGTACTCATGCATTCTTCATTGCTAGGTGTCGTGGTCTCTATTACATCAGTATTAAGTTCAGAGATCGCCTTGGCAAGGTGGCTGACTCCTTTTCTTTTTGCTTCTTTTATTCGGTCTTCTACTCTTGGATCTTCCACACTCGAAAGGAGGTTTAGAATGGGTAATCCTATCTCTCGATCATTTTCCAGTAAAATGACCGAACACCTTGCAAGCAGTATAATGTTCTGGGATTGCATCATACACAACTTTGATTTTGAGGTCCTTCCTGTGAGACATCTCCACCATGACTATAGGGGATGAAATCACACCGATCTCCATGCACAGGAGTGAAGCTCTAGCATTCTTTCCTTCAACCTAGAAATCCACAACCTTTGGGGTGCCCAGTTCATAGCCTATAATGGTAAGGGATCTTCTTGTACAATGTCTACCCAAGTCAGGAAAGGTAATCCAGATTGGGGCAATGGAGAGGGAGTCTATTCTAACATAAGCTTATAATGAACATTTTTTTGGTATGAACTTTTTGATTATAAAAGAATCAAGGACCTTTTTCAAGGAATACTTTCATGTCCTCCTCCATTGCAAATATAACCAAGAAGAGACTGTCTTTGAGCAGGGAAAGTTGGAGCTCTCCTTGTTGCCTCCACGTTTTGAGCATCCATTCATAGACTTGTTGTATGAAATGCTTATTACCTAAGATCTGGACGATGATGGAGCATCGATGGAAATCATCCATGTTGTTCATCACTTATTCAAGAATCTGGTCCAAGGTCTCCTATCTTCTTCTATAAAGAAGGGTTCTTTCGGGTCCTGTGGAAGTACCACGAGCAGCAGTTCCTTTGGACTGAGAAGGGTTTGGAGACAGTATCAACCCAAGTCCTCCCCTCATAACATCATCCTGAGGGTAACACCACAAAAGGCTCCTAGTGGAGTCTATCCACATTTTAGTAGCATCGAGGGAAGGAGAAATAGGCTAAGAGGAAGAGGAGGTTCATGGAGGAAAGATAGAGGGAGTGGTGGAAAGACTAGCAGTGGAGGCGGTGTGTCAAGAAGGGTTGCCCCTATCAGCGTGGCTTCCGCCTACAATGCCTATCTCAAAACCCCATTCTAGAGATTCAACAGAGCATCTAGAAAGAGAGTTGTTGTTTTGTACGTTAGCTATAGAGTATTAAAATATGATTAATAAGATAATATATTATGTAGAAATGACCAACTAAACAACACTAAGATAATAATAATGTTACTACATATGATCAACAATTTAGATAACTTAGTAATACAACACTATGGAACATAGTATGTAAAACATTTTTAATTATTTCATCTATTTTAGTAGTAAAAGGATGATTAAATACAATATCAATGTTTCGTATGTCAAAATATTTCGTACTAATACAGAAAATTACTTGATCCATTGAGTCTAAATCATACCACATTCGTATATGTATGTTCATTTTTAATTTTTTACATATATAAAATAATTTCAATACTTGTTACAGACAATACTTATATTAATAAATATCCATGTTGTGAAGTCAACCCTAGACACATACTATATTGGGATATATCGTAATCTCGTATTTAAAAATATTTGTTTATATAATTAGCGTATTTTTTTCATAGATAATGTTTAAAAATAGTGGGGAAGGTATAATGAATTTCATAGACACGAGTAAGAATGACCATATAATATAAAACATAAACTATATATGATATGTTCCTTTGGACGACACTTGTATTTACTGTATTGATATTTATGATTATGTTTATGTTCATAGTTGAGAATAAATGATAATTTTCACATATATGTGCAATCCAGACATGCATGAATCTATGTTAATGAAGATAATCATTAGTGAGAGAATGTAGATGTAAAACTTAATTATGTGTTATAATATTTAGTAACTTGAATGATGTTATATAATAATATATGGATCTTATATAGAGAAAACTATGCATCATAACAATTAGTCTATATAATTATTAGCAATGAAATAACTATATATGATTCAATACCTTAGTGCCAAGGAAATATTATTTTCCATATTGACACTAGTAAGTATATAACTATTCATATGTTTACTTGAAACCCTAGAAAATATGATAAAGAAAAAAATGAACTTTAGTAAAAGACAAAAATTTAATATTAAGAAAAATAAAGAACAATTTATTCCAAGCCAATTATTAACAATATTGTTCTAATTAGTAGTTATCTATTCATCAATATGTTGATGCACTCGAATTTTTATTTGCACAAAATATAGAGTCTTGAGGTACTAGATTCTCCATTTACTTCCCTCTAGAGTTGCATGCATGAAGTCATGTAATATGGTGAACCCAATTTAGTTTGCAAGGCTTATATTGACTCATGCAGGTCACTAAAAATATTTAAAATTATTGGATATTGTTGAATGAATAATTTAAATATTAGCATTGGTACCAGATTGAGTATCAACTAGATCTTTCTCTACATTATTGAGGGGTAACATCCCTTTACTGTTGTTTAGAGGGAAATGGATTAGTTGTCCCTTAGTATTATTTACAATAGCAAGCGATAATGTAGTCCATTGATAAATGGTTGAATACATCACACTTATCCACCCTAGATACAACACAAAAGTTCAAATGGACATATTTATATTTTGAATACTTGACATCTTGAATAATTGTGCACCAAATAGAACTTGACCATTTTTTACATAAAACTTTTGAATACATACTTCATACTTCTATAGATCAATGATTGGATTTACTACCAACTTTAATTGACCCTTTTTTTTGGTTGATAGGTAGGTTATTCATCTAGGGTGTTCATTGATAACATCTCATTTTGTGTACTTTTTGCGTATGATTTATGCCTTCCCTAGCATACCTTTTATGGATTTCTCTATTCATTTTAGTGTCTTAGTGTCAAAGTCCGGAATTCATGCATCTCTTACTCTTGCAGGATCATTCTACACCGCCACCGTTGTTGTACAACCCACTAATGTCCCAGGCGTAGTCATTGCCTCCGTTCGACGACTCCACACTGCGACCGCGGCCCCTCCCTCCTGTCGAAGTAGTGCCCCGCTACAGAGGCCACCCCTCGACTGCAGCATATAACCAGCATACCGCGACCGTGATGGAGGTCGCGACCAATCTATGCCTTGCGGCCGTGGCCCAGAGGTGAAGTCAAGGGGTAGCATCTATAAATAGACCCCCACCTCCACTCGTCAAATCATCAGATCATCAAGGACCATGAAGTGCTACCCAATTCCTGAGTCGCCCACATTCATACCCATCCGTCTTGGATCTCTAAAGATGGAAGTCAAAGGAGAGAGAAGATTGATTGCCCCCTCTTTCGAAAGAAGAAGTTTCCACAACCGTTCCCACTCCAGATATAGACTTGAAGAAGTATAGTTGGGGTATCACCTTCTTCCTTCTCTATCTAGATCTATCATATCCATCATGTTGTACTCTCCCTCTTTGTGGTTATTGATGTATCTATCCTACTGTGATGCCATTATGCTACCTGTTAACATGTTTGGGTAAACATTTAACTTGTGTCGAGAGTAGCCACTAAGGCTCTACCATCATGTATACTCTTACTCCCCTTTGAATATATATATGCTATTATCAAGAATATCTCCATACATATTGTTGTTCTTGATGCTTTACTTGTATGCTTAGCTACCATCTTGTGATGTTTGATTGTTGGTACATAGAAATAATAATACCAACCTTATCTAGTGCTATGGAGTAGTATGAATGCATCAAAGTGTCATAATACTAAAGCTAACGGTCATATGGTTTTCTTTGTGGTTGTTGGGCCATCATCTAGAGAGAGAGACTGCCTTAAAACCTACATCTATCCTAATCTTAAGAGAGGAGGGAATAGACTTTTTTTATGATTTCTTGTAATCTTGGTAGGAGTATACGAAGGGGTGTGAGTTTTTCATGTTTGCGAGAAACCTTAGTAGTTTAAACTTGATCCAAGTTTCTTTTCATACATTTGTTTCTTACCACTTGTTTAACATGTTTCTCTTGCTTTTTTCTCTTTCCTTTATCTTTGTTTTTTTTTAGCATCATCGTTCCTTAGGGAACACCCCTTTATCCACCATTTCATTTGGAGTGCAAGAGTGTGAGACTCTATGTACTTAACACTGACCAACTTTGTCCCTATGGTTTGACCATGAATACTACATCAGGCCCCGTATAATAGTTGAGGGGGATTGAGTATTGGGTTATAATCTTAAAAGTCTGACTACTCTCGATCCGCTCCATTTTGGACGTGTGATTTAGGCCAGTCAACTTTTTGGCACCATTGTCGGGGACAAAGAAAAATGGTATTGTTAAGAATATGAGTCTACTCACTATACTCTCGTGCCTCAAGCTTAGCCATAATCTTCAGTGGACAAAAACTTTAAATCTACTACACTACAATTATGTAGAATAGTTCGTTTTAACACGTCCAATTTTCTAGCTCAACTTTGTGGTCTATTCAGGGAACCTAGAGGGAAGTAGATGTATTCAATTCTTCACTTTAACTTCAAGCGATCTTGCCACCTCATGTGAACGTCATTGTTACTAGGGATGATCAAAATGTAAGGGTTCAATACAATCGACCGCCACATGAGACGGAAGAAGAAAGAGAAAACCATCACTCAAATGGCTGCCACCGCAAGGAAGAATGATGCGAGGAAGATCGATATCACCACCATAATCACTGTTGTAGAAGGCACCATAGGAATCACCAGGAACATTAATGCGATAATGAATGTGAACGTGATGACCAGAATAGTGAGGGTGAAGATGATGAGGAAGGGAAAATTCTTAGAGAAGTCACAACTAGAGCCGATGAGTCAAGATGCCCAATTATCATCCTGCAATTCAGTGCAGCTAATTTTGATTTGAAACCTATTGTAATCTCGATGATCCAAAACAAACCCTTCTGTGGGAACTCAAGGAATGAAAATCCATACCATGATCTTGACCCCTTCAAAAACATTTGTGATACTATAAAGACGAGGGGAGTGCCCCAAGAAGTCATATATTGCAAGGAATTTAATTTCTCTCTTGAAGATAAAGCTCTATCCTAGTACCTTAACTTACCCCACCAGTCCATATATGGATGGAGATCCCTTGCAGATGCTTTTGTCACTAAATTTACCCCACTGAAAGAAATATCCTTAATATGCAAATGATCACTTCTTTCATGAAAAAACCAGGAGAAGATCTTCACAAGGCATGGTAACATTTTCAAGAATACCAGAGAGACTTCCCCCACCATAACTACCACAAAGGATTTCTGGTGACCACGTTTTACAATGGGATAACTCCCATGGAAAGAACTTTGCTGAATGCAGCTATTGGAAGTGACTTTCTTGGTAAGAAATTGTTCAGAACCATGAAGATCATCGATAACATTTCTACGTTGCAAGCAGGCATTGGAATATGACAGAAATGATAGAGGATCAGCCAAGAAGGCAGGCTTTGAAGGACCGTCAATCGAAGCTAAGGCTTTGGAAACCATTATATCTTAGATTCAGAAAATTGCTACCGACGTCGAACAATTAAAAGACACTAGAGACAAGGGCAAGAAACACATAGAGGAAGTCCTGAAATGCATTACATGTGGTGAAAGAGGGCATGGAGTGGAAAATTGTATCTATACATGGCTAGAAGAGAGTGAAGAAAGTAAAAGCGAAGAAGAAACTGAAAATCTCTCTTATGCCAATTTCAAATGACTGGAACATCTTGGATTTAACTACAACAACAAAGAAGCTACTGAAAACACTCATCAACTAAGTAATTCGTCTAAACTACCTCTAGGATTTGAGAAAAGAGGAGGACCGCCTCAATATACAATAATTACTTGTTATCAGACAAACAAAAATAGCTATCATAGTCAAAATAAAAATATGAGTCAACAAGGTCAAGGACAGGGACAAGGATTGAGTCAGGCTAGGGATAGCAACCAAACTGACATGATCACTCAATTGTTCGACTTTGCAAAGAGGCATGCTTTGGTAAATGACTAGCTTTCCCAAAGTTCCATCACAAATTCAGGAGTGTTAACTACAATGCAAACTCAGATGGCAGACATGCAAACCTATCAAAGGCAAATTGATCAACAACTTGCCCAATTAGTAGAACTTATGAAAAACCCTTCTGGGAAGATCCCGTCAAATACAAAGACTGCGAAGATGGCCACTCTTCGATTAGGGAGGATGTTGGAAGTTCCTGGTACCAACAACACCAAAGAAGAAAGAAGTCGTGGTGAGAAATAATCTGACAAGGTAATCATACCAGAAGAATCCAAGGGACAAGGATCAACTGAAGATAGCTGAGCAAAAGAAAATGGCAAAAAGAAGAAGGATGAAGAGGTCAAGAACTTAGATCCTATAGGAGAAGTTTTTATGTAGAGAAATCCTTATGCTGCAAGAGTCCCCTTTCCCTACAAACTGATCAAGGCACATTTAAGGAAGAGGTATGAGAAATTTATGGAAGTAGTAAAGAAGCTCCACCTTGATATCTCATTTCTCGATGAAATTGAAGAGATGCCAACATATGAAAAATTCTTTAAAGACTTAATCAGAAAGAGAAGTAAAGGAGACCATGTTGAGACCGTGAAATTGGCAAAAATGTCAACGTGTTTGTTCAAACTGAGTTACCAACCAAAAAGAGAGATCTAGTGGTATTCAACATACCCTTCTGTGTTGGAGACAATGTGAAGAGGAAGAGATTAGCCGATTTAGGAGCAAGCATTAGTCTTATTCCCTTGACTCTAGCACAAAGGCTTGGGTTAATGGTATGGTGAAGACGGGCATGAGAATCGAATTAGCTGATCACACCTTTGCGAGACCTATGGGAATAGTGGAGGATGTTTCAATACTGGTTGGGTGATTTTTCATACCATGCAGTATAGTAGTGATCGACATAGTCAAGGACTCTTAAGTGTCCAATGATATTTGTGAGACCTTTCCTCGCAACTAGAAGGGCTCTAATAGATGTAGCAGAAGGAATCATTACTTTGTGCGTTGGTAATGATCACATCAACTTCCAAGTACAAAACGCTATGAGAGGATCATCTCTCTTTGAGTCATCTTACTTTATGGATAGTGACAATCAATATTGTGAAGAGGTGCAAGAGGATACAACAATTGTTGATCCCCTTATGTGAGCTTTGAATAGTCTTGACCCTACCATGGAAGACCAAGAAGTCATAGAAATCCTAAATTACCTAAATCAATGTGAAGAAGAGCTCAATGAGGATGAAGAATCTTTTAAGACCACAAAGTATGCCTAACTTGAACAAACACCTGAAGAAAAGAGGGCACTGAGACCAAAGGCAAAATTGAAATCACTTCTTGAAGGATTGAAATATGAATTTTAGGAGAAAGAGGAGAGGGATCCTACGATCGTTAATGCTAACTTGACAGATGATCAACTAGAAAGGTTGCTAAAGGAACTCAGATTGCATGCAAAGGCTATAGGGTATTCAGTAGAAGATATCAGAGGCCTCAACCCTGCCTTATGCATGCACATAATACATCTCCAAGAAACAGCCAAATCTTTATCTCAACGATAGTGGAAGTTGAATCAAATGCTAAAGTAAGTCGTGAAGAATGAAGTTATTAAGATGTGGGATGTTGGGATCATTTACCCCATAACTGACAGTAATTGGGAAGGCCCTATTCATGTGGTGCCTAAGAAAGGTGGAATGACAGTGATAGAGGTGAAGAGAGAGATGAAGTGGCAATGCAAATAGTAACAGGTTGGCGTATGTGCATTGACTATCGCAAATTGAATGCTACTACCAGAAAAGATCATTTCCCTCTACCATTTATCAACCAAGTCCTAGAAAGGTTAGCTCATCATGATTACTTCTATTTCCTGGATGAGTATTCATGATTCTATCAAGTATCGATTCAGCCCGATGACTGAGAAAAGACAACCTTCACATGCATCTATGGCACTTATGCTTTTAGGAGAATACCATTCAGGTTATGCAATGCACCCACAACTTTCCAATGCTGCATGATATCTATGTTTTTGAACTTTCTAGAAGACATAGTGGAGGTCTTCATGGATGACTTCTCTGTGTGTGGAATAAATTTTGAAGCATGTCTGAGAAACCTATCCGTAGTCTTGCAACACTGTAAAGAAAAATATCTAGTCCTGAATTGGGAAAAATTCCATTTTATGGTCCAAGACAGTATCGTCTTAGGGCATAAAGTTTCCAAGAAAGTGATAGAAGTGGACCTAAGAAAGATCGAGGCCATATCCAATCTTTCGCCACCTAAACCCGTTACAGTAGTGAGGATTTCGTGGGTCATGTGGGATATTATAGATGATTCATAAAAGACTTCTCAAAGATTACTAAACCCCTACAAATCTCCAGATTAAAGATGCTGAATTCAAATTCACTAGCAAATGTTTGGATGCTTTCCATACCCTTGAAAAGACATTAACAACAATGTTGATTCTACAAGTGCCAGATTGGGAGTTACCGTTTGAAATTATGTGTGACACCAGCAATTTCACTATAAGATTTGTCCTAGGATAGATGAAGGACAAGAGGCACCATGTGATTTGCTACGCAAGTTGAACATTGGACGAAGCCCAAGTAAACTACACCACCATTGAAAAAAAATGTTGGCTAACATGTTTGCCTTCAATAAATTCATGTCATACTTAGTGGGATCGAAAGTAAAAGTATACACTGATCACAGAGCTATAAAATATCTCATGCAAAAGAAGGATACAAAGCTGAGACTTTTGCGATGGGCCATATTACTGCAAGAATTTTATTACGAGATCATTGTTAAAAAAGGAAAAGAGAATGTCGTTGTAGACCACCTGTCAAGGATAGTTTTTGATGAAGAAAATAAATTACATGTAAATGACAACTATGCTGATGAAGCTCTCTTGATGGCTCAGTTGGATGAACGACACCTACCTTGGTTTGCTAACATTTGCAATTATCTAGCCCATGGGCAACTTCCACCATAGATCACTTATAATCAAAAGAAAAAAATTATTCACTAATCTAAAAAATTACTATTTGGATGATCACCTTTTGTTCAAAAGATGTTCTAACAATTTATATCGTTGTTGTATACCATAACAAGAAGTGGCCCTAATCCTCAAAGAATGTCATTCCTCGCCTTATGGGGGCCACCACGGGGGGGGGGGGTGGAGAACAACTGCAAAAGTCCTATAGTCAGGATTTTATTGGCCGACTCTTTTTAAATATGATGCATCATTTGTCAAGACCTGCAAAGAGTGTCAACTCATGAGAAACATCAGCCAAAGGAACGATATAATGATGGCTGCTTGGGTGGAAGTTGAAATTTTTGATGTATGGGGGATTGATTATATGGGACCTTTTCCATCATCAAAAGGGAACCAATATATAATTGCTGATGTGGACTACGTCTCAAAATGGGTAGAGATTGTTTCTACCCAAACCTGTGATTCCAAGGTAGTAATCAAGCTATTCAAGAAAACTATCTTCCCACAGCTCAGGGTACCACACACTGTTATAAGAGATGGGGGTCTCACTTCACAGAAAAGAAAATTGAAGCTCTATTGAGAAAGTATGGAGTAAAACAAAAAATTACAACACCATGCCATCACCAAACATCAGGACAAGTCAAAGTGTCTAACAAGCATATCAAGAAGATCGTAGAGAAGACTATAAGTCATACAAGGAAGGATTGGTCTATGAAAATCGACGATATGCTATGGGCTTACCATACAACGTATAAAATGCCAATAGAACGACACCCTATTGGTTGATTTATGGGAAGTCCTGTCATCTGCATGTCAAATTAGAGAACAAAACCCTTTGGGCTATCAAATTTCTGAACATGGATCTTGACAAAGCGGGAAAGAAAAGATTTCTCCAACTTTAGGAACTTAAAGAGTTGAGACTGCATGCTTATGAGAATGCAAGGATCTATAAGCAAAGCACTAAGGTATGGCATGACGCCCACCTTAAGAGCATTAGGATATCCATGAAGGAGACAAAGTTCTGTTATTCAATTCAAGTATCAAGTTGTTCCCTGGGAAGCTGAGAACAAGATGGTACAAGCCCATTTTAGTGGTAAAAATATACTCATAAGGGATGATGGAAATAACCAGAGACAAGACATGCACTTTCAAGGTGAATGGGTAGAGGGTAAAAAGGTATTATGAAGATGAGGATTTCGTGAGAAGGACCGAGCTAAGTTTGGGGGAACCCAATCCTCTAACAAATGAAACATATGAGAAAGTATCAAGACCAATTGAAGGAGGATGAAACCAGAATGATAGAGAGTCAAGCTAAAAGACTTTAAACTAGCACTTTTCGGGAGGCCACCTGATGCGATGATTTGGAGTCACATTTATAGACTTGTTTCACTTGCGTTTTATGCATTTATTGGTCATTTTGGAGGTTAATATTGCATAATTCACTTACTTTAGTCTATGATCCTTCTCAGTGTCAAATCTTCCTTATTTTATCGTTTTGAGCATAAATGATTATAATAATAGGTTTTATCTCGGCTTACGTGGTTTTGTTTTGCAAGTTTAGGAAAAAACGCATATCTGCAGCTGTCGATACCATCGACAACCGTCGATACTATCGACACAACCACAAGTAGCCAGCCCCAAGGAGCAGCGCAGAGTCGATACCATCGATAGGGAAGTCGATGGTAGCGATGTATCATCAGGTTGCTGGCGAGAAGATAGTCGATACTATCGACCACATAGTCGATACTATCGACACTTGAAGTTTCAATGATAGAAAAGGGATAAAACCGACGCCTAAGGGTGTCGATACCATTAACCTGCGTCGATGGTATCAAGTCAGCATCAGGAGCAACGACGAAAAGAAAGGAAGGCTGGTCGATATCGCGAGGGGTCGATACCATCGACCCGCGTCGATGGTATCGACACCGTCAGATTAAAGTTTGTTTCAGATCAACCCAAATCTGACGGTTGTGATATTTTTGCAACCTAACTCGGTGATCATACCTAATGACGACAGCCAGGAGTAGGGTATCACGTCATTAGCCACTGGACACATCTCGAGAAGGTGTGGAGAGAAGAATGGATCCCAGAAGCACGCCCCGACCATTCCGGAAGTCGAAGAAGACATTCTCCACCACCGAAAGGTTGTAGATCACACATTCTACACTGAGGAACGCTTGGATCTTCTCTGTTTGGGGGTTTCATTACTTATTCACGTTTTTCTCCATGTTTCCCCTTTCTTCAACCATGTTTTGCTCTGAGATGAACATGCAGGTCTAATCCCCTTTATCTTTAGGACCGGGAGTAGCCCGGGGAAGCATTCTATGACATTTTTATCATAGTAATTCATAATTTATCTCTTAAATCTGTGGTATGATTTCGTTTTCTCAATTATATTGTTATGCTTGATCACCATAATGATAATCTAATGCCTTTAATTACATTGAAAGAAGAATCAATGGTTGAAAAGAGATGAAATTCACATTAATTAACAAATCCCTTAAACAAGGTGTTGTAAGGTTAATGGTGGAAACCCAGAGGTCGATTTTAATGCACCTAGTTTAGGGTATAGGTAACTACGACGGTGGAACCGACCTAGACATAGGTAGTGAATTGTACCATGACAGAGGGCAATTCTGACTACAGGCCACTATCCGTATTGAGAGATGAACCTGAATTATTATATGGAAATTCATACAATGAAAACCCACGGTGAAACCGAAATCCTAAAGATCTCCATTTGAATTGATTAAACTAAAACTTTAATCGATTGCTTTGTTTTATTTTATTTTCTTTTATTTTTAAAACAACTCTCACAACCTTTTTATTAGTCTAGTTGATTGCGAGTAGTTAGTAGTAGTCTACCAATAATTTAGTGTCCCTGAGTTCGACTCGGGCCTCATAAGGGCCTATACTACATTGACACGTGCACTTGTGTTCTATGCATGGTAAAATCGTGACAAGATTTTGGCACCGTTGTCGGGGACACGACAATTGTCGGCACTACGAGTGATGCAAGCGACCATTCTAGGCCACTTTTTATTTTTATTATTTTGTAATCATTTTTTGAAATTCTTAGTTTATTTTTCACATTGTGTAATCGTCTAGCACGGTACTGAACTGAAATTATCATCTTGTAGGTACTGGTGCATGGTGTGGACGTGTAGCACCGACTACACGCAACAAGCACCAGAGGTTCCACTGCCGGGACCAGACGACGAGGAGAACTATACTCAAGACTAACTCGAAATAGATTTCGACTCTGAATCAGAAGCGATGGCAGAACAACAGACGATATGGGAGAAGATAAAGGCTTCTTCCTCATCCACTTCAATGGGGCCAATAAAAAAGCAGGCAGTCAATATTCCAACTTATAAAATTGATCCTGCATTAATAAATTTGGTCAAATCAAATGCATTTCACGTGCTTAAAAATGAAGATCCGGTCACTCACATAAGCCAGTTCGTGGAGAACTGTGATATGATCAAAATTGACAGGTTTCCACAAGAGACGCTCTATTTGAAGTTATTTCCGAATTCTCTGGCGGGAAATGCATGAGAATGGCTGCATAATCTTGACGATGAATATGTGGAATCATGGAACCACATGGTTGAAGTGTTCTTTGAAAGATTCTTCCCGCCCGAGAAGACAAATGATCTGATCAGAAAAATTCATAATTTTAGTCAGAAGGCAGGTGAAACCTACTCTGAGACATGGGAGTGATTCCAAATAATGCTGAGGAGGTGCCCACACCATGGGTTGGATAAGGAAAAACAAGTGAAGATTTTCTATTTTGCTCTTTCTGAGCATGATAGAAGCAATCTGGATTCCACATGATCCGGGTTTTTCTTAAACAACACTGGCACTAGGTGTTGGGAGATTCTAAAAAATATGGCAAAGAAGCAATCTTGGGGCGACTGGGATGCACCAGAACAAGTCAAAGTCGTAGGTGAATCCAGGGCCATTAAGGAGCTGAACGATAAATTAGACCTTCTAGCCAAGAAATTGCTTGCCAAAGAAGATGCAGAATCGGATGAGGAAGCCCAGGTCAAATTTATGCAACAACAGGGCTACAGAAACAATGATTATGCTTGGAGGAAGGATAGTAAATTCTCATGGAAGGATCCAAACAACTTCCTACAAGATCCAGATGCAAAGTCACAGTCAACGGCAAATGATAAAAGCATCGCGTTGCTCAGTCAAGTGGTGCAGCAAAATCAGGAAATGATGAGCATGTTTAGTAAGCAGTTGCAGTCTCAGGGTGAGATCTTGACTAAATTTGGCCAAACATTGCAAATCCATGGAGCATAGATGAGGGCACTAGAGACGACTGTGACCCAGATTTCCAATGAAGTGGCGGCCATGAAGCATGCCAATCAACAAAGATAGGCTGGGAATGTAGAGGTTGTTCAAGCACATCATCAAGTAAAGTACATATATGTGATTACTGAGGCAGAGCCCCCGGTGGTGGAAGTCCAGGACAAAAGCAAAATGATTTTTGATACGGAGGCTACACTGAAAATACCGTATCCTCGCAGTCATTATGGACTGCCAGGCAGATATTGTCCATTCAGAAAAACCCGCCAAGAGCCCATCACGGTCGCGCCCGCACCTAGGCAAGAAGAGCAGGTGAAGGCCTTGCGTCAAGGTGAAGCTACATCCACTGCGAGAGAAGAGCTGCCACAAGTTACACCTATTGAAAATAATGTGCCAAAGCTTACATCAGAAGGTGACATCGAAGCAAGCTTAGGGGAGGAGACCCCGCAAAGCCCATATGTGCCACCTCATAAGCATTTAGATGAGGCAGTTGTGTCTTTTCCGGACAGCCCAAGGCCGAAGAAAGAGCATCGGCACTACAGGAAGTTCTTTGAGATGTTTAAGAAACTCTATATCAATATTTTGTTAGTGGAAATGATAAAGCAGATTCCAGCGTACGGGAGGTTTATCAAGGAAATCATCACCAAGAAGAGGTGGATCAAAGACACAGATGTTTGTTGGGTGAATGGGATGGTGAGCTCCATCATCCATGGGAGTTTACCACAGAAGAGGAAAGATCCAGGAGGCTTCTATATTCCATGTTCCATAGGCGGTCAACATTTTCCACAAGCACAATGTGATTCAAGCACCAGCATTAATCTTATGCCACTGTCCACATTTCAAAAGCTTGGGTTGAAGAAAATAAAGAAATCAACGATGACTATCAAGCTGGCGGATGGGTCCATTGTAAAGCCATACAGAGTGTGCGAGGATGTACTTGTCAAAGTAGACAGGTTTATCTTCCCGGTGGATTTTATCGTCATAGACATGCCACACCTTAATAGTTGCGAGATGCTATTGGGTAGGCCGTTTCAAGCGACGACCGATGTTGTCACTGCCATTGGGAGAGGTACTTTGACATTGGGGATTGGCCAGGATGGAGTAGAGTTCAAAGTGCCACATGATCCCCTAGGCACACTCTCCAAAGCTCCAAGTTGATGAAGCTTGATTTTGTCTAGCCTAAGACGTTAAATAAGGGCGCTTATTGGGAGGCAACCCAGCCATTGGTAGTTTCGTTTAGTTTCTTTCACATTTGTACATTAGTTTGATTCGATTTTGTTTTTAGTGTAAACAATATACCTTGATCGTTTGTTCAATGTGCAGGACTGAGGCAGGGTCGATACTATCGACCTTTGTGTCAATGGTATCGACATAGGTATAGTTAGGCAGCTGCAACAATCTCTCTGAGTCGATACTATCGATGGCCTCATCGATGGTATCGACCTATCATCAGGTTGCTCGCCAGAACGGGGTCGATAGTATTGACATGACTATCGATACTCGCGAGATCTCTGAAGATAATCAGACAAAATTTGTCTCAGTGAAGTCGATACCATCGACGGGCCTATCGATGGTATCGACCAGGTTACAGGCAGAAAGCAGTGGTTGGGCCTCGTGAGGGTGTTTTCCCTAAGAAGAGTCGATATTGTCGACTTACGTCGATGGTATCGACGCGACATGTCATCGATCCGCAAGAGGAATTCAACGGTAATCGCTACATTAAGAGAATCGATCCGTGGGATGGGTCGATAATGTCGACATCCGTCGATGGTATCGACGCATCATCGATCTGGACCTCCACATCAGGCTATCGACAACCGTCGATACTAGCGGAAGACCAGATTGTGCTACAGGTGTCGATACCATCGACCCACGTCGATGGTATCAACGGGTGCACAATAGCGATGGCCTCATCTATAAAAGAGAGGGATGGTTGTCATATGATGTCACACCTTCAGAGTCTTTCTCCCCTACTTGTGTTTTGCACTGTGATGTGTGACCGGAGCCCAGCTACGAGCATCCAAGGAGCGATCTTCCCCGAGCCTTCACCGAGCGGAGATTGTCTTCACCGAGCGGAGATTGTCTTCTCCGACCTTCACCAAGCTCTGTCTTCTATTCCTTCTTTCTCGATGATGGTGCATACATCCGGGTGCATCTTCATCTTTGTAGCCTCCGCCACCGTAGCCCTCTCATCAAGGAGAGGATGTCTACTCCATGCAGGGGATGTATACAATGCTGCAAGAGATCCAACAAACCCAGCTGCAGCATATAGTTTCATACACCGGTATTCAGGATACGACGAACCGGCTGCTAGATAACCAGAGGTCTATTTTCGAGGATGAGCGCCTCCTCCTCGAAAACCAACAGCACATCCACGACAGGTTGCATAGGATGGAGATGTAGCAACAACCCTTCTACGATCATTACTGGAGCTAGAATTATTTTGGGGGGTATCCACAACCTCCGCCAATGCCCCAATATGATCTGAGGTTCCAGGGGCAATACCCATCTTGGGACCCAACGGCTCCACAGTACCCGCCTCCTCCTGAAGAATGATTGGTATCACTGTTCCACCTTTTAAGGTTGTTTTTGACTATGAGGTCATAGTCGAATTCAAGCTTGGGGGGGATTTGGTACATCTCTATCCTTTGTTTTTCCCAGTTTTTAGTTTTTATTGTTTTGTCTTTTGTCATTTATTTCTTGTCATTCTTAGTTTGTTAGGATCCACACTCTATCTAGTGTAATTGTGGATGTCTTAAGTCATGTGTCATCTCGTTGCTTGTACATGGGAATCAGGGGCAAATTTAAATTTTTTTTAGTGTTTTTGCAAGATTGTGTTGTTCAACTTTGAGCACATAACTTAAGGAAATGATTGGGTTTGTTAACTCTAGAACAGGAAATCACAATTGTACATTCATATGATTCATGAAAAGTGGACGGAATTGGTTGTTTGAGCCTAAACTGATCAAATGATAATGAGACCTTAATTTGAAATAAGAGAGAGAAACCTCTTAATTACCACACAGGTCAGTAAGGAGGGATACATAATAATTTCCAAAGGGTCAGTCAATTAGTCTTGTGATCTATCCACCCCATTATTTTCATATTCCACCTTAAGAATTGGAAGTAACATTACGGTTTTAATCTCTTTGATTTCATTCCATGTAGATAGGTTTTGCATTGCAATTATTGTTACATATTTCTGCATGAAAATAAAAAATAGACTAGTTATACATGCACATTATCCTTAAGTGCATGTCATTTAGTTGCATAACTATCATGTTGTAGCTGCATTCACATTTTTGTGCGTAGAGTACATCATGCATCTTATGTCTTCTGAAACATTAAGGGTGATGAACTTGTTCTATACCTTCTGAATGCTTCAAATGTATAAGTTATGCAGCAATAAGTGAGCCCGACAAATAATTCATTGTCATCTATGAAAATAAGGGCTTAAAAAAATAATAAGAGAAAAAAAAGAAAAAAAAAGTATTGAGAAGCAAGTAGGATTGAGAGGGAGAAAGGAACATGTCTCACTGCATTTTAGGAAGAATAAGTAAATGATGTAGTTCTCTTAGATATTCCATCTCACCTTGAGATGGAATGATAGTGCATACATCATTCCACACAAATGTAGGCATTAGGGCATTACCACTTGCATATGCATAATTTAGGTCATTATTGTTTTGTGCATGTTAAAACCGTATAATGCTTCCATTTCTTCCACTAGCCACCCATTCCATCCAACCGTTGCTCGAATTGGTAGGCCACCGTGATTTTCTCCTCACTCGTTAATACCAGGAGATATGCTTTCATGTAGATGGTAGTTAGGGCGAGAAACGTAGAATAGGAGATCACAAGATGCACCGAGTCTGAACCGGAGAATTTTATTATGTTAACTACCTTATATGATAGTGTTCATCAATTTTGAGGTAGATATCTTTTATGGATGATTACTGTCGCCTTTAGGGTAATTATCATTCCGTGGTTAGTGAGGGTCGGAATGTGAATTTCTGGCGGGGATCATATGGTGATGTTTGTTGTGATAATCTGTTCTCTAGTTGACCCTCGCAATTCTATTCTAAAGTTTAGTTGCTCGAGGACGAGCAATGTTCAAGCTTAGGGGAGTTTGATGCGATGATTTTGAGTCGCATTTATAAACTTGTTTCACTTGCATTTTATGCATTTATTGGTCATTTTGGTGGTTAATATTGCATAATTCACTTACTTTAGTCTATGATCCTTCTCAGTGTCAAATCTTCCTTATTTTATCGTTTTGAGCATAAATGATTACAATACTAGGTTTTATCTCGGCTTATGTGGTTTTGTTTTGCAATTTCAGGAAAAATGCATATCTGCAGCTGTCGATACCATCGACAGCCGTCGATACTATCGACACAGCCACAGGTAGCCAGCCGCAAGGATCAGCGCAGAGTCGATACCATCGATAGGGAAGTCTATGGTAGTGACGTACCATCAGGTTGCTGGCGAGCAGACAGTCGATACTATCGACCACATAGTCGAAACTATCGATGCTTGAAGTTTCAACGATGGAAAAGGGATAAAACGGACGCCTAAGGGTGTCGATATCATCAACCCGCGTTGATGGTATCGAGTCAGCATCAGGCGCAACGACGAAAAGAAAGGAAGGCTTGCCGATATCGCGAGGGGTCGATACCATCGACCCGTGCCAATGGTATCGACACCGTCATATTAAAGTTTGTTTCAGATCGACCCAAATCCGATGGCTGTGATATTTTTGCAACCTAACTCGGTGATTATACCTAATGACGGAAGCTAGGAGCAGGGTATCACGTCATTAGCCGATGCACACGTCCCGAGAAGGTGTGGAGAGAAG
This sequence comes from Alisma plantago-aquatica, assembly GCA_963693085.1. Taxonomy (NCBI): domain Eukaryota; kingdom Viridiplantae; phylum Streptophyta; class Magnoliopsida; order Alismatales; family Alismataceae; genus Alisma; species Alisma plantago-aquatica. Next base: position 24,077,125 of record OY856411.1, read on the forward strand.
AACGGAGCCCAGAAGCACGCCCCGACTGTTCCGGAAGCCCAAGAAGACGTTCCCCACCACCGAATGTCTGTAGATCATGCATTCTATGCTGAGGAATGCTTGGATCTTCTCCGTTCGGGGGTTTCATTACTTATTCACATCTTTCTCCATTTTTCCCCTTTCTTCAACCATGTTTTGCTCTAAGATGAACATGCGGGGCTAATCCCCTTTATCTTTAGGACCGGGAGTAGCCGGGGGAAGCATTGTATGACATTCTTATCATAGTAATTCATAATTTATCTCTTAAATATGTGGTATGATTTCGTTTTCTCAATTATAATGATAATCTAATACCTTTAATTACTTTGAAAGAAGAATTAACAGTTGAAAAGAGACGAAATTCACATTAATTAACAAATCCCTTGAACAAGGTGATGTAAGGTTAATGGTGGAAACCCAGAGGTCGATTTTAATGCACCTAGTTTAGGGTATAGGTTACTACGATGGTGGAACTGACCTAGACATAAGTAGTGAATTGTACCACGGCAGTGGGCAATTCTGACTACAGGCCACTATCCAGATTGAGAGATGAACCTGAATTATTATATGGAAACTCATATAATGAAAACCCGCGGTGAAATCGCAATCCTAACGATCTCCATTTGAATTGATTAAACTAAAACTTTAATCAATTGCTTTGTTTTATTTTATTTTCTTTTATTTTTAAAACAACTCTCACAACCTTTTTATTGGTCTAGCTGATTGTGAGTAGTTAGTAGTAGTCTATCGATAATTTAGTGTCCTTGAGTTCGACTCGGGCCTCACAAGGGCCTGTACTACATTGACGCGTGCACTTGCATTCTATGCACGGTAAAATCGTGACACCACCCAAGCTTTTCCAGCTTTCTTTTATAATTTAAGCTTTCCTTTATCTCATTTTTTAATCCAAGACCTATGTACCTCTCTCCTTCTAGGTATTTTGGTTTTTTGCATCTAGAAAAAGTGTAGATGTAGTATGTAGATTTCCATCTTTTCACATAGGTTTTTAATGAGAGATTAGAGGTATTATAGATTTAATTAATTGTCTCTATCATCATGGTTATGTGTGCACTGCGGTTGCGACACCTGATTTACATGTTTTAAGGATGCAGTCACTGCCAAATTGAGGGCACGACTTGACTATGGTCGTGACAGCCTACTCAGCCACAACTACAGCTCCCTCCAAATATAAAAGCAAAGAACTCTCGACTCCAGGGTTTTCTTTCTCTTCTCATTTTCTAATTCTCGAACATTGGAGGAGCCCTAACCGAAGAGCAACATGATGCATGAAACTACGATGACGATCAATCACCAAGAGACATTTTTCGTGAATCCATCTACTAATGTCATAACCTCACCGTGACAGTGCCACCTCCGTCGCTGCTTCCCTAGTCGCATGTTTCAAAATTTTAGATAAGTCGAGGTACCATTGCACACTCCCTTAGGTTACCATTGTATCTGTCCTTGGCCTATTGGGGGTTCATCACCTTCCCTATTTATATAACCCTAGAAGTTGGTTTTCCCTATGGTGCAATGACCACGAGAATCCCACAAACGTTTACTGTCTTTAACCAAAGTTTCGTCAGTGTTTCCCTTTTTCTTTATCAGAAGTTTTCGGTTGATTCTTTTCTCTTATGCATCTGGGACATCGTCGTTGTGTGGTTAGAGTTTGGGTGGGGACCCACAATGATCATGGTGATCGCTGTCGAGTGGCTACCTTCATGACTATAACATACTAGATCTCAGACCCTACCCTACAAGTTGACATTTTGGACTTAGCCAAGCAAGGTTGAAGGTTAGACCAAAATAGATGTTTAGTATAACCCCAATGAGCTAATGCATGTATAACCTAATGTTCTAACATTAAATCTTATGTTTATAATGGATACATAAAATATGCCACATAACTCATTTTGGTGGTAATATGAAGATAAGAAACTTAATTGGATGAATAATTTATATAATGGGTCATTAATGGGCCATATGACATATCTCATAAAAAGAAGTCTCAAAAGTGGAAACAAACTTCAAATTCGAAATCTACATATCAAAATTAGCCTACATGTCAAATTTCATCTAATTTGGACCACCTTGAAATATTATGATAAGTTTAGGAGAGAGAAAATAATTAAAAGGCATAAGTAATGAATAATGTGATTCTATACCTTCAAAATATGGAAATAATAAAAAATTAATATTCAACACATCAAAGATAACTTGTGGATGAAGTTTGGTCCAATTTGTATGTTGTTTGTACAAGTTATGCAATTTTAGGCACATTCTACACTTTTCTGCAATTTACGCAATTGAGAGGTTTTCTTTAAAAATTGTTACATGCATTATAATACTTATATATTCCCTTACTATTCTTGAGTTTTTGAACCATAGGGCTCCTAGTTTCACCTTGGTTTGAAGGTGTTTCTTTCCAGGGGCATTTTAGGGATTACTCTCTTTATAAATGAGCTTATCTTTAGAAGCTATCAGCCAATGGGGTTATTTCTTTGATTGGAGGTCGGTTGGGATGGCCTATAAGTGTCCATAAACTGACATTTGATATTCAAGAAGCCTCCATGAGTTGTCTATGGCATTTCCATGAAATCCCTAAGCTAAGGACACATGGAAATCTCCATGGACACCTCATACTTGACTTCTTCCTTATACATAAAGGTTTGCATGTCCATAGACACCCTTAGCATTTGACACATGGAAAGTAACTTGCCACCTAGTTCTTGACTTCTTCCTTATCCGTAAATTCTTGCATGTCCATGGACACCCTTATGCATGACACATGGAAAGTCTCATAGACACCTTATACTTGACCTCTTTCTTTATATAGCCATATCTACCCCTTCCCGACTCCCAATTCAAAAACTCTTACTCTTGTTTATTTTCTCTAGCTTAGAGAATAATTCCTACTCTATTTTTCCATGAAGGTTCTATCACAAGGTAAAAGGAGGTGCCTACCTTGGTGAAGAAGGCTCCTAGGGTTCCAAATTTCTCTATTTAAGATTTCTTAAGCTCCTCCTTGGTGATTTTGACCAAAATTAGTAAGTATCCTCCTTTCCTTCCCTATTTTCATGTTGTTAGTCTTCCTTCCACCTTCCTCCAAGTCAGAACCATGGCCTTCCATGGTGAAACCCCACCTAGAACCCATAAACACCTCATCTGCATGTTCTTTTGTTAGGATTTTTCACCTCTAAATTGGAGAAGGTGCTTCTTGCTCGAGATAGGATCTTTGTTGGACAAAACCAACCTCTCTAAGCTTGGTAACCTTACTTATTGGACATGTCCACCTTCCCTAGAGGTTCTTTGGAGGCCTAAGCTTGGATCTAGGACTGACTTGGAATATTTAGACTCTGAAGTTGAGGTACAATGTATCCCCTATTCTTCTATGTTGAGTAATTCACCTATGCGTATTGATTCTCTTTGTCCTATGGAAATTAGCTTATACAAAATGTATTTTCTTTTGAAAATCATGGTTCATGTGAAATACCTTATTTGATATTGATCATGTGATCATGGATATTCTTTTAAACTCTTATCATATGCTTTGTTCATGATGGAACTCTAAAAGATGACATGTGATGTCTCTTAACCACTTCTGAGGTGGATGTATATGTTGGTCACTTATGTGGTGACTAGTTTATATATTCTGACTATACTTCAACTTGCCTCTACATTTAACATGCTATGTGATTTAGTAGAACTAGAGTACTATAATTGCATTGGTTTTTATGGAAGATGTGTTATTTTCTACCGAGCAGATGTGATATTTCCTGCTCTTTTGGGATGGAAAGCAACCTCATGCCCAGGGCAAGATGTGCGATTCTTGGCCCATGTTTTATATATTTGTGAGATTAGCAGTATTCCTTTCTCTATCAAGTATCAAGTTTATGAGACTTGACGCCTTTATGTTTATATTGTTCTAGGGTTATATGCATGCAGGTTGATGTTATGCGGTGTGTGCCCTAATTCTTTACATGTGCTTGTGTGGCACAATCTTTATGTTTTTTTTAATGGCAAGTATTCTTTTGTTATTATATGATTTCAATTCCTTTTCTCTTTATACCCATTTGGGTGGTCCTTATCCTTTCAATGGGAAGCCTTTTATATTTGATGTCCTTTATTCCATATATTTCTCAATTTCCTATTTAGTATGCACATACCAGCCTTTGTTGATGTCATCTATTTTCTCTTCTTGTGTGGGTATGATTCCAACCCTAGGTGAAGGACTTGTATGATAAGGCATGAGGTTTTGGACTAGCTTAAGGAGTTAAAGCTTGGAGAAAAAGTTGTTATGGTTTAGATTTCTCTCTACTTATATCCTTATGTTGTATCATAAATGTCAACCCTTACGGGATATTATGATGTACTTTTGTAATGTTTTGTGAAAATTGAATATAGTCATTATTTTTATTCTGCTGCTATACTTTGGTTTTTTAGAATACCATTTATTGAAGTTTGAAAAATTTTCACCTATTCTAGCATACCTTTGAGTGTGTTTGGAATGGATGTTTTATTCTTCTAATATTTAGTAACGGGGTGATCCTGCCTCTTTACAGCATGGTATCAGAGCCCATAGTAGTCACAATCTGACTATTTCAATTTTGTCTCCCTAGTTAGAATCCTTGCGTTACCTTTAAGTGACATGTTTGCCCTAGAGTTGATCAATAGATGTTGAAGGGTTGCTTTAGGATCATATAGTTTCACATTATAATAATGATGAATAGATCCTTCAAATGCTTACAAGTGAAAGATGCATAAGTAACTATAGTAACTCAAGGTTGTTTAGCGTGGCCTTTAGACATCTACTAGGACATCAAGTTGAAGCAAAGGGGTCTAGAAAGGATCAGGGTTTGGGGACTGACAAGATTTTCCTCCGCACCACTAGCTTGGTTTACGAGGACTCCCAAATCCATATGATACAGGTCTGGCCTGAGCTGATATGAATTGTTCAAAATAGCATGCTTTTAGGCAATAGTAGCCTTAGACATATATATGATTTATCTTTAGGGACCCTAATATGTTGAACTGGTCTCCCAGTTGGAAAGACTTGTTTGAGTATGGACAAGAGAAAGTTAAACCATAGTTCATAGTTAGTCTTTACAAGTTATGTTTCTTTTTTTCGCATGATGCTTATGTAGTTGGATGTAAGGAAGTGTAATTGAACCTTTTATACCTAAAGAATAGTTTTGACTTAATAAGATGAATCCTTTAAAGCGTGGTGAATACGTTGTTTTCTTATATGTGGATTTTTTTCTTTCGAGGACAAAATCCCTTTAAGGGGTGGTGTGTTGTAACATACTAGATCTCAGACCCTACTATAGAAGTTGACATTTTAGACTTAGCCAAACAAGGTTGAAGGTTAGACCTAAATAGTTTTATAGTATAACCCCAATGAGCTAATGCATGTATAGATCACCTTAATGTAACCTAATGTTCTAACATTAAATCTTAGGTTTATAATGGATACATAAAATATGCACATAACTCATTTTGGTGGTAATGTGAAGACAAGAAACATAATTGGATGAATAATTTAGATAATGAGTTGTTAATGGGCCATATGACATATCTCATAAAAATAAGTCTCAAAAGTGGAAACAAAATTCAAATTCGAAATCTACATATCAAAATTAGCCTACATGTCAAATTTCATCTAATTTGGACAACCTTGAAAAATTAGGATAAGTTTTGGAGAGAGAAAATGAGTAAAAAAACATAAGTAATGAATAATGTACTTATATAACTTCAAAATATGTAAATATAGGCAAATTCATATCCAACTCATCAAAGATAACTTGTGGATGAAGTTTGGTCCAATTTGGATGTTTTTTTTAGAGAAGTCGGGCGATTATTTTATTCATCTCGCTCACCTCGTGCAAGCATATTCAAAGACAAATTACAGATTTGAGTTATTTGCAAAGAATTAAATATGGTAGTACTACTACCATTACAGGTAATGATTTGTCCAGTATCAATGACATCCTTAGGAGGGACATCGTAATACTTGATCCTGCAGGTCCAATTTGGATGTTGTTTGTGCATGTTATGTAAATTTAGGTACATTATGGACTTTTCTGCAGTTTACCCAATTGGGAGGCTTTCTTTGCAAATGGTCACATGCATTATAATCCTTATATATTCCCTTAACATCTCAAGTTTTTGAACCATAGGGCGCTGATGAATACATATTCATAATGGAATTCAATTATCACTTTGGGACAAATTCAACTCTATATCTACTATTTCACTCATTATACATCATAAAGCATCATAATATGCAAATTTACTCAATTAATTCGATTATCAAAGTTTTGATCAAATTCATGCTGATTTAATGCAGATCTTGATAAAGCTGAATAAGCAGTTGGGGTCCACCTTCACTCACCCTTGGCTCTTACCAAGCGATCTAATCAAGCGAATTCCATCCAGTCTCAAGACCGTTTGAGCCCATTTGGTCTCAAGACCGATAGACCAGAAGAGACCGATTGGAGGCATAACTCAGCCGTGAGGGATCGAGCAGTGCATGAATTCAAGATCTCAGAGCAGAGCCTAGATCACGACCGTGGTGGTTAGAAATGGCCATGGTCTACTGTCATCACCACGACCGTGGGGTCACACCACGGCCGTGGCACAACGCCATCAGAGGCAAATTACACACCCACCACACCCGTGTAAAGTGGCACGGCCGTGGAGTAGTAACATCACCATGACCATCGTTCCTCGCCACGACTGTGGTGCGTCGTCTTCAACCTCCTACCAGCACTCATTTGCAGCCCCCAACGCAAGACTGAATGGAGGTGGTTCGCATGCCAAATGAGGTCACCCCGAGGCCGTTGCACCTGCAGATGAAGGTCGAAGATCGTTTGGTATTACAAATAGATCAGAGGGCTACTAGATCGTTTGACCCAGCAGACCATCTGCTGCTGCCCAACTCAAGACCTAACGAACTCATTTGTTGTTAGAACCAATTGAAGAAAAGTAAACAATCTGTGTGTCTCGAGACTGTTTGGCCCCTTTTGGGTTTCAGATCATTTGATCAGAAATTGCCAAGACTGGTTGAGCGTTGACCGAAGCAACGACCGTTTGCTTATTAACAATTTCCAAACCGTTTACAAACTGTTTGCCTCTGTCCAAGACCGTTTGCCCAACTTTTCTCAAAACCGTTTGATAGGAAAATGGTCTGTGAAACCGTGTGGTCCCATTCGGTTTCCAAACTGAAGGAAGCCAAAACTGTTTGGCCATTAACAATTTACAAGACTGTTTGAGCAAAAATATTTGCCAAACCGTTTGGACTGAAAACACATCAAAAATGTGAAGACCAGCCATGTGCCTATAAATAGGACCAGTAGGGTCCCCTTTTGAGGCATAGGTTCCAGGACGCCGACAGGCTACCTGTACACAGGTCCAGTCCAAATCCAGTGTTGTCCGTGCCAGTTTCATTCCACCTACTGCTTGTGTTGCAACCAAGGAGGCTGAGGAGAGAAGGAAGACAGAGCGAGGGAGACTTTCTGGTCTGTCTTATCAACTCCCGTTCGTGTCCAAATCTGCTCTGACATGACGTAGAAGGCCATATCTTCTTCACCGAGCTGCGACTACCTTCTGCATCGAGTTCATGGCGAATTTCTCTCTCTTTCTTATTCTTCTTGTTTCTCGCATCATGAGCGAGTAGTACCTTTTTGCTGGGATGCGGGGACTAGCCTCGCTTCCCATGTAATTATGGTCTTTTGCTAAACTCTCAATGGCGATGTATATAACTTTCCATTTCGTTGTTAATTGGTACGTTTGTAGTTGATAATCTACTCACTTTCATCTTGTTCTCTCCTATATTGCAAACCCTTCTATATGTGGGATAGAATGGCAGTTTACGAAGTTCGACTCCTTGACGAGAACTTCTGATAGGATTCCTTGAGGTCGTAAGTGTATGATCTGTGAGGGGATGAGATATCTAGCCTACGGTGATGTTTCTGTGGTCTAAACATCCCTCCGGAAGGACCACAGCCTTAGTTGGATTTTGTATCGTTTTTGTTTATCGTCGATGTTAGTTTGTAGATCTATCACCTACTTGCTTATCGATTGATGTGGTTGACTCCCAAACTAGAAATATAATGGGATTTCTTTGAGGTCGTAAGTGTATGATCCGCGAAGGGACGAGCCATCTAACCTTCGGTGACGCTTCTGTGTGCCTAACGCCTGTATAGGGGGGCCACAACCTTTGTGGGATTTATGTATCTTTGGAGCCGTAAGTGAGTGATCTGATTGGTGACGAGACATCTGAAGCCTAAGGTGATGTTTACGTGAACCTAACGCCCGTATGGGGGGTTATGCAACAACTCTATTTGGATTGTTATATCTTGCCTGGATTGTTTGCGATTGATTGTGTTTGCTTGTGTAGTGGTGGTGAAACCCGATACCATCCCAGTGATTCCATATCATTGATCTAGATCCAACTTTAATTCCATTCTTTACTTTCTTGCAATTAGTTAAATCAAAATCAAATCAACCTATCATTTTAAATATTAGCCTTAACTCGAACTAGGCTAGACTAACAAAGATTCTTAAAAACGTTGTCCTTTGGGTTTCATCCTTAACTATACTACGATAAGACTCATCCACTTGTGGGTGGTATTATTGCACTTTGGTTTTGGTAAACGCTCAGGGATTTCAACCCCGAGTGAGTTTGTTGGTGCGATAAAATCCCACGTCAAATTCTGGCATCGTTGTCGGGGACAACAGAATCAGTTAGTCAAATCTAGTTATTTTAAGACTAATTTAGTATTTTGCTTTTTCTTTTGACACAAATGATTATCTACTTAAAATTTGACTCTACTCTGTGGTAATCATTTTCGAAATCTTTCTATCTCAGGCACAATCCAAGGCATAGTGCATACACCATTCGGACAACCCCAGACTTGCAGCGAGCTTTGATCCTGAGATAGACAGAACCTTTCATCCTCAGATCAAAGAAAATCAAGCAAGGATGGCTCAAGAAGAATAGGTAGCCCGAAGGGTAGCTCAAGCTATCAATGCTCAGAGAGAGAGGCTCATGCAAGAAGCTAGGACTGCAGTTCAACAGGAAATCCTAGCAACGCAAGAAGCAGCACAAGAAACTGAACTACAAAAGGATCTTAGAGAGTTCTCAATCCCAAAAGCTGCAAATGTTCATCATCCAGTACAACCTCCTCCTATCAACTCTACTAATTTTAAGATAAGAGCACATTGGATCACCCTGCTTCAGAATAACCCTTTCTATGGCAAGCAAGGAGAAGATAGCCAAGAACATCTTCTAAGATTTATTGATCTATGTGCCATGACAAAACAAAATGGAGTCATAGATGATGCCATTCAAATCCGTCTCTTCAAGTACTCCCTTGCTGATAGAGCTATAAGTTGGTATAATTCACTGCAAAGTGAAATACCCATCACCACATTGGAACAACTCCAAAATGTGTTTCTAGAAAAGTTCTACCCTCCATCTCTTACCTATGAAATTAGAGGGTGGATAACAAATTTCACTCAAGTTCCTGGAGAAACCCTTGTTGAAGCTTGGGATAGATACAAAGAGCTTCTACACAGGTGTCCACACCACGGAATTCCCAAAAACCAACTCATTGAGATTTTTTATAGGTGTGTGGATGATGACATTAAGAGATTCCTCGATTCCTCATCTGAAGAAAACTTCATGCGTCAAAGTTATGACAGCGCATGGAGAGTCGTCACCCTGGGAGCAGAAAATCAAACCAATTGGGGTAGATCTGTAGGTAAGGGAGTTTTGAAAGTAGCTATGGCCGAAGCTACTCCCGAGTACAAGTCTATCGCTAAAACCGTGAAACTCTTAGTTGCCAAGCAAGACCATATTGAATCATCTCTTGCTGCTATTGGAAGAGGACGTTCACCCACTCGACAACCGGAACAAGTCAAGTCTACTTCCCTATTATGTGAAGCATGTAAGAGCACCGATCATTCCACTTTATCATGAAATGTTCTCTATGATGTTGTTCTTAGCAATGTATGTGGCCAAGGAGATAATGGTCAGATGGAAAATCTTAATTCTATCAACACCATATTTGATCAAAGTTATTACAACCTGAATCAGAGTAGGAATCACCCCACTTTTCAATATGGAAACCCCTCTGGAGCAGCAAACTCGCATCAATTTGGTTCAAACAATCAACCAAGAGGCCCACCAGGTTTCTAGTATAATCATCAATAGAATTTTGGGAATCAAGGAAATTTCAAGGGGAACTTTTAGAATAGTAACTACAATAATTACCAAAATAACTCTCAGTACCACAATCTTAACCAACAATAAGGACATCAAGCAGGTCCAGTTTCTCCTGATGACAAGTTATCAGCCATTGAGAAGATGTTGCCAACTCAGCAAACCATGATAGCTAACCAACAAGCTCAGCAGAAGTCTATTGAATCTCAATTAGCTCAACTCGCAGCTAGCATAAAACCACCTGCTGGAGTCTTTGTTGGCCAACCCGAGAACAATCCCAAGCATCTTGAACAGTTGAAGGCAGTCATCACTAGGTCAAGGAAAGACTATTCAGATCCCCCTGAAAAGACACATGTGGTTATTACAGACGGGGATGAACCTGTGATTGCCCAAGACTCAACAACACAAGAGACTCAATTAAAAGATGATAAGTCAGAAAAAGTAAATTTTGAGAAGCCTTCTCAAGAAGATGAAGAAACTGAGACTCCAGAACCTGATATCCCTATGTATAAACCTCGTATACCTTTTCCAACTTGTTTAAGGCAAACAAAGATTGATACCAGATTCAATAAGTTTAAAGAAGCTATGAACAAACTTCGTGTTGATATACCCTTTTTGGATGCTCTGGCCGAGATACCAGCATGGACAAAGTACTTAAAGTCACTCCTCACCAGGAAGTATATAACTGAAGAGTATGAGATAGTAAAACTGGCAACAACTACATCTAATATCATATTGAGAAAGATGCCCAAGAAACAAAAAGACTCGAGATCCTTTGGAATTTCATGTCACATTGGCGACTCATCATGAAAGAAAGGATTGGTAGATCTCAGCACAAGAATCTCTATTATGCCACTTAGCTTGTGTAAAATACTAGGGTTTGCATAATTGCTTCCTACTGGCATGACTATACAACTTGTAGACAATTCGATAAAATGTCCGTTAGGAATCCTCGAAGATGTCCTGGTCAAGGTAGGCAAGGACACATATGTTCCATGCGACTTTGTCATTATGGACATAAAATAAGATGCCAAATATCCTCTCATCTTTGGTCGTCCATTCCTCGCCACTACAAGAGCCCTGATTGATGTTGAAGTTGGTACCTTACTACTCAGATTAGGCAAAGAAACTCTCTAATTTAAAGTTTTTGAAAGTACGAGAAGACCAAGTATGTAAGAAGAAGTCTATTTGATTGACTGCATTGAGAAAATGTCACTTATGACTCAAGAGCATCATGAATCAGACGATCATTTAGAAGTTGGTCTAATAAACCCATCAGTTGATGAACCAATTGACGAACAAGTAAAGGATTGCATCGAATCCCTCGACTCTACTAAAGAAGATGTTGAAGCCACATGTGAAGAACTCAAAGCTATCAAAGCTACAGAAGAAACATGCAAAAAACCAGAGGCTCCCGAAATGAAGCCCCTGCCCGAGGGACTAAAGTATGTGTTTTTGGATGATCTCAAGGTTTGTCCTGTAATAATAAATTCCGATCTTACAACCGAATAAGAAGATAAGCTCCTGAAAGAATTGAAGAAAAGGAAGAAAGTGATTGTCTATGAAATGAATGACCTAACCGGTGTTAGTCGAGCGATGTGTATGCACAAGATCCCTATGATGGAAGATCACATGCCAACTATTGAGCATAAATGGAAATTGAATCCAAATATGAAGGAAGTAGTTTGTCGTGAAGTCATTAAACTGCTCACAACTGGAATAATCTATCTGATATCGGACTCACCATGGGTGAGCCCAGTGCATGTAGTCCCAAAGAAAGGTGGAACAACTATTATACAGAATGAAAACAATGAACTCATCTCCACTCGAACAGTCACAGGGTGGAGGATGTGCATAGACTATAGAAAATTTAACAAGGCAACTCGAAAAGATCATTTTCCAATGCCTATCCTTGATCAAGTCCTAGAAAGGTTGGCTCATCAAGAATATTTCTGTTACCTTGATGGTTACTCTGGATTCTATCAAATACCCATACATCCAGATGACCAAGAGATAACAACTTTACCTGCCCATTCAGAACATACGCATTTAAAAGAATGTTGTTTGGTCTCTGTAATGCACCCACAACTTTCCAACGTTGCATGGCTGCCATATTCACTGGTCTTACTGAAACAATTATGAAGGTTTTCATGGATAATTTTTCTGTATACGGAGATTCATTCAATTCATGTCTAAAGCACCTCTCCCTGGTCCTCAAACATTGTGAAGAAGCACATCTTATGCTAAATTGGGAAAAGTGCCATTTTATGGTAAAAGAAGGCATTGTCCTCGGTCATAGGGTCAGCAATAGAGGAATTGAAGTACATAAAGCCAACATTGAAGTAATTTCTAAACTGTCTATTCCAACAAATGTAAAAGAAGTCTGTGCTTTCCTAGGGCATACACGATTTTACAAAAGATTCATAAAAGAATTCTCCAAGATAACAAAGCCAATGATGAATCTATTACTAAAGCATACTGATTTCAATTTCAATGAAGAATGTTTCAAAAGCTTCAACACTCCGAAGAAAGCCCTTACAACCACCCCCATCATTAGATCACCCGACTGGGACCACCCTTTTGAAATTATGTGCGATGCCAGTGACTATGTTGTGGGCACTGTTTTAGGGCAATATATAGAGAAGAAACACTATGTGATCTATTATTCATCAAAAACTCTCGATGAAGCCCAGAGGAATTATGCAACTACCGAGAAAGAACTTCTAGCAGTCGTGTATGCCTTTGACAAGTTCATATCCTACATAATTGGTTCGAAGGTCATTGTCTATACAGACCACGCTGCCATTTGTTACCTTCTGGCAAAGACAGATGCAAAACCGAGGTTGATTAGATGGATCCTCCTATTACGAGAATTTGATTTAGAGATAAAAGATAAAAAGAGTATAGAGAATGTTGTAGCAGACCACCTTAGTCGCATCCACACTCTGGATACTGACAAGATTCCGATCAATGATTCCCTGCTGGATGATCAACTAATGAAGGTCTCATAAGCTATACCATGGTACTCGGATTTTGTGAACTACCTTGTTTCTGGGGTTATCCATCCTCAATGCATCGGGAATGCATTGAAGAAGTTCATGCATGATGTGAAGCAATATCACTAGGATGAGTCGTACCTCTTCAAACTATGTGCTGATGGTCTGTATAGACTATGTATCGTTGAAAAAGAAGCTCAACGCATTTTGGAACAATGTCACTCAGGACCAGTGGGAGGACATATGAGCTCTATAAAGACTTCCTTGAAGGTTTAGCAATGTGGACTCTTTTGGCCAACCATATCCAAGGATTCCTATGACTTTGTCCTATCATGTGACAAATGTCAAAGATCAGGCAATATAACAAAGAGAGATGAGATGCCACTAAATCTATGGCAAGAAGTGGAAATATTCGATGTATGGGGGGTGGACTACATGGATCCATTCCCATCCTCTCATGGATTTTCATACATCCTAGTGGCGGTGGACTATGTCTCAAAATGGGTTGAAGCCATACTAACTGTCACTAGTAATTCCAAACCAGTCATCAAATTATTCAAGGATATTATCCTTCCCCGTTTTGGCACCCCACACACGGTGATATCCGACGGAGGCTCCCATTTTCTTGAAAGAAGCTTCAAAGCATTGCTAAGAAAGTATGGTGTTACTCACAAGGTGGCCTCACCCTACCATCCACATATAAGTGGACAGGTGGAGGTTTCTAATCGTCAACTCAAGAGTATCTTAGAAAAGACAGTTGGCCGCAATCAGAAAGATTGGTCGGAGAAAATCAACAACGCATTATGGGCCTATCAAACTACTTACAAAACTCCCCTCAAGACTACACCTTCCGATTAATATTTGGAAAGGCTTGCCACCTGCATGTCGAACTGGAACACAAAGCATGGTGGGCAATTAAGCAGCTGAATTTCGACATTAAAGAAGCAGGACAAGCCAGGATTTTGCAACTTCAAGAGATGGATGAACTCCGGATGACAACCTATGAAAATGCACGTATCTACAAAGAACGCACAAAACTTTGGCATGATGAACATCTGAAAAGAAAAGACATACAAGTGGGAGACCAAGTTCTTCTATTCAACTCAAGGTTGAAGTTATTCCCAAAACTACTCTGCTCACGCTGGTCTGGACCATACATCGTCTAGAGCATCTCCCCACATGGTGCCTTCTCATTGTGGAATGAAAAGTCAGGTGAATTTGTAACAAATGGTCACCGCTTAAAGAGATATTTTACCTCAACTGACATAGGCACTAAAGAAATGTTAGAACTCACCAATTCAAAGGATCCACTATGAAGCTGAAGGATTCAGTCGAGCCATCGACATAAAACAAAGGCGCTTACTTCCCTTCTCAAATTAGAATGTTTCTACAATTTTGTTTTTACCTTCTAGTTAATTTTCATCGCAAGATGCTATTTTAAGATCTAATTTCTCTTTACCTTTGAGATTTTCAGATAAGAGGATGTGCGCTGATCGGAACGCAACCACATCTGGTGGTCATTCTGGCATGATTTTTCCCCTCCATCTTGGAATTAGGGTTTTCTCGGGATGAGCAAATCTCTAAGTTTGGGGTGGAGGGTGGGTTGTATGTACCTCACTTTCCACCTACACCCATCCTTTTCATACTTAAGTTTTCACTATCACATTCTTGATAAAAAGATTCAAAAATTTCAAAATTATTTATTGCTTCTCAAAGAAATTGAATAGATCCTTGATGAATTTTTGACACTTCCTGGTTTCATTAAAAGTCACTAACTAACCTTCTATGCATTTCGAATCATTATATCCTACTTATTCAAAATAAATCCTCAAAAGGACCACTTTTTGAAACAAGCCTTTTGATTCAAATCATTCTGTGAAGCTTATGATTCCCAACATCATGATACTTCTGCAAAAATGATAAGTGTCTGTCAAACTGATAGGGATCAAACACATCGTGCTTCCTAACTGATTTGTGGAATAATAGCATGGAATCCCCACTGGATCCTCATCAAGTTGTTATTTGAGCGGAGTTTGATAAAGAGAACAAACCGGTGTACTAAATTGTAAATCAAGTTGCATTCTGATCTGAACTCTCTTCTACACTTCTTCTATCATCTTTGTACCCCTCCATCCATAAAAAAGAAACAAAAATAGCCAAAATAGTGCCAAACCCTAAGTTCGGGGTGGCAGACCACTTCCCTCTATATCTGCTTCTTCCATACCCCTAACAAATAAACAGGGGTGTACCACCAAAATTGCAATCTCGAGTTGAATAGAGGAGAGATTTGCAAACAAAAATATGCCAAAACACACACAAAAAGAAATACAATGTCGAGTCGAATAAAGGAGAGATTCGCACATAAAAAATGCAATAAATGATATTGCAAATCATAAGATAAAAATCTTGAGTCGAATAGAGGAGAGATTTATTTCTTCCTTCCATACCACCTTTCACTCCATTTTTTACCTAATGGCGCAATGAATGCCTACCCTATCGTACAAAACACTAGTGTCAGATCAGCTGTACACTTGTTGTTCTACGGGTGTCTCTGGAATCTTACAAAACTCTTTGACACGCTTGTTGTTGGAAAAAAGTGAGGAGGAGGTGATATTGGAAAATGAACTCAGGAATGAACATATGGTAAGATGTGTTTAGTGGTCTCAGGAGGTTGAGAAGTTGAGTCATTTCGAGCAGAAAGAAAACTTTCATGATGTGAAAATGAAGCAATTGCACAATTTGAAAGTATTTATTTGGCGACCATTTCAGATTTTGTGTTACTTGAGGATGAGCAACATTTAAGTTCGGGGTATTTTGATGAATACATATTCATCATGGAATTCAATTATCACTTTGGGAAAAATTCAACTCTATATCTACTATTTCACTCATTATACATCATAATGCATCATAATATGCAAATTTACTCAATTAATTCGATTATCAAAGTTTTGATCGAATTCATGTTGATTTAATGCAGGTCTTGATAAAGGTGAACAAGCAGTTGGGGTCCACCTTCACTCACCCTTGGCTCTTACCAAGCGATCTAACCAAGCTAATTCCATCCGGTCTCAAGATCATTTGAGTACATTTAGTCTCAAGACCGTTTGAGCCCATTCGGTCTCAAGACCGTTTGAGCCCATTCGATCTCAAGACAGTTTGAGCCCATTCGGTCTCAAGACCGATAGACCAGTAGAGACCGATTGGAGGAATAACTCAGCTGCGAGGGATCAAGCAGTGCATGAATTCAAGATCTCGAAGCAGAGCCTAGACCACAGCCGTGGTGGTTAGAAATGGTTGTGGTCTACTGTCATCACCACGACCGTCGGGTCACACCATGGCTGTGGCACAATGCCATCAGAGGCAAATTACACACCCACCACACCCGTGTAAAGCGGCACGACTGCGGAGAAGTAGCATCACGATGACCGTGGTGCCTCGCAATGACCGTGGTGCGTCATCTTCAACCTCCGACCAACACTCAATTGTAGACCCCAACACAAGACCGAATGGAGGTGGTTCGCATGCCAAATGAGGTCATCCCGAAGTCGTTGCACCTGCAGATGAAGGCCGAAGATCGTTTGGTATTACAAATAGATTGGAGGGCTACTAGATCGTTTGACCCAGCAGACCGTCTGTTGCTGCCCAACTCAAGACCTAACGAACTCGTTTGGTGTTAGAACCAATTGAAGAAAAGCAAACAGTCTGTCCCAGACCATTTGCCCTTGTTCCTCAAGACCATTTGGCCCCTTTTGGGTTTCATATCGTTTCATCAGCAATTGCCAAGACCGGTTGAGTTTGGCTGGAGCGTTGACCGAAGCAACAACCATTTTCTTATTAACAATTTCCTAACCGTTTACAAACCGTTTGCCTCTGTCCAAGACCATTTGCCTCTATCCAAGACCGTTTGCCCAACTTTTCTCAAAACCGTTTGATAGGAAAACGGTATGTGAAACCGTTTGGTCCCATTCGGTTTCCAAACAGAAGGAAGACAAAACCGTTTGGCCATTAACAGTTTACAAGACCATTTGAGCAAAAATATCTGCCAAACTGTTTGGACTGAAAACACATCAAAAACATGAAGACCAGCCTCGTGCCTATAAATAGGACCAGTAGGGTCTCCTTTTGTGGCATCGGTTCAGGGACGCCGACAGGCTGCCTGTATACAGGTCCGATCCAAATCCAGTGTTGTTCGCGCCAGTTTCATTCCACCTATTGTCTGTGTTGCAACCAAGGAGGTTGAGGAGAGAAGGAAGACAGAGTGAGGGAGACTGTCTGGTCTGTCTTGGCAACTCCCGTTCACTTCCAGATCTGCTCAGACACGATGTAAAAGGTTGTATCTTCTTCACCAAGCTGTGACTACCTTCTGCACCGAGTTCATGGAGGATTTATCTCTCTTTCTTATTCTTCTTGTTTCTCGCATCCTGAGTGAGTTGTACCTTTTCGTTGGGATGCGGGGACTAGCCCTGCTGCCCATGCAATTATGTTCTTTTGTTAAACTCTCCATGGAAATGTATATAACTATCCATTTTGTTGTTAGTTGCTACATTTGTAGTTGATTATCTACTCACTTTCATCTTGTTCTCTCCTATATTGTGAACCCTTCTATATGTGGGATAGAATGGCATTTTATGAAGTTCGACTCCTTGACGAGAACTTCTGATAGGATTCCCTGAGGTCGTAAGTGTATGATCCGTGAGGGGATGAGATATCTAGCCTACGGTGACATTTCTATGGTCTGAACATCCCTCCGGGAGGACCACAGCCTTAGTTGGATTTTGTATCGTTTTTTTTATCGTCAATGTTAGTTTGTAGATCTATCACCTTCTTGCTTATCGATTGATGCGGTTGACTCCCAAACTAGAAATAGAATGGGATTTCTTCAAGGTCGTAAGTGTATGATCCGCAAGGGGACGAGCCATCTAACCTTCGGTGACTCTTATGTGTGCCTAACGCCTGTATAGGGGGCCCACAACCTTCATGGGATTTCTGTATATTTAGAGTCGTAAGTGAGTGATCCGGTTGGTGACGAGGCATATGAGGCCTAAGGTGATGTTTACGCGAACCTAACGCCTATATGGGGGGTTTTGTAGCAGCTCTATTTGGATTGTTATATCTTTCCTGGATTGTTTGCGATTGATTGTGTTTGCTTGTGTAGTGGTGGTGAAACCCGATACCATCCCAGCGATTCCATATCATTGATCTAGATCCAACTTTAATTCCATTCTTTACTTTCTTGCAATTAGTTAAATCAAAATCAAATCAACCTATCGTTTTAAATATTATCCTTAACTCGAACTAGGCTAGACTGACAAAGATTCTTAAAAATGTTGTCCTTTGGGTTCTATCCTTGACTATACTGCGATAAGACTCGTCCGCTTGCGGGTGGTATTATTGTACTTTGGTTTTGGTAAAAGCTCAAGTATGATGGTGATGCATTTTTGTCAAATTGAAAAAGGAAAGAAAACATCATATTGTTGATCTTCTTTATATTTTCTTTTTGATATCCATTTTTATGGTCATTTTCCCTTTTGACACGGGAAGTCTTTTTAAGGTTTATTGACACCCTTTTTACTTGATTTTGCTCAATTTATATTCTCTTACATGCTTTTATGCTGACAACTTCATTTTTTATTCTCTTATGGGGTATGCATCTAACCCCTTAGGTAAAGGACATGGAAAGCTTGACATGATCACTTGACCTTAGATTAGTGGAGTTGACTCTTGGGAGATAGACTTGAGATAGTTTAGATATCTCTCTTCTTATATTTCAAAGTTGTTGATTTCATGTAAACCCCAAGAGGGAGATTATTATGTAATCATGTAAATTGAATATAGTCATGATATTTTATATTATCTACTATACTTTAGTCTTATATATCATATTTTGAGAAATAAAAAATACACCTATTCCATCATACATGATTGTTTGCTTGGATTAGATGAGTTTATTCCTCAAATTGAGTAAGGAGTGGATCCCCTCTCGGGACCCACTCCTAACAACACACCTCAAACATGTTTCTAGGGTTTTCAACTATAATATCTCCCTCTTTCCACCACCCACAACCCATACTATAGGGAAAACAATGAGAAATGAAAGGTTTTAAAAATTACAAATTCTACTCCTAGTTTTATAAAATATAGGTTCTAACATAGAGGGTAAGTCATCTGAGTTTGCAAAGGAAAAGTTACTAAAATCTTAATGGTAAAATTAGAGGCACCAAAGCCCCAAGCTTTCCCTAATTTCTACAATAATAAATCAAACTATGAATATGTTATCTAGTTAATGATTGTTTCTAGTTAGATACTTTTGTAGTCAAAGAATACTTCATGCTAGTCTACATTAGTATGCTCAGTTTACCATTTCAAGTAAGTTACTTTATTGATTCCAGTGATATAGAACAAGTTTAGTGTTTAGAAGATGTTAAATGGAGGTTTAAGTACCAAGTTAAGCTAAGAATAATAGATTAGTAATTATATTAAAGAAACTAAAGACTCAACTAGACATTAAATGCCCTAAAAATCATAGATTCTATCATGGAGGTGTGCATCGTTAAGGAAGAAATATACCTACCGACTGGCAGAGTCTAGGATGAGGTATCCAGAGCGTAATGGAGAGGTATGACATCTATGTCCAGTTAGGAATGTCTCCCTGAAGTAGTAAGGGATCCAACACTAATTGGAGATTCTGGTGGTACCCAGTATAGTTAAGATAGTTTACATGTTTCCTACTACGTTACCCCTCAAGGAACTATTGATGTAGGTATTTTAGACAAGTGATTAGCATGATCACCCCATATTAGAGGAATAGTATAGTTTATCTGGTCAACTGTCTAGCCACTGGGGCTAGATGTAGCAAGCCCCCTGCAGACCAGGGAGCTAGTTTAGTAGACTTAGAGTCTCTGGTCTACTCAAAGTATTATATAGTGAGATGATATCTTTTTCGGATACTTCCTCATTTTGTGGTACTCTTCATATGGATTTAGGTATAACTAAAAGAATAAAACATCAATGAATAAATTTAGTTTTTAACCTATTGACAATTATTCTGAAAATATCCATCATGATATATGGTTTATATATTGTAATTTTGATGCTTATATCACTATGTTTTAATTGTATTGAAAATATACATCTGAATTATCATGGTCTCTTGATGACTTTCCACACATTGACGTACTATCTCACACACTCTATTTAAACATTTTCTAGGAATATGTTTAGGTTAGCAGGAGGAGTTAAAAGCTAGTTTTCATTAGGAGCAGTATAGATGAGTTCTTGAGAGAGATAGCTAGCTTAGTTAGCTGGTCTTTTATCCTTCCTTTGGTCATGGGAATGTGAGAGTGAGCATTGAGAGTAGTTTTGTAATAAGGTATATTTGATGTATATGATAGAAAAAACTCTTTCCTTTTAGTTGATTATTATGTTATAGTAAAAACTAGTGAAACCATAATGCTTATGCTTTATTTTTTAAGTTAACATGATAGTTCATTAGTTCTATTATTTCATAGAAATAAAGAAAAAAGAAGTCTACTTTAGTTAGTGATGAAAAATGGATGGTTAGTCTAATTTCTATTTGATGGTCTTCAATCCTGATTAGTGGGTTTCGGTCTCATCAACTCTTGGTATTAGAGCTTAGGTTTGGGACAAATATGGCAATAGACCAATAAGATTAGATATTTTTATCTTTGAACTACAATTTTATTATAGATATGTTCCTATTATGGATTTGTGGATGGTAGGAAGAGGATGTTGTTAGGTTTTAGGGGAGGCAGAGAAGGTAGCGGAAACAAAAAAATTTCTCCTCGCCAAACCCAGAACAAGGAAACGCGTCAACGTCTATACAATAGGAAAGGATGGTTTGTGGAATCATACCTCTTCCTGATTCTTGCTCGGCGACAATACCTCACGGCTTGCGCAGTCTTCACCTCTGGTCTTGGACGGTGTCTGTGCAGATCCTAGTCGCACCAGGACTGACGAGATTGACAGCTATCCTCCGAGTGACAGAAATCTCCCGCCTCTGAAGTAGTCCACACGGACCACCTGGAACTCCAATCTCCTTGTCTCACAAGGAATTGGAAGGAGTCACACCCTCCTGTCAGCGTACTAGTCAATGACACACTCTCCTGCCACCAGTCGCTTTCTCCAGTTGTCTTTCCCTTGTTGTGCCTTCCTTATCAGGTAGCACTTACTCGGGCTCTCTCAGTTGCCAAAACCAGAGAGAACAATAACTTTACAGAGCAACTGGTTGCCCTGAGTTGTCCTTTGAGAAGCCCCCAATACCCCTATATATAGGAGGGTCATGGGATAGGGTTCTCTATCCCGAGCAATGCAGGACTAAAGCAGGAGTAGAATGGTTAAAGATTTTCCACAAAAACAACCAACTGCGCAACCTGAACCAATCGTTTCACAACTGAAATGGTCGGTTGGGGACCTGAGCCGATCGGTTGACACCTCAACCAATCGGTTGGGACCCATGAAACAGTCGATTTGTGGTCCTGGTCAGTTCCCAATTGACTTTTCATCTTTTGTTTCTAATTGGTATCAAATACCAATCCTTGTTCCAATCAAATTGGGCAAGTGAAACGAAAGGAAATTTCTCACCAATCCTACTTTCCCAACTTGCTCGGTTGCATCAGTTGAACCGATTTTTTCAACACTTGAAACAATTGTTTCACCCTGTCCATGAGTCGATCGACTCACCACCTGAGCCGATCGGTTCACCAAGTTGAGCCGATCGGTTCATCACATGAGCCGATCGGTTGGGAGTGCAGATTGTGCAGAATCATTCAATTGCAGTTTCAATCAATCCGATACTCTAATCAATGTATCCAACACCTTGAACATTATGATATTGTGCTATCAATTAATTGAGTGTTTAATTGAACTACTAAACTCCTTTAGTAATCAATCTAAACATTGTTTGTGGATAAAACTCCTCTTCCAGGTTAAATCCTATGTGTGTGACCCTTATGACTTCACAAGAAAAGATCGATGCCTAGTCACACATCAGTGCTACCCAAGTGAAATAGAAAGTTGGAGAACAACTTTCAATCCTACAATCCATGAATGGTGTTACAGTGAATGTATAATTCCATTGTCACTGATATCCCGAATGAACTCGAGGCATGGAACAACCATCCTATCAACGTTCATTCACTTTCTTGATCTCAAAGTAGATTGGAAGAGATATGTATGACATAAATATCACATGCTTATTCACACATGTGTGCACGCCTTTCTCAATCCTACTCATCAAGTGGCCATGGATATCAAATGCCCTCAGGAGGGACAAATCCCATATCTATCACTCACCCCTCAAAAGCCCCATGTGTCAAAGCCACCCAATCATCACCTTTATAACAACCCATGTTTCAGGACTGTGTTTGATGATGTCAAAGTGTGCCCAATGACATGTGTTGAGTGTAGTGATTTCAAGTCAAAGAATAACACTCACCACCATCACTTTGAGTACTGACTGTGACTACCATGTCATGGTTCCATGTGTCAAACTCACGGTGGGTCTGTCTGGTACACTTGTTCTCTAATAAGTACCTATGTGTTTGGTTTGATATGTCTATATCATGACTAATGAGATTTTGTCATCAACCAACACCACAATCTAGTCTTGTGTGTCATTGTTGTCTATCAACCTTCCACAATGACATCTGACTAGGGACATAACAAGAATGTACAAACTCTTAGCATCTGTATGATCTCATCGTTCCGGTCTTCAACCTGAAAGCATATGTCATTGAGTATTGTCATTCTCTAGACATTCAATCTGTTCTATCACTATCTCAAATGATTGAACCAGAAAAAATTGGAAGCTTGCCTTTGATGTTTATCAAATCATTCTTAATGTATCCCACCAATCATCCCATGATTGACTCTCAGGGAATACATACCAACAGACTCCCACTTGCACTGCGAGCCAATCACCCTTGAATCATATTCATAGTGATCTTCAAACATGTCCCACATGTTACTCTGCTCTAGTGCGATCATAGTGATTGATGGCAACACCTTGCCAAAGTCAGTATAAATTGCATGTCTCTCATCTCTTTGATGTACGTCACACGTATGAGATGGAGTTGCCGTAATATACGATCTAGTATTCCTTTGCTAACCTTTAGCCACATTGCATGATCAAGGATTCCATACTTGTCATCAATGAGTGGAATATCTATAAGTTCATCTCATGAACTTCCAGATCCACATAGTATCCACTGCCATTCTCCAACACATAGATACGCGACATTTCCTTTTAAATGGTTTTATTGGAACACTTCCAATTATCAAAAAAATTTCACTTTTATATATATATCCTATATATATATTTTGCGATTAATTTTCTATCCTTTCGGAAGTTTGCATCAATGTAAATCTTTACATTGAACTCTTCCTTATCTCCATAGATCTATTACTTCCCAAGTACTTATGGTATTCCAGTAACCCTTACTGGAAGTAGACAGACATCCACTCGTCATGTCCCACATACAAGTTATCAGGATGAGCACATCATATTGCCATGTCCTACATACAAGATGAATGCATTTTGTTCTTGCCATGCAAGATAATGGGATGATTACATACATGATAGATCCACATCTATTCTTAGTGTTCCAATTCTTCATAATAATTGGACACTTGCCTTGGGATACTAACTCCATATAACATGGAGAAGTTTTCTCCCACTGAATCTGTGCATACTGAACCCTTAAGTACAGATTGTCAATGTATGTTTTCTCTTTTCAGGTTAAGAGGTTTTCGAGAACTATCTCTATAGATCTCTATTCCTATCACATAGGAAACATCTCTATCTTCCTTATAGATATTTTCCACTTTTGGATTTCCATTTTAGAACATTTCCATTTCACATCAACATGTGGAATGTGAACACGTTCCCACTAAATCATAGATCCCTTCTTTATCTTTGACATATCAGTCAAACCCTTTGACTATATCATCAAATTAAAGATCCAATTTTGAGTTGCTTGTACTCAATCAATCACATTGATTAGTACATTGTAACTTATAGACTTCATTTGCATTAGTGGATTCATAAACCTTATAGGTTGTGTCACGTACACATGCTTGTTTTATTCCTCATGGGAATGTAGTTTTAGTATCCATATGCCAAATGTATTAGTCATTAAGTTGCAATCAAAAAGCATCATCCTTCTGAAAATGTTATCCATGTGTCTTAACACTTAAGATTCATTTGCACTTATGGAATTCATCCAATGGGTGCTACCATCAAGGTCATACCTTATGGTTCACAAGGATGTCATTTAGGATGAAATGGTCATAAACCATAACTCAAAATTCGGTTCATCATATTCATCTAGATAGTTGACTCATCACATGAACAACTCATCCCATAGATAATTGAGGTGTAAGGATATAAGAATTCACAACCCTTGTGATTCTTAATTTCTTTTATTAGTGAGGGGTATTCTTTTATTAAGAAGAATTCAGTTATTTGATAATCATTCTCTAACTCCTTAGAGTATGATTCCTTCTTGATTTAGACATCACCATGCCTTAATCATGAGTTCACTATGATACACTATCATAATTACTCATAAGGATCTCAAACATTTGGTCCAAGTATTTCATTCATTGATCTCATCAAGAATTAACACTTTACCAAATTTGCACTTCAACTATGATAATCTTGAACACTTCAAGATATTCATATTGGTATTTCTCTAAACACCATATGAAGTATTAGCATTTGTTCCAATAGGTATGTAAATACATCATATGCATTATACCTAATAGGACAATCATTCTCCCACTACCATTAGTGAAGATTGATTAATCATGTCCAAGATATTCATGTCTCTTACTAGTTCTCTAACCAAAAGAGTCTAGATTTATCCATCACATGGAAACTAGAAATGAATTTCTCATGATTGATGCTAATTTGATTGTTTGAGTTATCTATAACTTTTAGGTATCATTTTATCTTATGCATATCAAATACCACAAGATAAGTAAGGAATTGCCATAAAGATCATATCTTTAGAAATTTAAACATCTCTTTATTGATTGCCATCATTGTCATACAATATGCAAAATAAAAATAAAGTGTTTCTATCTGTTGGAAAATATGAAATAGCAATTCATAATTGTATTACATGCCTTTTAGGCTGAAAATAAACTAAAGTACTCCTATCTATGGCGGCAACACTTGCCCCATTTATTGAGTTCTTTACACTTTACATCTTGGTATCATATACCTCAAAAGGTGTCAGAAGTTTACTTTCATGACACCTTTAAGTAGAGACGTTTGTCACCTCCTTCTTCTTTTGTTCTTCCAGAAATAGAGGACAATTCCTTTTCCAATGTCCTAGCTTTTGACAATGGTAGAAATTGCCTTTCTTGGTCACACCTCCCTTGGCCTTGAGAGATGAAGATGACTTGGGCTCCTGGCTAGCATCAGAACCTTTATTAGCTTTGCCCTTGCCCTTACGCTTGGACTTGCCTTTCTTGCTCATGATCACCATCACAAACTTAGGCTTGTCCTTCTTCATCTGTGTCTCGGCTGTCCTCAACATGCCCAACAACTCTGACAGTGGCCTGTCAAAGTTGTTCATGTTGTAGTTCATCACAAACTGAATGTAGGATTCTGGCAACGATTGTAGTAGCACGTCAGTAGCCAATTCTTGGCTCAGTGGAAATCCCAGGCTTGTCAGGTTCTCCACATACCCAATCATCTTGAGTGTGTGAGGATCAATTGGATCTCCTTCTATCATGACGCACTTGAACAGTGCCCTTGAGACATCGTATCTCTCTTGCTATGCTTGATCTTCATACATGTTCCTGAGATGCTGAATCATCTCAATGACACCCATGTTCTCATGTTGTCTCTGCAACTCGTGGTTCATAGAGCACAACATCAAGCACTTTGCATCAATGGCATCATCAAAATGCTTCTTGTATGCATCCCTTTCTGCCTTTGGTGCATTAGGAGCAGGTTCCTCTGGAATTGGAGCATCCAGGACATAGAGCTTTCGCTCTTGAGTGAGAACAATTCTCAATGTCCTATACTAGTCGTGGAAGTTTGTCCCATTCAGCTTGTCCTTTTCAAGGACCGATCACAAAGAAAAGTGATTGTTGTTTGTTGTCATTTGTACTACAAAAGGAAATATGCAATTTTAGTCCAAAACTCATTTTTGACTTATTTGACTGATTTGAAAAGTTGACGATATAATTAGGCCTTTAATTAATTATCGCTCCCACTGTTTTACTTCAAATTGATAGCCCTCACCATCAATTCGGAAGTTTGCAGCGTACAACCTTCTAGTGGGCAAGATCCTGAAATCCTCTAAGTCATGGACCAGCTAGGGCTGTCACCCACAACTTAGATCTCTCAGGTAGGCAACTCTTGCCAATTGCATCATATGCAACTCTTGGTAAGATGTCATATGCAACTCCTTGCCATGATCATCTCCATGCCTCAAGGTGCTAGATCCCATCTAGGTCACCTTGTTAAGTCCGACCCAAAGCAAACACAATGAATATGCACCCTGCTAGGGCAGACCCACACATTCATCCTTCACTCTTCCACGAGATAGACGGTGCACCATGCTAGGGCGTGCCCACACTTGGTCGATCAAGCTTTTTACGTGTGTCACATTTGGAAGGCATCTAAAACTTAATATTTAATGAGGGATTTGGTTTTATATACATATACATATCCAATCACCACAATATATAGTACATATCTTATGCATGCTATATCCCATAGAAAACATGTGAAATGATAAAAGCGATGATTATGGCCATCCTAATGTGATTCCTCGAGCCAAGAGGAATCACGGTCATCTAGGTCTACATCACATGCAACCTGTACAAGATGAACTCTGTGCTTTGCCTTTCTGGGTTTGATCAACTCATCACATCAATGATCGGCTCGCCATCAGACTGGTCGGCTGGGTGCCATCAGCCGATCGGTTGGCTCCTCCAACCGATCGGTTCACTTGGTCATCGTGCATCTCATCATGGCCGCCACCCGCTCGTCTCTCTCCTGGAACCGGTCATCAACTGATCGGCTCACTCCTTGAACTGATAGTTTCGAATGTCAACCGATTGGTTCATGCCTTAAACTGATCGTCTCAGCTATCGTCAGGATGTCCTCCATTCTTTGACATAACAGGAAATAAAATTCTATCCTATTTTACATTGTAAAAAGAGAAACCTCGAGTTACATAAGAGGGGAGCAAAGGTAGGAAAGAAATCTCGAATTATTTCGAGTTACATCAGGAATAGGAGAAGTAAGATCAGTGCACAGACTGAGATGTAAGCAACCACATACAACCATACACTGATAGGGTTTATTGGCTATAACCACGCTATACATCCACCATAAAACTTGTTTAAGGGCGATGTGTATCGAGTACATTCATTTTACATATCATATATGTATATCGGGATTTGTGGATTTAGGATTGGACATGAATAAAGCCAGTTTTATTAAATTTGCATCGTATGCAATAAATAAAGGCGACAAACCAAAATCGATCATATCGATAATCCCTAAAGTTTAGAGCAGTTGACATGGCTCTGATACCACCGTTAGGTTTTAGGGGAGGCAGAGAAGGCAGCGGAAACAAAAACATTTCTCCTCTCCAAACCCAAAACAAGGAAACGTGTCAACGTCTATACAATAGGAAAGGATGGCTTGTGGAATCATACCTTGTCCCGAGGCTTGCTCGGCGACAATACCTCGCGGCTTGCACGGTCTTCACCTCCAGTCTTGGACGGTGTCTGTGCAGCTCCTGGTCGAACCGGGACTGACGAGATTGACAGCTGTCCTCCGAGCGGTAGAAATCTCCTGCCTCTGAAGTAGTCCACACAGACCACCTGGAACTCCAATCTCCTTGTCTCACAAGGAATTGGAAGGAGTCACACCATTCTGTCAGCGTACTAGTCACTGACACACTCTCCTGCCACCAGTCGCTTTCTGCAGTTGTCTTTCCCTTGATGTGCCTCCCTTATCGGGTAGCACTTGCTTGGGCTCTCTCAGTTGCCAAAACTAGAGAGAACGATAACTTTACAGAGCAACTGGTTGCACTATGTTGTCCTTTGAGAATCCCCCAATACCCCTATATAAATAGGAGGGTCATGGGACAAGGTTCTCTATCCTGGGCAATGAGGGACTAAAGTAGGAGTAGAAGGGTTCGAGATTTTCCACAAAAACAACCAACTGCGAAACCTGAACCGATCGTTTCACAACTGAAATGGTCGGTTCGGGACCTGAGCTGATCGGTTGACACATCAACTGATTGGTTGGGACCCATGAAATGGCCGGCTCGTGGTCCTAGTCAGTTCCCGATTGACTTTTCATCTTTTGTTTCTAATTGGTATCAAATACCAATCCTTGTTCCAATCAAATTGGGCAAGTGAAACGAAAGGAAATTTCTCACCAATCCTACTTTCCCAACTTGCTCAATTGCATCAGTTGAACCGATCGTTTCAACACTTGAAACAATTGTTTCACCCTATCCATGAGCCGATCGATTCACCACCTGAGCCGATCAGTTCACCAAGCTAAGCCGATCGGTTCATCACATGAGCCGATCGGTTGGGAGTGCAGATTGTGCAGAATTAGTCAATTGCAGTTTCAATCAATGTGATACTCTAATCAATGTGTCCAACACCTTGAACATTATGATATTGAGCTATCAATTAATTGAGTATTTAATTGAACTACTAAACTCCTTTAGTAATCAATCTAAACATTGTTTGTGGACAAAACTCCTCTTCTAGGTTAAATCCTATGTGTGTGACCCTGCAGGTCCATTTCACGTTGGCAGTGAAAGTCCATAACACTTATGACTTCACAAGCAAAGAGCGGTGCCTAGTCACACATCAGTGCTACCCAAGTGAAATAGAAAGTTGGAGAACAACTTTCAATCCTACAATCCATGAATGGTGTTACAGTGAATGTATAATTCCTTTATTACTGATATCCCGAATGAACTCGAGGCATGGAACAGTCATCCTGTCAACGTTCATTCACTTTCTTGATCTCAGAGTAGATTGGAAGAGATATGTATGACATCAATATCACATACTGATTCACATATGCGTGCACGCCTTTCTCAATCCTACTCATCAAGTGGCCATGGATATCAAACTCCCTCAGGAGGGACAAATCCCATATCTATCACTCACCCCTCAAAAGCCCCATATGTCAAAGCCACCCAATCATCACCTTTATAACAACCCATGTTTCAGGACTGCGTTTGATGTTGTCAAAGTGTGCCCAACAACATGTGTTGAGTGTAGTGATTTCAGGTCAAAGAATCACACTCACCACCATCACTGTGAGTACTGACTGTGACTACCATGTCATGGTTCCATGTGTCAAACTCACGGTGGGTCTGTCCGGTACACTTGTTCTCTAACAAGTACCTGTGTGTTTGGTTTGATATCTCTATATCATGACTAATGAGATTATGTCATCAACCAACACCACAGTCTAGTCTTGTGTGTCATTGTTGTCTATCAACCTTCCACAATGACATCCGACTAGGGACATAACAAGAATGTACAAACTCTTAGCATCCGTATGATCTCATCGTTCAGGTCCTCAACCTGAAAGCATACGCCATTGAGTACTGTCATTCTCTAGACATTCAATCTGTTCTATCACTATCTCATATGATTGAACCAGAAAGAATTGGAAGCTTGCCTTTGATGTTTATCAAACCAATCTTAATGTATCCCACCAATCATCCCATGATTGGCTCTCAGGGCATACATACCAACAAATGTGGTCATAGTGAAGAAAAAAAACTGAGAGCCATTACACCCTGACCCTGAGGAAATGATTCAAGATGGAGAAGATAGGTATGAGGAAAACATGATGTATTATATCTTTTTGGTAGAAAAGGAGAAATATAATATGAATAAAAGGTCTTCATTTTTAGCAAGGACCTGATGAGATCCTATAAGATGGTGAAGAAGTTTGGTGGTATTTTTCTATGGGAGTGGTAGATATGTGACATTGACATCTCAAAAAAGTTCTAATCCTAATGTAGGTATCATAGGACAAACAAATTAACTATGTTATCTATCTACTTAAAGAATATCTTCAATTGTGGAAGCATGGAGTACAAGATACGAGGAGAGATACAATGATGATATGGAAGGACTTTGTGGATGGTTTTCACCTAAAGTATTTTCTTCCTATCTTCTCGAGTGATAAAATTAGACATCTAGAGAACATTAGACATATAAGTATGACAGTTAGTGAGTATGAGGTATATTACTTGAGATTAATTTAAATTTTTCCACATCTTCTACCAATTGAAATAGAGAAATGTGGGAGGTTTCAAGTAGATTAAACACAAGAAACTAGACACAACATATCAATAGTTTGACAAAAAGATGGAGAGAATATTGAAGAATTTTTGGAGGTTTCAAGACGTATTGAGGAGGTAGTTAATGATAATAAACATTATGAGGGAATAAAATGATCGAGATATTTTTCATAGGAGGAGAAAGTAGTGGTGGATAAAGAGGAAGTGGTAGTTGTTTATAAAAATAAGATAAGTTCTTGATTGTTTTAGAAGTCAAGGACCTATTTCTAGTGTTGTGTTATCTTCTCATAGTAGGGGAAGATCTAGACTTAAAAGATGGAATTCACCACCTAGATGGGTACCTTCATCAAGGCCTTTAGGATCATCAACAACACTAACGGGTCCATAGAGACATGATACAACCGTATGTGACACTTGTGGAAGGGAACACTTTGGTTAGTATTGGGGAACTAATTTTTTAGGATTCCACTACTATGGACATATGAGACACTTTAAGAGAGATTGTCCAAAGCTTCATATCACACCAACACATAGTTCACACTCTCAATTTTAAACTTTACAGAGGAATACTCCAGATAGAGGGTCAATTCCTTCAATGGCATCAAAATCTAGAGGGGGAGAACCTAGTATCAAAAGTGGACAATGAGGATACCATGGTAGAGGGAGAGCAACATGACGTTTCTTCTCTATACCAGAAGGAGTAGTCTCTCCTATAGTTTTTACATGTGATATGCTTCTCTTTAACAACATTTGTGTTACACTCTTGATATATTTTGGGGTGACACATTATTTTATACATATATCATTAGGTAATACATTAATCGTCTTAAATCAGGATTGATCTTGTAAATTGTTGTTAAGGGTACCATTATGTGAGCCAACGGTTTTGCTAGAAGTGTGTCCCCGATGTCTCTTTAGTTTCAGTAGGTATACTATAGTGGTTAGTCCCATACCCTTAGACATTAATTCTATCCAAATAATTTTGGTTATAGGTTGTCTTGAGATGTACCATGTACAATTGGAAGAAGGAGGCTATATTTCAACAAGGTGACTTTTCCTGTATCTTCCCTAGAGATAGAAAAGTATTAGACATGTGCATAGTGTTGTATGTTGTAGATGAGAAAAGGGCATTGGGTCTGTTTAGCACATGTTTTAGATGTAAAGATGGAAAAAAGAACAGTTAATATAGAGGACGTTCCCATTGTATATGAGTTCCTAGATATATTTCCTAATGAGTTACCAAGTTTCCCTCTCATGATAGATGTTGACTATGAGATACAAATTCTACCTAGTAGTCACACAATAGCACTACCAGTTTACATATTGGCACTTGATTGGATTAATAAACGAAAAACTTAGTTATGTGAGTTACTAGATAAGGTTTTCATTCAACTGGGTATATCACATTGGGGAGATCCAATACTTTTTTTGAAAAAGAAAGATGGAACTATGTGGTTATGCATAGACTATGGACAACTAAATAAGATAACTATAAAGTTTCTTTGCCTATAAAGTATGATATATTAGTTCAATTATTGGGATAAAGGATTTTCTCAAAGATAGTTCTCAAGTTAGGTTATGATCAGCTCAGAATAAAGACATCAAATGTACCTCAGTTGACAATCAAAACAAGATAGTAGTTATGTCCTTTGGTCAAACAAATGCTCATGTAGATTTTATGGACATGATGAATAGAGTTTTCAAACAATATTCAGATCAATTTATAATGGTTTTATAATGCCCTTCTTATATATTCTAGAGATAAAAAACAACACGAGAATCATTTGAGGATAGATCTTAGTTGTAGAGACAACATAAACTTGATGCTAAGTTCAACAATTGTGAGTTTTGATTGGTTGAAGTTTCCTTTCTTGGACATGTCATATTGTGAGGAGTCAGTGTAGACCTTAATAAGATGGAATCTATTCTTCAGTAGGAGCAACCCACAAGCCTTTTGGGATCAAAAGTTGTTTAGGATTGGCTAGATATCATAGGATCTTTATAAGGAAATTTAATGTAGTAGAATCATTTCTTACACAGTTAACAGGGATGGATATTCCTTTTGTTTGATCAGAAACATATGAGAAAAGGTTTCAAACACTAAAGAAGAAGTTAACTACAACACTAATTATTATATTATCTAAGGCGGACAACAAATATGTTGTTTCCTATGATGCATATGGGAGAGGTTTAGGATGTGTTCTTATGCAGGAAGGAAAGGTGGTGGCTTGTGCTTCTAGACATATCAAGAAAAATTAAGAGAATTATCCAACAAATGATCTTGAGTTGGTAGCAATAGTACATGCCTTGAAGGCATCATATCATTATCTCTTGTTGAGTCATGTTAGGTATATACTAACCACAAGAGTTTAAATTACATCTTAACACAAAAGGATCTTAATCTAAGACAACACAAGATGGTTAGAGATTATAAAGGGCTATAATGTTACCATTGATTATCACCCTAGAAGGCCAATGTTGTGGTAGATGCTCTAAGTAGGAATTCTACATCACATACATAATTGTTTTCTATTGCATAGATTTATTGGTAACAATGAGAGAGATGATTTGTATTTGAATATGTTGGAACAAGGTGGGTTTATTGCACATATGAGGCTTAGACCTACATTCTATGATCAGATTAAACATCTTTAATAAAGTGACACTGAATTAAAGAAGATCATTCATTATATGACAAGAGAAAGAGGATAGAGTTGAAATATTCATATCATGGGTTGTTGTATCAATATGATAGATTGTGTGTGTCAAATGAATATGAATTAAAGAAGCATATTTTATAGAAAGCCCACTCTTATATGTACGTAATGCGTCTAGGTAGTTCCAAGATGTAGAAAATATCAATTAAGCTATATGGGTGGCTAGGTTTGAAGACAGATGTCGATGAGTATATTGCCAACTATGATGTGTGCCAACAAGTCAAGGTTGAACACCAGAAGCCTTCATGTACCCTGCAAACACTCCCTATTCCTATGTAGAAGTTAGAACATATTACTATGGACTTTGCGGTAGGGTTACCTAGAACATCACATAGTTTTGACTCTATATGAGTGATTCTTGATAGACTAATTAATTTTATCATTTTTTCTAATTAAGACAACTTGGGATGCACCAAAACTAGACAAGGTTTATATGGATTAGATAGTTAGATTATGTGGAATAGCTATCACTATTATATCTTACAGATATCCCAAGTGCACATCTAGATTGAAGAATCAATTACATTCTGCCTTGGGAACAATTTTGAAGTTTAGCAAAGAATTTCACCCTCAAACAAATGGAAAGTCAGAATGGAAAATTCAAACCTTATAGGACTTGCAGAGCGCATGTGTATTATAGTCTAGTGACAGTTGGGATGATCGTGTTAGTCTTATGGAGTTTACCTATAACAATAGTTATCAATTCTTCTTAGGCACTGCCTCTTATGAAGATCAATTAAAAGAAAGTGCATATCTCCTATTTTATGGTATGAAGTTGGTGAAAGGAAGATTCTAGGTCTAGAGTGAGTGGAAGAAACAACACAAAAGATATGTATCACCAAAAAATAGTTGAAAGTTTCATAGGACATATAAAAAAGCTATGCAGAGAAACAATGTAGATTTGTTTGATTTGAGGTTGGGGATGAGGCTTAC
Organism: Alisma plantago-aquatica; assembly: GCA_963693085.1. Lineage (NCBI taxonomy): Eukaryota > Viridiplantae > Streptophyta > Magnoliopsida > Alismatales > Alismataceae > Alisma > Alisma plantago-aquatica. The sequence continues at coordinate 24,111,353 of OY856411.1, forward strand.
GTGAAAGTGTCACCAAAGAAAGTATACTAGGGTTTGGAAAGAAAAGCAAACTAACTACTAGATATATGGGTCCTATTTAGTCACTCAATGGGTTAAACAAATAACATAAGCTAACCAATTTTCTTGATGTGATTCATGTATCAATGTTGAAGAATTGTCATCCATGTATAGAGAAGATTATAGATCTAGAATGAGAAAAACTAAGGTAAGATATCTCCTTTGTTTAATGCCCTATTCAAATTTTAGATCATAGAATTCAAAAGCTTAAAAAGAGGTAGATACCTCTAGTGAAGGACCTTTGAAGGTGTCTTGGTGTAGATGAAGCTGTATGGGAGTCAGATTTCAATGTGTGTAACAAGTATCAATTCCTATTCTAGGAATTTTGGGACAAATTTTCTATTAGAGGTGGAGGTTGTTATATCCCATACCTTTATTTAATATAATTTGATGACTTAAGTTAGTTATGGTATTAATTACACATTTATTAATACTTTACAGTACTAGCTAGTTTATTTATAATTTTTAGCTTAAATTTGTTGTTTGATAAGTTAGAAATTATGATATTAGCATACCATGAGATTTCAAAAAAACTTGATGCAATAATCATCTAGATATGATTGCAGAATGAACTTTAAAGACATGTATAGAATTTAATTAATATATTATCATTTTAGAATTATTTAAACTTTTTATTGTAGTATTGTAGAGATTCAATTATGAATCCAAGTCAAAAATAATAAGATGAGTTGGAGATAAAATGAGAATATTATGGCATTTATATAAATCACTTTAACCTATCATCAGCTGAAAACCAAAGAGTCTTCATATGGGCCACCTTATGATTGTGCCTTCTAATGAGCCTGTAAACCAATAGGAACGTGATGTGCTTCTGCCTAGCACAATAAAATAATGAAAACATCCATAATTTTTATATACTTATTATAGTTCAATGAAATCAACTTTTTTGTATTTTAGTCCTCTACACAAATAGAGCCTTAAATCACAGAAAAGACAAATATGAAAACTATTTCTAAGGTGATTTTTGAGGAAGAAATATGAAGAACATGGTGAACCAAAGACATAGACATATATCAAATGTGATAAATCATTTTCATCATTTTTTTCTCTATTACTCTTTCCCTTGATTGAAGTTTGTTGTAGAACTCACCATAGGTTCTCTTTTACCTCCCATCTTCATCTTCTTCCTCCAATAGGATGTTTAGAGCTATATACCTAATATTAGGCTCTTGGAAGGTGGATTAGGAGATTTTATTTCAAAACCAAGCTGAGTATGTCAAGATCCAAGCTTACCAAGATTAGATTTGAGATAAGTAAGCTAGGATCAGACCTAGGTGAGTGTAAAAGCACCCATTAACCATGATTGTATAGAAAACAAGCCAAAAAACATAAGGAACATTGCATGTCTTATATGGTAATTACTATATTCGATTTATTGAGCCAAAATACAAGATCGGTTGAGTTATTAAATGACTTACCACATTTTTGATGTCTTACAGATGTTTTCAGATCCATATTTATTAGCTATAATATTTTTGTGAATATTAGAGGTGGCATTTGAGGCACCAGAGCCCCATGTTTGCCCTAATTTCTACAATAATGAATCATATTATCAATCTATGATCTATTAGATGATTTCTACCAAATATTTATTCTTGGTCAAAGAGTAGTTCATTTTAGTATTTATCAGAATGCTCACTTTATCTAATCAAGTAGTTTGCTCTATTGATTCTAGTGATTTAGAATAATTATAATGTCAAAAGTTAATAAATGGAGCCTTATTTATAGAGTTAAGCTAAGAATAATGCATTAGTAACGCTACTAGGGAAACCAAAGATTCAACTATACACTAGATGCCCTAAACATAGTACAAATCAAAAGGGAGGTATGCACCATAAAGGAGGAAATGTTCCTACTGACTAGAAGTGTCCAAGATGAGGTAGAGAGAGAGTACCAAAGAGGTATGGGGGATTTATCCTAGTGAGAACAATCTCCTTAAATTATTTAGGTACCCAACATTAATAGGATATTCCTATGGTATCTAGTACAGTTCAAATAGTTCATACACTACTCAGTAGATCATCTATTTAGGAACCACCGATGCAAGTCTTTAAGACAAGGGCTTTGGCTCTTAGCATGAATACCCATGTTTAGAGGAGCAGTCTACTTTATCTATCAACATTTTTTTACCGTAAAAATAAGTTTCTTAGGCCAGACATGGTGAGCCCTGTTGTAGATTGGGGAGCTAGTTTAGTATACTTAGAGTCTTGAGTATACTCTATGTTTCATATGGTGATATTATAGCTTACTGCGATACTTTCACATATTGTGGTACACCTCATGTGGGTCCATGGCATAACAAAAGAAATTGACAATTAATGAACGAATTTAGTTTATTTATAGATTAATATTATCATCATAATTTTTGACATGTTGCGTGATTTACATATTTGATTTATATTAACAATATATATATCCTTACATACTTCTTTTTTTAATTATATTAACAATATATATTTGAATTATCATGTTTTCTCAATGAATTTCCACACTAAGCTAGTAGCTCACACAGTGTATTGAAATATTTTCCAAGAATAGACCCAACTCAACAGGAGGTGCAGAAGCTAGTTTTTATCAGGAGTAAATCAATTGAGGTCTTGAGAGGAATAGATAGCTTAGTTATATGGTCTCTAATTCTTACCCCAGTATTTGGAATGTGAGAGTGACGATTGAGAGCAGTTTTATAATAAATTATATTTGATATATATTAAAGAAAGAACTTTTTTCTTCTAAATGATTATGATGTAAGAGTAAAATCAATTTTGAACTTGTGATGCTTGTGTTTAGATTAATTGTTATCTCTTAAGCTAATATGATATATCATTAGTTTTGCTAATATAATGAAAGAAAAGAATGAAGGCTAATTTTGCTTAGTGTTTGAAAGTGTATGATTAGTTGAAACCCTCTTTGATAGGCTTAAACATTGGTTAGTGTGTTTGGGTCGTGTCACAACAAGTCCTCACAATAAAAAAGATCATAGATCAACAAATTAGGGACATATTAAGTATATTTTGAAAATAGGTGGATGGTAACCTAAGCCTACGCTCATAAGATTCAACATTCCAACATACATGCAATTATAAATATAGTTCGTTTGTGCCATTAAGGTTCAACATAGAGGTTAGGTAGGAGATTCACATTATAAGGGTTACAAAGACTATAGTGAACTTTGATTTAAAAGGGAAATACATGTCATTAAGATCCATATCAAGCTTAAGGCATAGGAACATAATTTAAGTAAAATATGACATATGGGAACACATTTAGTCACAAAAGATAGGTTTCATGTCACATAACTCCAATATATCAAAAAGAGGTTTATCCCTATCCACTTAGATCATACTACATCATAAAGTTACTAATTTGGAAGATCTGATATAGGAGTTTGATGTATGAAAATGTCAAAGATAGAATTTGATAAAAGTATATATTTCGATCACATGAAGGAAACATACATGAATATTAAGTTGTATGACCAAGGTATGAGAAATATGGGTTAGGGTTAATGATGATGTCACAGAGATGAAAGAATTCCTGAGTTCTAAGATTGGTTAAGTATTTGATATGATTTATAAGCAACATTCACAAAAAAAGAAACAAGGTTCATCATTGATCTCCAAAATAAGTCACATTTAAGGGCAATTAACATTGTGAAGCCATAAATAGTGTACATGTATTGTCAAGATGATTCTTAGATGACAACATAGAAAAATCTACTAATTTAGTTCCACGGTAGAAATTTGAGGTACATTAGGTCATTTGAGTCAAGGATCCTATCAGAGTACAAGAATGGGTAAATTTCAAATAATTGACCTACATGTTATATATTAGTGTCATTATTTCATGAATATTTGACGTAAAAAGAATTAAATATAATCAAATGAGAAAAAGTAAATTTATTGAGTAGAATTAGAGAATTATGTGAACATTCATGTCATTAAACCAAGTCCAAGTTATAGATGTTGTCAAGCTAATCAAAATGATATTTTGGTTTGTACATTTTGTCCATAAGAGTTGGATGATATGATTTTTTTGAAGTTTTACATAGAGATCTATAGAGAAGATAAGATGTATTACCATTTCATTTGACGATTGATATCACCCACATATTATGGATCCCATGCCTAGGATCATGCCCGTATGGAACCATGCAACATGAGAGAGGAATGGTGTGGGTCTGCCTACTGATGTGGACACCTTGCATTGGTTAGTTGACTGGTTGCAGTCAACTCTAACTCGCCTCCTATGCCGACTGAGGATGTAAGAGCCATGTGTCGTTCTTGCCAGAGCATGCCAACGTAGGTGTTGTTGGGAGGGTCTTGGAGACATATAAAGGTTTTTTCCAGGTTTTTCGTGGTCCGACACACTCAAGGCGCTAAACATCCACTACAAAAACTTTCCCAAGGGGGAAACTAAAAGGTGGAAACCTCCATGGTTGCAGACCAAGATAGGGGAAGGAAGAAGAAGAGAAGGGTGGTTCCTTAGGGAACCAACATGAAATAAAAGAGTGGGAAATAATAGAGGGAGAAGGCATATGAGGTTTTATATGTTGAAAACCATCAAAAGGAGGTACAAAAGGGTGGTGACATTGCTCCACCTCACACAAGAACAAGATTGTATGGAGGTAAAAGAAGACACCATGTCTGTTAGATCTTAGGGATCAATAAAAGGACAAGGATATGAGGAATTAATTAGTTCAAATGTATACAAGGGGACCATTGATGTGGCAAGTGTCATGCCAAAATTGGCTGGGCCACACCCTCTCTATTGGGCCAGATGTGGTTGTCCCAAACACAACACAGAAGAGTTCAAATTCAAGCTAAAAAAGGGAATTAAATCAAGGCAACTTCAAACCTTTAGTTAAGAAGGACCGAATGAGGTGATTTGCATTGTTAGATTAATAATCTGATTACAAACAACTTGACATGAATTGGAGGGCAAGAAGAGTATAGGGATGATGTTTAAAATAAATACAAACATATAATACATTAAGTTATATAGCATAGGTAAACTATGAAAATAATGTCACATTTGAAATACCCACTACTTGTGAATGATTTTGAATCAATCTATGCATGCAATTAAAATGACATTGAGTGATATGGGTCACTAGCGATAGAGGAGGTGAACAATGGAGGAGAGTAAAAGTAAGCTTGTCACACACATGAGTACACACACAATATATATATATATACATATATATGTATGTATATATATATATGGGTGTGTCTGGTACGACTATATGTTTATATGGATATGCTAAATTCAAGTGTCTTTTAATTATGTAACCATCTTCATTTTACATGATTGAAAAATTCTATAGAATAATATGATATAATAGATTTATTACATATTCCTTAGATGATATGTATATAAAAAAGCAACTCAGATCAAATGAGAGTAGATATTTCTTTTCAGATCAACGGTAAGTTGCAAAAGTTACAGACAACTTTGGCTAATTTATAGATATATATGGATAAACATGAGATATGGTTGTGACTTTTCAATCACGTCTAATCTAGATAATGTTGACTTGATCTATATAATTAAATTTAGCTAATGGATTCCACATTTATTGTTTAATGAGAGGTACCCATAATTTATATATATTGGCCAATATACGCTTCCAAAACACACACTCTCTCTCTTTATATATGTAAAGACCAAATAATTTTTATATAAGAAATACTTGTTTGATTTTTAAAACATATATGTCTATCTTTTTGTTTTTCAAACTATTCACTTTTATATGTTATAAGAACGAAGCTAAAACCAATACATGGCATACTATCTTGATATAAGATAATATTTTTCATCATTATATGGGGCCTAAACCTTAAACTGCTTCAATATCAGTTTGAACTCGAGCCTACCAAAGCATAGTCTAAACAACCATGTACTCATATTAAGGAATACATAGAGTCTATGAATATGTTTTCTTTTTTGGATGTAGTCATATCACTTGTGGATTTTACAATTTTAATTGATCATCTAAATATCGGCCACGACAATCATTTATATGTCAATTTACAATTTGATACAATCATACTTATTGCCTAATATTTGTACCCATTACACCTTAGGATACATCATTTTGTGATTACTACCTACGCAATACCATTATAGAAATATCTATTTATATTATTGATCACCAAATAAAGACATATATATTTTAGTTAGATGTGTATATTGGAAGTGGATTACAAACAACTAAAATAATAAGCTACTATGAACAAATTGAAGTTAATGAATCTTCTCAAGTTTGTCTTGCACTTATTTATGTCTACTAATTCAATAAATCCAATCAAAAGATATTTTGTTTAACAATAATATTACATATTATGATATTTCATCTTTAAATATCTAATATAAATTTATAATTGGTGATGGTTAAATGTAGTTGCATATATCTATACATGATCACAAAATCTATTACCAAAAAGAACATCCAATCATGCCCATAACATTTAGAAGGACCCTGAATTTAATTATAGGAAATAATACTATAAAGTACATTCCATCCCTTTTGTGATTCTTCTGATATAACTAGGTATATCATGTGTACATGTGTTTGAGAGTATTGGCGTACTTTGAAGACTATAAATGCAACATTGCATTACTCTATTTATATTAAGAATAAGAGAGATGACATTAGAGTTCATAGACATTTACATTTTGAGTAAAGTAGGATGGAAGAAAAAAAAATATTCGACAAGTGTGGTACTGGGCGAAGTGTTAAGGAAGAATAAAGATCATTAAAAGAGTGTTAAATGATAGACGTAATAAAAACCACTTCTCAATGTTAACAATGCACTACCGAAGTTTATATGTGTCATGTCAGAGTGACCACATCCTCTACCTCATTCAAACTTAGTTGTGCCACACTCCTGTTACTAGAAATGGAAAAAAGATGGATGTGTGTGGAAGCTAGTAGGAGTCAACTCCCATTATGGAAGTATATCCAACCTTATTAGAATACACACAACCAACTACTAATTTAAAAAACTAAATGTCAAATTACGTAAAACATTTTCCACAACCTAGACCTTTCATATATAGTAAGACAAGAATCATTTTCTGATTTTAATCAAGTAAAAACTAGTTACATTCAACCTCATATTTCCCTTCATATGCCTTATTAGAACACACAAGGGCCAATTTATATTTTTTTAAAAGTTGCACCTAAATTGTAACAAACAAAAAAAACTAGAATCTTGCCTTATTCCATAATTAGAAGGCTTGTGATATTCACTCTCTAGATTTGAACAAATAGTTATAAAGTTACACCGTAATGAATAATATTAATAAATATAACATATTATGACACAATAGATTTTATAATCAACATCACTCATTTACATAATAACTTAAATATGTGCTAACATGTAGGGAAGTTCATGAAGTATGTTACATGTATTTCCTTTTCTAAGTAATCCTCACGTAATGGCTAAATAAAGGATAATGTGTTGAATACATGCATTAGAATGTCAATTGAAGTTTTCATGTGCAATCATCTAATTTAAAGTGGAATTAATGGATGAAATATGTTAAATGAGTAAAATGTGAAATTTTGTGCATAACAAAAAATATAACTCTTTTTGTGACAATGTGAAATTAAAAGGACTCTAATTTAAGATATGTTAAAATATATGTAGATAAATTACCTAAATCCTAATATGCCATAACTCATAAAAAGAAATATCAAAAGTGCAATATAATAGAAAAATTGTAATACTTGGGTCTTGATTACCTTGGGTGCCAAGTTTCACCTTTTTTGAATTATAATAACTATCTCAATTTCATTTAGAAAAGAAAATGTGAGAAAATGCCAAAAACATTAAATGATTTATTTAATGTCTTTAAAAGTGGAAATATACCCCAAATTCAGATTCTAAACATAAAAAATATTCTATATGTAAATTTTCAAATCAATTGGACAATCTTCTATCTTAGTTGTATTTATGAGAGATAATATAACTTAAACCTAAAAATATTATATAAAATAGAAAAATCATAAAAGTAGAATTTGATGCCAAAAATGGATTTCTCGTATCCTAATTGGTCTAGGTACCAAATTTGATATAATTTAATTATTGTTTGAGACCTCAAACAAAGAGGGAAATAAATTACATCAAACAACTCCTAAAATGATAATTAAATGATTTAATGACAACAATTTCCTATAGTTATTAAATTGATGTATGTCATGTGACATAAATGTGGATATCCTAAAGTACCTCAAAATTTTCAATGTCACACCTGATTTCCTTTCTTATTATAACATAGATTCAAAGAAGACCTTTAGATTCTTGATCGAACGGTGCACATGCCTTTGTCTTCCTCATTTTCCTCTGTATTCATGAGCAATAACAATAGAGTAAGGTTCTTGATTTTTCTTCATAGATTTCTCCCTCGTTCTCAACTATTCTTGAAGATTTTTTCACCCCTATTTTCCTTTTCGATCCCACACTCAACTACCTAAGACTCAAATCCTAAAATCCCATAATTAAGAAAATTCCAAAAGTCGAGGTATTGGATGCCCATTCCTGCTACCTACAGGCGTGTTATCGCCATCCCATATATACTCCTATACATCCACAAACCCTAAAAAACCTTACTTCATCTTTAATTCTTCCCGAGGACATATCGATTTCCTCATGAGCTTCAACTAACTCACCGACCACCTTGTCTTTCTCATCAAGTGTCTGACCATTCTATGCTAATAAAATCAACAGTAAGATTCCTTCTACCACCATCGTCAAATTTTGCATATTAGTTTGGAACCCATAGTGGCCTACTTATGATTTTGGTTCTGACCCCAACCATCTGGTTCTCCCGCTAAGATGATGATGTTTCCAAAGTCCTTCTCATATCTTTTTTCAGAGGTTACTTAGTTGTTTCTTAGTGACCTCGTGATATCATACTGTGTGTCCGACGATGCATTTTCCTCTTAAGTTCATTCGATTCTTATTCATGTGTTCCTGGAGACCCTTATCACCGACCATGGCGGAACAACTTCTGAGGACCCTGCAATTATGTAGACCCTCTGGCGATGCTCTTTGAGATCATATTAGTTCTCTCTAAACTACTAATGGTTTTTCCCTGGTGTTTTGGCTGACAATTTGTGAGCTTGATACTCGTGTCTGCTTTGTTTCAATGTTAGATGTAATTGGTAGTTCACGTGAAGAGAAGACCGGAGAGGAATATGGCAAGTTCTAACTTGTCTAGCCCTCGCTCTATTTTCTTTTTTTGTTTCCTAATAGGGGTAATATGGTCTTTTCTCCCTCTAATGATTTCTTTTACGCACTCTACGTTGTGCTCAATTTTCTATGGGCCTGGTCCAGTTGAAAAATCTTGAGTTCGCCAGCTGTGATGGGTGTCCTATTGGGATGATATCACCCACGTGGCTTAAGAAGAATTTTGGGTTGGTTGGATTTTCTAAAATTCAGAGTAATTTATTTATATCTTAGAAATTAAAATAAAATATGATTTGAACTCAGATAATGATTTCTATCTAGTGATGCAATTTTTATCACCTATATCCAATCTAATAAATATGCGATTTTTATGGATTTATCTAATTGGTTAGGTTTTCTAAAATGCATAAATAATAGTTTGTAAATCAGAATAATAAAGTGAAATATGATATGAGATCATTAAATGTAATATGAAAAATGGAAATCTTTTGATAATATATTTCATTAATGATAAAAAGGTGATTTTTAGGGTTGCACAATTAATGTAAACCTAAATCTGATGTCCTAAATGCCTTTAATAGGTTGCTTGTGGACTGAAATGGAATTAGGGTTTTGACGTTTGACATATGTAGACTTCATGTGATGTATGTTGGATCTCCAAATCATATTGAGTGGTTTCTTATTTCACTCTCTTAATGTATGTTGCATCACCTATACAACATATTGAGAATTATTTTCCTCACCCTCTCTCTTTTGATCCTCATTGAGGTATTTGTTGACAAGTTATCTCTTTCTACACTTTATGAGCTATTTGGATTTAATCTTATGAACTTTGTATTTCTCATTCATGTTGGACTATATAAACTATACTTTTCTTCATGTTGAAACCCTAATTGAGGATATGGACCATTTTTCCCACTGTTTTATGGATGTTTCATATTGTCCATTTATGTGATGCCAATCTCATTTATTCTATTTATATGACCATATATTCACTCTCTTCTACATTATGCATGCTTTTTTATTCAATAGCCCTAGAGTAGTGTAAGTACTTTGTCTTTTGGGTTGTGTGCCCATGTTATATTTTTAGGAGGAGGTTGTGTCCCCCATACCCGGGTTTTAAACTCACACTTTATATATTTGGGAGTTTGGTTGTGTTCCTTACTCAATCACATTTTAAGGTTGTGAGCCTTAATCACCATTTCGTATTTATATTAAAATATTTCTATGCCTATCTCACATGCATGCAGATTGAATATTATTGTGGTGAGCTTGGTTCCCTAAATTCTTTATATGTGCTTTTGTGGCACAAATTATATATTTCATTAATGTCAAGTATACTTCTTGATTATCATCTCATTGTAATTCATATTATTTTGATACCCACTTGTGTGGTACTTTCCTCTTCTATGGAAATCCTTATTATATTTGGTGTCCTTTTTACCTTATATTGCTCAATCCATTTTTTATATGCACATACTGGCATATTTTCTAATAATTTCCATTTCTATCTTCTCTTTTTGGGTATGCTTCCAACCCCAGGTGTAGAACTTGGAAGACTGGACATGGTGGCATGGCCCTTCTTGGCAGAGATTTTGGGGAGATAGACTTGAGATAGCTAGATGTCCCTCTACTTAGATCCTTATGTTATAACTTTCTTGTAAACCCTATATGCGAGATGATAATGTACTTTTGTCAAAATTGAATACAATCACAAAATATGATTTTGTTGTTGTACCTTACCTATTTTGCATATCATCATTTGATAAATGAAAAAATTACACCTATTCAAGTGTACCTTTTGAGTGTGTATGGAATAGATGGATTTATTCATCAAATTAAGTAGGGATTGGATCTCCTCTCGGGTCCCACTCCTTACATGATGGTATTAGATCCATAGTGGTTAGAATTTGACTATTTCAATTTTTTGTCCCTAATTAGAACCCTTGCCTTGCACAATCACCCTCTAAGTGAGATGTTTACCCTATAATTGACCTATATTATTCATGATATGATGAAAGGTCAATTTGGGATCATAAGAGGTACACATGAGAATCATGATGAGTAAACCCTAATGTGATGAGACCCTAAGTGGTCATACATTATAACATTGGTTAGTTATGACTTGTCTCTTTGGAAGTTATAATTTTTGACTTAGGATGGATTTGGGTGATGAGGATGTTAGTGCAGCATCATGAGGAGATCCTAACATGGAATGAAAAATTGTGACTAGGTTTATCGCAACGATTTTGGGCCTTCAGTTTTATATCACAAAGTTCTGAAACTAAATTATTTTCTTCATAATACTATATGTATAAAAGAAAAAGAATGGTTTTTTTGGATTTTACCGAGGTTTTCTTGAACTAAGTCATGATGAAGAGATGTATGAAGTATTGATAGGAAAATCCTAGAATAACCCTAATTTTGTGGTTTAAGTGATGACTAGGAAGATATGTCTTGTGATAAAGGTGTACTTGACCCTTTGTATCCTATGACTTTTGGATGTTGATGTAACCTTAGGGTTGTTATGATAGTAACAAAATGACCTAAAATTCAACCCTAGGTGGGTTTGACATGTTAGTTGGATGAATGATATATGAATAATATAAACACAAAAACCTTCAACAGTAAAAGATGTATATGTAACCCTAATATCTTTAAGAGTTGTTTGGCTTGTCTTATTAGAAAAATATTTTAAAGGGTAGATAGGAGTTAGTTAATAGAGTAAGAATGGTTAGATTTTGGGGATGGAATCCTTTTAAGGGGTGGTGTTGTAACGAACCAAAAACCTAGAATCTTACTATATTCCATAATTAGAAGGCTTGTGAGACTGGTTCCTAGATTTGAACAACATTGCATAACGTTATACCTTAATGAATAATGGTAATATATAATATATTATGTCACAATGGGTTCTATAATCAACATCACACATTTACATAATAACTTAAATATGTGCTAACATATAAGGAAGTTCATGAAATATGTTACATGTATTTCTTTTTCTAACTAATTCTCACATAATGGAAAAATAAGAGAATAATGTGCTAGATAAATGTATTAGAATGACAATTGGAATGCTCATGTGCAATCACCTAATTTAATGTGGAAGTAATGGACTAAATATGTTAAATAAGTAAAATGTAGAATTTCGTGCATAACAAAAAAATATAACTCTTTTGGTGACAATCTGAAAATAAAGGGACTCTAATTTAAGATTTGTTAATATATTTAGATAAATTTCCTAAATCCTTATGGTGACATAGATATTAAATGGAAATCCCAAAAGTGAAATATAATTAAAAAATTGAAATTCTTGGTCCCAGTTAACTTGAATGCCATGTTTCACATTATTTGAATAATAATAACTATCCTAGTTTGATTTAGAAAAGAAAATATCAGAAGATGCCAAAACTGTTAAATGAATTATTGAATGTCTTTAAAAGTGGAAATAGATAGCAAGTTGGGATTCTAAACATCAAAATTCATCTATGTATAAATTTTCACATTAATTTGATAGTCTTATCTATCTTAGTGTATTTAAGAGAGAGAATATAACTTAAAGCCAAAAATATTAAATAAAATAGGAAACAATCACAAAGGTACAAATTGATGCCAAGAATAAATCCCCTCATGTCCTAATTGGTCCAGGTACCAAATTTGGTATAATGTGATCATTGTTTGAGCCCTCAAACAAAGATGGAAAGAGATTACATCAAATAACTCATAAAATGATAATCAAATGATTTTTAATGACAATAGTTTCCTATACATCTAGAATTTATGTCTGTCATGCAATATAAATGTGTACCCTAGAGTATCTCGGCCTTTTAGTGTCACACTTGGTTTCCTTTCTTATTATAACATGGATTTAAAGGAGACCATCATATTCCTGATTGAATGGGGTGCGTGCCTTCGTCTTCCTCATTTTCCTCTATATTCGTGAGAAATAATAACATAGTAAGGTTCCCAACTTTCTTGATTGATTACTCCCATTTATCAACTATTCTCGACGGTTTCTTCTCCCCTATTTTCATTTTTCGATCCCACACCCTGCTACCCAAAACTCAAACCGTAAAACCTTGTAATTAAGAAATACCCAAACTTGGGTTCTTGACCGCTCTTTCCTTCTACGTATAGACATGTCACTACCATTCCTTATATACACCCATCCATCCCCAAATGATCTACATCCCCTACAAAACCTTACTTCATCTTTAATTTGGCCAGAGGACATGTGGGTTGCCACCGTGAACTCCAACTACATCATTGGCCACCTTGTCTTTCTCAACAAGTTTCTGGCCACCGTAGGCCAATAGAATCGATATTAAGATTCATTCAACCATACTCATTGAATTTTACATATTAGTTTGTATCACATAGAGGCCTACTTATGATTTTAGTTCATGACCCCAACCATCTGGTTCTACGACTAAGATGATGGTGTTTTCAAAGTCCTTTTCATCTTTTTTCTTGATGGTTACTTCATTGTTTCTCAGTGACCTCATGATAACATATTGTGTATCTAGCTTTGCTTGTTCCTCTCCAGTTCATCTAGTTCTTATTTGTGTGTTCCTAGTTTCCCTTCCTTTCATTTATGGCGGAAGAGCTTCTGAGGACACCATGATTCTATAGACCCTCTGTGATGCTCTTTACGATTGGATTAATTCTGGCTAACCTATTGGTGGTTTTTCCTTAGTGCTTTAGTTGGAAACTCATGAGCTTAATATTCATGTCAGCTCTGCTTCCAACACTGCATGCAGTTGGTAGATCGCGTTAAGAGAAGATCATAGAGGAAGATGCCAAGTGCTAACTAGTCTTGTTTGTCCCTCACTCTATTTTCTTATTTTGATTTCCACCAGGGGTAATATGGTATTTTCACCCTGTAATGATTTCCTTTCTGTGTTACACGTTGTGCTCATTTTTCTATGGGTATGGCCCAATTGGGCAATGTCAAATGGGCCAGCTAGGATGGCTGTCCTATTCTGATGATATCACCCACATGGCTTGACCCAATTTTCTGGTTGGTCGAGTTTTCTAAAAATCATAGTAATTTATTTATAGATCAAAAGAATAAAATAATATATATTTTTTGAAATTAGAAAACCATTATCTATCTAGGGATGTAGTTTTCATCACCTAAATACAATCTAATAAATATGCGATTTTTATGGATTTATCTAATTGGTTAGATTTTCTAAAATCCATAACTAATAATCAATAATCCAGACAAATAAAGTAAAATATGTTAAGAAATCAAAAAATGTAATCTATAACATGGAAAGGTTTTGAGAATTTAATTCATTAATAATATAAAAGGTAGTTTTTAGGGTTATGCAATTAATGTAAGCCTAACTCTAGTATCCTAAATGCATTTAATAAGTTGCTTGTGGACTTAGATGGAATTAAGATTTTAACCTTAGACATATGTAGACTTCATGTGAGGTATTTTTCCTCTCCAAATCATATTAAGAAATTTCTAATTTTAGCCTCTAAATGTATGTTGCATCCCCTATTAGTCATATTGAGCAATTATTTTCTTCACTCTATCTCTTTTGACCCTCTTTGAGGTATTTGTAATGAATTATCTCTTTCTTGACTTGATGACCTATTTGGTCTAATATTATTAACTTTGTATTTCTGATACATTTTGTACTTTAAAACTATACTTTGCTTCATGTTGAAACCCTAATTGTGGATATGGACTACTATGCCCACTTTTGTGGTGGATGGTTTATATGGTCCATTTATGTGATGGAAATCTCATTCATTCTATTTATATGACCATACTTTCACTTTCCTCTACATTATGGATGATTTGTGATTCAGTAGCCCTAGAGTAATGTAAGTACTTTGGTTTTTGAGTTGTGTGACCATGTTATATTTTTGAGATGGAGGTTGAGTTCCCCAAACTGGCATTTGTACCCACACTTCATACATTTAGGATTTTGGTTGTGTGCCCTACTCTATCAAGTTTTAAGGTTGTGAGTCTTACCCTCCATTGTGTATTTGTATTACACTAGTGCTATGCTTATATCACATGCATGCATATTATATTATCCTGATGAGTTATGTGTCTTAAATTTTTTATATGTGCTTTTATGGCATAAATTTTATATTTCATTAATGTCAAGTATTCTTCTTGATTATTATCTCATTGCAATTCATATTCTTTTGATACCCACTTGGGTAGAACTTCCCTCTTCAATAGGAAGCATTGTTACATTTTATGTCCTTTTTCCTTTATATTGCTCGATCCATATTTTATATGCACATACCGACATTTTTCTTATAATTTCCATTTTTATCCTCTCTTTTGGAGTGTGCTTCCAACCCCAAGTGTAGGACTTGGAAGATTGGATAGGGTGACATGAACCTTCTAGATGGAGCTTTTGGGGAAATAGGCTTGAGATAGTTGGATGACCCTATACTTAGATCCTTATGTTGTAACTTTCTTGTAAACCCTATATGGGAGATGATAATGCACTTTTGTAAAATTGAATATAGTCATGAAATATTATTTTGTTACTCTTCCTTGACTATTTTTATATCATCATATGAGTAATGAAAAACTTACACCTATTCTAGCATACGTTTTGAGTCTATATGGAATAGATGGATTTATTCCTCAAATTATGAAGGGAGTGGATCCCCTCTCGGGTCCCACTCCTTACATAAACTCTTCTATGTCTCTCACAAAAGCCTTACTAAAATAAAAAATTAATTTTTAACAATATATATATATATATAGAGAGAGAGAGAGAGTCAGGCCAAAATACACTTGAGTGTACAGATCACACGAATACACTCAAGTGTGTTTGCATATGAAGACTATTTTTTTGCAAAATGTAAACCTTTAATCTTCATTGTCATACTATAACTAGGCTACATACAAATTTTGAGCCCATTTGAATGAGTGTAAGTCACTCATCCGAGGGCAACAAAATCGACGCACGAAACTAATTTGAAATGCATAATTTTTGTGATCTTTATAACAAGATCTATAAATGTCCAAATGTGTTCAAATTTTGTATATGAGCTATTCACAAGATGTTTAAGAAGATCAACAAAATAGATTTTTGAAAAAAATATTGCATCATGAAAAACTACTTGAGTGTATTGTGCTCCGAATAAACTCGAGTGTATTCTAGCCTGACTCTCTCTCTCTCTTTCTCTCTCTCTCTCTCTCTCTCTATATATATATATATATATATATATATATATATATATCACATACATTACCTCCAACATTCTTTCCTATACAATATAGACTAGAATACAAGGTGTTAGAATGATTGATAATTAGTTTATTATGTTAAATGGTCCTAATTATCTTGGTCTATTAGGGTTGAGTTCTCTTCCCTTGTAGTTACCTCCTCTTCTATATATAGGAGAAGAGTTTGTCATCTATAAATAAGAAACATCTCATTAGTCTCCCATCTTATTTTTCACATGGTATCATAGCACTGATCCTAACCCCAGGGGGAAAAAGTGAGAGCTTCCGTATATGGGTGGATTCCATGTCTTCTTGACTTTACCACCCATTAGACATCATCCCGACATCCATGGTAGTCTCCTCTCTTTCTTTCATAAAAATTGAATCTTTTTACGATTCTCTCCATCCCGGTCATCAACTACATTTATCTTTCTCTCATGTGTTGTATCTACTAGTTATCCCAACATTCTCTTCACCTTTTGATCTCTCTTAAAATCTATCTATCCATGACATTTTATATCGAGTCAAAACTTAGATTTCTACACGACCCCTACATATCATCCTTGATACTTCCGCAACATTCATGATCCATCATCCTTGGGACTTTATCATGGCTATTCCAAGACATGCCTACAGTGGAGAAGATCGATAGGATGATGAACCAGAGAGTTTTCCTTTAGAAATGATCAACTATCATGACACAAATAATAACCATGGGACCTAATTGCTGAGTCACTAGTAGACTGACAATGGAGGAATCAAGCAAGTGATCAGATCCATGATCAAAATTGACATTCTCCACCTGTTAATATTTCAACTAGTCTGAATATGGATATACTAATGATCGTTGTCTCTGTTGCAAGACAAGTGCCTCAAGTCCCCCCAAATGGATCATGTATTTGGTATGTGAACAAAGGTGCCACATCTGTCAGAGCAAGGATATTTATTCTAGATCCACAATCGTACTCTTTAATTGTTTCGATGTGTACAACTAGATCACACCTTGCCCGATATTTGTGTTTCTCCATTTACACACTATTCCTATTGCTAATATGATCCTAATTGGATCTATTCTTTAACCTAGTTCGTAAGGCGGGGCTTTTCCCCCAGACCCCCATATTTGTAGGGTTAAGGGCAAAATAAATCTCCTTTTTGGGTAACAAAAATATCTATTTATTTTTCTGTCTAGATCTATTTAATTCGATCATGTAGCACATTGACTCATATTATCATGTATATCTATGACAAAGTGTCAAACAAAAGACTCAATGCAAATTTATAAAGCACCATAAAAAGAAAGGGGCACTGAGCTATCTTTTTTCTTCCTCTCCTTTGACCCCTCTACCACCCCTCTATGTGCATCCATTTCCAAGTATAGGAACTATTGTCTTTTTTCCACGACTACTCACTTACTTTGTAATTGGTGTGGGGGGATAGAGAGGAGAGAGATAGAATGTATGATAATGGATTATGAGAAGAAAGAGTATGAGAGAGACTATATGTTTCAGTCCAGACTATTTTGATATCTATGGACCTTCTTATCATTACATACATCCATTATCTGATGCCATTATGATACTTCATTCACACTAAGCATTGTAATTCTAGTGCTTCATTGGTGTATACCTTTCCAAATGACACTATGCTTCTTCGTACTTCCAGTGTATCATTGGAGAATTTTTTCCCCAATGATACAATGTTGTTTTTATGTTCATGCGAATATATGCATGTGGGTTGACTATATGTCCTTTCTTATTCCAATTGGCTACCACTTCATGCAAGTTGAATGATCTTAGATTTCTCATTGATAGGATAGAGTTTGTTATGCTTCTTCCAGCCTCTTGTTTTCCTTGATGCTAGTTTGTCATGATCCTACTGCATTCCATAAGATGGATGGTTACTTCTCAGAACCTTATCAATATCAAGTCTACATATACTACATGTGGAAAGTTGATGGATCGTCCATATTTTTTATTCACCGAGCTATCCTGTGATGTCTTCTTGAAGTTGCATTTAACGTTTCTCAACTGCCAAGATGGTTCTTCTAGTGATATACTTAGGCTTTCTGAGATGATGCCTTTCACTCCCATCAAGCCCCCAAGAGTCACACCCCAAACTGATCAAGTTGTAGTCATCATCAGCTCATCATATCCATGTTTGAACTCTTAATCATTGGATGTGTTGATTGCGGTTACTCCAATCATACATTTCTTTTCCATGAAGATGGCATAGTCATGGTGTTTTGATCGTCTATTCTAGATTGATGGTGATATTATTCATTTAGTATGCATTTTAGAAGATTTTCTACAAAGCTTAAGTATTTGTAGCCCACATCACATAACTTTAAGGTGGCATCCTCAATTTATTTTTGGAGATCATATTTAGAGGGAGTGAAAATCTTGTATGAGGAGTGATATTTTTATAGTATATTGTCTAATTGAGTCGCGTAAGTCCAAGCTGAATATATATTAATTCCACCCATACTTCATCTTGACGGGAGTGGTAACACTATCGCTATTTAGTTTATTATGGTATATGAGCAGAGTGTTAGAATTGTCGTCATTTAATTTATTATGTTATATGAACCTAACATTCTTGACATATTGAAGTGAAATTCCCTTTGTAGCTGCCTCTTCTCCTATATATAAGAGGGTTCATCCTATTTTTCGCACGAGGCTTACTTTTGTAATTCAGAAAAATAAAAATATATTAAAGAAAAAATGCTTCACGGCCTTGCTTACACAGTATAGATATAGATGAACTCCATCTGCATTTGTTTGGTGTTAATGTACACTTTATTTAGTTGTGCCCAATGAGTTATTCTTTTCTTAGCAGCGTACCTGAATTCGCCTCGTATGTATAGTGTCCAGCAAAATGCACAACATGGCATGTCTGTACACCTGTAGCGAGACCAGGCGAAAAAGGACAAGTGATGCCCGGCAACCCGGCTGACATCCCTATCATCTCATGGGAGGGGTACCAACTAGCGATTGCCAAAGGGCTAAATTTTGGTCACGCGCACTCGCAAAAACGCGAGTCTTGACGCGCCTGCCAGCCTCCTGCGCGCCTGCCAACCACCTGCCAGTTCTGCCACGCTGCCACCCACCACCTGCCAGTTCTGCCACGCTGCCACCCACCACCTGCCAGCTCCTGCCACCTACTCCCACCAACCAATGTGCCAGATTTTTTTTTTACGTTTTTGTTTGTTTTGCTTGTAACTTTTAAACCAGAAGGAATTTTTTAATGAAATAAAATGCATTACAATCCTTATAAAAAGTACATTTCAAGAAGACCAATATTGATGTATTTAAAAAAAGAACAAATGCGCAGTTTTGCTTAAATGTGCCCACTGTACTGTTTAAATGCGCATATTTTTGCTTGACTGCGCCCACTACTTCCCTCCTCAATGACCCTCATTGAATGCGCAATTGCGCCACTACTTCTCAGCTCAATGCGCCAACTATTGTTTGAATGTGCCCACTATTATTTGAATGTGCCACTATTATTTAAATGCGCCGACTATTATTTGAATGTGCCCATTATTGGCTTGAATAGACCTACTTTTATTTGAATGCGCCTAATAATACGACTTCAACGCGCCCAGTTTTGTGTGATTGCACCCATTATTGTGATGAATGCGCCTAGCACAGCTTCAATGCGCCCAGTTTTGATGATTGCGCCCATTATTATGATGAATGCGCCTACTTTTGCTTGAATGTCCCACTGCAGCTCTCAATGCGCTCATTTTTAATTGAATGCGCCCACTTCTGCTTGAATGCGCCCACTTTTACGTGAAAGCACTCATTATTGACCTGAATGCACCTACTTTTACCTTAATGCGCCCATTATTATGATGAATGCGCCTAACACAGCTTCAATGCGCCCAATTTTGCATGATTGCGCCCATTATTGTGATGAATGTGCCTACTTTTGCTTGAATATCTCTCTGCAGCTCTCAATGCGCCCATTTTTTATTGAATGCGCCCACTTCTACTTGAATGCGCCCACTACCAGCTCAATGCGCCCACTTTTACGTGAATGCACTCATTATTGACTTGAATGCGCCTACTTTTGCCTCAATGCACCCATTATTATGATGAATGCGCCTAGTACAGCTTCAATGCGCCCAGTTTTGTATGATTGCGCCTATTATTGTGATGAATGCGCCTACTTTTTCTTGAATGTCCCACTGCAGCTCTCAATGTGCCCATTTTTAATTGAATGCGCCCACTTCTGCTTGAATGCGCCCACTACCAGCTCAATGCACCCACTTTTACGTGAATGCACTCATTATTGACTTCAATGCGCCTACTTTTGCCTCAATGCGCCCATTATTATGATGAATGCGCCTAGTACAGCTTCAATGCGCCCAGTTTTGCATGATTGCGCCCATTATTGTGATGAATGCGCCTACTTTTGCTTGAATGTCCCACTGCAGCTCTCAATGCGCCCATTTTTAATTGAACACACCCACTTCTGCTTGAATGCTCCCATTACCAGCTCAATGCGCCCACTTTTACGTGAATGCACTCATTATTGACTTGAATGCGCCTACTTTTGCGTCAATGCACCCATTATTGTGATGAATGCGCCTAGCTAAGCTTCAATGCGCCCGGTTTTGCATGATTGCGCCCATTATTGTGATGAATGCGCCTATTTTTACTTTAATGTGTCCATTGCAACTCTCAATGCGCTCATTTTTAATTGAATGCGCTCATTTCTACTTGAATGCGCCCACTTTTACGTGAATGCATAATATTGATTTTGTTTAAATGCAATTTTTATAACAAATCTAACAGTTTTTATTTCATCAAAAAATTCATTACAGATCAAAAGTTATACACAAAGTAAATTTTACTTTCTATTTCCTCATAATATACATGTATATTATTTTATTTTTTTCAAAAATATGTCAATATTAGTCTTGATGGAATGTACTTTTTATTACAAATCCAACGGTTTTTTAATTGAACGCGCCCACTTCTGCTTGAATGCTCCCATTACCAGCTCAATGCGCCCACTTTTACGTGAATGCACTCATTATTGACTTGAATGCGCCTACTTTTGCGTCAATGCACCCATTATTGTGATGAATGCGCCTAGCTAAGCTTCAATGCGCCCAATTTTGCATGATTGCGCCCATTATTGTGATGAATGCGCCTATTTTTACTTTAATGTGTCCATTGCAACTCTCAATGCGCTCATTTTTAATTGAATGCGCTCATTTCTACTTGAATGCACCCACTTTTACGTGAATGCATAATATTGATTTTGTTTAAATGCAATTTTTATAACAAATCTAACAGTTTTTATTTCATCAAAAAATTCATTACAGATCAAAAGTTATACACAAAGTAAATTTTACTTTCTATTTCCTCATAATATACATATATATTATTTTATTTTTTTCAAAAATATGTCAATATTAGTCTTGATGGAATGTACTTTTTATTACAAATCCAACGGTTTTTATTTCGTCCCAAAATTCATTATAGATCAAAAGTTATACACATAATAGAATTCCATTTGTATTTTTCTGTTACAGGCCTATCAAATCACTCTATTTGTCCTCTTTACCAATCCCATGTCAACTCACCTTTAAAATCACTCGTCAGTTTAAAACTACCCGTCCCGGGTCCCGTGCTATGGGATACCAGCCACAGGAGGCGCGTCAAAACTAGCGTCCTCCTGCAGCGCGCGTCACGGACGTATTTCCGTTTGGCAATCGGAAATACGTCCGTGACGCGCGCTGCAGGAGGACGCTAGTTTTGACGCGCCTCCTGTGGCTGGTATCCCATAGCACGGGACCTGGCAGGCGCGTCAAGACTCGCGTTTTTGCGAGTGCGCGTGACCAAAATTTAGCCCATTGCCAAAAGGGTGAGGCCATCAAGGTCTTTTGATCGGAAATAATCAGAAAGAACGAGAAACCGCCATGTCTATTCCTGCAAACAGGCTGACCCCACTTGTCGGCACATGGGTAGAGGATCATGTGGACTCAACCAATAGTGCTAAACAGGTATTAATAATTAAATATCAACTCTGCCCAAATTATGGATACACTAGGTAATATACTAGACACGACAAAGATGTGATGCTAATTACTTGGATAATCACGTGAGCATGTAGTCATAAGCTAAGCGAGCAGTTTCGTGACTCATGACTGTTTGGTATCTCATGATCAATGTTGCTGACGTCGTCTTAAGTCAGAGTAATCCTAAATGAATTCCGATTATCACGAGCCAAATGGATCTTGACTCTGTTAAATAATGAGTCTGAAATAAGCTTGTCCTGAAATGGGCATTGATTAAAGGCAACGGTATAGTCATTAATTTGACTTTGAAAGTAGGCCATATGATGATCGAGATGCTCGTCATTCAAGCAGGCGGATCCCACCTGTGTAAGCACGTGAATGCAGGACCAAGTGGTCATTAAAATATCAAATTACACTCAAATGATTGATAATGAATTGAGAATCACTATACATGCACTCTTCTCTCGAGTATCGTCGCCGCTCCGCATGACGCCAACCGCGTCATCCGGATGATAGTATCCAACTTCTAATTTTAAGCAGTGGGACCGCTTACTCTTCCTCCTCCCCTCACTGCAATATTTCTCCAGTCTCCTTTTTGTCGTCGTCTCTGGAGATTCTAGCTTCTATTATTTTCCAAATCGGAGCGTGGGCATTCACAATACCCAAACTATCGTGCTCGCATTGCGGAGTGCGCACTGGAAAGACATGAAATCAACTACGCGCATACGGCGGGCTGTCCATTCTTTTTTTTTTTTCCAAGGGATGGCTGTCTATTCTTTTGCTTGGCTTCTTCTATGAAGCAGTACATCATTTTTTGTTGTGTACGAAGTTTCTGTTTCTCCATGCTGTTGTGCCATAAATTCACCAAAATGTGGAGTTTTCCTAGGATAAAATTCCAAATTAGGCGTGGCCCATCCAAACACATTGGGTGAGTCTTTACTAAGCGGGTAAGCAAACATGAACCAAGTCCATCATTTATAAAATATAGTAACATCAGTACAAGAGAATATGCATCTTGCACTATAAGTACTATAATACCACACAATTTTCCTACTCGGTCTTATACCCAAACCTCAAATCAGCACTAACAAGAAATACAAGCAACTTTCTCACTTTTTGAAAGAACTGTGCGTTGAAACAGATCATATAAGAAAGGAGGAAAGAGGATTATGAGTAGTTGACAAAGGGAGGGGGAGGTAATATAAATAGATTGTGGTAAATGATCATATTCTCCTTCTAAAGAGAAAGAAAATGAAATGATATACAAGTACTTGGTAGCAGTAATAATAAACTATTAAGATCAATGCACTTTTTTTCCCCTTGTACAGTTATACTTCCCTTCATCTTGTCATCTCTCAATTTGAGAGATGAATGCATTGTATGTACCATTTTCACAAAAATGAAAAAAGCAACACGAGATTAGCTGACCAAAAAACATATACCTACTTTTTAAGAAAATATATACATTCGACCTTTCTTTGGATGGCGGCTAGGGTCGATCAGGCCGACGATCTGGTGAAGGTGTAGGGGATCATGGCGCTAGAAGAGGAAATGGAGTGGAGTATGTCACCTTCATGGAAGGGCACTATTGGAAGGATCCAGACAACCCTGACGAACCAGGAGGAACATGAGGCGAGAGGGGCAAAATTTCAATACTAGGAACAAGTATTGGTTTCCAATTTGCTGGGATGAGAGGGAATACCTGCTATGGCAATCCCCGTTCAATGAATGAGGTCGACAATATAATGAGTTCATCAGTGGGTCCTTCCCCCCCACTAGGCGACCAACATAAATCTGGAGCAGGACCATCGTGGGGAGGAGGAGATAAAGCAAAAAACCAAGAGGATGGAGATCATATGTAAGAGGAAAAAGGGATACATAACATGTTCAACGATGCCACTAATTAGGAAGACATTCACTCTGAATGTGACTTCTTCTTGGAAAAACTATTTGAAAGCAAACTTGTGGTATCATATGTAACCCTAAAGGAGATAGACGGAAAATGTGTGTTAGAAATGAACCATGATGTAGAGGTGGATCTCACCAGGCCCTGGCAGTACACAAAAGTTGCAAAACACATAGGCACATATGTGGATTATATGACGATGAGGGATAGGTTGGAGACCTTGTAGAATCCAGTAGGGAGGTTCAACATGTTCGAAGTTGACTTAGGTCACTACGACCTTCAATTTTCATGCAAGAGCTAGAGATTTCAAAAATGCTTTAACATGAGGTCATTGGAAACTTTTCATTTGATGCTTAGCCATATGGCAATGAGACCCTTCCTTCGATAGATCTGCCACAATATTTGGTTACATGGGTACAAATACTTGATCTACCACTTCATGTAACATCCCAGGATTTGAGGCCTCGGATACATGATCTTAAAAGGAATGATTGGACTACCCATACCACCAAGGTGCACCTCCTTTTCTGGGAGCCCATCACTAAAGAACTCCATAGTTAGGCGTGCTCGACTTGGAGTAGTACTAGGATGGGTGACCAGTCGAGAAGTTGACCTCGGCTTGCGCGTGAGTGAGGAAAAAGCACGCAGTTAAGGCTAGTGATGGTCTGTGGGGCCATCATCATTCCTGAAACCCTACTAGAGCCTAGGGTAGTGGGCCCAGTCGTTACAAATGGTATTAGAGCCATAACCCCTCCAGTAGGTGGGTCCCGCATGGGTATGTGGAATGCCAGTCTTGAGTCGTGCGGTCCGGGCATGTAGGAAAGGGCTATCCATAGTTGATGTAGCCACCCTTGTGCTGGTATTTCGTGATCGGGAGTTGGGTGTCCATGGGCCATTGTGGGTCTGCACTAAAATGGGGTCAGATTATGAGGCCATGTAGTTGAGCCTAGACAAGGACGTCAAGAGTCTAAGTGTGGGAGATTGTAACATCCCAGGATTTGAGGCCTCAGATAACATGATCTGAAAAGGAATGATTGGACTACCCATACCACCAAGGTGCACCTCCTTTTCTAGGAGCCCATCACTAAAGAACTCCATAGTTAAGTGTGCTCGGCTTGGAGTAGTACTAGGATGGGTGACCAATCGTGAAGTTGACCTCAGCTTGCACGTGAGTGAGGAAAAAGCATGCAGTTAAGGCTAGTGGTGGTCTGTGGGGCCAGTCGTCATTCCTGAAACCCTACTAGAGCCTAGGGCAGTGGGCCCAGTCGTTACACTTCACCTCTACATCTCCACCATATTCGACTACATTGGATAGGTGCTCAGTTTCTTGGTTAAAGTTGATATTCATACAATGGCTAGAACTAGAAGAAAATTCACTCGTTTAGTCATGGAAGTAGATACTTCTAAATCACTGATTCATTCTATCATTATCAATGACAAGGTCTACCAAATTGAGTACAAGGTATTCCCAAACTCCTATGAACATTGTGGAAAACTTAGCCATGGATTGAAGTAGTGTCCGTCCTATACTCCAAACAACAGTGGTAATAATGTGAACACATCCAAGGATAATGATAATCTGATACCTACTTAGAACAATAATAGTCATTCTATCCTTATCAATGATAGAGTTTATAAAATTGAGTATGAGGTATTTTGAAACTCCAATGAACATTGTGGCAAACTTGTCAATGGACTAAAGTAGTGTCTATCCTAATACTCCAAAAAAATGGTAACAATACAAACACATCCAATGCTAATATAATATTGATACCTACTCAGGACAACGTCCATGGGAACAAGTGGCAAACAAAAAGATGCAAGGTCCCAGTCCATAGGACTCATGTACACCAGAAGGAAACTCAGGAAGCGGTGGGGGTCAACGCACATAACCGATTTGCAAAGTTGGCTGACCTAGATGATGAAGGTCCGCATAATGATGGAGAGACACCACAAAATGAACACCAGGATAGTAGAGTCACAACAAACACAACACACAAGATAATGAAGATTTGGAAGAAGAATAAAATCATTACTACGGATGATAAATGAGAAGTTTTAAAAGACATGAATGGAAAATCTGCTAATGTATCTGATAAAATAGAAGAACACATAGCCAAAAACCCAAACACTGATGAAGTCATCAAAGAAGTCATTAACATTGAATAAAATGAGGTTGATATGAACACAACAGAGGTGATACCTAATGTTCCCGACGTTGACAAGGAAGTGGAGAATACTTCATCAAAGGCCTCAAACCCAAGCCTGAAAAATTCACAAAAGGCCATTGATAAAGATCCTCCCTTGCATTGACAACCCTCTTGAACTAGACCCCAACATTAACCTAGGCCCTCTACATCCTGGCAGGAAACTGAAGGGTAGTGGCACGAAGATGAAGCAAACGAGGTCCAAGCCTCCTTATGAGCATATCCGCAAGATTTCTCGACTGAACCAGGACATAGAGGTGGTGAGAATAGATGAAGCAAAAGAAAATGAAGACCCTGATCAGAATGCCTCAACGACCTGAGATGGTAAGGTTAACTTTCTCACGTCTTACATCTTTGTTTATGTTAGATAAGCTATGTTGGAACACCAGAGGTATCAACAACGTTAATACATGTTGTGTCCTCAGATATATCATCTCTTCATAGAAACCTAACTTGTTTCTATACTGGAACCTCACATTAGCAACTCCTTTTCTACTAAAACCATAAAAGACTTGGACTTCTCGAAATCCCACCAAGATTAGGGCTTTGCTGGTGGTATCTACATATGCTAGAAGGAATGTGAATGTGATATTCAAATCATCAACCATCATAGGAAATTCATCACCTACAAGGTGCACGAGGTTACTTTAATCACTTTTATTTACATAAATATTCATATCTTAGTCAGAAAACTATTCTAGAAACACATGGTCCGTATGGGTAAAAGATTCAACCTCCCATGGATCGTAATGGAGGATTTCAACACCACCTCGAACCCGAAGGAGAAGAAGGGAAATGTCCACTAAGAATTCAATGAAGAAAACTTATTCAGTGAATACCTAATGGAGGTGGGTTTATCAGACATCAGATTCTTGGGCACCAGATTCACCTACATTCATGGTAGCGTACAGGAGTGACATAATTTTTTTGTGTGTGTCTAAACGCAAGTGTACGTGTCGTGTAATATAGGCTAAATGAGGCCCGAGTCAAAATTAGGGAGACTTTCATTCAGAGACTACTACTAACTACTGACAATCAACTAGACCGATTAAATTTGAGAGAGTTGGTTTTTTTTTAAAAGAAAATTAAACTGAAAAGGGTTTGATTAAATTGAATGATGATGGAATTCCTTAGAAACACTAGTTTCACCATGGATCCCCATTGTATTTCATTTTTACCAATTTTAGTATAAATTAACCTCTATCTTGGATAGGAAGCCTGTAGCGAGAATTTCCCGCTCTCACGGTACAATTCACTACCTAAATATAAGCCAACTCCACGTCTATAGTAGTTTAAATCTTAGATTAGGTGCTTTACGATCAATCTCTAGGTTTCTTCCCACTAACCGCACGTCACCTTTACCAAAGGACGCATATGATGGTATTTATGCGTGGGTTTTAGGCGTTTGATTCTCCTTTCAGATTAATTATTCGCCTATGATTTCTAATGAAGGTGATGAATCAACACAAGAGAAAGCATTCACATGCATAGATATACAATATTATGAGAATAATTACACTAAATCATGCAAAAGTCGATACAATAGTTCATCGGGCTACTCCCAGGGTCTAAGGAATTAAGGGGTTTAGCCCCGCATGGTTTTCAACATTGTGAAAATGAAGGGAGAATAGAAAAATGTGGGGAACATGGAGAAACACGAGTAACCCCTCAGATGGAAGTGCAGGCGGACGATCCTCCTCCTTCGGTGTGCGAATTGCGGCCTTCCAGTAGCGAATTCGTCCGTCGGAGATGCTCAAATCGTTCAGATGCAATCCTTCGGCTCCATTCTTCGCTCCCTCTCTCTCGGCTCTCATGCGTGTATTGTTTGATCCTCCTCGGTTAGGTCATCCCTCGTTAGGTCATAGACCCACTTACGGCCCTTGAAATAGCATCGACCGTCAGATATGTGATCCTATGGAAATCTATAAATCAACAACGTCGGTGGCACTGAGCTGTAGAAGTCGGTGGCACCGAGATGGCTAGATCTCGATCGTGGTCTGCAATTCTTTTGAGTCGGTACCACCGATGAGAAGGGTCGGTGGCACCGATATGGCACAATGACTTTTTATTGCCTCTCTGTTGTGATTTTGGTGGCGCCGAGATATAGGGTCAGTGGCACTGAGATTTCTTTGCACACTTAGCACCTGGAAAGCATATAAAATCATGCATAAGCCCGTGATTAATTAAAATCTCATAAATATGATAAAATAGGCAAGATTTGATGAAAAAGAACATATAATGGCCATTAGAAGTAATCGATGCAATAATAATCAAGAAAATGGTGAAAACTACATAAAATAACCCTAAACAAGGCCTGTAAAATCGACTCCAAACGCATGCATCAAACTCCCCTAAGCTTGAATCTTTCTCATCCTTGAGCAACACTATCTTTGGATCTGATTGAGATAAGTCAGCAAAATGACACTAATACATAGACTATATCTACGTGTCTCTCACCTTTCGGTCCTCATACCGGCCCTTACTAACCCCTGAACACCAACTACTCTAAAAGTGACCAAGAACCTCTATAAAAGATGTCTATTCCTAAATCAATGTATCACTGTCAAGTAAAGCAGTTAACATGATAGACTCTTTGGATTCATACATGGTGCATCATGTGATCTCCTATCTATGTTGCTCTTTTTTTTTACCTACCATCTACATGGAAGTAGTTCTCCTGATTAGAATGTATGAGGAGACCATCATATATGCAGCCTACTGAAAAGAGCAATGGGTGGATGAATGGGTAGCTATGGAAGACTCATGAGCACATTAAATCATTCATGCAATCAAAAGGATGATGAGCCTATAATGCTGAAAATTAAAATATGCTCCTAATGCCTAATGACTAAAGTGAAATGATGAATGCATGAACATTTTGTCTCAGGGTGGGACGAAATACCTACAAACTACATCAAGAATTAATTCTTCTTCCACTGAGGTGAGAGTATTCCCTTTCTATTTTATTTCTCAATTATGCTCCATATTCACTAATTATTCTTTTTTTTCATTTTTTATGAGTCCCTTCTCATCATGATGGACTTTTATGGCATTTGTCCTATGTACCATGCTACTTTCTTATTTTTCAAGGGTATGGGCATAATCCTCACCTTTTTTTTGCATTTTGGAAGAAACTAAGTACATTATAACATTATATGGAAAATGAAATGCAATGATGACTAGAAAGGGAAATATGCAATGTAACTACATGACATGCACCCAAATTTGGTTGTGCATGTAGATTTTCTACTTTTTTTCTCTAAAAGCAATTCTACTATGCAATGAAAGTATGATTTCAAAAGCTAGAATGATAGAATGTGCTCAATCATCTTATGGTGGAGTGTCAAATGAATGTATATGAGGTGGATGCGATCACATGACTAAATGACAGAACCCTCTGAAAAGATCATGTGTCCCTCTCTGTGTATAGGGTAACTAAGGGATTTCTTTCTAAAATTTCAGTTCAAGGTCCCGTTGGTGTTTGGTCAGTTCAGGCTCAACAAACATGTCAACCACTTTCTTAGACAATTAAGATAGCCATTTATGTTATTATGTCCTAAAGTTGATTTACTCAAGCACTTCCTCAGTTGTACTACTCAACTCCTAACAAGATACGCATAACCCAAAAAAAATTACATATATATTTTTTTCATTTTTTATTGCACTCGGCCAAAGATAGACACTAAGTTGAAACCATGCATTTAATTTCTCCATAGATTATACTAGATAGATTATGGATCCTACATAAGCAACACTCAAAGCAACCTAATTTACCAAATTAAGAAAACAAAATGCTAAAAAGATATGAAAAACTAAGATAGAGTTGTTCCAGCACCCCCCCCCTAGCTTGAATATGACTATGACCTCATAGTCAACATTCCAACTTAAGAAGTGGAACAATGATACCCGTCTAAAATAATGGTGGTGGCTATGTAGGGTCCATGGGTGGCTGTGTGGGGTCCAATGGTGGGAACATCCCCTGGAATGTTAGATCTGTGGAAGGCATATCGGGCGACATCTGGTAACCCCCAAAGTAGCTCTGGCTCCAGTAGTGGTCGAAGAAGGGCTGTTGGTAGTTCTCCATCCGTTGTAGATGGTGATGCGTGTTCTCTTGGTTGGCTAAGAAAAGTCACTCATTGTCGTAGATGGCTTTCTGGTTTGTGTACAACCTTCCTTGAACATCCTAGATGCATATAAGTGATGTTGTCTACTGCTACTGATGCGTCTGTATGTCCTACAACATCTTGTACATGTCCGCCATGGAATATGCATCCTCTTCTGGATGAGAGGGAAGTGGGGTGGAAGATGTGGATGCCTCATAGTGTCTTGGACGCTTCCTCGAAGCAACGTGGTGAGTGATGGGAGTGGTGTCCTCCACCTCATCGTCATCTATGTCATGCACCTCCTCGTCGTCGTCTCCATCATCATCTGAAGATACTTCCTCTGCTTCCGTGATTGGCCACCTGTAATGGGCCACATCCCTAATGTTGAAGGGTGGGTTAGGGAGTTGCCTCTCATGGAAGGTCTTCGCAACTGTGCAAATCGCGAAGATGGTGTGGTGGTGGAAATGGATCAGGCCGGCATCCCTGAAATGGCTGCGGTCGACTCACAGCTGAGGCTGCATCGGCTCTAGTGTGGAGACGTCCAGTCTAAGGTGTAGCGTAATCGGGGTGATGAGTCCCCTGAAAAGAATTGGACTGTTCCTCTTCACATTCCTCTTTGTTGTCAACACATGGTTGAGGAAGAAAGCTCCAAAATTGACCGGCTACAGTCTGCCTGCTGAGCCTTCGTCTGCCCCTGTGTAGACTTGGTGAAGAGGGTGTTGGTGAGCATATGATGCAGAACTCGGACAAATGGATGCTTGAAGTCAGAGAGGGAGCTATGGGAAAGCTAATATTTTAACCAACTGGTACAGTGACAAAGTCTACCCAGATGGCACTGTAGTCGACGTGCTCTAGTTGGTGAATGTTGGAGTGGGGCCAACCATAGATGGCATTGAAGGGACAGAGGGTCATTGAGTGATTCACATTGTAGAGGAGGAAGTCGACTCTCCCCTTCTTCCACTGACTCCTCACAGGGTAGCTCAGGTCGGACGCCACACAGATGTCGAGAGAATCCATGAACTCAAGGACTATCTCTCGGTACGTGGGCCACCCACTGAAAATTGGGTTTCCAGACCCATCAGTGAATTGCTTCCCTTCACGCACCGCCGCCATGTTGTCGACGAAGCCCATGTCTTCTATCAATTGTTGACCATCATATCTCATTGTGGAAAATGGCCCCTTGTCCAACTCCTCATACACCTTCCTCACCTCAGTTGATGGATGCACTATCCTTGGGTGGGGTGTGAGGCCAGCGGGAGCTCCGACTCTTCTCGCCATTTTGATGATGAACGAACTGGTGAAGAAGATGAAGATCTTGATGCTCGGAGAAGTCTCGGATACTCCATAGTGCTTCTTGCTCAAGTGGGAGAGGAGTGGAGATTGAAGGTGTGAGTAAAATGAAATCCACACCTCTCCTTTTTATAAGCCTAGACCGACTGTCTGTCGCACTCTCAGTGGCACCGACTAGGTGAGTTGGTGGCACCGAGCCAGGCAGGAATCTGTGGCCTCGATGCATCGAAGGTCGTCAGTGCTCCATCCGCACTTTGCGGATCTTCGGGTGTCGGTGGCACCGACTTGCGGTGTCGATAGTACCGACTTGTCCACGGATCGGTGTCACCGATCATCGATGCTCGTTCATTTGATCCATCGATGGTCGCGACACTCAGATTGCTGATGTCATCTGTCGGTGGCACCGAGACGGGTAGTCGGTGGCACCGACTCCTCTTCGGTGTTGCCTTCGGTGCACTGAACTCACCACCAAAACTGGGCCCAGAAAAACTCAGTGCCACCGACTTGGGGGTTGGTGGCATCGATGCCTTATCAGTTAAAACTTGATGTCATTTCTGCACTTTCTTCAGAAGCTCGGTGGCACTGACTAGGTGAGTCAGTGGCACTGCGTTTTTATTGTGAGTTTGGCTTTTTGTGTGAACCGATTTTGGTGCCACTGACTTTGGATCTCGGTGACACCGACCCTGTTCACAGCTGCACACTCAACAAACGGGTCAGGGTATCATTTATATATAAAATTATGAAAAACTAAGTACCAATGCATCAAAATAAAGCAAATAGAATGTAAAGAAGACACAAAACATTGGGTTGCCTCCCAACAAGCACCCTTGTTTAACGTCCTAGGCTAGACATATCCAAAGCTCAAGATCAAATGGGAGAGATGAGTTTCACCTCATCCTCTTTCCTAGTGAAATATTCTCCAAAGTAGTGTTTCAATCTCTGTCCATTCACTACGAAGGTTCTCTCCTCCTCCTTGATTCTCACAGCTCCATGTGGGAACACTTCATCTACAACAAAGGGTCCACTCCATCTAGACTTAAGTTTCCCAAGGTGAAATTTTAATCTAAAATTGAAAAGCAAAACACTCTCTCCCAGATAGAACACTCTCCTATCTATATGCCAATTGTGAATTTGCTTTGTCCTTTCTTTGTACAATCTAGCATTTTCGTAGGCATTCAATCTTATTTCATCAAGTTCATTCAATTCCAACATTCTCATCTTCCTAGCTTCATCAAGATCAAAATTAAGTCGTCTCAATGCCCAATGGGCCTTATGCTCGAGTTCCACTGGAAGATGACATGCCCGTCCATAGACTAGCCTAAAGGGTGTAGCTCCTATCGGTGTCTTGTAGGCTGTCCTATAGGCCCAAAGTGCATCAACCAATAACTCACTCCAATTTTTCCTGCTTGATGACACCGTCTTCTCAAGGATCTTCTTAATCTCTCTATTTGATATCTCCACTTGTCCTTGAGTTTGTGGGTGATGGGGTGTACCCACTCGATTTGTCACTCCATACATGCTCAAGAGTGCCCCAAACTTGCGATTGGTGAAATGAGTTCCCCTATCGCTAATGATCATCCTAGGCACTCCAAACCTACAGAAAATGTGCTCTTTGAGAAATTTGCATACAATTGCGGCATCATTGGTGCGGGTTGGAATTGCTTCCACCCACTTCAACCATAGTCAACAACCAACAAGATATAAAGGTTGGAATTAGAGGACACAAAGGGTCCCATAAAATCTATTCCCCACAAATAAAAAACCTCTACCTCTTGGAACACATTCAAGGGCATCTCCTGCCGCTTGGATATGTTATCAGACTGTTGGCACACGTCGCACATTTACACATAGTCATATGCATCATTAAACAACGTTGTCCAATACAAACTACTTTCTAGAACCTTTGCAACTGTCCTAGAACTAGCATGGTGCCCTCTTGTAGGTAGAGTGTGGTAGTGTTTCAACACACTCTCATACTCGCTCTCTGGCACACATCTTCTCAAAATACCATCCCTGCATTGTCTCAACAAGATAGGATCATCCCAAAAATAATAACGTAAAGAATGGAAAAAATTCTTCTTTTCTTGATACCCCCAATCATTAGGCAACTCCTTGCAAGAAAGATAATTCACAATATGAGCAAACCAAGGGTCCTTATGATTAAGAGCAAATATTTATTCATCAGGAAAGATCTCTAGGATGGGTATGACAAGGTCTTTCTCATCTACCCTCTCTAGCCTAGATAGGTGGTCAGCCACCACATTCTCAGTCCCGACCTTGTCTTTCACCTCAATATCAAACTCCTACAATAAAAGGATCCATCGGATGAGTCTAGGTTTGGCATCCTTTTTCTGCAGCAAGTACTTGATGGCTGCATGATCCGTCCACACCACCACTTTAGCTCCTACAAGGTATTGCCTAAACTTTTCAATAGCAAAACCCACAACCAAGAGTTCTTTTTCCGTGGTGGTGTAATTCAATTGTGCATCGATAAGAGTTTTAGATGCATAATAAATGACCGTAGGGACCTTGTTAAGACACTGTCCTAACACATCCCCTACCGCATAATCTGATGGATCACACATCAACTCAAACGATTGGCTCCAATCCGGAGCTTGCACAACTGGTGCGGATATTAGCTTATCTTTCAAAATCTCAAATGCTCTAAAACATTTTTCATCAAACTTAAATTCCACATTCTTTTCAAGAAGCTTAGATAATGGTTTAGTGATCTTTGATAAATCCTTATTAAACCGATGGTAAAACCCGGCGTGGCCTAGAAAACTCCAAATTGCCTTCACCGAAGATGGTGGAGGAAGTTTAGAAATCACTTCTATCTTAACTGGATCTACCTCCAGTCCTTTGTTAGACACCTTGTGTCCTAGCACAATCCCCTCGCTAACCATCATGTGACATTTTTCCCAATTAAGCACTAGGTGTGTGTCCTCACACCTTTGTAAAACCTTATCCAATTTTTGCAAGCACTCGTCAAAAGATGACCCATAGACTGAAAAATCATCCATGAAAATCTCGAGGCACCTCTCCACCATATCTGAGAAAATTGCCAGCATACACCGTTGAAAAGTCACGGGCGCATTGCACAACCCGAACGACATGCGACGATAGGCAAACGTGCCATAAGGGAAAGTGAAGGTAGACTTCTCCTGATCCTTAGTTTCGATAGAAATATGATTATATCTTGAATATCCATCTAAAAAGAAAAAGTGGGAGCGACCAGCGAGTCGCTCCAAAATCTGATCAATAAATGGTAGTGGAAAGTGATCTTTTAGTGTGGCAGTGTTCAATCTCCTATAATCAATGCAAACGTGCCATCCTATCACTAATCTAGTTGTAATTTGTTCATTAGATGAATTAGTAGTGAAAGTGATTCCCCCCTTCTTAGGCACTACCTGTGTTAGAGTTACCCACATAGAGTCAGAAATAGCATAAATGATACCTGTCGACAGTAGCTTGGTGACTTCCTTCTTTACTACCTCTATCATGATGGGGTTGAGGCAAGGTTGAGGCTGTATGACTGGCTTTACTCCTTCCTCTAGCTAGATTTTGTGCTGGCATAGCGTAGGCGAGATTCCTTTGATGTCAGCTACCATCCACCCGAATGCACCACGGTGGAACTTAAGCACGACAATCAATTGCTCTTCCTCAGACTCGCTCAATGATGAAGAAATGATGACTGGTAGCTTTTCTTTAGCCACTAGAAACATGTACTTGAGGTGAAGGGGCAGCGGCTTGAGCTCTAGCTCCGGTGGGCTCAGAAGTGAAGAGACCAACGGTGGTGGCAATGGTCCCAAAGTCCTCAAAATGTGTAGAATAGTGGCATGGAAAGACCTTTAGTAGCCTTGCACACTCCTCCAAGGACCGACTCCTCATGCAATCATCCATGATGTTCATGAGGTATGCCTCTAGAGGTAGCTATGGATGTATCTAGACTAGAAAATCCTCCATGTCATCCTATGCAGTAGAACAAATAAGCTCCTCTTGCTCATCATCTGGGTATCCCACCTCCATGACAAGTAAGACCACCTTGGCATTCTCCATGATATCCATGGCTAGCGTGCCCCTATCCACCTTTGTCATCACATGTGCCATATTCAAGAATGGTTGTCTGAAACATAGAGAAATGTTGTTGTCCATGTGTGTCATCACATTGCATTGCTCATGATCATCTGATAACTTTGAGTTATCTGGCATGTTTATCTCAAACCTGTCATCCTTGATCCCCATGGTCAAGCGACCTCTACCCATCTCCAAGATCATATCAGTTATGGCTTGGAAGGGTCTTCCCAGTAGAAGCTCATTGCCATGGTCGTCTTGCACTTCCATCACCACAAAATATATGGGAAATACAAATCTATCAACCTTTAGAAGCACATCCTTAAAGATACCAAAAGGCCTTACCACAAAATTGTCTAACAATTGGTTAGTCATGATGCTCTTCCTAGATTTATTTAGGCCAAGATTTTTAAAAGTGGTTAAAGGCATCAAATTGATACTCGTTGCCGAATCAAATAGTGCATCACCAAACTTGGTTTTCCTGATATAGCAGGTGATGTTGAAGCACCCGGGGTCCTGTCTCTTAGGTGGCAGCGTACCTAGAATGAAAACACGGACTTGCTCTCTAAGTACCAATACCTCAGCATCTGTGATCTTACTCTTCTTATTGATTATGTCATTCAAAAACATGCCATAGGATGGGATCTGCTCAATGGCGTCTACTAATGTAATGTTCACCAAAAGCTTCTGAAAACTATCTAGAAACTTCTTGAACTGCCGATCCATCTTTGTAGTTTTCATACTATTAGGATAAGGGACCAGCACAGTCTGTATCCGCTGACGAGGTGGCACATAAGATGTGATAATCTCCACCTCATGCTCCTTGGTCTGCTCCTCTGCTATGGTCTCTGCCTCTTGTTCTTCTTGTACTAGCTCTACCACTGGATCTACATTGTTAGTCGGCTTGGTCACCTCAGTAGCCGCAGGCTGTGGAGTCAATGTCTTCTTCCTGCTTCTTAGCAACACTTCCTTGACTTGTTGATTCCCGGTTGGGGCATCATTATTTCCTAGAAACCCTTGCTGTGACCATTTCTTCAATGCGGCCACATTCACTGCAAGCTAAGATAATGTAGTCTTAAAAGTTCTCATATGCAAATTGTGGTTTTGGAGGTCCCACTGAACATTATTGAGTAACATGTCATTTTGCTTCACAATTTTGTTCAAGATATCATTAGTGGTCTCTTCTACCATTGGGCGCTGCTGCTGCACTGACCTAAGCTGATTCTACTGATCCAGATCCTATAAGAAGTTGTTTGGATCCTTCCTCCATGTGTAGTCATTATTGTGGTACCCCTACTGACGCACGCATTTCACATGCTCTTACTCTTCAGAAACATGATCGTCCTTCTCAAGCAACTTCTTTGCAATAAGGTCCAACTTTTTATTCAAGGATGAAATAACCGTAGACTCCCCCACACTCTTTATCTGCTCTGGGTAGTCTCTATCACTGAACCATGCTTGGTTCTTTGCCATGTTTAACAAGATTTCCTGACACTTCACCGGTGAGTTGTTCAAGAAGAACCCTATACCTGCGCTGTCTAGAGTGGTCTTGTCATTCACGTTCAGCCCAAAATAGAACATCTTGACTTGGTTCTCCAAGTCAATCCCGTGATGTGGAACCTTCCGCATCATGTTCTGAAATCTCTCCCATGCCTCAGAGTATGATTCAACAACCTATTGCTTAAAGTTGTGTATCTTTTTAACCATGTCATTTGTCTTCTCAGGCGGAAAATAATGGGAAAAGAAAACATCCACCATTTGGTCCCACGTCTCAACAAATTCCTTCTCGAGGTTGTGTAGCCACTCCTTTGCATTGCTATCCAGATATGATGGAAACAACTTTAAGTATATGGTCGTCTGAGGGAACGGGTCTACCTTGATCATGTCACATGTTTATAAAAAATTGCTAATGTGGGCGACATGATCTTCATGGGCATGGCTGTGGAAAGCTTGCATCTTCACTAGTGCTATAAGCCCGGGATCGATCTTGTAATTCGGTATGTTGATTGCTTGCTTTTTAATCGGGCCCAGCTGTGCTATAGAGGATGATGCCTTGATTTTGTCCCATATCGTCTGCTCTTCAGCTGTTGCACCGTCTGCCATTTTTGGTTCTGCGGTAGCAACAGGAATGCCTTCAATAAGGGGTTGAACCATCTCGTCGTCTATGATGGGGATCTTAGAGGTAGAACCACTGTATTCCATGGTCCTGGTGGCCACCATACACTAGTACCTGAAAGATAAAAAAATTATTAGTTTCGACACTTAATCACGAAAAATAGTATGAATTTATATTTAATGATTGAATGAGTAAAAGTAGAAAAAAATAAAGGTGGCCTAGAATGGCCACCCGTAGCACTCATAGTGTTGAACGTTGCCGTCTCCCCGACAATGGTGCCAAAAACTTGACACACATTTTTGTGTGCGTCTAAACGGAAGTGTACATGTCGCGTAATATAGGCCAAATGAGGCCTGAGTCGAACTTAGGGAGACTTTCATTTAGAGACTACTACTAACTACTCACAATCAGCTAGACCGATTAAATTTGAGAGAGTTGGTTTTTTAAAAGAAAATAAAAGAAAATTAAACTGAAAAGGGTTTGATTTAATCGAATGATGATGGAATTATTTAGAAACACTAGTTTCACCACGAATCCCCATTGTATTTCATTTTTATAGATTTTAGTATAAATTAACCTCTATCTTGGATAGGAAGTCTGTAGCGAGAATTGTCGGCCCCCACGGTACAATTCACTACCTAAATATAAGACAACTCCACGTCTTTAGTAGTTTAAATCTTAGATTAGGTGTTTTACTATCAATCTCTAGGTTTCTTCCCACTAACCACACGTTACCTTTACCAAAGGATGCATAGGATGGTATTTATGCACGGGTTTCAGGCATTTAATTCTCCTTTCAGATTAATTATTTGCCTATGATTTCTAATGAAGGTGATCAATCAACACAAGAGCAAGCATTCACATGCATAGATATCCAAGATTATGAGGAAAATTACACTAAATCATGCAAAAGTCGATACAATGGTTCACCGGGCTACTCACAGGTCCTGAGGAATTAAGGGGTTTAGCCCCGCATGGTTTTCAACATTGTAAAAATGAAGGGAGAATAGAAAAACGTGGGGAACATGGAGAAACTCAAGTAACCCCTCATATGGAAGTGCGGGCAGACGATCTTCCTCCTTTGGTTCATGAATTGCAGCCTTCCAGCAACAAATTCGTCCATCGGAGATGCTTGAATCATTCAGATGCAATCCTTTGGCTCCGTTCTTCACTCCCCCTCTCTCTCGGCTCTCGTACGTGTAGCGTTCAATCCTCCTCGATTAGGTCATCCCTCATTATGTCATAGACCCACTTACGACCCTCGAAATAATGTGGATCATCGGATCTGCGATCCTGTGGAAATCTATAAATCGACAGCGTCGGTGGCAGCGAGCTGTAGAAGTCGGTGTCCCTGAGATGGCTAGATCTGGATCATGGTCTACAATTCTTCTGAGTCGATACCACTGAAGAGAAGGGTCGGTGGAACTGAGATGGCACGATGACTTTTTATTGTCTCTCTGTTGCGATTTTGGTGGCACCGAGATATAGCGTCGGTGGCATCGAGATTTCTTTGCACACTTAGCACCTAGAAAGCATATAAAATCGTGCATTAGACCGGGATTAATATAAAATCTCATAAATATGATAAAATAGGCAATATTTGATGCAAAATAATGTATACTGGCCATTAGAAGTAATCCATGCAATAATAATCAAGAAAATGGTGAAAACTGCATAAAATAACCCTAAACTAGGCCTGTAAAATCGACTCCAAATGCATGCATCAAGGAGCATTTAGACAGAGCAGTAGCCAACTCAACCTTCATGAGAAAATATTCAGAGTTTGTAGTTGAACACCTTTCACACTCCAATTCTAATCACTGGCCTATCCTAGTGCGCTCCATATTTCAGAGCAGGACTCAACCCATATTTCTAATTAAGGAATCTTAGTCTCATAATCACAACTTTCAGAATATGCTACATAATATTTGGGACTCCAACTTGGAGTTCCATGATGCCCTCAGGGAAACTAAATCTAAAATTATGCATTAGGCTAGCGATAATAGTCAGTCGATGAGAAATGATAAGAAAAGAGTACTAAGAAATCTCAACACCCTCCAAACGTGCTTGGAAAAATGTTATAATAGCATGATGACTAATATAATTTCTGAAATGCAAACTGAGTATAATGAAATTTTGAAGTAAGAAGAGGATGACTTGAACCAAAGGTGTCATATTAATTGGTTATCCAATAGTGAATGTAGCACAAAATTTTACAATGC
This sequence comes from Alisma plantago-aquatica, assembly GCA_963693085.1. Taxonomy (NCBI): domain Eukaryota; kingdom Viridiplantae; phylum Streptophyta; class Magnoliopsida; order Alismatales; family Alismataceae; genus Alisma; species Alisma plantago-aquatica. The sequence goes on from OY856411.1 coordinate 24,151,793, forward strand.
TTATGTTAAGCAATGAAGGATGCACAACCCCATCACTATGCTAAAAAGTAGTGTTGTGAATGGATACATGATGAAGTGGAAATTGAACAGATAATATACAACCACTTTAAGAAGGTCTTCATGAAACATATTTCTATTAACCAGGTAGAGAAATTTATCGGCTCCTTCAAGCCTTTAACTCCTATACAACGTGACACGAGTAAACTATACGTGTAAAACACAAGCATACGCGTCAAAGTAATACATGCCAATGAGGTTGGAATATCAAACACAGGGAAACATAATTCAAGAATCTACTACTAACTACTTTTGATCAGTTAGGCTGAAAAAAACTTTTATTTGAGAGTTATTAAACTAATTGCAAGAAAAGAAACTAATTTACTAGTTTGTGATCATAATGAGAAGAAATTCCCTAGGACTGTGGTTATACTACGATTGACACTACAATTTTTAGCCTAAGAATAATATATGTTCCTCCTAATCCTGGGCAAGGAGACATGTAGCTAGAATTACTCACTCTCACGATGTAATATACTACCTATCATAATATCAATCACACTCTTATAGCAATTTTGTTGTTATATAGGTGCTTTAACAAACTACTTAGGGTTATTTCTTTCACACTCGTAATCTTTCTCTCAAAATGCGGTCTAAAATGTGTGCTACTATGGATTTCCAATCCTTAGTCCTCCTCTCGAAGTTATCAAGGATCTAATTAATCACCTATGGTGCACAACATAAATAATTTAATGTGGTTTCATAGCAACATACCCAAAAATAAGGAGAAAACAAAAATACTAATGCAAAAGATCCATATACAATGTACAATCAGGCTACTCTTGGGTCCTAGAGAACACAAGGATTATCCCCTCATGGTTTCCATGGATAAAAACCTGCTAGAAAGAAGGAAAAACATGGAGAACATAGAAAATCGATGAACCACCCAGAGAAACGTGACAAGGATGCTCCACACCGACGAACGAATCTGCAAACTACAAATTCTGCCCACTAAACGTGCCTGAAACCTCCACAAAAATGTAGTTCTCCTTGTCATTCTCTTCTCTTATGCCTTGGCCGTCGTGCAATGAAATAGAACGTGATCCTTAGGTCTGGAAGAAATCCCCTTAACTCATAGAAGTGACTTAGGGAGTAATTAATTAATGACCGTTGGGTTAAATATGATTTTCAGATCTGGTTGTTTCCGCCACGTCGATACTACCAACAGGATGTTAGTAATACCGACTCATTTGATAAATTGTAGCCGCCTATGACTTTGTCGGTACTACTGAATGGAGAATCGGTAGTAATTAGATTTCTCGATCAATTCTGTTTCATCCCTGTGATGTTGTCAGTACCACCGACAATGAAGTCGGTAGTATCGTGTTGTATAGATTCTTGTAAAATAATGTGAATTTCACAAAATTCGAACAGAAGCTCTCAAAATATATTAAATCCTTCAGAAATATTAAAATTATATTTATTTGATGCAATTGAATAGCACTGGATAATATTAATAAATCATGCACAAATTAATATGAAAATGAACAATAAGAGCTAAAATTAAATTATTAAATTTTGGATCTAGGGCTCTAGAGGGGGGTGAATAGAGATTCAAAATTATCACAAGAATAGTTAGACCTTCAAATTAAATAAATTGAAACCAAACACTTAAGAACAATTTGAAGTCCTATCTAAGCAAGCATAACAAGGATGAGACAGATTGAAACCATATAATAGGACAAGGTGGTTAGAAATGTTTCAATCTCCAAACTAGGAGACCGTCAATCTACTACCTAGAAAGGTCAACCTCTAGGACTTTTCAACCCATGTATACTACTATTCTATCATAAGAGATACAAGGAGAACACCATACATCCAATGACTTACATATTCAAGAGAAGAGTCTTTCACCTACACAAGGACTTACCCACTAGATGAAGATGTCTTCAACGTTCTCCAAGGACTTACCCACACTTGCATCAAGTCTTTAGCATTGAAGGAATTACCCACTCTTCTTGAATCTTCAACCTTGTCCTTCTCCTTCACCCAGAGAAGATCTTCACTCCTTCTTCAACCTTAAAGAAGAACAACAACTCCTCCTTCACTTGGAGAAGATCACTTTAACCTTTGCTCTTTGAGAAAGGGAATTATGAAGATGGAAGGAATGAGAGTTTTACAAAATAACATGGATGTATCTCTCTTACATCTATCCTAACTCACTCATAATCACAAATTCTTTGTAAATGAGAGAGAGAAAGGGGCTCAAAGGGTTGCAACACACTCAACTACAACAAGGACCAAGGATAGCATGAATCAGAAAACTTGGAATGAACTCCAAGGGGTCCTATTTATAGATGGGGTGTTCCTTTGAGTGTGGGATCACTTAAGAACACAAAATAGCCATTTTAAAACTTACAAAGAATCTATTTTCATTTCTAACAACTCTCCAATGACTAGAATTACTTTTTTTGCATTTTCTGTATAGTACATTCAGTCGAGTTTCAATAAAGATAACTTGACCAATCCACTAACCGATAAAGCTAATTTTCAAACTATCGATCGAGTTTGTCCTGGGAAACTTAACTGATGAGTCAAAATCAATTTTAGTCAGTGAGTCAGTCAGTCGAGTTCTGTGAGTGTACAACTTGATCGATTGATCCATTTCCAAAAATCCATCACTGATCGGTCGAGATTCAAACTAGACCAATGAAGTTGTTGTGAAAGATTTTTCAAAATGGTTTATGAGTGACCAAATGTTGGAATTAAGTGTCCCTGATTTTTTCTCATATTAGTTTCAAGTCATATCATCAATACAAGTGATTACAAAAATATACTAAGGTGGTATAGAGTGATTTTCCAAATTGCACACTTGCATTGCTTTTGACTTGAACTTGGACAAGCTAGGGCTTGTGTAATTTGATCCTTTTCATGTACCTAAAGCCTGAAATCAATCTTAAACAAACATATTAGATACATATGAATGGAATGGTTAATTCATTATCAAAATATGGACAATGTATAACTCTTAAGTCAACATTCTCCCCCTTTTTGATAATGACAAACCATTCCTCAACATATTGAAAAGGATATGTAAAGTTGTACCTTATCCTTGTGAATTGTAAGGGGATTCATAATTTTAACAATGTGAATTTCTCCCCCTCAATCTATGCTCACTCTTACTTGCATAGTTAGTCTTTCTAAACAAAGCAATATAACTTGTATATACTATAGGGTCCTTTATCAAGTTACATTATAAATCATATATTGAACAAGAAAAAGATCACATAGGCAATAAAAACAATACGGTGGAGCCTCAAAACATTGAATTTCTCTCCCCCTTTTGGCATTATAAAAAAAGAAGGGGTAGAAGAGCACAAAAATAGGTCTTCACCAACCACAACCAAAACATTCAATCCACAAGATAAAACATGCAACCTCAAAGAACTCATCAAATAGAGACGAGAAAGATACAAGCAAGCATAATCAAAATATGGGTAACATACCACCAACACATGATATATAATCAACCAAAGAGTAAGTGTACATATGATTAAGATTACAACATTGAAAGCATGTACCCAATACAACTACAAGCCAAAATGATGAAAACAACATGATGATAGAAATAGTACATCTCAGATAATGTGCCCAGATGTTTTAAGTACAAAATAGTCTAGAGAGATATATATGATCAACATCTACAGACTAAAAACTAAAACATCTAGACTATCTATGTCTACAACATCATCATCATCAACATCATCATCAAAAGCTTCAGGCTCGTAGTCATCATCTCCATCTGAAGGTGCATCAGAGATAGCAGCTTCACCTTCATCACTAGATTCACCTTCAAAGCCATCATTTGAACCATCCTCGCCATCATCCTTAGATGCCTCTTCCTCATCAGCAACAGCTTCCTCATCAACCTGATCGAGCATCTCCTCATCGATAGAAGGACCAAAACGACAACCGAGCCACATGGCATTCTACTCAGCCTAAGACATACCAAGGTCATGCAACTCTTGGGCTTGAGGAAAAGTGGGAGGAGAGGTGCCAAGTCCGACAAGCAAGGTATCTATAAGACCAGTAGGTAGAGGTAGCAGTCTAAGGATAGATCCACCAACAATAGAGGGTGTAGAAATGGAAGCAGCAGAGGGAGGGGCTGGGTAAAAGTGATTATATGCATATGATGCATAATCACCACTTAGGTAGGGTTGGTAGGCAGGGTAAGGATGGGTATAGGATATGTTCATGGTAGACATGATAGCACTTATATCCTAATCCATATGCTCTTAAACTTGAAGGTTATATGCCTACTGATGCATCATGTAACCCATGAGGGTTTCATTTGATACATTGAACGAGGTGTGGGCAAGTCAGGATGGCTGAAGAGGTGGAGGTGTGTGGGTGGAGGTGGAGGCTCCAAGTGTGGTGGAGGAAGGGGTAGGCATGCTTTTTTGAATTGTGGTCTCACTGATACAAACTCCTTTTCTAGCAGGTTTGTAATGAAGGTCATGAAAAAGAGACTTCCTAGTGGCATAATGAAAAAGACCACAAATTAGGGTTGGGTAGGGTGGGTGGGTATCTTGGGTGCTCTTACTAGAGTCAAAGCAGGTCATGTGATGGAAAATATATTGAGGCCACTTGACTCTGATGTTCTTCAGGATACAAAACATAATCACTGTGGTATTCTCTACAATTTCAGTTTGATTTTTCTTTGGATGAATATTGCAGTTGACTACTAGGGTGAGAATGCAGTTCTTTAGGTCTAAGGCAGAGGAGGAAAGGGTAGACTTATTCCTATATGGAAACTGAAGATTCTTCAAGAATGTATGAATGTCAGGGAGAGTAATATCATATTAGTTGTAGAAGGCCACAGGGTGTAGGAGGTCAAAATACTCAGGACAATCCTTCCTCCATGTGTCAATTACCTGAGTAGCAGAGAAAAATATATTCAAGGTATCCTCTGAGACTTAGAATTTCTTCTCGGAAATCATGGGAGTAATAATGACTTGAGTATTTGGTGGGGGTACAAGACCGTCATAATTCCATTGCAAATTTGCATAGAATTCATGAACTGCCTTAGTTCTTATGATGGAATTGTTATAGCATGGGAATTCAACACTCATGACAGACAGGTGGTGGTTGTACAACAAATCAACAACCTAATCTATGACCTTTGTCTACGCGGGTGAGGCTCAAACATGGCATAGAAAGGGAAGGGGTTGCTAGGAAGGAGCTCCTTGTACCTATTTAAAGCTTCATTGGTGACAAAGAAGGTATCATCAGATGAGATTAGGCGCGAGTTGGAGGAGGAGGATGGTGCTCTAGAGGGGACAACTCTCTTTCTCCTATTGGAAGACATGGAGGTGAGATAAGAAGGAAAGAGAGGTAAAAAATGTAGGGAACACCACTAAAATACGACCAAACACCTAGGGTTGATGTGCCAGAGGTCTAGGAAGGTCAAGCAAGGTTGGGCTAAGGCTAGGAAAGGGATGTTTGGGGCTAGGGTTGAGAGCTAGAGGGAACTGGAGAGGGAATCGATCGATTTTTCTCTAGTTGAGAGGGAGAAAAGTCAGCCTAACCACACTTAAGTTTTCTCCAACCTAGCCATCGGTTGAGTTCTACGAGATGGAAACTCAACCGAATGACTTTTTTATAAAAGCCCTCGGCTATGGATCGATCGAGTTGACAACTCGACCAATGGTAAACCTGAATCATCATTAAAATTTTTAATTTCTATCCATTTGAGTGCTAACTAAATTTATTTATCTAGTTCATTTTGCATTTAAACATACTTAGGCACATATCACTCATCATTAGTCACTATTTAGCGATAAAATAAGCTTTTTCAAAAAATACCCAAAACAAGCAAAAACCAAGGCATAAGAAGATGAAATTTTAGCACTTTAGCAAGCAAGGGTGATCAAGACGTGAATAAATCATATAGGATATATAGAAACTATCTAGAAGGCATATCAGATTCATCCAAAGTATATATGATCAATTTTGATCTAATAAAATAAAATTGCTCTCTAGCTAGAGTTTTCGTGAAAATGTCCGCCAACTAATTTTCCGTGTCTACATGCGTGATATAGATATCCTTTTTGGCAATGTAATCACGAAGAAAATGATGACAAACCTCTATATGCTTGGCTCTACTATGCAATATAGGATTGTAAGATAACTTGATTCCACTTTCATTATCACAATTGATAGGAGAAGCATCAAAATAAATGTTAAAGTCTTGGAGCATTTTCTTCATCCATAGAATCTGGGCACAACAACTCCCGGCTGCAATGTATTCAGCCTTGGTAGATGATAAAGACATTGTGCTATGTTTCTTGGAGAACCAAGACACCAATAATGGTCTTAGGAGGAAGAAAGTGCCACTTGTGCACTTTCTATCAATCAAGTATCCTGTGTAATCTACATCACTATAAGTCGTAAGAATAAAGTCCCTTGACTTGGGATACCATAGTCTAAAATTTTGAGTTTTGTCTAAGTACCTTAAAATCCTCTTAACAGTTATAAGATGTGATTTCTTAGAATTTGATTGAAAGCAAGCACACAAGACAACACATAACATTATTCCAAGTCTAGAGGCAGTTAAATAAAGTAAATGTCTAATCATACCTCTATAGAAATTCTCATCCACTTTCTCACCTTCTTCATTTTTATCAAGTTTGGCGGTGTTTGACATGGGGTTTTCCATCGGCTTGGTGTTATCCATCCCAAAGCACTTTAGTAGATCACTTATGTAATTGCCTTGGTTGATGAAGTTCCCATCTTTAATTTTCTTGATTTGAAAGACAAGGAAGAATGTAAGCTCACCCATCATGCTCATGTCGAACTCACTCTGCATAATATCAATAAACTCCTTGCTAAGATCAAGATTAGTTTCGCCAAAAATGATATCATCAACATAAATTTGAATGATAAGAAAATTGTTAGAAGTGTGTTTGAGAAACAAGGTAGAATCCACTTTTCCCATGATATACCCATGATCTAACAAAAAGTCCTTTAATTTTTATACCAAGATCAAGTTGATTGTTTGAGTCTATAGAGAGCTTTTTGCAATAGATAAACATGGTTAGGTAAATTATCATGTTCAAATCCTGGAGGTTGTGTAACATACACTTCTTCCTCAATTGTACCATTCAAAACACACTTTTAACATCCATTTGATAAAGAAGAAAGTTCTTTTAACTAGATAAAGCAAGCAACATACAAATGGACTCAAGTCTAGCTACAAGTGCATATGTTTCATCAAAATCTATACCTTTGTGTTGATTGTAGCCTTGAGCCACTAACCTTGCTTTATTTCTTACCACCTTACCGCTTTCATCTAGCTTGTTGTTGTAGACCCACTTGGTGTCAATGATCTTTATGTCATATGGTCTTGGCACTAGAGTCCACACTTTATTCTTTTCGAGTTGATCTAAGTCATCTTGCAAGGCTAGGATCCATTCATCATCCCCAAGAACTTCTTTGACGTTCTTTGGATCAAGTTGTGAGATTAGTGTGTTGTTGGCTTGTTCTTTGTTGAAGGAAGCCCACGTCTTCACTCTTTTAAAGGGGTCACATAAGATCATTTCTTTAGGATGATTCTTTGGAAAGCGGGGAGTTGGATCCTTCTTCTCTTCATCTTTCTCTTCTTCTTGAGTGTCCATATCTTTTTCCTTTTGGGTGATGTTGAGTTATTTTAAGATAGGAATCTCCTCACCTGCAACATCATCATTTGGAACAATACCTTTGGGAATAGAGTGGTTAGTCTCAATAAACTTAACATTAATAGATTCTTCTACTTGTGCAATATCAACATTAAACACTCTATAAGCCTCACTAGTAGTGTTGTAGCCAAGAAAGAAAGCCTTGTATTCTTTTCAATCAAACTTGTAGAGAGAATCTTTCATATTGAAAGAAAAACAAGGACATAAGAAAACATGAAAGTACTCGATAGAAGGCTTCCTTCCACGCCATAGCTCATAGAGGATTTTCTTCGAAGAAGGATATGTGAAAACCCAATTTTGCACGAAACATGAGGTACTAGCAGCTTTGGTCCAAAACTTATTTGGAGTGTCATACTCTAAAAGCATGGTCCTAGCCATTTCATGTAGTGATCTATTCTTCCTCTCTACAAGCCCATTTTGTTGAGGTGTTCGAGGTGAAGAAAAGTTATGTGCATATCTAGATTCTTCACAAAAATGTTCAAAATGATCATTTTCAAATTATCCCCCATTATCACTACGGATGGAAACAATCCAGCAAGAAGCTTCATTCTCAACTGGTTTACAAAAACTAGAGAAAACATCAAGTGTAGAACTCTTGGAAACAAGAAAGAAGGTCCAAGTATATCAAAAGAAATCATCATCAATAACAAGACAATACTTGGAACCATGAAGCGATTAAATTCTCAAAGGTCCAAATAGATCAATATGGAGAAGTTAAAGAGCTCTCTTGGTACTAAGGACTCCTTTGGATTTGAAGGAGGACTTGGTTTGCTTTCCTTGGGTACAAGGTTGACATTTCTCATTCTTCTCAAAATCCAATTTTGGAAGTCCCTTGACCATGTCCTTTTTGCTCAACTTCTTCAATTGATGCATATTTACATGACCAAGTTGATGATGCCAAAGAGAAATATCATTTGTATTGACTGCTAGGCATATACAAACAATAGGGTTAATAGAGTAAAGAACAATTATATAAAGATTATCATTTCTATTTCCCTTATATATGACATGATAGGTGAGGGAATCTAGAAGCAAGTATTTAAAAGAAGTAAATAGCATAAGGTAACCATTATCACATAATTGAATTACACTTATTAAATTATGATGTAGGCCATCCACAAAAAGAACATTATTGATACACAAGGATTCACCTACATCACCCTCACCTTTCACCTTACCTTTCTTGTTGTCCCCGAAAGTAACCGAACCTCCTTTCTTCTTTGTGAAGTTTTTGAAATGGCTTATATCACCTGTCATGTGCTTATTGCAGCCACTATCAACAATCCATTTTCCTTTTTCCTACAAGAAAGGATATTATCAGTTCCCAACTCAAACTTTGGGATCTAGAGTTGGCTCAGGAACCCATTTCATATTTGTCGTGGTCCCCTTAGGCCTGAAAGGACAACAAGTAGAATAATGATCATCACTTTTGCAATGAGAGAAAATTATAAGGTTCTTAGTGCCAGAAGACTCTCCAATGAAAAAGGAGGTTTCCTTACTCTTTTTCTTACTTTTGTAATTATTCTTGCCCTTAAGTTTCCCCCAACAATTCCCCAACAACTAGTACCACTTTGTTTGGTAGAATGGTCAAGGATTTCATTTAGGGAGTTTTTTCCTTTCAAGAATTTCTGCAGAGTGGATGTAAGTCTATGATTGTCATCAGTAAAAGATATAACAGTTGGAGAAAAACTAGCAAGATCATCTCTAGCATGAATAAGGTTAGCCTCTAAATAGAGGGCTTTAGTCAAATAAGAATATTTTTCAAGAGAAACAGAAGCAATATCATTACTAGGAAAGATAGGTCTAGAAGATAAATTATTTAGTTGACCAAGCAGCCTGGCATGTCTAGATTTAAGCAATTGAATTTCCTTGAGATAAACAAACTTTTCATCTCTAAGAGAATCAACAATAAGCTTGGATTCAACATTTTTAGTTTTAAGTGTATGATGCTCATTTAGGCACTTTTGGTTGTCTTCCTTAAGAGATTCAATGTTCTTAAGGTAAACACCATTCTTACCTCGACTCCATTGTATTGGAGCTCAAGATTAAGAAATTGGGCTTGCAAGTTATCAATGCTCTCAAGATGAATTTTCTCATTTTGCTCAAGAATCTCAAGTTTAGCATACACATCATCAATGATTTTACCTAATCTCTTCTTTTAGATCATTTACAATTAGAATAAGAAGAACGGGTAGTAACAACTGTATCAATAAGATTTTCTTTAGCTAACTCATGCAATCTTACCTCACTACCTCACCAATATCTTCACTTGTTGAGGCCATGAGTGCAAGGTGGCACTCTCAATCTTCATCGGAGCTTGAGCCACTAGAGGATGATGCTTCACAAGCTTCATGAGCTGTCTCTTTGTGTATACTCTCCTTATTGTTCTTCCTCTTATATTTTCTATCTTTCTTGTATTCTTCCTCCTTCTTGGATCTTCTCTTGTGGTGTGACTTTCTTGCCTTAGGACATTCACTCTTGTAGTGTCATTTTTGACCACACTTGTAGAACCTTGGAGTAGAAGAAGAAGATTGCTTTCATTTCAAATGCTTTCCCTTGCAATAGTTGTCTTCATGCTCACTAGGGCCATCATTTTCACTAGAGGAGGAGGGAGAGGTCCGACAAGCAAGTTGTTGTTGAAGGATGACAACCTCCACTTGATCTTTGAAGGAACTATCTTTTATCTTCCTTTCTTCCTTCTCTTCTTGCTTGGCTTCCTCTTCTTTCTTGTCAAGTCTTGGCTGATGAGCTTGTAAATTTCCAATGAGCTCCTCAATTGGAATGTCACCAAGACTTGTCACTTCTTCAATGGAGGTCACCTTTGACTCCCATCTCTTTGGTAGAGACCTAAAGATCTTTGATTTGATTGGTCCTCTATCCAAAGTGTGTCCCAAAGAAGCGAGGTCATTGATGATGATGTTGAGCCTTGAGAACATATTAGAAACTCCTTTCTTCCCCATCTTGAAGTTATATAGGAGGTTGTTCAACATGTAGATCTTTGCCTCCATCACTTTCTTTGTGCCTTCATTAGTGATGCACAACTTGTCTCATATCTCATACGTTGTATCACATGTGGAGATACGGTTCAACTCAGATGGAGTGATGGATGCATAGAGGATGCTAATTGCTTTGTCATTGAGCTGTGCATTCTTTAGGGAAGCTTCATCCCATGTTGACACAACTCCAGTTGGATCATTTTAAGTTGTAATCACCACCTTCCACATATCAAAGTTCATCCCTTGAATGTAGATGTACATTTGCCTCTTCTAATAGAGGAAGTTGGTGCCCTCGAAGACCGACAGGCACATGGAGAAGCCTCCCTCTAGTTTGAGGGAACCAAGTATGTTCTCACCCATCTTCTCGTCTCGTGGGAGATTTGTTGGAGAAGATCAAAGCCTGCTACCACTTGTTGGATCTAGGGCTCTAGAGGGGGGTGAATAGAGCTTAAAAATTCTAACAAGAATAGTTAGACCTTCAATTTATATCAATTGAAACCAAATGCTTAAGAACAATTTGAACTCCTATCTAAGCAAGCATAACAATAATGAGAGAGATTGAAACCATACACTTGAAAAAGGTGGTTAGAGTGGTTCCAATCTCCAAACTAGGAGACCGTCAATCCACTACCTAGAGAGGTCAACCTCCAGGACTTTGCAACCCATGTATACTTATATTCCATCATAAGAGATACAAGGAGACCACCATACATAAAAGGACTTATCCATTTAAGATAAGAGTCTTTCACCTACACAAGGACTTACCCACTTGATCAAGATGTCTTCAGCCTTCAACAAGGACTTACCCACACTTGCATCAAGTCTTTGGCCTTAAAGGAATTACCCACTCTTCTTGAATCTTCCACCTTGTCCTTCTCCTTCACCTAGAGAAGATCTTCACTCATTCTTCAACCTTGAAGAAGAAGAACAACTCCTCCTTCACTTGGACATGACCACTTCAACCTTATCTCTTTGAGAAAGGGAATTGGGAAGATGAAAGGAATGAGATCTTTAGAAGATAACATGGAGTTAGATCTCTTACAACATGCCTAACTCACTCATAATCATGAAATGCTTTGTAAATAAGAGAGAGAAAGGGGCTCAAAAGGTTGAAACACACCCAACTATAGCATGAACCAAGGATACCATGAATGAGCAATCTTGGAATGAACTCCAAGGGGTCCTATTTATAGATGGGGGTGTTCCTTTGAGTGTGGATCACTTAAGAATGAAAAATAGCCATTTTACAACTTAGAGCAGATCTATTTTCATCCCTAACAACTATCCAATAATTGGAATCACTTTTTCTAAATTTTCCATACAATACATTCGATCGAGTTTCAATAAAGATAACTTGAGCGATCCACTAAATGACAAAGCTAATTTTCAAACTATCGGTCGAGTTTGTCTTGGGAATCTCGATCAATGAGTCAAAATCAATTCTAGTCAGTGAGTCAGTCGGTCAAGTTTTGTGAGTGTAAAACGCGACTGATTGATCCATTTCCAAAAATCCATCACTGATCAGTTGAGATTCACACTCGACTGACAAAGTTACGGTGACAAATTTTTCAAAATGGTTTATGAGTGACCAAATGTTAGAATTAAGTGTCCCTGATTTTTTCTCATCTTAGTTACAAGCCATATCATCAATACAAATGATTACAAAAATATTCTAAGGTGGTTTGAAGTGATTTCCCAAATTGCACACTTACATTGCTTTTGACTTGAACTTGAATAAGCTAGGGCTTATGTAATTTGATCCTTTTCATGTACTTATAGCCTGAAATCAATCTTAAACAAACATATTAGATACATATGAATGGAGTGGTTAAGCCATTATCAAAATATTGACAATGTATAACTCTCAAGTCAACACAAATAGTGTGTGAAAATGAAAAATATACAGTGCATCAAACTCCCCTCAGCTTAAATGTTGCTCGTCCTCAAGAAACACACTCTCAGATCTATTTGAGACAAGTCAACAAAAGGACATAAAATATGAATTTCATTTCTCAACCATCCCCACCTGGCGGTCCAAAATCAGCCTTCATTAATCAGTGAATAGTTAACTACTCTTAAGCGACCAAAAACATTCATAAAAGAAATCCACCCTTAGATCAATGAACACTATCAATAGAGTAGTTAACATCATAGTCAATCAGGCATTTGTTTGATGCATTATATGATTCCCTATTCTACATTTCTCTTTCCTAACTACCAACTAAGTGGAAGCAGATCTACTTATAAGAATGCATTAGGAGAACAATCATTTAAATGGTCTACCGATATGAGTAGTGGATAGTATGAAATGGGTGGTTGTGAAGACTCCCAAGTAATATATGTATAATTTATGCAAAGATAAAACATGATGAACCTACATGAGTGAAAGTGATAAAATGCATGAGTCCAAAAGCCTAATATTATCGGTGGAATGATGCATGTATCAAAAATTGAATCAAATGAATGAGAAAGAAGTATATAAGTGAATACATAATGTGAATGTTTCCATCTCTTTGTGAAGAGTTAGGGCATCCTTACTCCCTTATTCCTTCAAAACATTAACAATATTTTTTTCTTTCATTTTTTTTATTAGCCCACTGTTGTAGAATGATGGAACATTTATGCTCGGGCTTCACTATCAACATCATTCATCAATTTTTTCCTTTGATTTTTTTGAGGGTATGAATGTGTATCCCTACACTCAAATTTCAAAGGAAAATGATACCCACATGATAAGGAAATGAATGATATGAAATGCATGCTATCTACATGCAATTGTTTATGCAACTAAAATGATATGCACAAAATTTATTTATGCATATATATATATATATATATATATATATATTGTAACTAACTAATGTAATAAAAATAAACTAACTATTATGTTACCTACTATTGCATGCAATGCAAAAAAGAAGAAATAATTCATACTACTTGATCATATTAAGGTGGCGAGTCAAAATGAATCAAAGATGAATGGAATCACATAACTAAGAGACAATGCCTTTCATGAATTTATGATATACCCTTCTCTAATGACCTATGTATAGGGTATCCTTAGGGTTTCTTTCTTAAATTTCCATTTAAGGTCCCATTAATTGTTTGATCAATTTAGGCTCAAACCCCATCTTCATCAACAATTCATGAATAATTAAGATGTCTATTCATATTAAATGTCCTTAAGATGACTAGCCCATACACTTCCTCTAGGTGGTGCGACTCAAGAATTTTGCAAATAAGCCAATTTTTTTTCATTCCCAATGCAAGAGCATGAAAACACAAGAAAATGATAGAAATCTTGCATTAATCTCCACTATTACACTAGATAGATTTTGGATCCTAAAAGAAAACTAAAAAAAACTAAATAACAAAATAAAGATAAATTTGTTCCAATACGCCCTAAGATTAAACTTGACTATGACCTCATAGTTAAAATTCAAACATACAAGTGGAATAGGGGTACCCGCTGCTCTGAAGGGTGGTGGCGGTGGATGATTGGTGGCTCTTTGGATCAAGTTATGCAAGCATATATCCTTCTTATTGGTGCCAATAATTTGTGTCTTTTGGCACCGAATATGACATTCTCTCTCCTTTATTCTTGAAAATTCGGTGCCACCAACATAGCTTTCAATGGTATCAACATCCTTTTTCTTAAGCTCTGTCAATTGTTTTTCTAAAAAAGTCGGTAGTACCGACTTTGGACTCAGTAGTACTGACTTATTTATAGGATTCCTAGGATTTTTCTGAGAAAACTTTGTAGTACGGACTTGGGTGTCGGTAGTACCAACTTTCTACAAACTTTTACCTGATAACGAGTCAGTACTACTGACTTTGAAGTCAGTAGTACTGACTTTTTCTCTGCATGCACACCAAACGAAAGCATCAAGGTACCTTCCTTACATCAAATAAAAATCTAACAAAATAAGTGTGAAAATTACACAACAAAAATTCCTAACAAAATGTAAATGACTAAAATGAAAATGGGTTTCCTCCTGAGAAGTGTCCTTGTTTAATGTCCTAGGCTCGACATGAATGATTCTCCTAAGCCTGGGTTGTCATGGGATGGTGGTGAACGTTCATCCGGTAGTGTGAACTCCACTCTATCATTGTCTATCTCAAATGTCAAATAGCCTCTACCAATGGAAGCGATCACGTCGGCCGTAGCTTGGAACGGCCTACCTAGAGGCATCCCAAATCCTTTCATTTCCTTCATATCCATTACCACCAAGTCAATCAGATAGATGAACTTGTTGGCTTTAGCCAACACGTCCTCGTATATCCCATATTGACTCACAATAGAGCCATCCGCCAACTCGATTGCCATGGTTGTTTTTGTTGGTTACTTCAATCCTAACTTTTGGAAGGTGGTAAGGTGCATAAGATTAATGCTTGCTCCCAAATCACATAATACCTACTTGAAATGTTTGCCACCTATAGAACATGGGATGTAGAAACATCCCAGATCCTTCCTCTTCCTTGACATTTTCCCCTTGATCAGTGCACTAATCACCTCATCAACCTATACAATATATGTGTCTTTAATCCTTCACTTTTTGTTGATGATATCTTTAAAAAATTTCACATAAGAAAGAATTTCCTCTATTTCCTCCACCAATGGAAAATTGACGTGGAGCTCTTGGAATATGTCTATGAACTTTTTGAATTGTGTTTCCTTTTTCCCGGGCTTTAGACTATCTAGGGATAACACATTAGACTTCTCAGCTCACTTATGCGGGGGAACACATGACACTTTATGAACTTCCTCCCCTAAGCTTTCTTTAGCACCACCGCCTAGATTAGAAATTGCTTATCTACTATAGGTGGAATGACTGGTGGCTGCTCTTTCTGGGGTGTAGGTGCTTCTTTATTAACTGCGACTGTCCCACTACAGAGTAGAACCTTCACCTGCTCTTATTGCATGGGCACCTTTTCTGGAATGGGGTCTGCCGAGGTGCATGCACGAGCACAATGGACTAGAAATATGCACCCCCCTTGTCGTCCATATAAACTATTGGGATATGGAACTTTAGGCACATATTCCTGCTTAGGCACTGGAGTATGTTGCTTTGGTAACTCAATAGAAGCTTGTTGTGCCTTATTGACAACAAAGACATATTTCACTTGATGATGCGATGTCTCTGTACTTGCTGGGACCCCATGTTGACTAGGCTTTTTCAAAGAAGCCACCTCTGTCGCCAATTGAAAATTTTGATATTCAATATTGCATATATGTGCTCTGTGGTTTTGCATCTCCCTCTTAGTCTGGCTAATAATGGTTTCATTTTGAGTGACCAGCTTGCCTAGCATGTCTTCTATGTGATCTATCCTTCTAGGGCCCTTATCATGCTACTATGGTTGCCACACGAACATGCACTCTTCATCTTCACTTCCAGATGAAGTGTGAGATTTCTGCTCAAGCTTCCTCGTGATAATATCCAACTTTTCATTCAATTTTGTAATAACTATGGACTCTCTGATGCTATTAAATGATGTTGTGTATTCTCTCTCTTCACCCCAGGACTAGTTCTTAGCCATATTCTTGAAGATTTCATGGCATCTAGAAGGATTGTTGTTGAGGAAGAAGCTTGTCCCAGAACTGTCAAGCATGGTCCTTTCTCCCCGATGCAACCCATGATAGAAGATTTTCATTTGGTCATACAAGTCGATACCATGACGAGGGACCTTCCTCAACATGTTTTGAAACCTCTCCCATGCTTCTGAGTATGACTCGTCTTCCTATTGCTTTAAGTTGATTATCTTCTTGGTCAACTCGTTCATCTTCTGAGGTGGAAGGTAACACTCGAAGAAAACATCTATCATTTGTTCCCAGGTTTCTATTGACTCAGGCTTGAGGTTAAGGAACCAAGATTTAGCACCATCTACCAGTGATGAAGGAAATAGATTTAAGTAGATGACTATCACCGACACTCTACCAAATTTTACCATGTCACAGCTTTCCACAAAATTGTTGATATGCGTCATCGGATCCTCACTAATGTGACCATGGAAAGCTTGTCCCTTGACCAATGCCACCAAGCCAGGGTCTATCTTGTAACTGCCCACATTGATAGTCTATTTTTTTCCAGGCTTAACTGAGTTGTTATAGATGACACCTTTATCTTTTCTTAGATGGTCTGATTTTCCATTGCATCACACATACCTTCTAGCTATGGATTTGCTGTGAGACCATAATCAGTGGTTTGCGTTGAACCATGCACTAGTACCTAAAACTTATAAGGTCAGTTTGAGAATGAATTACTAGTGATTGAATCAAAAGATATTTGCAATTTAGCTTTGGAAAGAAAAAAGAAAAGAAAAATAAAGAGGGTGGCCCAGAGTGGTTGATTACAACACTCATAATGCTTGAATATGCAGTTTTCCTGACAACGACACCAAAAACTTGACACAACTAAACTATACGTGTAAAAGGAAAGCGTACACATCAAAGTGATATAGGCCAATAAGGCTTGAATATCGAACACGGGGAAATGTAATTCAAGAAATTACTACTAACTACTTTCGATCAGCTAGGCTGAAAAAAACTTTGATTTGAAATTATTAAACTAATTGCAAACAAAGATACTAATTTATTGGTTTGTGATCATAATGAGAAGAAAGTCCCTAGGACTGTGGTTTCACCATGATTGACACTACAATTTTTACCCTAAGATTAATATATGTTCCTCCTAATCCTGGACAAAGAGACCTGTATCTAGAATTACCTACTCTTACAACATAATCCACTACCTATCATTATACCAATCACACTTTCGTAGCAATTGTGTTATTAGATAGGTGCTGTAACGAACTACTCTAGGTTGTTCCCTTCATGCTCGTAGGATTTATCTCAAAACGTAGTATAAAATGTGTGCTACTATGAATTTATAATCTTTAACCCTCCTCTCGAAGATATCAAGGATCTAATTAATCATTTATGGTATGTAACATAGATAATTTAATATGATTTCACAGTAACATACCCAAAAATGAGGAGAAAACAAAATACTAATGCAAAAGATCCATATACAAAGTACAATCGGGCTACTCTGAGATCCTAAAGAACACATGGATTAGCCCCTCAAGGTTTCCATGGACAAAAACATGCTAGGAAGTAGGGAAAAGGTGGTGAGCATAGAAAATATATGAACCCCTAGGAGAAATGTGACTAGGATGCTCCACAGTGATGAACAGATCCACAAGCCACATATTCTGCCCACTGAACGAGCCTAAAACCTCCCAAATGTGTAGTTATCCTCCCCGTTCTCCTCTCTAGTGCCTTGGTCATCATACAATGGAATAGAACATGATACTTAGGTCTGGTCAATACCCCCTTAAGTCATAGAAGTGACTTTGGCGGTAATTAATTGATGGTTGTTGGATTAAACATGATTTTCATATCTGCATTTTTTTCGTGTCGGTACTATGGATAGGATGTCGGTACTACCAACTCCTTCAATAAATTGCAGCCACCTGTGACTTTGTCGGTACTACCTAATAGAGAGTCGGTAGTACCAAGATTTCTCGATCAATTCTTTTTCATCCCTATGATGTTATCAGTACCACCGACAATGAACTCGGTAGTATCGATCTGTATAGGTTCTTATAAAATTACCCAAAATTCACAAAATCCAAACATAAGGTCTTGAATATATTAATTAATTTAGAATTAATAAAATTATATTTATTTGATGAAATTGAGTATCACAAGATAGTATTGATAAATCATGCAAAACTAATATGAAAATGAATAATAAGTGCTAAAAATAAATAATAAGCAGTCTGCGAAAATGACAAATATACAGTGCATCACAAGGTCAAGAAATTACTATAGAATCCACCCTATCTAAAATCCATGAGATACTTTCAACCTCTAACTGGCATAAGGCCACTGGGCTTGACTATGTCGATGGTTCCTTTATGACTTCTAACTGGAAAATGGTGAAACATTCTCTTCTCAGGACAATCAATAATGCACTCACTGATAAAGATCTGGAAGACAAGTTTTGTAATGCCAACATTGTTCTTATTCTAACAATTACAAGGCCAGAAGTGTGCAAATAGTTTAGACATGTCTCATTGAAAAACATTAGTGTGGAGCTCTCATCTAATTGTAGCATCCAACTAACAAAAACATAATTAACTAATGCGGAAGCGTTCACTAAGCAGCAGATTACAGAAAATCACTAAAAATTTTAAACCTTTTTCAAAGAGACCCAATCATAAGAAAACTCTTTCAACAATAACCAATGTATTACATCTTTTATTATGTCCTGAGGAAATTGAGGATACCACTCAAAATCCAACTGACCACTGCTAAGTCGAAATCAGTGCCATACAAGATCTAGGAAGAGCCGGACTCCTAAGATCTTCTCCACCCCGGTCAGTACGGGTCCGCCACAGTGACACAAAAGGTCAAGCTGCTAACAGCCTAGTCCGTCCTTGGTACAGGTCACGGCACTAGTGAAAGAGGTGGGTACGCATACCCTACCATCTGAGGTACAACCACAGTTGTCCTCTAATATCATCACATATATAATCACCGAGACACAACCGCAGTCGTTCTCAAACTAAGGGCTAAGTATGACCACAGTCATCCTCCCTAAACACTTGAATTCAGGATGACAAGCACCCCGCATACTCATCAGTATGCGCTCCGAGTTTCCCTTAGGAATACTCGTTTCACCATCTGGCAAGTTCTGACACTCAGATGGATCTATGGCACAGGACACTACATGATTAGAGTTGCACTTGATTAGTTATGCCAATTGGGTGAATTAAGGCTGCATCAAACAAGTGGACATACAAACCCTAATTCACTTCTAGCAAGCATATAAATATCAAAACCTGAAAAGATATAAAACATATGAAACATAATTTCTCATCTCATCATCACATGGTAATATTCACTTGCCATTCATGAGACTACACCAGTCATCATGCTATCACAGGATATCAATCCTTTTCACAATATTACAGGGTATCAACCCTTATCAACATAAGAGGAATACACCTCATTCAGGGCTCAATCATGCCCATGAAACATCTTGTTACTTCTTACTAAGTAACATCTAACCATATGGCTCACAAGGCCATTAAACATCTTGTCACCTCTCACTAGGCAACAATAACATATTAACTCATTTAATATAATAGTAACACCACTATTTCCTCCACAGGGTTAGGGTTTACTATTCACATCAATCAGGGTTTCATGTTCATTTTATCAATCCAACCCTAATATATTGTTCCATACATCTAGGAGCATCCATCGACATTCCAAGTATTTAATATTCTTATCATTTATCATTAAATGATCATCAACACAAGGTATGAGTTTATCTCTCATCATTATCATGGTATGATTACATCATACTCATTTTAGCTTACTTATCAAGTATGTTAAACTCATTACATTTCATTGTGACAATTTACATAACACTCTCCTTGTGTATCTTATCTAAAAATATTGGATTTGAGTTGCATCAAGGTATATCAACCCTGAAATGCTAAATGTGATATCTATCATGTCTCAATGTATCACTTCCCTCATCACTTCTATCTTACATGAGTTTATTAACTTATCTTATAATAAGGAATTCACATCTTAATACTTTCATCCACCAACCTATCACCTTTACCATGATGTGCATAGATCACACACAAGGATTGTCCAACTATCTTCAATGATATGGACTCATCTCAAATTAAGGCATTGCTTGTTATAAGGTTGCCTATAGTCAACCACTTGAGATATTTCATCATTATAGGGTATTACTCATTATTTCATCATTAAGGTTTACTCATATCATTACCCAGACATTAGGGTTATGATTTATCATCATATTGCCCATGATTAGAATTCCATGCACTATAGCCCAAATTTAGGGTTTTACATAGCTTTACTATGTGTTAGGTTTAATGTTTCATATGACATCGCCCTCAATTAGGGTTTCACATGGAATCATCCTCAATTAGAGTTTCTCAGGGAATCACCCTCAATTAGGGTTTCACTAATCATCCCAATTAGGGTTTCATTCAATTACCCATAAATTAGGGATTCATTATTCCTCCAATTAGGGTTTGGTATTTCATTACCTTAAATTAGATTTACCCAAGTCATTACCCTTAATTAGGGTTACACTATTACCCTTAATTAGGGTTACACTATTACCCTAGATTAGGGTTTTACTTAGAATTTCCCTAAATCAGGGTTAGGGTTCGTTAACCTTCTCAATTAGGGTTTCTTGATCTCTTTACTAAGGATCCTACCCTAAATCACCATATGAATCATACTCATGTATGAATTCATTTCTATCATTCTCTCCACTTGATTTGGTTACATCAACCATCTGATCAAATACAAACAACTATGTTTGACATAGTATACTGAGTTATTGCTTCCATAAACAATTAGGGTTTGCTTAATTGAATAGCCTTCAACTCACGATTCCTTGGGAGTTAATCCCTCAAATTTGGTGAGTAATTATAACACATCATTAGGAACAGTAATCCCAAACAGTCAACCCTTGGTCAACGCATTCAAACGGTCTTGAGACCGTTTACTCAAAAAGGTCAATTAAATCAGATTGAAAATCAGCACTTAATTCAATTAGGTTTCCCTAATTGATTAGGCTTCAACTCACGATTCCTTGGGAGTTAATCCCTCAAATTTGGAGGGTCATTAACCAACATCATTATAAACAGGAATCCCAAACGGTCAATGCTTGTTTAACACACTCAAACGGTCTTGAAACCGTTTGCCCAAACAGGTCAAGTTGATCAGGTTGAAAATCAGCATTTAATTCAATTCGATTTATCTAATTGATTGGCCTTCAACTCACGATTCCTTTGGAGTTAACCCCTAAAATTTGGAGGGTCATTATCCTACATAATTAGGAACAAGATTCCCAAACGGTCTTGAAACCGTTTTCCCTAAAATAGTTTTCTGAAACTGCATAGCCAATCAATTTAAAACGATTTGGAATAGATATCAAGACCATTTGTCTTGGTACTTTTCTTTGGATAAGCATATAGGATGATGTCATCATCCCCTTCCTTCGAAAAACCAAGAACAGCAACTGTTCTTGATGGAAATTGCAGCAAGGAAACAAGTATGTATCAAATTGAAGAAAACAATCAACAAAGCATAATTGATTGATGCAATAGCAATGATTAAGGGTTTGAGTTATAAAACCCGCCTCCAATTGAGCTCCAAAGCTTCAAGCTCACGCCATTAATGGTGTATGAAGCTCTAGCAACTCCCCCTAAGCTCGTCCTCAAGCTTTTGGATGAAAAAGTTGGCTAGGGTTGAAGAGGAGATCCAAATAAGAAGAAATCAATGATTTATTTTTTATTTCCACCATGGAATCAAGGAGAACGAAGGTCAAGGACCTTACCAACAGGTTGGGGTCTTCCTCCTGCTCCTCCACAGCTCCTTAGTCGTTTTCCAAGCAAGGGTAAAGAAAAGAATCCGAAATAGCCTTTGTTTTGGCTTGGTAAAGGTACTTTTATAAGAAAATTGATGAGAGAGAAAATGCATTATTAAAATGCATTAAATTCCAAAACTATGGCCGCCTCTTCCCCCTCAAATTCCCCTCAAAATCCTTAAGGACGAGGATATCTTCATTGCCTCTTATTCCTCTTCATTATCCATCATTTAAAGAAAATCAAATTAAGCACCTTAATGCTTATTATATTAATATCCATATGTGAGTGGGTTTTCTTTTCCTTATAATAATGGTGAGTGGAATTTCACCTCCTTAGGATATTGTCGTTCCTTATCTTGGAAAAAGAACGTACATCCTTATTCAAAATCAACCAATAACATTTTGTTTGAAAGCCCTTTAATTAATACATTCATTTTGCCCTAAATTGAATTAGGGTTTCACTTATGATTAAATCTTGATTATTTTAATATCAAGATTCTCTCTCCTCCAACTTAATTCAAATGAGATGCCCCTCTCATTTTCTTTGCTCTAAATGATGCCAAGAAACATTAAGGACCTTATTGAAGTGGTAATTTTCATATCGAACCCTAGGTTTTGGGTAAATTGCACATTACACCAAAACTGGGTTTTAATGCACATACATTGCTTTATCAGCTCTTTCTTGGTATTCAGGCTTCCATAAGCCATACCTCAGCATCATCTTTACTCTCATGATGCTTCAACACATGAGGAACATATTATCATGCACAATTTGCACTTAAACCGCTCAACTTGGGTAATTTGCACTTTAGTCCAAAACAAGCAAAATATTGATTTCAACAATGTTCAAAAAGGACTAGAATTGCAATATAAGTTCCTCTTAAACCCTAATTACCTTTCACAAGATAAGATTAAGCATTTAATCATCTTTCTTAATCAAAACACCTAGGGTTAAAGTATAACCCAGGTCAGGGGTGTTACAAATTATAAACCCCTAATAAGGATTTCGTCCTCGAAATCCAGATAAAGGAGGACTGATATATTTCATTTATCATACTATCTACAGTCTTCACATAACATCTCATTATTATGGAGACACCATAAAACTTTGATCAGCACCAAGTGTTTCCATATAAGATTCTCATAGAATCAACACACAAGGCACATGCCCCACTATCCCTCATCATTGACTATAGAGTCAACTTTGTGTCAAATAACATTTTTCTTATTCAGAGAAGCATCATACATTCTTTATTAATATCATGTTTATGCAGAGCATAAACCCCTAACATATGATGTTCATATTATTATAAGCAGACTAATTTCACAGTTGACCACTCTAGGTAGCCAACCTAACCCATATGATAACTCTCAGATACCATAATCTTTCACCTTGGTATCTATCACATGTGTTGGAAACACATCATATATATCTCTTCCTTTCATCTTGGAACGTTAATTGTTTCATGTCCTCATCTTGGGACCAAAGTCCAAGATAACTGATACTTTTCTAAGTATCCATCACATGAACACATTTATCTTATGCACATCAAGTGTCCTAAGACCCACTTGATTGCCATGTCCCTGAAAGGAAAGAAAACAAGGATTCATATTCCTCTTATTAATTTATGTATTTTCAATTATTCATGAACCATTTACTTTTTATCTCATCCTAGGTTCCTTGCCTTTAGCATTGAAATTTGTAAGGATGATTTCATGTCATTATCCCTTTCTTTATTATTATCTAGCATGTTTATGATCATCTCATGATCTCATCACAATTCCCATTTCCTCATTATGGGAAAGATCTCTATTATGCTTGCAGCATTGTTGAACAGGGTTCATCTCCCTTATTCTTACTCTTATCTTATGAGGAGTACACTTTTAGTTCCTCATACAACATGCTCATTTGAGATTATCTCATACTTATGTTTCTTATACTTAGTATATCACACATTTATTCATTCCATATTTCTGATTTCATGATACTCATTAGATTGTATCAGAATGACTGCTTGATCAGGGCAATCAGAGAGATTACAATCTAAGAGTTTCCATACTCACTTTATCATCAATAGTTGTATACCTGGCCAGGGTATATAAATACTGAGATTAAGTGGTATGTACTTTGTATACTATCATATTCCTCACTTTTCATATCATTATACACACATGACTTTCCCTTGTTCCAACATGACTAAGTCATTTAGGAACTCTTTTAAAGCTCAAACTTCTATATTAAGGACTGATAACCTAGATCGTAAAGCTAGTATCCAGTCCACTATATGCATTACTGTTGCTCTAATCTACCCAACAGTAATACTTAAAGAAAGATTTTCTTATCATAAATGGATCAACTCTACTCCTACTTTAGTCCCACATTGCCCGGGACAGAGAACCTTGTCCCATGACCATCCTATATAGATAGGGGTATTGGGGGCTTCTCAAAGTACAACTCAGTGCAACCAGTTGCTCTGTAAAGTTATCATTCTCTCTGGTTTTGGTAACCGAGAGAGCCCGAGCAAGTGCTACCCGATAAGGGAGGCACAACAAGGGAAAGACAACTGTAGAAAGTGACTGGTGGCAAGAGAGTGTGTCAGTGACTAGTACGCTGACAGGAGGGTGTGACTCCTTCCAATTCCTTGTGGGACAAGGAGATTGGAGTTCCAGGTGGTCCGTGTGGACTACTTCAGAGGCGGGAAATTTCTGCCACTCGGAGGACAACTGTCAATCCCAATAGTCCCGATGAGACCAGGAGTCATCAGTCCCGGTGCGACCAGGAGCTGCACAGACACCGTCCAAGACCGGAGGTGAAGACCGTGCAAGTCGCGAGATATTGTCGCCGAGCAAGCCTCGAGACAAGGTATGATTCCACAAACCATCCCTTCCTATTGTATAGACGTTGACGTGTTTCCTTGTTCTAGGTTTGGGGAGAATTTTTTTTTTGTTTCCGCTGCCTTCTCTGCCTCCCCTAAAACCAAATAGTGGTATCACTGAAAGATAAGTCTTAAGGGCAAGGGCAAGGGCAAGGGCAAAGCAAATATGTGTTCTGATGCTAGCCAGTAGCCCAAGCCGTCTTCAACCTCAAGGCACATGGGGAAAGGGTGTATGAGGGAATTTCCCTCTATATCTAGAAGAACAAAAGAAGATGATGGAGGGGATGAAGATCTCCACCTAAGGTATCATGAAATGAACCGCTTCTTTATCTGAGGTATATGATACCAAGATATGTATATGTCATATATGATATGCAATATCCACAAAGAAGTGATGGACTTTGTGAAAGGACCAAGAAAGGAGTACCCATCATTGGAGCAAGTGTTGCTGCCATAAATAGGAGTACCTTTCAGTTTATTTCAGCCTAAAGGGCACGAAATAGAGTTGAGAACTGTTATTTCATATTTTCCAATAGATAGAAACACTTTATTTTTGCAAATTGTATGACAATGATGGCAATCAATAAAGAGATGTTTCAATTTCTAAAGATATGATCTTTGTGGAAATGCCTTGTTTATCTTGTGGTATTTGATATGCATAAGATAAAATGATACCTAAAAGTTATAGATAACTCAAACAATCAAATTAGCATCAATCATGAGAAATTCATTCTAGTTTCCAAGTGATGGATAAATCTAGACTCTTTTGGTTAGAGAACCAGTAAGCGACATGAATATCTTAGACATGATTAATCAATCTTCGCTAAAGGTAGTGGGAGAATGATTATCCTATTAGGTATGATACATGTGATGTATTTACATACCTATTGGAACAAATGCTAATACTTCAAATGGTGTTTAGAGAAATACCAATATGAATATCTTGAAGTGTTCAATATTATCATAGATGAAGTGCAAATTTGGTGTTAATTCTTGATGAGATCAATGAATAAAATACTTAGACCAAATGTTTGAGAACCTTGTGAGTGATTATGATAGTGTATCATAGTGAACTCGTGATTAAGGCATGGTGATGTCTATATCAAGAAGGAGCCATACTCTAAGGAGTTAGAGGATGATTATCAAATAACTAAATTCTTCTTAAATAAAGAATACACTTCACTAAGAAAAGAAATTAAGAATCACAAGGGCTGTGAGTTCTTATATCCTTAACAGATACACCTCAATTATCTATGTGATGAGTTGTTCATGTGATGAGTCAACTATCCAGATGAATATGAGGAACCAAATCTTGAGTTATGGTTTATGACCATTACATCCTAATGACTTCCATGTGAACCATAAGGTATGACCTTGATGGTAGCACCCATTGGAATAAAATCCATAAGTGCAAATAAGTCTTAAGTGTTAAGACACATGGATAACATTTTGAGAAGGATGATGCTTGTTGATTGCAACTTAATGACTAAGACATTTGGCATATGGATACTAAAACCACATTCCTATGAGGAATAAAACAAGGATGTGTACGTGACACAACCTATAAGGTTTATGAATCCACTAATGCAAATGAAGTCTATAAGTTACAATGGACTAATCAATGTGATTGATTGAGTACAAGCAACTCAGAATTGGATCTTTACTTTAATGATATAGTCAAAGGGGTTTGACTGATATGTCAAAGATAAAGAAGGATCTGTGATTTCGTGGGAGCGTATTCACATTCCACATGTTGATGTGAAATGGAAATGTTCTAGAATGGAAATCCAAAAGTGGAAATTATCTTTAAGGAAGATAGAGATGTTTCCTATGTGATAGGAATAGAGATCTATAGAGATAGTTCTCGAAAATCTCTTGACCTGAAAAGAGAAAGGATACATTGGCAATCTGTATTGAAGGGTTCAGTGTGCACAGATTCAGTGGGAGAAAACGTGTCCATGTTACATGGAGTTAGTATCCCAAGGACAAGTGTCCAATTCTTATGAAGAATGGGAACACTAAGAATAGATATGGATCTATCATGTATGTAATCATCCCATTATCTTACATGTATCGACATGGAAAGAACAAAATGCATTCATCATCTTGTATGTAGGACATGGCAATATGATGTGCTCATCTTGATAACTCGTATGTGGGACATGACGAGTGGATGTTTGTCTACTTCCAGTAAGGGTTACTAGAATACCATGAGAACTTGATAAGTACTAGTTCTATGGAGATAAGGAAGAGTTCAATGTAAAGAGTTACATTGATGCAAACTTCCGAAAGGATAGAAAATTAATCACAAAATATATATAGGATATATATAAAAGTGAAAGTTTGTTGATAATTGGAAGTGTTCCAATAAAACCATTTAAAAAGGAAAATGCCGAGTATCCGTGTGTTAGAGAACAACAATGGATACTATATGGATCTGGAAGTTCATGAGATGAACTTATAGATATTCTGCTCATTGATGACAAGTATGGAATCCTTGATCATGCAATGTGGCTAAAGGTTAGCAAAGGAATACTAGATCACATATTATGACAACTCCATCTCATACGTGTGACGTACATCGAAGAGATGTGAGACATGCAATTGATACTGACTTTGGCAAGGTGTTGCCATAACTCACTATGTTCGCACTAGAGCACAGTAACATGTGGGACATGTTTGAAGATCACTATGAATATGATTCAAGGGTGATTGGCTCGCAGTGCAAGTGGGAGTCTATTGGTATGTATGCCCATGCGAAGAAAAAGCTCAATCAATACTATGACCATTAAGATAAATCTCTCAAAGGCCTATAATAAAATGGCCGGGCCATTTGTAGCAGACAACCTGAGTAGAACTCGCATCTTGAACTCCATCATCTCATACATCCTTAACTCAATGTCCAGAGGGGAGGCATCCATCATCTGGAATGGCAAATCTACATGCACTTTCAAAGCAACTAGAAGTCTGTGACAGGGAGACCCACTCACCCCATACCTCTTTTGTAACACCCCTGACCTGGGTTAAAGCCTAACCTTAGATGTTTTGCTTAAGTAAGTTTCTTACAGATTTGTTCTTATCTTTTGATAAGTAATTAAGGCCATTGTGATAAATTATTTTCAAAATTGAGCTTATATGCAAACTATGTATGTGTTGTATGATAATCTAAGTGAAAAGTGAAATTTACCCAAGATGAGGGGTTATGTTGCAAATGTTGCATAATGAATGAATTCTAAGTGTTTTGTATGTCATGAAAGAGAATATGATGCTAAGTGGAAGCTTGTGCTAAGCCTAATCCAAAGTGAGGACTTGAGTAAACCATGCTAAGTGCTTGGAACATCAATTACAGTACAGTTTGTAGTATATACTAAATGAAGGGTAAATGTGTAATTTATCACCTCTAGATTGTTTTTACTTTTACCTAGTGTTCTAGAGGAGAGAGAAAGGAGGAGACAATATGTTTGAAACATCTTGAAGTGTTAGTACTCTTAATAATAAAGAAACCAAGCAAATGAATAAGTTGAAAGCTATGAGCATAAGCCATATTGAGTTGTAGACTTGAGAGTAGAAGTCCCTATCGGCCATAGAGCCATGGGGAGAGCATCCTATCAGTTTTTGAAGCTTTGGATTGACCCATGATGGGCAAGGCACTTCAAAGAAGAATGAGGCATCAATTTTCTTTTATCTTGGAAATGATGGCGTTGAATAAAATAATAAGTTAGTGGAAGAGAGCTTGCCCTAGGAGACAACTCAAGAGACGCTCCTTATCTTTTCTTTATCTTTTTTGCATGGCAAGAAAATAGTGGCATGCATTCAAGACTATGTGTTGACCTTGCATGGCTAGGTGGCATGAAGCTAATGACATCTATGGCACTCTTTTCTATAAACCACAAGTATAAATACCTTGACCTTCATTTGTTGGCAAAATTTTTGGATCAAGAAAGTACCTTTCCTCTTATATCATGCAAACACCTTCCCTTGTGTCACCCATGGTGAGGATAGTGGAGTGGTGAAGGATTAGTATCAGCCAAAGAATGTTGAAGCAACTAAGTAAGGTGATATCGCCCATGGTGGTTGGAGATATCGTGCAAGATCTTGGAGTTCAACTCTTGGAGCTTGGAGAAGGCTCATCTTCAACCTTAGGATGTGTGGAGTTAAAGCTTGAAGCTTGGAAGCTCCTTGAGAGGCAGGTTATATAACTTAAACCCTTCAATATTATTATCCTTTCTTTAATATTATTTAATTTGTTGATTATTTGCAAATTAGGGTTTCCTATGATCGATTAATATAATCATGAGTTCCATTAAGTAATTAGGACTGCTATCAATAGATTTGAATCAATTAATGATTTTGAGGCTAATGATGATGACATCATCATTGGATACCCGACATGGGTTGATCACTCTTGAGCAACCCGATATGGGTTGAAGACTCTGGAAAACCGATATGGAAAGAAAGATATGGGTGTCTACCTGATATGAAGATAGGATATAAGAAGTCCTATGAACGGTAAGGAAGATCCCCATCTATCACATTGAATAAGACACAAGGGTAAGCAACATTTTTCCCATTATGAGTCAAACCCTAGAAACTCGATATGCTTTTGACCTTGGGACTCGATATACTCCTTCAATCTACCTTGAGTATGATTTGAGTTCAAGTCTCTTATTAGTTATGGGTACAAAATATGATCATGAGGTATCACTTAACATAGATGTCTGATATGGTACCCAATACCTATACCCGATATGGTACCTAATACCTATGCCCGATATGGTACCCAATACCTATGCCCGATATGCTTCCCAATACACTTACCCAATATGGTGAACCTATGAGATAAACCAATATGGTGAAAACTGATATGATGCCCAACATAAGATCACAATATGATATCCAACATATGACAAGTCCAATGTGAGTGCACGATATGGTAACCCTAGATGGAGCCCGATATGATGTACTATAGCATACGATATGAGGACTCAATACACTTTCATACCCAATATGGGAATAATGATTCGAACCATACTTGTTATGAGATTGACTTAAGATGAGAAAGGTTAAAGTGATAACTAACCCTACTTGGCTACACAATATGGTAATAAGGGATATGCCCTATACCCGATATGAAGATGTGGTTTCACTAATGTGATTAATTGAATACTTGTTGAAATAATATTTGTTTTTCCTAATACAATAGAGTAATGTTATCAATCATGCTACTTGATATGATTAAGCATGTCCTTAACTACCAAGTTTATCTAAGTGATCAATATGACTAATGCAATACTGAGATAAAATGAGTTGAACTCAATAATCATGAGCTAGTAAACCTTGAAGATGTGAAATAAGTAAGTTACATCCTAGTAAGGATGAGAGAGAAACTAAGACTTGAAAGATAAGTATGTAATTAGCATATACTAATACTCTTGAGATGAGTGGAGTATGAGTTAGGGTATAACCTATGTTGATGAAATCTTGAAACCCTAATCGATTGCATATAACCCTAATTCATTAAGAGGATGTGTTCCATAGTAATCCATGGTTAAAGACTTATGTTGAAATTGTTGATAACATGATATAATAATAATAAAAGTATCTAATAAGGCAATAAGCATGGATAAGTACGAGCTAGATGGCTATGTGATATAAATCCAATGAGCTATGTGACTATGTCATATAAATCTAATCAGCTATGTGGACTATGTAAATAAATATCTGGGTCTAATGACCTATAGATAATTATCATCTGCTAAGTGGTGATAGTACTCAGAGATGAATGAAGGGTTTGAACACCCAAGTACGATGATGACATGAGATTGAGATTCTAAGTGATCTATGTGTTTTAGTGAATATGAAAGTATCTGATAAATGAAATTATGTTTTCTTTGTTGCATTTGATAAAATTCTTGTTTGTAACTTGGTTGATGATAAAAGATACATAAATGCACTTAGTTAAGCAAGATTATCATTATCATGTAGTTGCCCAGACCATAGATCCATTCAGTGTCAGCATTTGCTGAATGGTGAAATGAGTTTTTACTCGGAATGCATATTTTTGAAAATGTTATAATATAAGGGTGCTCAGTGAACTCCCAAACTAAATAAGGGATCTCAGTGGACTCCCTAAATACATCAGGCTGCTTAGTGTGCTTCCTAATAAAAAAATAAAAAAATATCGCTTAGTGGTCATCCTGATAATCTGGGAAAGCTAAGTGGCCTTCTCCCAAAGAGAGTACATGCTACGACAGTCACTCTATAGAAAAGATGCCACTATACCATGGCATAGCTAATTACAACAGATACAAGATTTCATGCTAAAACTAAGTGTTACCTAAGTGTTCTCGTACTGACCGAGATAGGTGAGGTCTTCCAGTGACCTTGTATGGTACCGATTTTGACTTACTAGTGGTCGGTTGGAGTATGGGCGGTATATCTCATCTCCTCTGAGCATAAGTATGAATGTGAACATGTAATCAACCGTGTAGTATATTTGTTTAAGGACCAAATACAAAAATATTGGTTGGTTCCTTATTACTTTTATACACCTTGATAGATAGATGTTATACATGTTCTTTATATTCCTTTTCAAGCAAAAGATAATTTATAGAATTGTTATTAATGTCTATACTTTGCACTTAAAGATATATCTATTAATCAATGAAATACTTGTAGTTCAATTTTATATTATTTTTTGTGATAATAATATTGTTGGTAGAGAGTTATATCTCTCGCTGGGATAATAGTCTCACCCCGTAGGATCCAAATTTTTTTTAGGTGGACACAGACAAGGGACTAGGAACCAGACTTCAGAAGAAGGATCGATGTAACAAGAATAGCAACAATATTTCAGGTTGAGTATGTTGCCTATCAGGGTTTTGTAGATAGATGTCTATGTGTCATCTCTGTACTCTCAGGTCCATGGGAGATAGTTCTTAGTGGCTTTTCACAAATGACTTGAGATTTTAGTTTGATTATCTCGAGATTTTTGTAATGCTGTTGTATGTGTATCAAGGTAAAGTAACTGATACTTGTCATCCTCAAGAAGAGACATCATACTGAATGTATGATATGAACTATGTGAATGTAAAGCTTTGGTCCTTTGTGTAAAAGCTTATTGGATAGGTATCTATGTGCAAAGATGGTTTAAATTTCTGGTGATTTTTGTTAGCTCTATTATTTGTATTATTTCTGCATTTTTTTTGCTGATGGTTTGATTTGTAATTGGGTTGTCACAAAGTTTTGGTATCAGAGCTTAAGGTTCGTTGAGTTTACAGAGACATAGGATTAAGTTTGTTGAGTCTGTTCTAGTGTCCTCCAATATATCTTATAGTAAAATTCTCCTTGTTCAGGAGAAGATGTAGGAACCAGAGATGCCTGGATCACACGAAGAACACATAGTTGAGAGTATTGTTGTTGCACCCAGAGGAGGTGCAAGGGATCATGATAGAGATGGACCAGTGCTTGAGAATCCCTAGCTTGATCGAACTCTATTAGAAAGCCCAGCTTTTTAAGCTCTTTTCAGGCAGATTATGAATATGGTGATGCATATGGCTGACCGGATACCAGTACCAACCTCTAGAACATCAGGGTCTAGTGAGAGACATGGAGCTGGAAAGATGTTTGAACGGTTGCATTGGGTAGGAGCCATTGAATATGCTGGCACAGCTGACCCAACATATGCAGATCTATGGCTTATTGAGATAGAGAAAGCCTTTAGGATCCTTGATATCCCAAAAGCTGATAAGGTTAAACATGGTGTATACCTTCTGAAGGGAAGTGTTGGCCATTGGTGGGCCATCGAAGAAGAGAAATGACTGGGTGTCGAGGTCAGATGGTAGAAA
Source organism: Alisma plantago-aquatica (assembly GCA_963693085.1). NCBI lineage: Eukaryota > Viridiplantae > Streptophyta > Magnoliopsida > Alismatales > Alismataceae > Alisma > Alisma plantago-aquatica. The sequence continues at coordinate 24,184,674 of OY856411.1, forward strand.
TTTTGATAAGAGTTTGTCAATAGATACTTCCCCAAGACTTATCTTGATGAGAAGATTTTGTAGTTTGAGTGGATTAGATAAGGAACAATGAAGGTTAATGAGTATGAAGCCAAGTTTATGGAGCTTCTGCGGTTTTGTCTGGACATGGCCACCATAGATGAGGAGAGAATTCGGCATTTCGAGAAAGGTTTGAACGTCGAATTGAACACACCTATATATGCCCTGGAAAATAGGAGAGGTTTGCTACCTTTGTCGAGTCAGTTAGATGGGTAGAGAGGTCTGTGATAGAGAAATGAGAGGCAAACAGTAGAAGAACACCTGCACAATTTTAGAATCATAGGTCTGGCAGTTTTAAGAAACTGAGGTTCTATGCACCTATGGAACCATAAAGGTTCAATACTCAGACACAGTGGACATGTAGCTGAGGTAGAGGCTGTAGTTTTCCTTCAGGAAGAGCTCAGAGTTCAACATCGATGTCAATAACAGGACCGCCTAGGTCACAATGGGATAACAAAGTCTATTATAAGTGTAGGCAGACAAGGCATGTGATAAAGGAATGTCTAGTTAGGGACGTGGAAGTAACCCAACCATCGAGCCAGAGCCAGCAGGGCTCTCAGAGACAACAGTTCAATAGTGGCTCTAGGTGCCATGGACAAGCATCTCAGGAAGGATCGTCTACACCAGCCAATAGAGGACGAGGTCGACAACAAGCGACGATAAGATTCTATGTTATGAATCAACCAGAGGCAGTGGATAATGTATGAGTTATGACAGGTCAGATGGGATTATTTCATTCTGATATGTCTTCTTCATGTTACGTATCTGTTTTGATTGATCTGGGTGCTATGCATTCTTTTATCACTCGAGAGGTGATTTATGACTGTAATATGGTTGTTAATCCTGGAAAGGATAATCTGTTATTAGAAACTCTATTAGAGGGATCTGCAATGTTGTGGGAAGTATGTTCTTCTTGTATTCTTTCCTTCTCAGAACACAACATTCAAGTGGATCTTATAGCACTTGAAATGCATGGGTTTGATGTAATTCTTGGGATGTACACCTTAGAAAAGTATAAGGTTGTCTTGAATTGTGGTTCCAAGAAAGTTGTGTTCACATATGGTGATAAGACATGGGTTTTTAGGGGGAAAGAAAGATTCTTCCAACCTGTCCAGTATCATCTATGGTAGTAGAGAAGTTGATGAGGCTAGGATGCTTTGCATTCTTGGCACATGTTGTGGATACCAGACTAAAAAGCCCTAGTCATTATGAAGTTTTAGTTGTTAAGGAATTCGAGGATGTGTTTCCTGAAGAACTTACAGGTGTTCCACCACCTTGAGAGTTTGATTTCGAGATTAATCTTGTTCTAGATATGCAACCTATAGACCAAAACCCTTATAGGTTGGAACCAACTGAGACGGCGGAACTTAAGAAATAGTTACATGAGTTTCTTGAGAAAGGTTTCATACGACCGAGTACTTCACCGTGGGATGCTCTAGTCCTTTTCGTTAAAAAGAAAGACGGGTCTATAAGACTACGTATAGATTACACATAGCTTAACAAGGTGACTATTAAGAACAAATATCCCTTACCAAGGATTGATGATTTGTTTGACCAGTTGCGTGGTGCAACAATGGTTTCTAAGATTGATCTGAAGTCAGGATATCATCAGTTACGTATCAAGAAGAGTGGCATACCTAAGTCGGCCTTTAGAATGAGGTATGGTCATTATGAGTTCGTAATTATGTCGTTTGGACTAACTAATGCACCAGTTGCATTCATGGAGTTAATGAATAAAATCTTCCGACCATTCCTTGATCAGTTTGTAGTGGTTTTGATAGATGCCATCTTGATATACAGTAGAGACAGTCAACAACATGAACAACATCTTCGTCAAGCTTTGACCTTGTTGAGACAACATAAGTTATATGCTAAGTTTAGCATGTGAGTTCTGGTTATCAGAAGTATCTTTTCTTGGACATGTTATAGCTGCTTCAGGTATCCGTGTTGATCTTAAGAAAGTAGAATCTGTTGTGGAGTGGAAACAACCTAAGACACCGAATGAGGTTTGTATTTTCCTAGGCTTGGTAGGATATTATAGGAGGTTTATTAAAGATTTCAACTCTATAGCCTTACCCTTAATTAGGTTGATGAGGAAAGAAGTTCCTCTTGTTTGGAATGATAGGTGTTAGCATTCTTTCCCGATGTTGAAAGAAAAATTGACTAGTGCACCTGTGTTAGTTTTTCCTGAGCAGGGAAAGGGGTATGTTGTTTTTTGTGATTTAGCAGATTAGGTCAGAGATGGACAGTGAGATACGGGATGGTTTTCATGAGTTAGAAGATGGTTTAGTTTGTTACCATGGTAGAATGATAGTTCTTAATAATAATAACTTAAGGAAGTTAGTTATGGAGGAATCTCACTCATCCATGTATGCAATGCATCCAGGGAGCACCAAAATGTATCACAACTTAAAGGATATGTATTGGTGGCCTGATTTAAAGAACAATATAGCTGAGTTTGTTATGTAGTGTTTGGTGTGTCAGCAGGTTAAAGTAGAACACCAAAAGCCTATAGGAATGTTACAACCCCTACCTATACCTCAGTGGAAATGGGATCACGTGATGATGGACTTTGAGGTTGGTCTACCAAGGACATCCAAAAGTCATGATTCCATCTAGGTGATAGTTGATAGGTTGACTAAGACAACACATTTTCTCCCTGTCAAAACAACCTACACTGCTGAGAAGCTTGCACATATCTATATAGATGAGATAGTGTGGTTGCACGGAGTTCCATCTACGATTGTATCTGATAGAGGTCCCCAGTTTACAAGTTGATTTTGGGAACGATTACATAAAGCCTTAGGTACTCAGTTGAAGTTTAGTACGGCTTTTCATCCTCAGACATATGGGCAGTCTAAAAGGACTATACAAATCTTGGAGGACTTGCTTAGGGCATGTGTCCTTTAGTTTGTAGGAAGTTGGGATCTACACTTAAGCTTGATTAAGTTTGCTTATAATAATAGCTATCAGTTCAGTATTGATATGGCACCATATGAAGCGTTATACGATAGATGTTGTAGATCTCCATTATGCTAGTTTGAAATTGGAGAGTACCAACTTTTGGGACCTAAGCTAGTACATCAAAAAACTGAGAAGATTAAAGTTATACAACAACAACTGAAGGTTTCATAGGATAGACAGAAGTCTTATGCTGATAAAAGTCATAGACCTTTAGAATTTCAAGTTGGAGACAGAGTGTATCTCAAAGTTTCTCCTTGGAAAGGTGTTCTCAGATTTGGTAAGAAAGGTAAGTTATCCCCTAGATTTATGGGACCTTATCCAGTGATAACATAGATCAAGAAAGTAGCTTATAGGTTGGAGTTTCCACCTGAGTTACATAGATTACATCTAGTGTTTCATGTGTCTATGTTGGGGAAATGTCATCTCGATAAAGAGATGGTGGTGCAACCTGTAGAGGTTGAATTGAATGAAGATATATCCTATGTGGAAGGCCCTATGATGGTTATTGACAGAAGAGTCAAGAAGTTGAAGAAGAAAGATATAGTTCTTGTGAAAGTTCTTTGGCATCACCGTGGCATTGAAGAAGCCACATGGGAGTTAGAGGAAGAGATGAGGAAAAATTACCCTTCTCTTTTCTTTTGAGATTTTGGGGACGAAATCCTTCTTTTAGGGGTTGATAATTGTAACACCCCTGACCTGGGTTAAAGCCTAACCCTAGATGTTTTTCTTAAGTAAGTTGCTTACAGACTTGTTCTTATCTTTTGATAAGTAATTAAGGCCCTTGTGATAAATTATTTTCAAAATTGAGCTTATATGCAAACTATGTGTGTTGTATGATAATCTAAGTGAAAAGTGCAATTTACCCAAGATGAGGGGTTATGTTGCAAATGTTGCATAATGAATGAATTCTAAGTGTTTTGTATGTCATGAAAGAGAATATGATGCTAAATGGTGACATGTGTTAAGCCTAATCCTAAGTGAGGACTTGAGTAAACCATGCTAAGTGCTTGGAACAACAATTACAGTACAATTTGTAGTATATACTACATGAAGGGTAAATGTGTAATTTATCACCTCTAGATTGTTTTTACTCTTACCTAGTGTTATAGAGGAGAGAGAAAGGAGGAGACAATATGTTTGAAACATCTCAAAGTGTTAGTACTCTTAATAATAAAGAAACCAAACAAATGAATAAGTCAAAAGCTATGTGCATAAGCCATATTGAATTGTAGACTTGAGAGTAGAAGTCCATATCGGCCATGGAGCCATGGGGAGAGCATCCTATCAGTTTGTGAAGCTTTGGCTTGACCCATGACAAGCAAGGCACTTCAAGGAAGAATGAGGCAATGATTTTCTTTTTTCTTGGAAATGATGGAGTTAAATAAAATAATAAGTCAGTGGAAGAGAGCTTACCCTAGGAGACAACTCAAGAGCCACTCCTTATCTTTTCTTTATCCTTTTTGCATGGAAAGAAAATAGTGGCATGCATGCAAGACTATGTGTCAACCTTGCATGGCTAGGTGGCATGAAGCTAATGACACATATGACACTCTTTTTTATAAACCTCAAGTGTAAATACCTTGACCTTCATTTGTTGGCAAGATTTTCGGATCAAGTAAGTAACTTTCCTCTTGTATCATGCAAATACCTTACCTTGTGTCTCCCATGGTGAGGAGAGTGGAATGGGGAAGGCTTGGTATCGACCAAAGAAGGTTGAAGAAACTAAGTAAGGTGATATCGCCCAAGGTGGTTGGAGATATTGTGTAAGAGCTTGGAGTTCAAGTCTTGGAGCTTGGAGAAGGCTCATCTTCAACCTTCAGTCATGTGGAGTTAAAACTTGAAGCTTGGAAGCTCCTTGAGAGGCGGGTTATATAACTTAAACCCTTCAATATTATTATCCTTTATTTTATATTATTTAATTTGTTGATTATTTACAAATTAGAGTTTCCTATGATTGATTAATATAATCATGAGTTCCATTAAGTAATTAGGAATGCTATCTATAGATTTGAATCAATTAATGATTTTGAGGCTAATGATGATGACATCATCATTGGATATCCGACATGGGTTGATCACTCTTGAGCAACCCAACATGGGTTGAAGACCTTGCAACATGATATGGGTTGAGGAGTTTGGAAAACCGATATGGAAAGAGCGATATGGGTGTCTACCCGATATGAAGATAGGATATAAGAAGTCCTATGAATGATAAGGAAGATCCCCATCTATCACTTTGAATAAGACACAAGGGTAGAGCAACATTTTGACCGATATGAGTCAAACCCTAGAAACTCGATATGCTTTTGATATTGGGTACTCGATATACTCCTTCAATCTACCTTGAGTATGATTTGAGTTCAATTCTCTTATCAGTTATGGGTACACGATATGATCATGAGGTATCACTTAACATAGATGCCTGATATGGTACCCAATACCTATGCCCGATATGGTACCCAATACCTATGCTCGATATGTTGCCCAATAAACTTACCCGATATGGTGAACCTATGAGATAAACCAATATGGTGAAAACCGATATGATGCCCAACATAAGATCACAATATGACATCCAACATATGGAAAGTGTAATGTGAGTGCACGGTATGGTAACCCTAGATGGAGCCCGATATGATGTACTCTAGCAGACGATATGAGGACTCAATACACTTTCATACCCAATAAGGGAATAATGATTTGAACCATACTTATTATGAGATTGACTTAAGATTAGAATGGTTAAAGTGATAACTAACCCTACTTGGCTACATGATATGGTAATAAGGGATATGCCCTATACCCGATATGAAGATGTGGTTTCACCAATGTGATTAATTGAATACTTGTTGAAAGAATATATGTTTTTCTTAATACAATAGAGTAATGTTATCAATCATGTTACTTGATATGATTAAGCATGTCCTTAACTCCCAAGTTTATCTAAGGGATGAATATGACTAATGCAATACTGAGATACAATGAGTTCAACTCAATAATCGTGAGCTAGTAAAGCTTGAAGATGTGAAATAAGTAAGTTACATCCTATTAAGGATGAGAGAGAAACTAAGACTTGAAAGATAAGTATGTAATTAGAATATACTAATACTCTTGAGATGAGTGGAGTATGAGTTAGGGTATAACCTATGTTGATGAAATCTTGAAACCCTATTCAATTGAATATAACCCTAATTCATTGGGAGGATGTGTTCCTTAGTAATCCATGGTTAAAGACATATGTTGAAATTGTTGATAACATGTTATAATAATGAGGCAAGTATCTGATAAGGCAATAAGCATGGCTAAGTAAGAGCTAGGTGGCTATGTGATATAAATCCAATGAGCTATGTGACTATGTGATATAAATCTAATTAGCTATGTGGACTATGTAAATAAATATCTAGGTCTAATAACCTAGAGGTAATGATCATATGCTAGGTGGTGACAGAATTCAGTGATGAATGAAGGGTTTGAATACCCAAGTATGATGATGACAAGAGATTGAGATTCTAAGTGATCTATGTGTTTCACAAAATATGAAAGTATCTAATAAATGCAATTATGTTTTCTTTGTTGCATTTGATAAAATTCTTGTTTGTAACTTGGTTGATGATAAAAGTTATAGTAATGCACTTAATTAAGCAAGATGAGCATTATCATGTAGTTCCCCAGACCATAGATCCATTCAGTGTCAACATTTGTTGAATGGTGAAATGAGTTCTTACTCAGAATGCATATTTTTGAATATGTGATAATATAAGGATGCTCAGTGGACTCCCAAGCTAAATAAGGGTGCTTAGTGGACTCCCTAAATACATCAGGTTTCTCAGTGTACTTCCTGATAAAAAAAATCAAACAGGATCACTCAGTGGTCATCCTTATAATCCGGGAAAGCTAAGTGGCCTTTTCCTGAAGAGAGTACATGGTATGGAAGTAACTCTATAGCGAAGATGTCGCTATACCATGACATAGGTAATTACAACAGACACAAGATGTCATGCTAAACCTAAGTGTTACCTAAGTGTTCTCATGCTGACCGAGAAAGGTGAGTTCTTGACAGTCGACTCTACCATTGACCTTGTATGGTACCGATTTTGACTTACTAGTGGTCGGTTGGAGTATGGGCAGTATATATCATCTCCTCTGGGCATAAGTATGAATGTGAACATGTAATCAATCATGTAGTATATTTGTTTAAGGACCAAATATGAAAATATTGGTTGGTGCCTTATTACTTTTATACACCTTGATCGGTAGATGTTATACATGTTCTTTATATTCCTTTTCGAGCAAAAGATAATTTATAGAATTGTTATTAATGTCTATACCTTGCACTTAAAGATATATCTGTTAATCAATGAAATACCTGCAGTTCAATTTTATATTATTTTTTGTGATAATAATATTGTTGGCGGAGAGTTATATCTCTCGCTGGGACAATAGTCTCACCCCGTGGGATCCACAATTTTTCATAGGTGGATGCAGACAAGGGACTAGGAATTAGACTTCAGAAGAAGGATCGTTGCAGCAAGAATAGCAGTAGCATTTCAGGTTGAGTACGCTGCCTGTTAGGGTTTTGTAGATAGATGTCTATGTGTCGTATCTGTACTCTCAGGTCCATGGGAGATAGTTCTTAGTGGCTTTTCATGAATGACTTGAGATTTTGGTTTGCTTATCTTGAGATTTTTGTAATGTTGTTGTATATGTATCAAGGTAAAGTAACTGATACTTGTCATCCTTGAGAAGAGACGACATGTTGAATGTATGATATGAACTATGTGTATGTAAAGCTTTGGTACTTTGTGTAAAAGCTTATTGGACATGGATCTATGTGCAAAGATGGTTTAAATTTTTGGTGATTTTTGTTAGCTCTATTATTTGTATTATTTTCGCATTTATACTGGTGATGGCTTGATTTGTAATCGAGTTGTCACATCTTTGTTCTTTACATAGAGCCCTGAGTCAGAAGATCAAAAACTTGGTAAAATAAATAGATCCCTATTAAGTTGTATAGTGAGGGTCCCTCAGTTTCTCACATCTTCTTTGCATAAGACATATTGTTATTTACAAAGGAAGAAGCTTCTCAAATGAAAACTATCCTGAATTGTTTCAAAGAATTTGGTAAAGTATCAGGACAAGCTATCTCAGTGAGAAAATTGAGCATCCACTTTGCTAGAAATGTACCAGACAAAGTATGTAGGAGGATAATTCATATAAGCAATTTTCTCAAACTACAAACCTGGGAAAGTATTTGGGGGTGCCACTAATTAATGGTAGAGTATAGGTAGACACTTATGGAGGCATCTTAAATAGAATTTCAGATAACATTAATGCCTGGTCATCAAGATGTCTCAGCCTGGCTGGGAGAGTATGTCTAGCAAAATCCACTCTCACAGCCATTTCTAGTTGTATCATGATAACCTCAGTGCTACCTATGAAGGTCTGTGATAAAATAGAAAGTAGTATTAGGTCATTCATATGGGGGAAAGTCACAAGTCCCACCCAATGGCCCTTTTCTTGTGGAACAAAATCACATGCAGTAAAAAGGAAGGAGGTTTGTGATTGAAGTCCATGAGAGAATGGAATCTGGCATTGATTGAAAAACATGCTTAGGATCTTGGCTCTAAGAGGAATTCATTGTGGTTCTCAGGTCTGAAGTCTAGATATAATAAATACCTCAGTGTAAACCACCCCTACATTTCTAGATTAGGGAGGGCATCTCTTCAGTTGAGAGACTTCATTAATGCAAACTAAATGTTAGTCCCGGTCAGTGGGAAAGACATTACCGTACGGTGTTCCCCAACCAGACTCTTCTACACTTGGTCACAAAATACATCCCTAATGAACTTCTCGATATGTAGGTGGCCAGTCTGATCAACATGGAGAAATATTGGGATGTCAACTTTGTTGAGCACTGGCTACCGAAGGAGGTAACCAACAAAATCACCAAAATACCCATTACAATGAGATCCTTTTAAAATAAATTCAGAGCATGTATCCATACATGTAATTGAGTATTAACTACTAAAAGTGCTTATGAAGTTTTTAGAAAGGAGAAGGATATCTGATGTCCAGGAAAATGGGACATGATTTTGAAGTCCAAAGTCATTACAAGGGTGATATCATTCATGTGGCTGGTAGGCCACAATGCCATGTTAAAAATGGTCATCATGTTGATAGACATCTGACTAGTTTTAGAACATGTCTGAGATGCAAAGTTGGAGATGAAACAATGTTGAATACACTAAGGGACTTCCAACTAGTCATCCTGATTTGGAAAGGGCTCATTGCACGTAGCAAATGGACATTATTCTTCTCTTAAATGGACATATGAAGTTGGTTGTCATCCAACATGAGTGTCAAAAACATACATAAACAAACTTTCATACTCATATGTTGGAGCATACGGAAAGCTAGAAATCAGGAAATCTTCGAGAATATCAAGACACTGCCATCCCACCTGATACATTTAATAAAAATGGCGATACTTATGTCCTCAGAATTTGTGGCCTCCACATCTGAAACTCAGACTCCTACTAGTAACCTGACACCTCATTGGACAAATCCTCCAAATGACTAAATAAAATTCAATAGTGATGCCTCTTTTAAACATAAGAAGGCATGTATCGTAGTTGTGAAGAGGAATAGTAAAGGAACATGAATTGGAGGCATGGGGAGTATGATCGAAGTAAAATGTGCCTGGGAGGTAGTAGTGCATGCCTTAGTGCTAGCCCTAAGCATGACAGAAGACCTTAACATCAATAAGTTGCATATTGAAATAGACCCTTCACTAGATAAGGCAACTTTCAAAGAGAAGTTGTAGGATAACCCAAAGCTAACAAGATGGACCAGAGAAGCTAAAAAGAAGATCATATGCAATTGGCATTATTCACATGTGAAAAGGGAAGCAAAAATAGATGCGGACTCGCTAGCTAAACACCACCAAGAAAACCATTGTAGGTTTTATTACGATAGAAGACCACTTAGGGAGTTAGAGGAGATTCTTATCTCTCATTCCTATAATGGTAGCACTGCTATCATGTTTCATTCTTCCTCAAACATTGATAATTATAGTATATTTGTTGATCGAGCTTGCATGAGGGGGGTGAGGTGAATAAATACCTCCAGACTTACCCAAAACAATATCATATTTCAAAATATAAAAATGTACATGCCATATATTCAATTACAACATTGGATAGTTTAGTATGACGATACATGTATTATATTTTATTTATGTGAAACATGACATTTATTATGTATTATATATTACATATATTTATATATATGTTAGATATTTATTTATCACATAATATTTTTGAATTAAATAATGCACATTAATAATTACTACAACACCCATTTTGTATTTAAACTATACATAAAAATTTTAATTCTACTTATTGCCCCCTCTCTTTCCATTTAATATCTTCTTTTTATCTATTTATTCTTTCTATCCACTATCTCCTTCTTCCTATTTATTACATCCTCTATTTTTTCATCTAGTATCCCCATCTTTCTTTCATTTCACACTTTCTCCATCTACTTATGTATATTAGTTTGCCTCCCTCTGGCACATTACAACTATGGATGCTTTGCGCATGAAACCACACTATGGTAAAAGCCCTCTCTTGTGTGTTCTTCATATACAAGTGTTGCACATCTCAGAGGAGGAGTGTCCCGAATAATTTCTATAGTATTATTATCCAACTTCACACATAATTATTCTTCCAACCTAGTTGGAAAACATAAAAATTATTTGATGCATGGGCTAAGCTACAGTGGGCAACAAGGGCTCTAGCCCCCTCCCAAAAATCTAAAGATATGCATTTATGCACATATATCATAACCAAGTAATATATATGTGTTTTACAGATATAAGACAATGTAAATTGGCAGTTGGAATTGGTATTTGTGAAGACTTTTTAGCTGAATGGCTTGGATTCAAGTCATACAAACAACATATTTTTTGTAACTTCATTCAAATAAGTACCCACTAATACATCTAGTATTGTCTTCGTCCAATTCAACCCCTTATAATAATTTTTTGACTCTGCCACTAATTGGATGCATTTAGGATCATGAATAGATGTTGATAATTACACATGCCAATATATTGTTACTATTTAAAATTTCTCATATGCACATTGTTTACAACCACATAACCTTGCACCTATATATCCACACACTTACATCTAAGCGGGGTATAGTAATGGGTATGCCCAATTGAATTGAAGGATATGTGTAGAACCTAAGCCATAACACAACATTTTGTGTTAAAACCTGATATTATTAAAAATAAGCAAGACAGTCACACACTCTATAAGGTGTGATGAGTTTTCATATATATATATACTAACTAAATCAGGCCATAGTTTTGACTTACAAGTGAGTTTATAGCAGGCATTGGGTACATCAACAGTTTATGGAATTTACTGTAGTCTTGAGAAGAGAGTATGGTGGTTATGCATGAAAGGTGGATGAAGTAGTTGTCTTAACTTAGCTTAGGCGTGAATGCATCTTGACAGCCCCCCACAAGCTTAGTCTGAGATAGTTGAAGGCCTAGCTTGAGAAGAAATTACCTAAAGGTAGACTTGTGTAGGGCTTTGGTGAATAGGTCTGCCAATTGATCTGTTGAGGAGACATGATTAGTGATAATGTGTCCCAGGTGGGCTTTCTCTCATATGAAGTGGAAATCAAGCTCGATATGTTTGGTACGAGCATGCATAATGGGTTAGCGGTAAGATATAGGGCACTTAGATTGTCACTATAAAGCATGGCCAGTTGAGACTGTGGTAGATGCAGTTCCTTGAGAAGTTGAGAAAACCAAGTGAGCTTTACTATCGTGAGGGAGAGAGAATGTTACTATTCTTCAGTGCGTGATTTGGAGATGGTAGATTTCTTTTTAGAGAACCAGCAAACACATGTCCTTCCATGAAAAACACAGTAGCCACTGGTAATGCACCCAATGACGGGGCAACCGACCCAGTCGGCATCCCAAAAACCAGTAACAAGAAGAGTTAAATCCTTGTAGATCTAAACACCCATTCTTTGAGCCTTTGAAACAACAGAGGACGTGCTTGACTAATCATAGGTTCATGGTGGTAGAACAATGAATGAATTGGCATGCCATGTTTAACTCCATAGGTTAGGTCAGTCCATGTCATGGTGAGATATCGTAGAGATCCAATGATATAATGATAGAAACTGATGTCTTAGAGGGATGTTCCTGGTGTTTTGAGGATGTATCTATGAAAGGAGGTGCCGACATGGGAAGGTGTAGGTTTTCAATGAAGTATGTGTTCTTGATCAAGGATGTCAAAGGCATATTTTGTTTTGTGGAGGAGCAGGCCTTGCTGATTTGGTTCGACCTGGATGCCAAGGAAGTAGTGGATAGGTCCCAGATTGCATAGCGAGAATTCATCTTCTAAGAGAGAGATGGTGGTCATGATAATGGTATTAGAGTTACTTGTGATAAGGATATCATCCACGTAGAGAAGTAGATATACCATGGTTCCATTTGAGGAGAGAACAAAAAGTGAGGAGTCAAAGATATAAGGAGAAAAACCAAGTTCGGTGAGAAAGGAATTGATGTGGTCGTACCAGGCACGAGGGACCTATTTCAGGCCATATAGGGATTTGTGAAGTTGGCAAATATGGGTAGGTTTGGAGGTGTCCAGGAAGCCCGGGGTTGTTCCATGTAAACAATAGTGTCGGGGTGTTCCATTGAGGAATGCATTTCAAACATCAAGCTGTTGGATGTCCCAGCCTTTGGAGACAAAAATGACCATGATGATTTTAATGGACGGGGACTTAACAACAGGACATAATGTTTCATGGTGATCAACACCTTCATCCTGGTCAAAGCCTTTGGCTACTAGTCGGGCTTTCATTCTGTGGACTGATCCATCGTGATTAATTTTGTTTTTGAAAACCCATTTGCACCCGATGACATTCATGTCAATTGATCATTCAAAGAGAGTCCATGTGTTATTTTTAAGAAGAGAGAAAAGTTCCTCAGACATGGCTTGTTTCCCTCCTATATGTTGTAGGGATTTTTTGGTCGTTTTGGGGGTGGAGAGATGAAGAGAAGAGTGCAAGGCATGCTTGGGATTGGGTTTATGAATCCCTTCTTTACTATAGGTTTCCATGGGATGACGAGTATTAGATTTGAGGAGGAGTTGGAGGTTGTATCGAGAGAGAGGGCAGAGGGAATGGGAATGTGAGGTGGGGAAGGATGTGAAGGTGTAGGGGTGCCTGGTTCTGGAAATATAGGTGGAGTGTCCGGTAGTGTGTCATCATTGTTTCCTAGTGAAGGATTGAGAGGTAAAAGGGCCAGAGAAGCGTCAAAAACATCAGAAACATTATTTACAGGAACTAAAGGAGGTGGGGGTGTTATGTTGGTGGAAGGAGTGGGAGTGTTTTCTGTTGGAGTAGGGTATTCAAAAGAATCAGAGAAGGTAGAAAGGGATAGGGGGTATCATTTGCAAGGAGTGTTGTGTCTCATTTGGCAGAAAGGAAAGACATTCTCATTGAAGGTAACATGCTTGGAGATGTACAAATGTTTCGAGGCAACATGGAGATACTTGTATCCTTTGTGTTGTGAGTTGTAGCCTAATAAGATGCATGGTAAGAACCGTGGATCTAATTTATCAGTGGTGTAATCTCTAAGACATGGGTGGCACAGGATGTTGAAGGTTTTGAGATGGGAATAAGTGGGCTTTGTGTGAAACAACATTTCAAATGGGTTTTCATCTGTAATAATGGAGTGGGAAGTCAATTGATGAGGTAAACTGTAATAGAGAAGGCTTCACTCCAATAGTGTTTGGGGAAATGGGCCTCAAACATTATGGCTAGTCCTAGTTCTACGACATGCTGATGTTTTCATTCAGCAACACCAGTTTGAGATGGGTCATACTGGCATGAGACCAGATGTAGGATGCCTGACTTATTGAAGTATAGATGTAGGGTGTGGATTGATGAACTCGCCACCACCATCACTTTGAAGCTTCTTGACCACGGTGTTAAACTAATTTGAGACCATTGTGCAGAAGGAAATGAAGATGGTACTAAACTCACTTTTCTGTCACATCGAGTATATCCATCTACATCACAATTATTCATCAGTAAGCATAACACAGTAATAATGATGGTGACGAGAGGTGACATGAGTCTTTCCACAAACATCACAATGCAAAAGTTCAAATGGATGTTTAGCCCTATATTGGACACGTTGAATAGGTAGTTTATTGCTTTTACTGAGTTCACAACTATTATAGGTATCCTCAAGATGAGATGTGCTAGAAATTAATTGATGCTAAAGTAAATAACAAAGGATAGTTCAGTTTGGATGTCCGAGTCAATGATGCCAGACGTCACTAGAGGACTTGACAAATTGGTCGGAGAAGAACACCTTTGTTGTTGAAGCTGGAAGATTATACATGCCATTACTACAATTCCCTTTGGCTAGAACTTGGTGAGTCTTGATGTCCTTGATAAGAATAGTGTTGTCAGTGAAGATTACATAACATGGGAGCATAGATGTCAGTTTAGAAACATATAATAGGTTGTGCTTAATTTCTAGAACTATATGGACATCTCAGAGGGGAACTTGAGTGAGATTGTTTACTACTATGTCACCCATGTGGGCTATTGGTAGGAAATCTCCATTGCAAATCATAGTGGAATTGGTGCCTTTGTAGATGTGAAGGTTGTTTTGTGTACCTGAGCTTTGAGCAATGTGGTCGGTAGCACTAGAGTCTATATGATAGTCCATTTGATCAGTTTCATTGAGGTGCATAGCAGCAAGGGCCACACTAGTGCTTTCTGCAAGAGCTTGAGGAACAGATGAGTTTTGAAAATCATTATCATAATTGTTCTAGCATTTTTAGGCAGTGTGTCCACGTTTCCCACAGATCTGGCAAAGAGGAAGGGAGTTGTTGTATTGGTTGTTGTTGGCAGTCATTGATGTTGTGAAACCTCGACCTTGTGAGTTGAATTGAGTGGAGTTATTGACTGGTTCACTTCCATGTACACCTTGAACATAATGGTTTGTTTGGTGTCATCCTCATTCTCTGATGGAGGACCTTCCTCGACATTGCAGAAGTGTTGACGGTTGTATGTGACTTGATTGTCAGAGACATCTTTGTTGGAGTAGAAGACCAGTGAAGGAGATGAGCTTGTTCTTCTAGATTTTCTTCTTCCAAAATCTTGAAGAAGTGGGATCAAATCATCATATAAGGGGATAGGTGGTTTCAGTATGGACGCAAAAATCCTTTGTAATCATTTCCATCAAGGCCATTTAGAAGGGTGAAAACCTTCTCTTGGTCGCTTACAGTATAGTTGATGGCATGAAGTTGGTCCCACAGACTTTTGAGTTTCCTGATGTACTCGGGAAGAGTGTCAGAGCCCTTGGCAAAGGTTCATAGTTGTGCTTTGAGTTCAAACTCACGAGATTGTGATGCTTCAGAGAACTTTTTGGTGAGGGTGGTCCAGACCTCATGAGAGGTGGTGCACCCGGTGATGTCTCCCATGACTTCCTCAGTCAGAGAGTTTGATATCCACCCTTTCAGAAGTCAGTCGGTGCAAGCCCACGCTTTGTGGCGATGATTGGTATCGGGTAAGCTGTTGGCATTTGGAATAAGGAGAGGAGGAGGTGCCTCACTGCCATCCAGAAAGCCTTCTAGACAGCTAGATTCACCGCAGTTTTTAACCTGAGATTCCCAAAGGAGGGAGTTATTGAGGTTGAATTTAATGGAAAGGAAGTTGGTAATGTTGAGACCGATGGGATATGGGTAGATAGGTGTGGAGAGCTTCAGGTGTTGCCATCGTGTTTTTTTACTGTGGAGAGAAAAGAAGAAGTTTTGAAAAGCCGGCAGAAGTAGACAAGTTTATTGATGGAGAGAATGGAAGGAGGTTTTAGGGTTGAGGGATAGCCGATGAGGGCTTAGTGAAGCGCTAATACCATGTTAAAACCTGCTATTATGACAAATAAATAAGACACTCGCACACTCTATAAGTTGTGCCGAGGTTTCATTACATAACTGGATCAGACCATTCTGGCTTACAAGTGAGTTTACAGCAGGCATTGGGTACAACAACAGTTTGCGGTCTTGAGAAGAGAGTACGGTGGTTATGCATGAAAGGTGGCTGAAGTAGTTGCCTTAACTCGGCTTAGGAGTGAATTCATCTTTACATCTTACGCATCGTGTGACTTGAGAAGTAGACCATGAAATGAACGAGATGCTCGTAATGCAAGCAGGCGGATCCTACCTGCTATAGCACATGAATACAGACCATTTGGACTTTAAAGTTAATCGGAACAATAAAAATGTCAAACTTCCTGTCAAAAGCTGGACAATGAAATGATAATCAATTTTCATGCACCTTTCTGTGGAGTGTTGACTATCTTCGCCACTCCGCATGATGCCAACCGCGTCGTAGGAATGATAACTTATTAACATACCACTTTTGATGTAGCCACTAATGATATTACTATAAGCTTATGGGCCAAGGAAAAGACAACGCAAAACTCTCACTACCACTTAGTCTACCACCTTCTCTCACTGCAATTCTCCAGCCTCTGCTCCGTCAATCTACTTCTTACTGTCGTCTACCGAAATATTGAGATGTATTTGTCTGGCGGCTCGTGGGCAACAACAAAAAGATAGCCCCAAAATATAATGTTCTAATTCCTTAATACTACATTGCGCCTCAATGTTTGGCTCTTGTTCTCTGCTCTTGTTTGGTTCTTTTGTTTGTCTTCTTGTATGAAGTTGGATACCTTTTTAGTGGGAACAAAGCTCCTTTTCTCCATGCTGCAGTGCCATAATTCACCTATCCTGTGGAGTCGTCCTAGGATAGCAGTTGCTGTTCTTATCAAGTGGAGCCGACAATGTTGCGCCATAAATTCACCCATCATGTGGAGTTTCACTAAGATTGCATTCGATGTTCTTATCAGATATGGCCCACTTCCAAGAGAAAAATTTTAGGCTTAACCGGGGACAATCCGATCATCCATTGGGACGTGATAATGTGTTTACAGATGGGGTAACATGCGTCCCTCAATCCCTTTTTCTCTAGCACATATCTCCTTCTACAATAAAATCATGTATAATAATTTTATCACATACAACAAAATAAATATGAGATAAGTATAAAAAAGAAAAAGAGAGGATGAACGTATAAAAAAAAGGAGAGAGAGAAAATTATTTTGCTCGTAACTCTCAACTCTGAATGGATTTTTTTCAAAAAAAGTATTAAATTTCTTATAAAAATATTTTCTAACCAGACTAATGTTGACATAATTCAGAGAAAAAATAATGTGTGATACATATGCTTATCTCTTTTCTCGTACTATATAAATGTTATTTTTGTAAAGGCCTAATGTTTACTTCTACACTCTGTTTTCTTACTTCACTTGTACTGTACTAAACATGTTTGCAAAACACGATGAAAGAGGAGGAAAGTACAGAAAAAAACAGGTGAGAAGTAGAAAATAGAGAGAGAAATGGTCATTAGTATTGTACTAAAAAGCATTAGTACAGTATGAAAAAATAGGAAGTAATATAAAAAAGAGAGGAGAGAAATAGAAGAGAGAGAAAGGAAAGTAAACATTAGTATTGTACTAAGATTATTTGTACAACACAAAAAAGAGGATAGAAGTATATATAAAAAGAGCAGAGAATTAGGAAAGAGAGAGGAGAGAAGTAAATATTGGTATTGTATTAAAATATACATATAGTTCGAGAGAGGATGAAAAACATGTGTATAGTACGACAACGAAGAGAACTATATATATTTTTATATTATTTTTTCTCCTAAGTATGTCAACATTGGTCTTGTTTGAAAGTATTTTTAAAGAAATCTAATACTTTTTGTTTTGATAAAAATTTATACGAATAATATGAGAAATACATATTTCTGTCCACTTCATACTCTACATATGTTTTTTAGTCCGCTATGAATGTTTAGTTCTATCCTCTCTCATCATACCAACCTGATATCATAAAAAAAATGTACAAAACAAAAAAGGAGGAAAATATAAAAAAGGAGAGAAGTAGAGAGAGAAGAGAGAAGTAAACATTAGTATTATACTTAAAAACATTTGTGTAGTATGAAAAAAGGAAGTATAGAAAAAGAGAGGATAGAAGAAAAAAAAGAGGAGACAAGTAAAATTAGTACTTTTCTATAACACATTCATACAATACGTGAGAGGAGAGAAGTATACATCTCATATGTTATTATTATTTTTTAAAGCATATCAACATTAGTCTTATTGGAAGATATTTTTATGAGGATCTAATGTTTTCTTAGAAAAACATTCATTAAGGAGTGAAAATGATGAGCAATACAATTTTCACTCTCTTCAAATATAATAGATTTTATTCTCTCTTCAACAAAAGTTATAATGGACATAATAGGAGAGACTCCTCCACATTTTTTAATGAACGATGTATTTTTTTATTATCTTTTTCTCTCTACTCATAACTACTCGCATTAGTATACACTAGTACAATTTTGTCGTCGGTTGATAAAGTAAAAAGTCACTACTGGTCAAGTATTTCCTATTAAGAAAAAATACATGTATCACTTTTACTATAACGTTGATTTCTTTGTAAAGAACCACATAATTCAAATTTTCAGTAATTTTTTTTGATATAGGTCTATTGCATAGGTTGTAGAAAAATTGATGACAAAACCATTAGAAAAATTAACAACAAAATCCTTCCCGCAAAATAAATTTCACCTCTGAAAAGATTCAGTCGTCGGTTACTTTTCATAAAAATCGACATTGTAGGTCACGCCAACATTAAAACATTTTACCTCCAAAAATCATTTCATGTCAGTTTATTATACAAGAACCGAAGATAAAGGATTCCTTCCACGTCTCCTGCAAAAAATATTTCACCCTAAATTGGGTTATTTTATTGGTGTTTTACTAGAAACTGATGACACATGTCTTAGAGAAATTGACATATTATAGGGATAATTACATATGTTGTCGGTTTGTTGGTGGACAACTAATGACAAAGTATGAACTATGTCTTCAATTTTATCGGACAACTGATGACACATGTGTTAATGAGGTTGAAGTTTTTTATAAGAATAAGTACATATGGCATCAATTTATTGGTGTATAACTAACGGAGGAGAGTGAATTATGCCTGCAATTTTTTTTATCAACCGACAATTAAAACCTCTGTCGTTAGTTTTTTGAGCAACTGACGACTAAATTCTACTTAACAACACCCATGAAAATTTCTTTTCCCCATTCTCTATTTCCTTATGTGATTTTCTTGTCTCTGGCGATCGAGTCACCACTCGCTCCTCCGCCGATGTTGTTGCACTAGACGTCGTCTTTACTGTTTTTGTTGTTGCTATGAGTGTCACCATTGCTCTTGCTGCCATCGTCACTGCTGATGTTGGTTCTTGAGCTACCGTTGTCACCCCCTCTACTACTACTACGAGCTCCACCACCACCACCACCAATGTTGATGTTGGCACCGCCTCCATCTCCTCTATTGTCTCTTAAGGTGTGTTGTTTTTTAAAACAATATTTGTAGTTTGTTTGTGTGTTTAGTTTGTTTAATTACCTACAATTTTTCAAATGCATATATAGCTATTTTTTGGTCAGTTTAAAATTTTTCATATAAATTTTTCATATTATATTTGGTATCATTATGTATATTTGGTATGCAATTATATATATCTAGCACTGTTTATGAGACCAACCCCTAAGCTAATTAATAATGATATAAATTCTGCTAAATGGTCGATAGATGCATGGTGCAGAGACTAACCTTACCCTAATTTCTAAATCACGACATTAGCCTAGATACTCGTCTGAGATTTACTCATTAGGAGTAAATATTGGATAATCCTCAATTTGGGACTATTCTGAAACACTTAAGGTCACTTAAGATGTAAGTGTATCATGTGTATTTAATTTTTAACATGTTTTGTCAGCACTTATTCTCTAGTTACATATGTAGGTGGGTACTTGCCCATGTTCATCGGTGTACTCGGAGAACTTGGAGGAAATTCTGCCAAAATATTCTTTAACACTGAATACACATAGACTTACTCGTGAGATTAGGTGTTCAAGAATGGGATAGCTGGTACAAATTTATTACTAAACCCTAATCCTTAATTTGTAAACTATAAACCCTAATTTGTAAACCCTAAACTTTCAACCCTAATATGTAAACCCTAAATCTCTAAACCCTAAATGATAAAACCTAATATATATAACCTAATCTCAAAATCCTAATATCTAAATATTTTATTCAATACTCATTTTCTCTATCATCATCCTCAGCCTGGTCAAGCATCTCCTCATCATCAGGAGGGCCAAAGGAACGATCGGGCCAACGGGCATTCTTCTCATCCCATGACATACCAAGAGCAAGAAGCTCCTTGGCCTGTGGGAAGGACGGAGCAGAGTCTCCCAAGGAGGCAAGCAGAGTGGCCAGGGGGCCAGCAGGTAACGGCAGGAATGCATGAATAGAACTATCAGTAGTAAGTAGTGGCGGAGCGGCAACGGAAGGCTCGGGAGCAGGGAAGTAATGCTCATATGCGTAAGAAGCATAAGCACTACCTGGGTATGGCTGGTAGGTGGGGTAGGGTGAAGCATAGGATAGGTTCATGGTAGACATGATTGAACACAGATCCTGGTGCAGGTGTTCCTGAACATGTCGGTTGTACGCCTATTCATGCATCACATATCCCAGGAGGGTTTCATTGGATGCACGGAAGGACGTACGGATGGGTCAAGGATGTGGATGCGGAGGTGGAGCACGGGTGGAGGAGGTTGGGGAAGCAGAGCCAGAGTCAGAAGCAGAAGCACCAGAGGAAGGAGAAAACACAGGGACAACCTTCTGAAGAGTGGTCTCAGTAATACACACATCTTTTCTAGCAACCGGGTAATGGAAGTCTGAAAAGAGGGATTTATCAGTGGCGAACTAGAAAAGATCACAGATCAGAGCCGGGTAGGGAGGGTGGGTGCCTTTGGTATTCTTTCCGGTGTCAAAATAGGTCATGTGGTGTAAGATATATTTGGCCCATTTGACACCGATATTGTTTAGCAAATAACACATAATGACCGCGGTGTTTTTCGCAATGTCTGTTTGATTTTTCTTAGGATGGACATTACAGTTAATCACCAAGGCTAGTATGTGCCTCCAAAGGTTAAGAGAGGATGAAGGCAGGGTATAATTCTTCTTGTAGGCCACGACAGGTTTCTTTAAAAACTGATCAATGTCTGGTAGCGTCAATTCATGGTGTTTATAAAAACCTTCTGGGTCAAGAAGATCGAAATATTGTCTGTAGTCCTTACGCCAAGTGTCGTTTGCATCATCTCCGGAAAAAAAGACGTTTAATGTATCCTCGCAGATTTGAAAACGACAACCGATGATCATCGAGTTGAGAACTACTTCAGTTTTCGATGGGGGAACACGTGAATTGTAGTTCCAACACAAGTTTGTGTAGAACTCGTATAATGCCTTAGTGCTAGACATGTGATTGTTAAAGCAATCACGTTCGATCGCGAGGGCAGACAGGTGATGGCTGGCGAGAAGCCTCAAAACAGAGGTAATGACTGCTTGAAAATGATTTAGGTCAAGCAAGGGGTGAAATAGAAAAGGAGATTGGGGAACAAGATCCTTGTACCGGTTTACCGCCTCAATAGACACAAAAGATGTGTTATCAAACAGAATCAAGCGATTAGTCGAGGAAGAGGCTTGAGCATTACCGGGTGCAACGCGTTTTTGTCTATGGGAAGCCATGGAAGTGAAAACCGGAAGAAAAGTGTGCACACGAGCAAAGGCAAACCTCAAACGCTAAAGAAACACCACCACAAGGGCCCGGGGACGTCAAGAACGGGGTTGCTTGGTCACCCTAGGGTTAGGAATGGGAGGTTTAGGGCTGGGTGTGAGAGCTTAGGGCTTAGAGGCAAGGAATCAGTTGGCTATTTTCTAGTTGCAAGGGAAAATAGTCGGCCAATCCTAACTTTTAAGTTGGCTCAGCTTGCGAATCAGTCGAGTTCTGAGTGTGGTAAACTCGACCGAACGGTCCACTGAAGACCTGCTCTCGGCTCCTGATCGGTCGAGTTTTCTAGGGTGGAAACTCGACCGAAGGTCAACCTGACCTCACAGTCACATTCTTAGATTCTAGCCATATACATGCCAATTAAATTCATTTTTCCATTCTATTATGTATCATTAACATACTTAGGCACATTTATCTCATCATTGGGCACTATTTAGCGATAAATCATAAAATTTGATAAAATCCAAAAACAAGCAAAAACTAAGCATGTTGACAGGAAATTTAAGCACAAATAAGCATATATAGGCAAAA
Source organism: Alisma plantago-aquatica (assembly GCA_963693085.1). Lineage (NCBI taxonomy): Eukaryota > Viridiplantae > Streptophyta > Magnoliopsida > Alismatales > Alismataceae > Alisma > Alisma plantago-aquatica. The sequence goes on from OY856411.1 coordinate 24,207,051, forward strand.
ACAAGGTGAAGATAGACATGAGAAAGCATATAGGAAAGAGACAACTAGCTAGATCACATGGCAAGATCATTCAAGTCAACAATAAATAGTTTAGATCGAATAAAATTAAATTGATCTCTAGCTAGAGGTTTTGTAAAGATGTCCGCCAATTGATTTTCTGTGTCCACATGTGTGATATAGATATCTTTCTTGGTAATGTGGTCATGAAGGAAATGAATCCGAACCTCTATATGCTTGGCTCTACTATGCAAAATAGGATTGTAAGATTGATTAATTGCACTAGTATTTTCACAAAAGATAGGAGAAGCATAAAAAAATATGTTGAAGTCTTGGAGCATTTGCTTCATCCATAGGACCTGTGCACAACAACTCCTGGTTACAATGTATTCAGCTTCGGTAATTGATAATGCCACTATACTTTGTTTCTTGGAGAACTAAGACACTAAGTATGGTCCTAGAAGGAAGCAAGTGCCACTTGTGCACTTTCTATCAACCAAACACCCTGCGTAATATGCATCACTATATGCTCTAAGAGTAAAATCCCTTGATTTAGGATACCATAGTCCAAAATTTTGGGTTTTGGCTAAGTACCTCAGAATCCTCTTAATAGCAATAAGATGTGACTTCTTAGGGCTAGATTGAAAGCGAGCGTACAAGCCAACACTAAACATAATATCAGGTCTAGAGGCAGTTAAATAAAGTAAACTTCCAATCATACCTCTATATAGCTTCTCTTCTACTTTTTCACCTTCTTCATCTTTGTCAAGTTTGGTGGTGTTTGACATGGGTGTATTCATCGGCTTCATGTTCTCCATCCCAAAGTGCTTGAGTATTTCACTTGTGTACTTGCATTGGTTGATGAAGTTTCCTTCTTTTGTTTGCTTGATTTAAAAGCTGAGGAAGAAGGTCAACTCACCCATCATGCTCATTTCAAACTCACTCTGCATAAGAGAACTAAACTCCTTACACAGATCAAGATCAGTCCCGCCAAAAATGATATCATCAACATATATTTGAATTATAAGAAAATGGTTAGAAGTGTGTTTTAGAAACAAGGTAGAATCAACTTTTCCCATGACGTACCCGTTATCTAACAAAAAGTTGTTTAGTTTCTCATACCAAGCTCGAGGTGCTTGTTTGAGTCCGTAGAGAGCTTTTTGCAACAAAGAAACATGATTGGGTAACTTGTCATTTTCAAAGCCCAGAGGTTGAACAACAAATGCTACCTCCTCAATTGTACCATTCCAAGACACACTTTTAACATCCATTTGATATAATAAAAAATTTTTGTAACTAGCAAAGGAAAGTAGCATACGAATAGATTCTAATCTAGCAACAGGAGCATAAGTTTCATCAAAGTCAATACCTTCCTGTTGGTTGTAACCTTGTGCTACTAACCTTGCTTTGTTTCTTACCACTTTTCCTTTCTCATCTAGCTTGTTGCGGTAGACCCATTTGGTGCCAATGATTTTTCTATCACTTGGTCTTAGCACTAAGGTCCACACACGATTGTTCTCAAATTGCTCTAGCTCTTCTTGCATGGCAAGGATCCACTCATCATCACCAAGGGCTTCTTTAATGTTCTTTCGCTTTAGTTGGGAGAGGAAGGAACTATCTGCTTGTTCTTTGTTGTGAGAATCTCGTGTCCTCACTCTCTCGAACGGGTTGCCAATGATCAACTCCTTTGGATGATTCTTTGCAAAGTGGGGAGTAGGATCCTTCTTTTCTTCTTCTTCTTCTATCACCTGCTTACCTTTATTTTTGATGTTGAGGTCTTTTTAGATGGGAATCAAATCATCTGCAACATCATCAACAACAACATGCTTGCCAACAACATGGTTAGTTTCAATAAACTTAACATTGATAGATTCTTCAATTTTAGACAAATCAATGTTGAATACTCTATATTCCCTGCTAGTAGTCCTATAGCCTAGGAAGAAAGCCTTATAGGATTTCAGATCAAACTTGTCAAGAGAATCCTTCATGTTTAAAACAAAACAAGGACACCCGAAAACATGAAAGAAATCAATAGACGGCTTTCTACCACGCCATAGTTCATAGGGGGTTTTCTTTAAAGAAGGATGTGTGAACACTCAGTTTTTCACAAAGCATGACGTACTAACAGATTCAGCCCAACACTTCTTAGGAGTGTCATACTCAAGAAACATGGTCCTAGCCATCTCTTGTAGCGACATGTTCTTCCTCTCTACAATCCCATTTTGTTGAGGCGTACGAGGAGAAGAGAAATTGTGTGAATAACCAGATTTTTCACAAAAATGCTCAAAAAGATCATTTTCAAATTCTCCCCCATGATCACTATGGATAGAAACAATTTGGCAAGAAGCATCATTTTCATCCCATTTACAAAAGCTCGAGAAAACATCAAGAGTATCACTTTTAGAAACGAGAAAGAAGGTCCAAGTATATCGAGAGAAATCATCAACAATAACAAGACAATACTTGGAACCACGAAGCGTTTGCATTCTCATTGGTCCGAATAGATCAATATGAAGAAGTTCAAGAACTCTCTTGGTACTCATGACTCCTTTGGATTTAAATGAGGATTTGGTTTGTTTCCCTTGTGTACAAGGTTGGCATTCCTCATCCTTATCAAAGTCCAATTTAGGAAGTCCTCGGACCAAGTCCTTTTTGTTCAACTTCTTCATTTGATGCAAATTCACATGACCCAAACGATGATGTCAAAGAGAAAGATCATTTTTATCCACTACCAAGCATCTATTTAGTATGGGCTTAAGAGCATCAAGAATAATAACATAAAGATTACCATTTCTAGTTCCCTCATATATAACATTGTAGGAGAGGGAATCTAGAAGAAAGCATTCTAAAGAAGTAAACAACACAAGATATCCATTGTCACAAAGTTGACTAACACTAATTAAATTGTGATGTAGGCCATAAACAATCAACACATTCTTAATACAAATCTCATTGCCTACATCACCCTCACCTATGACCTTACCCTTCTTGTTGTCCCCGAAGGTTACCGATCCTACTTTCTTTTTTACAAACTTGTTGAAATGGCTGATTTCTCCAGTCAAATGCTTAGAGCAGCCACTATCAACAATCCATCTCTTTTTAACATGTAAGAAAGAAGGATGTCAGAACCCAACTCAAACTTTGGGATCTGGGGTTAGCTTGGGGACCCATTTCATCTTTGGGTTGGTCCCCTTAGGTTTGTAAGGACAATAAGTGGAGTAGTGGTCATCACATTTACAATGAATACAAACCATAGAGTTCTTAGAGACGGAAGTCTCTCCATGGAAAATGGTAGGTTCCACACTCTTCTTCTTACCCTTGTTCTTTCTCTTTTTCTTACCTTTGAGAGAAATCCCATCATATCCCAAACTACTAGTACCAACATGTTTGGTAGTGTGTTCTAGGACATCATTGAGGGATTTCTTTCCCGAGAGAAACCTTTGCAAAGTAGATCTTAACTTGGCATTATCATCATTAAGATTTATAACAGTAGTAGAAAGACTAGCAAGATCTTCTCTAGCATGCAAAAGGTCGGCCTCAAGACAGAGGGCTTTAGTAAGAAGGGAATCCTTTTCTAAAGTTAAGCTAGAAACTTCATTTCTTGGCAAAACATGCCTAGAAGATAAATCATTAACTTGAGCAAGAAACTTGGCATTTTTAGATTTAAGCATAGCAATCTCTCTTTGATAAGCATAGACTTCATCTCTCCTAGCATCATCAATAAGTTTGAGTTCTACATTTTCAGTTTTAAGAACCTCAAGCTCATCTAGGTACTTTTGGTTTTCTATCTTAATATTTTCAACATTTTTAAGATATACACCATTCTCAACATCTACTCCATTGTATTGAAGTTCAAGGTCAAGAAATTGCCCTTATAAGGAATCTATACTTTCAAGATGCAACTTTTCATTTTTATCAAGAATTCAATTTTAGCATAAAGATCATCAACTATCTTGCCTAACCTTTTCCTCTTAGATTTACATTTAGCAAAAGACGATTGACATTCATTTAGCATATCAATGATAGTTTCTTTAGGTAGCTCTAGCAAATTTACTTCACTTACCTTGTTTACCTCACTTACCTCACATACATCTTCACTAGTAGAGGCCATGAGAGCTAGATGGCATCCTCCATCTTCGGAGCTTGCAGATCTTGAAGAAGATTCCTCCCACATTGTATGAGCTGCATCTTTGGATCTTCTCTCCTTCTTGTCTTTCCTCTTGTACTTGGCTTCTCTCTTGTACTTGCCGTCTTTCTTGTGGCTACTCTTGTGATGGCTTTTCTTGGCCTTTGGGCAGTCACTCTTATAGTGGCCTTTTTGACCACACTCATGGCATCTTGGAGTTGAAGAGGAGGGCTTGCTCTTGAAGTGTTTCCCCTTTGAGTAGTTTGCTTCATGCTCATTGGAACCTTCATCTTCACTTGAGGAAGGGTTGGGAGACTTCAAGGCGAGTTGTTGTTGCCAGACCATTTCTTCAATTTGTTCTTTGAAGGTTGTGTCCTTTATCTTCTTAAACTCTTTTTCTTCTTTCTTCTCTTCCTCTTCTTGCTTGTCAAGCCTAGGTTCATGGGCTTGGAGGTTACCAACCAGCTCCTTGGTTGACAACTCACTTAGCTTGTACACCTCTTCAATTGAAGTAACCTTAGGCTCCCATCTCTTAGGAAAGATCTCAAGATCTTGGCATTGATAGTACCTCTATCCATTATACTCCCAAGGGCTGCCAAACTATTCAAGATGACATTGAGCCTAGTGTACATATCAACCACTCTCTAATTCTTACCCATCTTGAAGTTCTCTAGAAGACCACCAAGCATGTAGACTTTGTCCTCCTTCACTTGGTCAGTTCCTTCATAGGTGACACACAATTTGTGCCATATCTGATGTGCGGTGTCCCAAGAAGAGATCCGGTTGAACTCGGACGGAGTTAGAGAAGCGTAGATGATGCTCACAACTTTGGCGTTGAGTTGAGCATGCTTCATTTCATCTTCAGTCCATGTGGTGATGTCCCCTTTTAGATTTCATATTTGAGGTGGACAATCTTCCACATTTCATAGCTCACACCTTGTAGGTAGAATTGCATTCTCCTTTTCTAATAAAGAAAGTTTGTGCCGTCGAAGACTGGAGGTCTCATGGAGAAGCTTCCTTCAAGGTTGAGTTAACCAATAGCTGAATCACCCATCTTCTCCTACTTGTTGAAGTAACTTGGAGAAGACCTGATCTTATACCACTTGTAGGATCAATGGGCTCTAGAGGGGGGGTGAATAGAGCTACACACACTTCACAAAATCAATTAGACCACCAATTTAAACTTAGTGCATAACTAAACCAAATAGCAATTTGATGTCCTAATCTAGCATTCAAAGCAAGGATAAGATACAAGGGATTGCAAGGACTTGGACATGTGATTTAGAGTAGTTCCACGTCCTAAACTTAGGAACAATGTCAGTCCACTACCTAGAGTTGGTTAGACTCTAGGATTTGCAACTTGGTTCTCTTATATATCACAATAAGATTACAAGGTACAACAACCACACAACCAAGGACTTAGTTTCTCAAGCTAAGATCTTATACCTTACCAAGGACTTACCCACTTTGCAAGTAGTCTTCAGCCTTCTTCAAAGGACTTACCCACTCTTGCTTTAGTCTTCAGCCTTGCAAGATTTACCCATCTTACTTGAGCTTTGCCTTGCACCTCTTCTTCTCTTGGAGAGATTTTCCACTTTTCTCCTTCACTAGGAGATCTGGAGCAGCTGGCTTTCTTCACTCATGAAGACCAGCAACCATCTTCACCTTCACTCGGAGAAGAGCACCATCCACTTCTCTTTCACTTGGAGAAGCAGCTTCAATCAATCTTCAAAGGGAATATATGGTAGGAAGAGGGAATGAAGAGCTTTTCATCATACAAGGGATAGCTCTCATACATAGGAACCTAACTCACTCATATCTCATGAATTTATCTTGAAGGTAGAGAGAGAAAGGGGCTCAAGGGCTTGGAACACTCTCAACTATGCTAGCACCAAGTTTGCAACGGAAGAGCAGCTTGGAATGAACTCTAAGGGGGTCTATTTATAGTTGAGGGTGTCCCTTGAAGTTGTGGGACACTTGGATGCAAAAATAGCCATTTTTTGTTCAAGAAAATGACTCTATTTGTTCCCAAAACACTCACCAATGGTCACATCACTTTTTCTGCAAATTTCGTATAGTACAATCGGTCGAGTTTCAATAGGGGTAACTCGACCGATCAAGTAAAAGACAAAACCGATATTCAAATGATTGGTCGAGTTTGTCCTGACAAAACTCGACCGACCATTTAAATTGGAAATGTCATGTTACCTGATCGGTTGAGTTCTGTGAAAGCACAACTCGACCGATGCAATCTTCAGAAAATTGACCAAGGATGATCGGTCGAGTTTCAAGCCAGGGAAACTCGACCGACCAAGTTCCTGTAATCAATTTTCTAATTTGCATTTAAAGTGATTTGCACTTGGTGAATTTTGTCCCAAACATTTTTCTCGTCTAAGTTACAAGTCAACTCATCATTACAAGTGATTACATAGATGTTCTAAGTTCGTTTACATAGAAATCCCAAAACACACACTTGTAGCTATTTTGACTTGAACTTGACCCATTCTAGGGCTTTGGATTTTAGATCCTTTTCATGTACCTAATGCCTGCAAACAATCTTAAACACACATATTAGATACATATGAGTGGAATGGTTAAGTCATTATCAAAATATAGGTAATGTATAACCTCTAGGTCAACATTCTCCCCCTTTTTGACAATGGCAAACCATTCCTTAAGCATATTGAAAAGGATATGAAAGTTATACCTTTGCGTTGTGAAATAGGGGGATTCATGATATGAACAGTTGTAAATTGCTCCCCCTCAAACTATGCTTCCTCTTACCCGCATTGTTAGTTTCTCTACACATAGAAATACTAATATCCAAGTAATGTGTAGTCCTTTTCAAGTTCACATAAGGAACAGTGAATTTGAACAAGAAAAGGATCTCACAAGAAAAAACCATATTCTTTCAAAGAGAAAGCAATATGATTGAGTTTCAAGACTGGTCTATCACTTGAAATATCTCTCCCCCTTTTGACATTATCAAAAAGATAGGGGGTGTAGAAGAGCAAGAACCAAGTCTTCTCCAAAACTCAACCAAAACATATATGCAAGGCAGTAAGCAGCAATTTAAAGCATATAGCATACAACCACAGAGGAGAATACACAATCCAAGTCATAATCAAAATATAGCTCAAGATAGCACCAACACGTAAGATAAAATAGATCAAATAGCTAAAGTGCATATCTAGCATATTACAACTCAGATACATGTCCTCATGAAAGCAACTACAACCATAAAGTGAGAAAATAGAGATAAGAAAAAATAGTACAACTCAGAATAATGTGCCAGGATGTTTCTTATACAAAAGAGTCTAGAAAGATGTATATGATTGACATGCTAGACTAGAAGCTAAGAAACCACCTAAACATCTAAGCTATCGATATCTACGGTATCATCGTCCTCGCCAGGGTTGTAGTCCTCATCCTCGTCTGAAGGCGGATCAGCAGTGCCAGCATCAGATCCAGCACCATCACTAGCATCCTCACCATCACCTTCCTCAGCAAAAACATCATCATCATTATCCTGGTCAAGCATCTCCTCATCATCAGGAGGGCCAAAGGAATGACCGGGCCAGCGGGCATTCTGCTCAACCCACGACATACCAAGAGCAAGAAGCTCCTTGGCCTGTGGGAAGGACGGAGCAGAGTCTCCCAAGGAGGCAAGCATAGTGGCCAGGGGGGCAGCAGGTAACGACAGGAACAGAACTATCAGCAGAAAATGGTGGCGGAGCAGTAGCGGAAGGCTCGGGAGCAGGGAAGTAATGCTCGTATGCGTAAGAAGCATAAGCACTACCTGGGTATGGCTGGTAGGTGGGGTAGGGTGAAGAACATGATAGGTTCATGGTAGATATGTTTGAACACAGATCCTGGTGCATGTGTTCTTGAACCTGTCAGTTGTAAGCCTGTTCATGCATCACATATCCCAGGAGGGTTTCATTGGATGCACGGAAGGACGCACGACTAGGTCGAGGATGTGGCTGTGGAGGTGGAGCACGGGTGGAGGAGCATGGGGCAGCAGAGGCAGAGGCAGAAGCAGAAGCACCAGAGGCAGGAGAAAACACAGGGACAACCTTTTGAAGAATGGTCTCACTAATACACACATCTTTTCTAGCAACTGGGTAATGGAAGTCAGAAAAGAGGGATTTATCAGTGGCAAATTGGAAAAGACCATAGATCAGAGCTGGGTAGGGAGGGTGGGTGCCTTTGGTGTTCTTGCCGGTGTCAAAATAGGTCATGTGGTGTAAGATATATCTGGCCCATTTGACACCGATATTGTTTAGCAAACAATACATAATGACCGCGGTGTTTTCGGCAATGTCCGTTTGATTTCACTTAGGATGGATATTACAGTTAATCACCAAGGCCAGTATGCACCTCTGAAGGTCAAGAGAGGATGAAGGTAGGGTAGACTTCTTCTTGTAGGCCACGTCGGGTTTCTTTAAAAACTGATGAATGTCCGGTAGTGTCAATTCATGGTGTTTATAAAAACCTTCTGGGTTAAGAAGATCGAAATATTGTCCATAGTCCTTACGCCAAGTTTCATTTGCATCATCTCTGGAAAAAAAGACGTTTAATGTATCCTCAGAGATTTGGAAATGGCGACCGATGATCATCGAGTTGAGAACTACTTCAGTATTCGGCGGGGGAACAAGCGAATCGTAGTTCCAATGCAAGTTTGCATAGAACTCATGTACTGCCTTAGTGCTAGACATGTGATTGTTAAAGCCGTCACATTTGATCACGAGGGAAGACATGTGATGGATGACGAGAAGCCTCGAAACAGAGGTAATTACCGCTTGAAAATGATTTAGGTCAAGCAAGGGGTGAAACGGAAAAGGAGATCAGGGAAGAACATCCTTGTACCGATTTACCACCTCAAGAGACACAAAAGAGGTGTTATCAAACAGAATCAAGCGATTAGTCGAGGAAGAGGCTTGAGCATTGTCGGGAGCAGCACATTTTTGTCTATGGGAAGCCATGGAAGTGAAAACAGGAAGAAAAATGTGCACACGAGCAAAGGCAAACCTCAAACGCCGAAGAAACACCACCACGAGTGCCTGGGGAGGTCAAGAACGGGGTGGCTAGGTCACCCTAGGGTTAGGAACGGGAGGTTTAGGGCTGGGTCTGAGAGCTTAGGGCTTAGAGGCAAGGAATCGGTCGGCTATTTTCTAGTTGCAAGGGAAAATAGTCATCCGATCCTAACTTTCAAGTTGGCTCAGCCCGCGAATCAGTCGAGTTATGAGTGTGGTAAACTCGACCGAATGGTCCACTGAAGATCTGCTCTCGGCTCCTGATCGGTCGAGTTTTCCAGGGTGGAAACTCGACCGAAGGTCAACCTGACCTAACAGTCACATTCTTAGATTCTAGCCATATACATGCCAATTAAATTCATTTTTCCATTCTATTATGTATAATTAACATACTTAGGCACATTTAGCTCATCATTGGGCACTATTTAGTGATAAATCATAAAATTCAATAAAATCCAAAAACAAGCAAAAACTAAGCATGTTGACAGGCAATTTAAGCACAAATAAGCATATATAGGCAAAAACAAGGTGAAGATAGACATGAGAAAGCATATATGAAAGAGACAACTAGCCAGATCACATGGCAAGATCATTCAAGTCAACAATAGGCAGTTTAGATCGAATAAAATTAAATTGATCTCTAGCTAGAGGTTTTGTAAAGATGTCCGCCAACTGATTTTCTGTGTCCACATGTGTGATATAGATATCTTTCTTGGTAATGTGGTCACGAAGGAAATGATGGAGAACCTCTATATGCTTGGCTCTACTATGCAAAATAGGATTGTAAGATATATTAATTGCACTAGTATTGTCACAAAAGATAGGAGAAGCATCAAAAAATATGTTGAAGTCTTGGAGCATTTGCTTCATCCATAGGACCTGTGCACAACAACTCTCGGCTGCAATGTATTCAGCTTTGGTAGTTGATAATGCCACTATACTTTGTTTCTTGGAGAACCAAGACACTAAGCATGGTCCTAGAAGGAAGCAAGTGCCACTTGTGCACTTTCTATCAACCAAACACCCTGCGTAATATGCATCAATATATGCTTCAAGAGTAAAATCCCTTGATTTAGGATATCATAGTCCAAAATTTTGGGTTTTGGCTAAGTACCTCAAAATCCTCTTAACAAAAATAAGATGTGAATTCTTAGGGATAGATTGAAAGAGAGTGCACATGCCAACACTAAACATAATATCAGTTCTAGAGGCAGTTAAATAAAGTAAACTTCCAATCATACCTCTATATAGCTTCTCATCTACCTTTTCACCTTCTTCATCTTTGTCAAGTTTGACGGTGTTTGACATGGGTGTAACCATCAGCTTCATGTTCTCCATCTCAAAGCGCTTGAGTAATTCACTTTTGTATTTGCCTTGGTTGATGAAGTTTCCTTCTTTTGTTTTCTTGATTTGAAAGCCGAGGAAGAAGGTCAACTCACCCATCGTGCTCATTTCAAACTCACTCTACATAAGAGAACTAAACTCCTTGCACAGATCAAGATCAGTCCCGCCAAAAATGATATCATCAACATATATTTGAATTATAAGAAAATGGTTAGAAGTGTGTTTTAGAAACAAGGTAGAATCAACTTTGCCCATGACATACCCGTTATCTAACAAAAAGTTGTTTAGTTTCTCATAACAAGCTCGAGGTGCTTGTTTGAGTCCGTAGAGAGCTTTTTACAACAAATAAACATGATTGGGTAACTTGTCATTTTCAAAGCCTGGAGGTTGAGCAACAAATACTTCCTCCTCGATTGTACCATTCAAAAACGCACTTTTAACGTTCATTTGATATAACAAGAAATTTTTGTAACTAGCAAAGGTAAGTGGCATACGAATAGATTCTAATCTAGCAATAGGAGAATAAGTTTCATCAAAGTCAATACCTTCCTGCTGGTTGTCACCTTGTGCTACTAACCTTGCTTTTTTTCTTACCACTTTTCCTTGCTCATCTAGCTTATTTTGGTAGACCCATTTGGTACCAATTATTTTTCTATCACTTGGTCTTGGCACTAAGGTCCACACATGATTCTTCTCGAAATGCTCTAGCTCTTCTTGCACGACAAGGATCCAATCATCATCACCAAGGGCTTCTTTAATGTTCTTTAGCTCTAGTTGGGAGATGAAGGCATCATCTGCTTGTTCTTTGTTCTGAGCAGCTCGTGTCCTCACTCTCTCGAATGGGTTGCCAATGATCAACTCCTTTGGATGATTCTTTGTAAAGAGAGGAGTAGGATCCTTCTTCTTCTTCTTCTTCTTCTTCTTCTATCACATGCTTACGTTTTTTTTGATGTTGACGTCTTTTAAGATGGGAATCAAATCATCTGCAACATCATCATCAACAACATGCTTCCTAACAACAAGGTTATTTTCAATAAACTTAACATTGATAGATTCTTCAATTTTAGAAAAATCAATGTTGAATACTCTATATGCCCTGCTAGTAGTGCTATAGCCTAGGAAGAAAGCCTTATAGGATTTTAGATCAAACTTGTCAAGAGAATCCTTCATGTTTAAAACAAACAAGGACACCTGAAAACATGAAAGAAATCAATAGACGACTTTCTACCACGCCATAGTTCATAGGGGGTTTCTTTAAAGAAGGATGTGTGAACACTCGGTTTTGCACAAAGCATGACGTGCTCACAGCTTCAGCCTAAAACTTCTTAGGAGTTTCATACTCAAGAAGCATGGTCCTAGCCATCTCTTGTAGCAACCTGTTCTTTCTCTCTACAACCCCATTTTGTTGAGGCGTACGAGGAGAAGAGAAATTGTGCAAATAACCAGATTTTTAACAAAAATGCTCAAAAAGATCATTTTCAAATTCTCCCCCATGATCAGTACGGATAGAAACAATTCAGCAAGAAGCTTCATTTTCATCCTGTTTAAAAGCTCGAGAAAACATCAATAGTATCACTTTTAGAAACGAGAAAGAAGGTCCAAGTATACTGAGAGAAATCATCAACAATAACAAGACAATACTTGGAACCACAAAGTGTTTGCATTCTCATTGGTCTGAATAGATCAATATGAAGAAGTTCAAGAACTCTCTTGGTACTCATGACTCCTTTGGATTTGAAGGAGGATTTGGTTTGTTTCCCTTGTGTACAAGGTTGGAATTCCCCATCCTTATCAAAGTCCAATTTAGGAAGTCCTAGGACCAAGTCCTTTTTGTTCAACTTCTTCATTTGATGCAAATTCACATGACCCAAATGACGATGCCAAAGAGAAAGATCATTTTTATCCACTACCAAGCATCTAATTAGTATGGGCTTAAGAGTATCAAGAATAATAACATAAAGATTACCATTTCTAGTTCCCTTATATATAACATTGTAGGAGAGGGAATCTAGAAGCAAGCATTCTATAGAAGTAAACAACACAAGATATCCATTGTTACAAAGTTGACTAACACTAATTAAATTGTGATGTAGGCCATCAACAAGCAACACATTCTTAATACAAAGCTCATTGCCTACATCACCCTCACCTATGACCTTACCCTTCTTGTTGTCCCCGAAGGTTACCTATCCTACTTTCTTTTTCACAAACTTGTTGAAATGGCTGATTTCTCCAGTCATATGCTTAGAGCAGCCAATATCAACAATCCATCTCTTTTTAACCTACAAGAAAGAAGGATGTCAGAACCCAACTCAAACTTTGGGATCTGGGGTTAGCTTGGGGACCCATTTCATCTTTGGGTTGGTCCCCTTAGGCTTGTAAGGACAATAAGTGGAGTAGTGGTCATAACATTTACAATGAACACAAACCATAGGGTTCATAGAGCTGGAAGTCTCTCCATGGAAAATGGGAGGTTCCACACTCTTCTTCTTACCCTTGGTCTTGCTCTTTTTCTTACCTTTGGGAGCAGTCCTATCATATCCCAAACCACTAGTACCAACATGTTTGGTAGAGTGTTCTAGGACATCATTGAGGGATTTCTTTCCCAAGAGAAACCTTTGCAAAGTAGATCTTAACTTGACATTATCATCACTAAGATTTATAACAGTAGTAGAAGGACTAGCAAGATCTTCTCTAGCATGCAAAACTTCGGCCTCAAGACAGAGGGCTTTAGTAAAAAGGGAATCCTTTTCTAAAGTTAAGCTAGCAACTTCATTTCTTGGCAAAACAGGCCTAGAAGATAAATCATTAACTTGAGCAAGCAACTTGGTATTTTCATATTTAAGCACAACAATCTCTCTTTGATAAGCATAGACTTCATCTCTCCTAGCATCATCATTAAGTTTGAGTTCCACATTTTCAGTTTGAAAAACATCAAGCTCATCTAAGCACTTTTGATTTTCTATCTTAAGATTTTCAACATTTTTAAGATATACACCATTCTCAACATATACTCCATTGTATTGAAGTTCAAGGTCAAGAAATTTCCTTTGCAAGGAATCTATACTTTCAATATGCAACTTTTCATTTTTACCAAGAATATCAATTTTAGCATAAAGATCATCAACTATCTTGCCTAACCTTTTCCTCTTAGATTTACATTTAGCAAAAGATGATTGATATTCATTTAGCATATCAATGATAGTTTCTTTAGGCATCTCTAGAAAATTTACTTCACTTACCTTGCTTACCTCACTTACCTCACATACATCTTTACTAGTAGAGGCCATGAGAGCTAGATGACATTCTCCATCTTCGAAGCTTGAAGAAGACTCCTCCCACATTGCATGAGCTGCATCTTTGGATCTTCTCTCCTTCTTGTCTTTCATCTTGTACTTGGCTTATCTCTTGTACTTATTGTCTTTCTTGTGGCTACTCTTGTGATGGCTTTTCTTGGCCTTTGGGCAGTCACTCTTGTAGTGGCCTTTTTGAACACACTCATAGAATCTTAGAGTTGAAGAGGAGGGCTTGTTCTTGAAGTGTTTCCCCTTTGAGTAGTTTGCTTCATGTTCATTGGAACCTTCATCTTCACTTGAGGAAGGGTTGGGAGACTTCAAGGCGAGTTGTTGTTGCCGGACCATTTCTTCAATTTGTGCTTTGAAGGTTGTGTCCTTTATCTTCTTTGACTCTTTTTCTTCTCTCTTCTCTTTCTCTTCTTTCTTGTCAAGCCTAGGTTCATGGGCTTGGAGGTTACCAACCAGCTCCTCGGTTGACAACTCACTTAGCTTGTACACCTCTTCAATTGAAGTAACTTTATGCTCCCATCTCTTAGGAAGAGATCTCAAGATCTTGGCATTGATAGTACCTCTATACATTACACTCCCAAGGGCTGCCAAACTATTCAAGATGACATTGAGCCTAGTGTACATATCAGCCACTCTCTCATTCTTACCCATCTTGAAGTTATCTAGAAGACCACCAAGCATGTAGACTTTGGCCTCCTTCACTTGGTCGATTCCTTCATAGGTGACACACAATTTGTGCCATATCTCATGTGCGGTTACCCAAGAAGAGATCTAGTTGAACTTGGATGGAGTAAGAGTGGCATAGATGATGCTCACAGCTTTGGCGTTGAGTTGAGCACCCTTCATTTCAGCTTCAGTCCATGTGGTGATGTCCCCTTTTGGATCTTCATATTTGAGGTGGACAATCTTCTACATTTCATAGCTCACACCTTGGAGGTAGAATTGCATTCTCCTCTTCCAATAAAGAAAGTTTGTGTCGTCGAAGACTGGAGGTCTCATGGAGAAGCTTCCTTCAAGGTTGAGTGAACCAAGAGTTGAATCGCCCATCTTCTCCTACTTGTTGAAGTAACTTAGAGAAGACCTTCTCTGATACCACTTGTTGGATCAATGGGCTCTAGAGGGGGGGTGAATAGATCTACACACACTTCACAAAATCAATCAGGCCACCAATTTAAACTTAGTTCAGAACTAAACCAATCAGCAATTTGATGTCCTAATCTAGGATTCAAAGCAAGGATAAGAGACAAGGGATTGCAAGCACTTGGACAGGTGGTTTAGAGTGATTCCACGTCCTAAACTTAGGAACAATGTCAGTCCACTACCTAGAGTTGGTTAGACTCTAGGATTTGCAACTTGGTTCTCTTATATATCACAATAAGATTACAAGGTACAACAACCAAGGACTTAGTTTCTTAAGCTAAGATCTTGTACCTTACCAAGGACTTATCCACTTTGCAAGTAGTCTTCAGCCTTCTTTAAAGGACTTACCCACTCTTGCTTTAGTCTTCAGCCTTGCAGGATTTACCCATCTTACTTGAGCTTTGCCTTGCACCTCTCCTTCTCCTGGAGAGCTTTTCCGCTTTTCTCCTTCACTAGGAGATCTGGAGCGGCTGGCTTTCTTCACTCTTGAAGACCAGCAACCATCTTCACCTTCACTCGGAGAAGAGCAACATCCACTTCTCTTTTACTTGGAGAAGCAACTTCAATCAATCTTCAAAGGGAATATGTGGTAGGAAGATGGAATGAAGAGCTTTTCATCATACAAGGGTTAGCTCTCATACACAGGGACCTAACTCACTCATAGCTCACGAATTTATCTTGAAGGTAGAGAGAGAAAGAGGCTCAAGGGCTTGGAACACTCTCAACTATGCTAGCACCAAGTTTGCAATGGAAGATCAGCTTGGAATGAACTCCAAGGGGGTCTATTTATAGTTGAGGGTGGCCCTTTAAGTTGTGGGACACTTGGATGCAAAAATAGCCATTTTTTGTTCAAGAAAACGACTCTATTTTTGCCCAAAACACTCACCAATGGTCACATCACTTTTTCTGCAAATTCCGTGCAGTGCAATCGGTCGAGTTTTAATAGGGGTAACTCGACCGATCAAGTAAAAGACAAAACCGATATTCAAATGATTGGTCGAGTTTGTCCTAAAAAAACTCGACCGACCATTTAAACTGGAAATGGCCTATTACCTGATCGGTCGAGTTCTGTGAAAGCACAACTCGACCGATGCAATCTTCAGAAAATTGACCAAGGATGATCGGTCGAGTTTCAAGCCAGGGAAACTCAACCGACCAAGTGCCTGTAATCAAATTTTCTAATTTGCATTTAAAGTGATTAGCACTTGGTGAATTTTTTCCCAAACAATTTTCTCGTCTAGGTTACAAGTCAACTCATCATTACAAGTGATTACATGGATGTTCTAAGGTCGTTTACATAGAAATCCCAAAATGCACACTTGTAGCTATTTTGACTTGAACTTGACCCATTCTAGGGCTTTGGATTTTAGATCCTTTTCATGTACCTAATGCCTGCAAACAATCTTAAACACACATATTATATACATATGAGTGGAATGGTTAAGTCATTATAAAAATAAAGGTAATGTATAACCTCTAGGTCAACACATATGATACCATGGTTTAAATGCTTGTTTTCCAATACCATGGATGTATAAAATTTATCTTGACATGCAGAGGCAAAGAAAAACAATGATGGGATCCTAAGACATGCGTCAGATTCCCCACAATGGAAAAAATTTGGTTTATTGTACCTGAATTTGGTGAACAAGTCACAATCCAAGACTTGGGCTTTGTACCGACGGGATGAATCCAGAATGGACCTAGTGAAATGGATTTAGGGAACAAATTAATAATCGAATTTAACAATGGTCAAAAAAAATATTTGCTTCCTGCTTGTTACACATTATATAGACATCAGAGTAGAACTTTTTGCATTTATTTGCTTAATGTTAAGGTACCACATGAATACTCTTCCAATATCTATAGATTGGTATCAATGAAGGATCTACAACTAAAAGGACTTAAATCTCATGATTATCACACTCTAATGCAGTAGTTATTGCTCATGACTATTCGATATATACTACCAAAGAATGTATGGTTTGCAATTACTAGGCTTTATTTCTTATTCAACACTCTATACAGCAAAGTTATTGATCTTAAAAACATTGCTAAGTTGCAAAGAGAATTGGTCATTACCCTATGTCAGCTTAAAATGTACTTTCCTCCTTCATACTTTGATATCAAGGTACATCTTGTTGTCCATTTGACTACGTAAGTGAAGATGTTGGGTCTAGTTTTCTTATATTTGATGTATCCTTTTGAATGACGCATGAGTGTTTTTAAAGGTGATATCCATAATCATTATCAATTTGAAGGAAGTGTACATAGTTGAGGCTTATGTGGCTAGGGAGGTTAGGGAATTTTACAACAAGTTTTTGAGTTGTAATAAATCCCCTACTAACAAAAAGAATAAGGATCCCTATTCTAAAAAAGGGACTTTAAGAGCAAGAGGTGAGATTAATTAGTCGTGTACTGTGGGTACAAGCACACTTGTACATTTTGCACAACATCGATAAAGTGGGTATTTGTATCACTGAACATACCAATTTTATCAAGAAAAAATAACTTCAATCCAGTTCAATGGGTTTTCTAGAGAGCATAAGAGAACTTTTATTAGGTGATTTGAAGATAAATTTTTCTGTATCTAAAATACCAAATAATATTGCTGAAAATATCAAATGGCTCACCTTAAAACCAAAAATGAATGTTATGTCTTACGAAGGGTTTGACATAAATGAATTTTCATAATATACCAGCCATCTAGATGATAAGAGTGTCATTCAAAATAGTGGTGTCACTCTTGAAGTGTCTTCATTGTATTTTTCTAGTGTGAAAGATAAGAGTCCACGTGAAGCTAAAATGTTTCACTACGGTGTCATTGAGGGCATATGGGAGTTTGACTGCATACATTTTAGAGTTCTCGTCTTTAGGTGTAATTGGATTGATAATACCAAAAGAATTATAGTGGATGAATTGAGTTTCACAATAGTGAATTTTGAAAAGATTGGTGAGAAGGATGAACAATTCATAATGGCATAATAGGAGAATCAAGTATTCTACATAAAATTAAAATAATATATCATTCTTCATGGGAAAAGGCAGTTCATTATAGATCTTGTAGATGAAGAAGAGTACTATGACAAGTATAATGACTCCAATTCATTCTCAGTTGACTTGCCAACACCAAATGTTGGAGCTAACACCGACTTATATACTCATGGAGATCACACATAAGGAACATTGATTGATTAAGGATCCAACTAATACTAGATGCATGTCTTTTTTTTAAATGCTAGATGTACATTTTATATTATTTATTAAAATTATATGTTTCATATCGGTATACATACATTTTACATTATTTATCACTTATATTTCAGCCTTTGACTATTTTTCATATAAAAAAATTTAGATGGAGTCTGACTGTGAGGATGAGCACTATGGGGATGTGCACTATGAGGATGAGTCTAGTGTAAGTTTTATTGTTTTATTACATAGATGTACATTTTACATTATCTATCACAATTATTACATAGATGTGTATTCTACATTCTTTATCACTTATATGTGTTTCTTGGCAAGTTTAGGATGAACATATTGAGCATGTGCACCCTGAGGATCTCATTGGATTTGTAGAATAACAACATGATCATGCATGTAAAAGATACATCACTTTGATGAACAAGTTAGTAGCACAAAGGGGTAAAGGAACAAAGCTAGTTGTTGACTTTGGTGATGTAAGAAATGCTATTAGGAAGAATCATAGTACTTTCACGCAATATATTAGGATTATTTCTCATAGTAATGCGAATTTAATAATTAAATATTCACATAAAGTTGATCCTTCCATGAAAGACTTCATATGAAAGGACATATGTGTAAGATATTCTAATTTATAAATATATTCACAAACTATCTTTAAAATATGTCATTAAATATATGAAATGTCCCAGAGCATCTTTGACCTTGATGAAAAGCTACATCATAAAAAGGTGAGGCAACATTGTAGGAGGATATTAAGGAATTATAGGACAATTTTGATGAGATAATACATAAAGAAAAATACGATGAAGAAGTTTGCTACTGAGTAATGGGCCTATCTTGACGCAAATGTGTAGGAATCATTTGTTTCTTCAAGACAAACTAATGAATTCAAAGTATTAAGCCCCCTGATTTAAAATACATTCTTATGAATTCAATATTTTGAGCCTCCTCATTTGAAATGCATGCTAATGAATTCAATGTGTTTTATAATTATCATATGGTATGGATAGCTAGGCTTTACATGATGCTAAAAAAGAAAGACATGCAAAGTTTGTGCACAACCACAACTTGGGTCCAGGTGGCTACACCTAGAAGAGACTGGAAGTGTCTTCTTCTGAGAAACCTACTCCTGGGTCTACTGAGTCACTCCATCACATTTACTTCACCATGAGGGGTTGATAGGTGTATGGAAAAATCAATCTAGAGAAATACCCAACCCAACAACTACTAAGGTGGCTACAAAAATGGTAAAATTCAACTCTCAGAGTACATATTCTTTTTGAACTTGATTGTTATGTTATGCTGAGCAATTACTATTGATGATTATTATAGGGATCCATACAAATGAATAAAAGAAGTTAACTTCATCCTTGAGGTCCAGAAAGATTAATTGACAATCGCTCTGGGTACTCTAGAGCATCCTGGCCGTGTTAGGGTCGTTGGGGCTACTGTTGGTATAAGATACTCTTTTTAGGTCATCAAAGAAGTAGAAATCTATCAAGAAAGGAGTCTGGTCACAAGAGTAGGTGCAAGACATGCCTGTGAAGGGAATAGAGGAAATAATGAGACAATATTAGGCTTTTGAGTCTCAACCTCCTCAGACAATACTTGTGTTGCCCCAAGGTGGACTCCCCTAAGACAAAGATAGTTGGTAGTAATCCCATGGACCCTCGAGTTGGCCCGCCCAATATCTCTTTTTTTGATATAATTGTCTTTCAGGTGAATTTATAATATGTTTGTGTTTAGGCATATATAACACTATATGCAAATTGGTAGGGGTTGAGGCCATGTTGTCTTTTACTGAAATACTATGTCATTGCACTGGGAGACACTTACTCGCCCCTTCCAAGTGACATGATTCATGGTGTTCGAATGTTTGTTGATGCAATTTGTGTGCCAATCATGCTTATCTAGGACGCTTGAAAACATACGTCATTGCCACATGACCACCCCAAACACTAAATGATAGGCCATGTAGAAGGTAGTGTTGGTGTGTGGCCTAAAGCCAGAGTTATCTATACTGATGTATGCCAAATTCTCATTGTGTTTTTATTTGTGATTCCCATGGTTGTGTGGCCTAAACTGGGAGTTATATATACTAATGTATGCTAAATTTTCATTGTGTTTGTATTTGTGATTCTTTTCTACTTGTGTATATAGTTGGCAATTGATATGAGAATATATATAAATATGCCAATCAAAACACCTAAGAAACCACCTACAATTCGTCCTCCACTTCCTACTTTTGGATACTCAATTACCTATTTGGATTGCAAATGATCTATTCGACTCACTATAGTTCTAAGTGTGGGGGATTGTCACTATGGCTAAGCGATTTAGAAGAAGGACCAACTATGATGGTCCATGATGTTGCATGTCATGATCATGATACTAGTGTATTCTTGACAGATATTGTGGATGGCTAAATACCTCATTTTATATATGTAAAAATATATGTTGATCTATTTTATCATATATTAATGCATGCATATATGTTTTCCAACTACTTATATAGGACGTGTGGAGAGTTTGAACTAACCAATGTGGAATTTCTAGTTCCATCATTGATTATCCATATATATAAAGACCCAAAATCTATTTGTGATTACTGCTCTATCGCAGTTTAATATTTTGTTAATGCGAGAAAGAGTGTGACTATAGTTCTTTTTAGTCTTAGGTAAGTTTCAAGAACTTTGCTTATAATTTGGACTAATGAATTACATTTCATTGGGGATTTTGAGTTTTCTTTTATTTGCCTAATTTTAACTCAGTAACAATCATAGGTAGTTGTTTGTAATTGTCTCTAAGATGCTAACTATATACTATCCAGATCCTTTGGGTGACAAATTAAACATTGGGAATGAAAAAAGCATTATTTAGTAAATTTTATATCTGACAAAATATATTAACATATGCATCCTTACATGAATATTTACTAATTCAAGTAAATGTTTTACTTTAACTTATTGGGCTATAAAGGAGTTTAAAAAAACCAAAAAAGGTAGATAAGAAAAAGAAATTATTAAGTGGAAAGAATATAGAGGTAGTTTTATGATCCCATTGCATATATAAGCCAAATATGCTTACTTTTATTTATTAATGTTTCACATAACTATAAACTTATTGTGCCCTATACAAAATAATGGTTTGACATGCAAATACTACTTGATGTGGTATATGTACTTGATTGTCAGACAAGCGACACTAGACATCCATTGTCTACAAAAGATAATCTACATAGTCTTGATCATCAAAAGTAAATAGTCTCATTTGATGATATGAAAAAATCAAAGAAAACTCTTAAATTATGTCATTCTCTTTACAACTATTTGAAATGACAAATCCTTATACAAAAGAAGAGATATGAGAAGAATGACCACACACCTTCATTAAGGAAGTTAACTTTGAATTTGATTGGGATAAAATATGAGTTTTCTAAACCCTAATGTCATTATTTATAAATACAATGGTATTTATAACTTTATACAACTTAAAATTTGAGTTAATTGTTGGTGCATATGGGTATGATATGTGTATATATGCATGTGTGTGAATGAATGTGAAGAGAAATGAATATGATGAGAATTACATTTTTACATGTAATGAGAATGGAAGTGGAGAATGAATTGTTTGTGTGTTTCTTGAATTGTGTATGTGCATGAGAATGAAATTTAGTATTGAAGAGAATGGAATTGAAGAATGTAAGTGTATTTGGGTGGATGAATTGTGTGTAAGTGTTTGTTATTGAAGTTTTTGTAGGTGTGCTAGCCTATTTTTATGATAAACACAGGATCGAACCTACAGTTCTAATGAACTGTAGGTTATGCATCCTGTTGAACAACTGGACAGAAGGTATCATACATATGACATTAGTTATTATAAAAAAATAACGATGTACATATGTTTTGTCATTTTTTGTACCAAGACCAATGACACATCTACCCTTACCAGTTAAAATTATACCTGATAAGGAAGTACATCGTTAGTTTTTATGAAAAAACTAATGGTGTTGTGCATCAGTGTCATTGGTTTTATCACAAAACCGATAACACTTCTATCTTACAATAAAAGAGGTGTGTCAAACAGCATGGTCGTGCTACACATCCTACAAAATAGTCGTCCTGCTCGACATGGGTGTACCTGCATTGTCGTTTGCACAAAATACAAAAAACTATTGACCTGACAGTTATACATTGTCCGTATTTTGATATTGACTTAACCATTGCATTCATGTGTATCCAATATGTCTATTTTGGATCAGTTTTAGGTATTAGGTACATGAAGAGAATAAGATTAGAAAACCCCTGTTTGCCAAAAAAAGTCAAAATCAATGTCAATGCAAGTTTTGAAGAATAGACAATATATATATTAGAATCATGGTTTAAATCATTTATATAGAATGTATGACTTGTATATAGATTCAGAAAAATTGATAGCACTTAATTCGATCATTTAAGCACTTTTTAGGCATTTCTTAAAAATGATCACATACATGCTTGTCAGTTGAGTTTTCCTGGTGGCAACTACACTGACTGCCTGTTTGATTCTTGGCAATACCCAAGGTCGATTGAGTTTTTTTCTGGTGGAAACTCGAATGAGACCCTACACTAGATAAACAAATTAAAGTCATCGACTGAGTTTCATCCAAGATATAATCATCCGATAACTTTAAATTGTTGTGTCATATACTGTCATCGGTCGAGTTTCCAAAAATGTAACTCAACCGAAAACACTGTACAATGAAGTGCAGAAAAGTTTTTCTAGTCGTTGGAGTGTTATAAAACTCAAAATTATATCTATGAAACACCAAAAGGCTAGAATTTGATCCTAAGTGTATATGTTGCCTAGTAGGCACCCTCAACCATAAATAGGGGCCCTTGGGCTTCATTCTAAGTTTGCCTTCTATGCTCCCTAGTTATAGTTGAGTGATTTTTCCTCCAAGATCCCCTAATCTCTCGTAATCTTGTTTACTAATCTACATCCAATAGAGTGAGTTAGGATCATTGTAAGAGAGTTTCTCCAATGTACATCTTGTAAAGCTCTCCACTCCTCTTCCCAACTACTCTCTAAAAATGTGGTGACTCGAATGTGATCTCCTTGAAGAAGGAGGTGGAATTCCTTGAACAAGGAAGGGTGATCAAAGTTGGAGGATCTTCTAAAAAAATGGGTAATACCTTAGTGAAGGTGGAAGATTCTTGGTAGGTAGATAGGTAAGTCCTTTGTAATGGTTGTTGGCTCCCTTGTACTCAAAGGAAAAGCTATGTACCAATTGTCTCAAATAGGGAGGCCTATATATTGTAACTCTTTTAATGGAATATAAGCAGTGTGACATGGTTGAAAATTCGAGAGGCTGACCCCTCTAGGTAGTGGATGTACATCTCCTATTTTGGAGGTCAGAACCACTATGCATCTTAACCTTCTTGTGGTGTTTGTTCAATCTCTCTACCCCTTGATTTTCAATATAGTAATATATTCTATCAAATATCTTCAAGGTCTAATGTGTTTTTTAAGTGCTTTTGGCTCAATTCACCCCCCTCTAAAGCCCATAGTGTTGGTATGTATGCCCTGAGAGCCAATCAATGATTGGTGGGATAAATTAAGATTGATTTGATAAACATCAAAGGCAATCTTCCAATTCTTTCTAGTTCAATCTTATGAGATAATGATAGAACAAATTGAATGTCTAGAGAATGACAATACTCAATGACGTATGCTTTCCGGTTGAGGACCTGAATGATGAGATCATACAGATGCTAAGAGTTTGTACATTCTTATTATGTCCCTAGTCGGATGTCATTGTGGAAGGTAGATAGACAACAATGACACATAAGACTAGATTGTGGTGTTGGTTGATGATAGAATCTTGTAAGTCATGATATGGAGATATCAAACCAAACACATACATACTTTCTAGAGAACAAATTTACCGGACAGACTCACCGTGAGTTTGACACATGGAACCATGACATGGTAGTCACAGTCAGTTCTCACAGTGATGGTGGTGAGTGTGATTATTTGACCTAAAATCACTCCACTTAACACATGTCATTGGGTACACTTGACATCATCAAACGCAGTCCTGAAACATGGGTTGTTATAAAGGTGATGATTGGGTGACTTTGACACATGGGGATTTTGAGGGGTGGTGATAGATATGGGATTTGTCCCTATTGAGGGAGTTTGATATCCATGGCCACTTGATGAGTAGGATTGAGATAGGCGTGCGCACGCATGTGTGAATCAGTATGTGATATTGATGTCATACATATCTCCTCCAATCTACTCTGAGATCAATAAAGTGAATGAACATTGACAGGATGACTGTTCCATGCCTTGAGTTCATTCAGGATATCAGTGACAAAGGAATTATACATTCACTGTAACACCATTCACAGATTGTAGGATTGAAAGTTGTCCTCCAACTTTCCCTTTTCACTTGGGTAGCACTGATGTGTGACTAGGCACCGCTCTTTGCTTGTGAAGTCATAAGTGTTATGGACTTTCACTGCCAACGTGAAATGGACCTACAGGGTCACACACATAGGATTTAACCTGGAAGATGAGTTTATCCACAAATGATGTTTAGATTAATTACTAAAGGAGTTTAGTTGTTCAATTAAACACTCAATCAATTGATAGCTCAGTATCATAGTGTTCAAGGTGTTGGACTGAATGCTTAGAGTATCAGATTGATTGAAACTGCAATTGACTTATTTTGCATAGTCTGCACTCCCAACCGATCGACTCATATGATGAATCGATCGACTAAGCTTGGTGAACCGAT
Organism: Alisma plantago-aquatica; assembly: GCA_963693085.1. Taxonomy (NCBI): domain Eukaryota; kingdom Viridiplantae; phylum Streptophyta; class Magnoliopsida; order Alismatales; family Alismataceae; genus Alisma; species Alisma plantago-aquatica. The sequence goes on from OY856411.1 coordinate 24,231,993, forward strand.
CGGCTCATGTGATGAACCGATTGGCTCAGGATAGGTTGAGATGACCAGTTCAAGGGTTGAACCAATCAGCTCAACATGTCCAAACGAGCAAGTTGGGAAAGTTAGGTTAGTGAGAAATTTCTTTTCGTTTCACTTGTCCAATTTGATTAGAACAAGGAATGGTATTTGGATCAATTCGAAACAAAAGAGGAAAAGTCAATCGGGAACTAATCAGGACCACAAACCGATCAGCTTAGGTGCCCCAACCGATCGGTTCAGGTGTGAACCGATCGGTTTAGGTCCCCAACCGACTGGTTCATGTTTGAAACGATCAGTTCAGCTGGCGCAGTTGGTTGTTTTTGTGGAAAATCTTGAACCCTTCTACTCCTGCTTTAGTCCCGCATTTCTCGGGGTAGAGAACCCTATCCCATGACCCTCCTATATATAGGGGTATTGAGGGCTTCTCAAGTACATCTTAGAACACCAGTTGCTCTGTAAAGTTGTCATTCTCTCTGGTTGTGGTAACCAGGAGAGCCCGAGCAAGTGCTATTCAACAAGAGAGGAACAATAAGGGAAAGACAACTACAGAAAGGCGACTGGTGGTAGGAGAGTGTGTCGGTGACTAGTACGCCGAAAGGAGGGTGCGACTCCTTCGGATTCATTGTGGGACAAGGAGATCGGAGTTCTAGGTGGTCCATGTGGACTACTTCAGTGGCAGGAGACTTCTTCCGCTCGGAGGATAGCTGTCAATCCCGACAGTCCCGTTGAGACCAGGAGCTGCACAAACACCGTCCAAGACCAGAGGTGAAGACCGCGCAAGCCGCGAGTTAACGTCGCCGAGCAAGCCTTGGGACAAGGTATGGCTCTACAAACCATCCTTCCTACTGTATAGATGTTGATGCGATTCCTTTATTCTGGGTTTGGGAGAAGAATTTTTTTTTCTACTGCCTTCTCTGTCTCCCTTAAAACCCAACAGTGGTATCAGAGCCACGTCAACTGCTCTATACTTTAGGATTATCGATGTGATCAATTTTGGTTTGTCACCTTTATTTATTGCATACAATGCAAATAAATTTGGCTTTATGCATGTCCAATCCTAAATCCACAAATCCCAATATACATATATGATATGTAATATGAATGCACTCGATACTCGTCACCCTTAAACGAGTTTTGTGGTGGATGTATAGTGTGGTTATGGCCAATAAACCCTATGTATGTGTATGGTTGAAGGTGGTTGCTTGCATCTCAGTCTGTGCATTGATTCCCTACCTCTTTTTCTTGATGTAACTCGAGATAACTTGAGATTTCTTTCCTACCTTTGCTCCCCCTAAATGTAACTCTGGGTTTCCCTATTTATATGTAAAATATGATATATCTTTTATTTCCTGTTTTGTCAAAGAACGGCAAAAAATCTGACGACGACTGAGATGATCGGTTCAAGGCATGAACCGATCGGTTGGCGATCCAGACGATCAGCTCGATAAGCAAAATGAGTGGGTGGCGACCTGAGGAGATGCACGATGACCAGGTGAACCGATCAGTTGGAGGAGCCAACTGATCGGTTGGTGACACCCAGACAACCAGCCAGGGTGAGTAGGTCATTCATGTTATGAGTTGATCAACTCGGATGGCTATAGCACTTCATCATGGACAAGTTGCATGTGATGTAGACCTAGATGACCGTGATTCCTCTTGGCTCGAGGAATCACATTAGGATGACCATAATCATTGATTTTATCGTTTCACATGTTTTCTGTGGGATATAGCATGTATATGATACGTACTATGTATTGTTGTGATTGGATATGTATATGTACCTATAAAAACCAAATCCCTCATTAAATATTAAAGTTTTAGATGCCTTCCAAATGTGACACACGTGAAAAGCTTGATCAGCCAAGTGTGGGCACACCCTAGCGTGGTGCACCGTCTATCTCATGGAAGCGTGAAGGATGGATGTGGGTCTGTCCTAGTAGGGTGCATATTCATCGTGTTAGCTTTGGGTCGGACTTAACATGGTGACCTAGATACGATCTAGCACCTTGAGGCATGGAGGTGATCATGGCAAGGAGTTGCATATGACATCTTTTAAGAGTTGCATATGATGCAATTGGAAAGAGTTGCCTACCTAGAAGATCTAAGTTGTGGGTGACAGCCCTAGCTGGTCCATGACTTAGAGGATTTCAGGATCTTGACCCACTACAAGGTTGTACATTGAAGTCTTCTGAATTAATGGTGAGGGCTATCAATTTGAACAAAAATTAGTGGGAGCGATAATTAATTAAAGTCCTAATTATATCATAAAACCTTTTCAAATCAATCAAGTCAAAAAGGAGTTTTTGGACTAAATTGCATATATTTCCTTTTGTACAATAAATGGTTAATCAACAATAATCACTTTATTTGTGATCGGTCCTTAAGATGGACAAATTAAATGGGAATAATTCCAAGATTAGTTGGGATGTTGAGAAGCGTTCTCAATCAAAGAGTGAAAGCTCTAAGTCCTAGTTATACCAGAACTAGATGAACTTGATCCCACCACACCAATGGCTTAAAGGGTGCTTATGGAATCATACTGAAGATGCCATTGATGTGGAGTGGTTAATGTTGTGTTCTATGAACTATGAGTTGCAGAGACAACATGAGACATATGATGTCTCCAAGACACTATCCTAGTATGTCATGACAGAAGAAGATCCAGTAGGTATTCACACACTCAATGTGATTGGGTATGACTAGACTGGGATTTCCTCTGAGCCAATAGTTGGCTATTGGTATGATACTGCAAATGTTGCGAGAATCATACAGTTCATGATGAAATACAACATGAACAACTTTGACAAGTGTTGACAGAGTTGTTGGACATGTTGAGGACAGTAGAGGCAAAGATGAAGAAAGACAAAACCTAATCTTTAATGTGATCGATGAAGGGTAAGTCTCAAAGGCAAGGACAAGGGCAAAGCAAAGAAGCATTCTGATGCTAGCCAGCAATCCAAGCCATCTTTAGCCTCGAGGCACATATGAAGAAGGACAAGCCTAAGTATGTAATGATGATCAACAGAAAGAAAGGAAGGTCCAAGGGCAAGGGAAAGAGCAAAGCTAAGAAGGGCAGTAGCCCAAGTCATCTTCAGCCTCAAGGCACATGGGAGGGTGAATGAGGGAATTGCCCTTTATATCTGGAAGAATAAAAGAAGAAGAAGGAGGGGATGGATATCTCCACCTAAGGTATCATAAAATGAACCGCTTTTGAGGTATATGCTACCAAGATGGAGATCTGAGATATATGATATGTAAGATCTACAAAGAAGTGATGGCCTTTACGAAAGGACCAAGAAAGGAGTACCCATCATTGGAGAAAGTGTTTCTGCCATAGATAGGAGTACCTTTCAGTTTATTTCAGCCTAAAGGGCATGAAATAGAGTTGAGAACTGATGTTTCAATTTACCAATAGAAACACTTTATTGTTGCATCTTGTAGTGACAAGATGACTATCAATATAGTTGATGTTTCAAAGATATGATCTTTGTGGAAATGCCTTGTTTATCTTGTGGTACTTGGTATGCATAAGATAAAATGATATCTAAAAGTTATTGATAACTCAAACAACGAATTAGCATCATAATGAGAAATTCATTTCTAGTTTCCATATGATGGTTAAATCTAGACTCTTTTGGTTAGAGAACCAGTAACATACATGAATCTCTTGAACATGATAAACCGATCTTCACTAGTGGTAGTGGGATAATGATTATCCTATTTGGTATAATACATGTGATGTATTTACATACCTATTGGAGAAAATGCTAATACTTCAAACGATGTTTAGAGAAATACCAATATGAATATCTTGAAGTGTTCAAGAATATCATAGATGAAGTATGAATTTGGTAAAGTGTTAACTCTTGATGAGATCAATGAATGAAATACATGGACCAAATGTTTGAGAACCTTGTGAGTGATTATGATAGTGTATCATAGTAAACTCATGATTAAGGCATGGTGATATCTAAATCAAGAAGGAGTCATACTCTAAGGAATTAGAGGATGATTATCAAATAACTAATTTCTTCTTAAATAAAGAATACCCCACACTAATAAAGGACATTAAGAATCACAAGGAGTTATTAGTTCTTATATCCTTGATAGATACACCTCGATTATCTATGTGATGAGTTGGTCATGTGATGAGTCAACTATCTAGATGAATATGAGGAACCGGATTTTGAGTTATGGTTTATAACCATTACATCCTGAATGACTTCCATGTGAACCATAAGGTATGGCATTGATGGTAGCACCCATTAGGATGAAATCCATAAGTGTGAATGAGTCTTAAGTGTTAAGACACATGGATAACATTTTGAGAAGGATGATGCTTGTTGATTGCAACTTAATGACTAATAAATTTGGCATACAGATACTAAAACTGCATTCCTATGAGGAATAAAATGAGAATGTGTACGTTACACAACCTATAAGGTTTATGAATCCATTAATGCAAATGAAGTCTATAAGTTACAATGGACTAATCAATGTGATTGATTGAGTACAAGCAACTCAGAATTGTGATCTTTACTTTGATAATATAGTCAAAGGGTTTGACTGATATGTCAAAAATAAAGAAGGGATCTATGATTTAGTGGGAGAATATTCACATTCCACATGTTGATGTGAAATGGAAATGTTCTAGAATGGAAATCCAAAGTGGAAATTATCTTAAGGGAAGAAAGAGACGTTTCCTATGTGATAGGAATAGAGATCTATAGAGATAGTTCTTGAAAACCTCTTGACCTGAAAAGAGAGAGCATACATTAGCAATCTATACTGAAGGGTTCAGTGTGCATAGATTCAGTGGGAGAAAACTTATCCATGTTACATGGAGTTAGTATCCCAAGGCCAAGTGTACAATTCTTATGAAGAATGGAAACACTAAGAATAGATAAGGACCTATCATGTATGTAAACATCCCATCATCTTGCATGTATGGACATGGCAAGAACAAAACACATTTATCATCTTGTATGTAGGACATGACAATATGATATGCTCATCCTGATTACTCGTATGTGGCACATGATTAGTGGATGTATGTCTAGTTCCAGTAAGGGTTACTGAAATACCATGAGAACTTGATAAGTACTTGAGAAGTACTAGTTCTATGGAAATAAGGAAGGGTTCACTGTAAAGAGTTATACTGATGCGAACTTCCGAAAAGGACAGAGAATTAATCGCAATATATATGGGATATATAAAAGTGAATATTTGTTGATAAATGGAAATGTTCCAATAAAGCCATTTAAAAGGTAAAACCGAGTATCCGTGTGTTAGAGAACATTAGTGGATACTATAAGGATCTGGGAGTTCATAGAGATGAACTTATAGATATTCCAGTCATTGATGACAAGTTAGGAGTGCTTGGTCATGCAATGTGGATAAATGTTAGCAAAGGAATACTAGATCACATATTACGGCAACTCCATCTCATACGTGTGACGTACAACGAAGAGATGAGAGACATGCAATTAATACCGACTTTGGCAAGGTGTTTCCATAACTCACTATGCTAGCACTAGAGCACAATAACATGTGGGACATGTTTGAATATCACTATGAATATGATTCAAGGGTTATTGGCTCGTAGTGCAAATGGGAGTCTATTGGTATGTATGCCCTGAGAGCCAATCATGGGATGATTGGTGGGATACATTAAGATTGATTTGATAAACATCGAAGGCAAGCTTCCAATTCTTTCTGGTTCAGTCATATGAGATAATGATATAACAGATTGAATGTCTAGAGAATGACAGTACTCAATGACATATGCTTTCAGGTTGAGGACCTGAACGATGAGATCACATGGATGCTAAGAGTTTGTACATTCTTATTATGTCCCTAGTCGGATGTCATTGTGGAAGGTAGATAGACAACAATGACACACAAGACTAGATTGTGGTGTTGGTTGATGACAGAATCTCGTTAGTCATGATATGGAGATATCAAACCAAACACATAGGTACTTGTTAGAGAACACGTTTACCGGACAGACCCACCGTGAGTTTGACACATGGAACCATGACATGGTAGTCACAGTCAGTTCTCACAGTGATGGTGGTGAGTGTGATTCTTTGACCTGAAATCACTATACTCAACACATGTCATTGGGTACATTTGACATCATCAAACGCAGTCCTGAAACATGGGTTGTTATAAAAGTGATGATTGGGTGGCTTTGATACATGGGGCTTTTGAGGGGTGAGTGATAGATATGAGATTTGGCCCTGCTGTGGGAGTTTGATATCCATGGCCACTTGATGAGTAGGATTGAGATAGGCATGTGCACGCATGTGTGAATCAGTATGTGATATTGATGTCAAACATATCTCCTCGAATCTACTCTGAGATCAAGAAAGTGAATGAATGTTGACATAATGACTGTTCCATGCCTTGCGTTCATTCGAGATATCAGTGACAAAGGAATTATACATTCACTGTAACACCATTCATGGATTGTAGGATTGAAAGTTGTTCTCCAACTTTCCCTTTTCAATTGGGTAGCACTGATGTGCGACTAGGCACCGCTCTTTGCTTGTGAAGTCATAAGTGTTATGGACTTTCATTGCCAACATGAAATGCACTTGTAGGGTCACACACATAGCATTTAACCTGGAAGAGGAGTTTATCCCCAAATGATGTTTAGATTGATTACTAAAGGAGTTTAGTAGTTCAATTAAACACACAATCAATTGATAGCTCAGTATCATAGTGTTCAAGGTGTTGGACCGAATGATTAGAGTATCAGATTGATTGAAACTACAATTGATTGATTTTGCACAGTCTGCACTCCCAAATTATCAGCTCATATGATGAACTGATTGGCTCAGCTTGGTGAACTGATCGGCTCATGTGATGAACCGATCGACTCAAGATAGGTTGAGACGACCGATTCAAGGGTTGAACTAATCGGCTCAACAGGTCCAAACGAACAAGTTGGGAAAGTTAGGTTGGTGAGAAATTTCTTTTCATTTCACTTGTCTAATTTGATTGGAACATGGATTGGTATTAAGAATCAATTCGAAATAAAAGAGGAAAAGTCAATCAGGAACTGATCAGGACCACGAACCGATCGGCTCAGGTGCCCCAACCGATCGGTTCAGGTGTGAACCGAACAGCTCAGGTCCCCAATCGACCGTTTCATGTTTGAAACGATCGGTTCTGCTGGCGCAGTTGGTTGTTTTTGTGGAAAATCTCGAACCCTTCTACTCATGCTTTAGTCCCACATTACCCGAGGTAGAGAACCCTGTCCCATGACCCTCATATATATATAGGGGTATTGGGGGATTCTCAAGTACAACTTAGAACACTAGTTGCTCTGTAAAGTTGCCATTCTCTCTGATTGTGGTAACTAGGAGAGCCCGAGCAAGTGCTACCCAACAAGGGAGGCACAACAAGGGAAAAACAACTACAGAAAGGCGACTGGTGGTAGGAGAGTGTGTCGGTGACTAGTAGGCCAACTGGAGGGTGTGACTCCTTTTGATTCCTTGTGGGACAAGGAGATCAGAGTTCCAGGTGGTCCGTGTGGACTACTTCAGAGGCGGGAGACTTCTACCGCTCGGAGGACAGCTGTCAATCTCGACAGTCCCAGTGAGACCAGGAGTTGCACACACACCGTCTAAGACCGGCGGTGAAGACCATGTAAGCCACGAGGTAATGTCGCCGAGCAAGCCCTGGGATAAGGTATGTCTCTACAAACTATCCTTCCTACTGTATAGACGTTGACACGATTCCTTTATTCTGGGTTTGGGAGAAGAATTTGTTTGTTTTTGCTGCCTTCTCTGTCTCCCTTAAAACCCAACACATAGATACAATAATCGATATTAGAGGTTGGTATTCTCCAACTAAGTACTCTAATGAGATGAGAATATTGGTTCTCAACATTGAGGGAGGTTTATCCATGCATCAACCTATCTTTGATGGCACAAATTTTCTATAGTGGAATAGGAGAATGCAACTATACATCCAAGGTAAGGTTGTTGATTTTTCATGCAATGATCCGGAGGGAGAAGTTGCTACTTGGGATGAGGCTACCTTAAAAAGCTCAATTCAATGCCAAAGCCATTATCCTCATCTACTCTTCCCTCAACTGAGTTCAACCATATTTCCTATTAGGATACAACCTATGATATTTGGAGCCATATTTGCATCATTTATGAAGGCACCAAGTAAGTCTTAGAATCCAAGGTGTATATGCTCAATTACCTTCTTGAAAACTTCAAGACAATGAAGAAGGAAAGAGTTTCTGAAATGTATTCGAGACTAAACACTATTGTGAATGGGCTTGTTTCTTTGTGTCATCCTACAGACTAAAGAAATATCAACTTAAAGGTCCTTATATCTCTCCCCATGTAGTGGAAAATAAAGGTGACCACCATTGAAGAAATAAAGTCTCTTGGTGAAATGCCTATTGAAGAGCTCATTGGAAATTTTCAACCTTTTGCAGTGAGAATTGACAAGTAAGAAGAAGAAGAAAAGCTAGAAGAGAAAGAATCCAAGAACTAGAAGGAAAGTGCATTCAAAGATCAAATTCAAGCTATTGTGCGACAACAAGCTATTAGTTAAGCTTCTCCATCCTCTAGTGAATATGAAAGTTGTAGTGACCTTGAAGCTAATTATTCATAGGGAAAAAATTTCAAGGGTAAATCCGCCTACTCCTATACTTAAAGATGTTATGAGTGTGGTCAAACGGGGCATTACAAATATGAGAGCCCAAATGCTAAGAAGTAACATCACAAGAGAAGCCATAGGAAGAAGGAAGACTACAACAACGAGAGAAAATTCAACAAGAAGGAGAAGAAAGAAAGAAGGGGCAAAGTGCAACCCGTGATGTATGGGAGGAGTCTTCTTCTAGTGGCTCAATCTCAAATGAAGGATAATGTCACATTGCTCTCATGGCTACCACAAGTGAAGAGGTTAGTGAGGTAAGTGAGGTAAGTTCAAATGAACTTTCAAAAGATGCTCTTAGTAATGTGATTCATTCTTCTCGTTCTTCTTATGCAAAGTGCAAATCTAAAAAGAAGAGATTAGGGAAAATCATATACGATTTATATGTTATAATTGAAGTGGTTGAACAAAATGAAAAAAATCATAATGATAGCATAGATTTTTTACAAGAGCAATTTCTTGAGCTTGAAATTCAATATAATGGTGTTGAAACTGAAAATGATATTTATCTAAAGAAAATGAATGATCTTAAAGATGAAAATCCACCTTATAGTGATGAACTTGTCATGCTTAGAATTGAAAATGCTAGGATTCTTGCTAGAGTTAATGATAATGAATCTAGACCTATCTTGACTATTAAAGAGGTAGATAGCTTAAATCTTGAGAATGATTCATATTTAACTAAATCTCTCTATTTCATGCTTAAGATAATGTTGCCAGTCTTTCTTTTACAGTCATAACTGTAGTGATGATAACGATATGCTTAGAGTAGCCTTGCAAAAATTCCTCCAAGGGAAAAATCCCCATATGAAGTACTAAAACACTCTACTAAACAAGTGGGTAGTACTGGTTTGGGATATGAGGGAGGCCCAAAGATCAAGGGAAAAGGTAAGAATAAGATAAAGGGGCCTCTAATATACCATGGAGAGATGTCTGACTCTAAGATATCAATCTTTTGTTCTCATTGTAAGAGTGATGATTATCACTCTACTTTTTCTCATTATAATAACAAGGGGACCAATCCAAACATGAAAAGGGTCCCCAAGATAACTCCAGATCCCAAAGTTTGAATTGGGCACCCACCTCTTTTTATTTGTAGGAAAAAGAAAAAAGGATTGTTGATAGTAGATGCTCTAAGCATATGACAAGTGATAAGTACCACTTCAACACCTTCAGAAAAAGAAAAGGAGGCCTAGTTACTTTTGGGTACAATAAGAAAGATAATAATAGGTGAGGGTGATGTAGGTGATTCACTATGCATAAAGAATTTCTTCTTGTGAATGGCCTGCATCAAAATTTAATTAGTGTTAGTCAACTATGTGACAATAAATATCTTGTTTTTTTACTTCTCACTACTTTCTTTTAGATTCCCTCACTTCGAATATTATATATAATAGCGCCTCTTGTTTTGTTTTTACAAAACCAAGTTTTCACACATGCTTTGCTTAAGAAACCCCCCCTATGAGTTATAGAACCATAGAAATCCTTCAATCAACTTCTTTTTTATTTTTGGTTTCCCATGCTTTGTTTTGAACACCAAAGATTCTCTCAATACGTTTGATGCAAAATCTTATAAGGCTTTTTTTTCTTGGGTATACCACTACTAGTAGATCTTATAGAGTATTTAATAGTCAACTATCGAATATAGAAGAATCTATCAATGTTAAATTTATTGAGACCAACCCCTTTATTGCCAAGAATTTTATGATTATGATGTTGGAGATGAAGTGATTCCTAGATTAAAAGAGCTAAGCATAAACAAGAAAGGAAAAGAGGTAGCTAAAGAATATTGCTCAAAACAAGAAGAAAATAAGAATCCAACTCCCTATGTTTCTAAAATCATCTGAAAGAGATAACATAGGCAATCCATTTGAAAGAGTGAAGACGTCGGTTGCTTTCAAAAAAGAATAATACAACATTTCCTTCATCCCAAAACATAATCCAAATAATGTCAAAGATGCTCTTGTGGACGATGAGTGGATGCTAGCCATACGATAAGAAGTAGAATAGTTTGAAAAGAACAAGGTGTGGACTGTAATGCCAAGACCAAGTGATAGAAAGATCATTGGCACATAGTTGGTCTAAAGGAACAAGCTTGATGAAAGTGGTAAATTTGTAAGGAACAAGGCAACCTTAGTAGAACAAGGTTACATCCAATAGGAAGATATTGATTTTGATGAAACATATGCTCTTTTTGCTAGACTTGAATCTATTATAATTCTACTTGCCTGTGCTAGTCATAAAATTTTTGCTTTATCAGATGGATGTTAAAAGTGAATTTTTGAATGAAGAAATAGAGGAAGAAGTTTATCTAGCTCAACCTCCTGGCTTTGAATATGACAAGGATGATAACCATGTCTATGTAATACAAAAGGCTCTTTATGGACTCAACAAGCCCCTGGAGATTGGTATGAGAAATTAAGAAACTTTTTAATTGATAATGGATAAGTCATGGGAAAGGTTGACTCTACTCTCTCTCTAAAACGTACCTCCAAAAATTTCATGATCATTCAAATTTATGTTGATGATATCATTTTTGGCAATCTTGATCTTTGCAAGTAGTTTAGTTCTCTCATGAAGAGTGAATTTGAAATGAGCATGATGGGAGAGCCCACATTCTTCCTTGTCTTACAAATAAAGCAAACAAAATATGGAGAATTCATCAACTAAGGAAAGTACACTATTGAACTCTTGAAGCACTTTTGGATGCATAACATACAACAAATGGATACTCCCATGTACAACACTGCCAAACTTGATAAGGATGAAAAAGGTGAAAAGATATATGAAAAACTCCAGAGGTATTATTGGTAGCTTATATCTATCTACATCTAGATTGAATATAATGATTAGTGTTGTCTTGTGTTCCAGATTTCAATCGAGTCCTAGAAAATCTCATCTTGTAGGTTTTAGGAGGATTTTAAGGTACCTAGCCAAAACCCATAATTTTGTACTATGGTATCCCAAGTCACGAGACTTTACTCTTACAACCTATAGTGATGTGGATTATTTTGGGTTCTTAGTTGATAGAAATTGCACAAATGGAACTTTCTTCCTCCTAGGACCATGTTTAGTTTCTTTATTTTTAGAGAAGCAAAACACAATGGCTCTTTCAACTACCGCACCTGAATACATTGCAGTTGGAAGTTGTTGTGCCCAAGTTTTATGAATGAAGCAATTTCTCCAAGACTTTAATGTTTTCTATGATGTTTCTCCTATCAGTTGTGATAAAAATAGTGCAATTAACTTGTTATACAATCCTATATTGTATAGTATACCTAAACACATAGAGGTCCGTCATCATTTACTTCATGATCAAATTTCTTAGAAAGACGTATATATCACTTATGTGGACACAAAAAATCAACTTGTATATATTTTCACTAAGCCTCTAACTAGAGAGATATTTAACTTTATTAGATCAAAGTTGCTTAATACTACTTTTGATGATAACTCTAAGTCTCCTAGATTAGATGTTAATTTTACTTTATGTTTTTTTCTTCTAAAAAATGCTTATCGTGTGCTTCTTTTTGCTCAAATTTCCAAGTTAATGTGCCTTGTTTTTCTCAAATTGGTATTATTTGCAAAACAATTGTTTTATCACAAAATAGTAGCACATGATGATTAAAAAGTGTCTATATATATTGAAATATGTTTAGGCTAGAGTAATGCATTTACATAATTCTCTACGACCCTAGAATATTTTCTTATCTTTGGGATAGACCTGGTTGTTGGCCGAGTTTGCTCTGGGTAACTTGACCAATGGGCTGCCTAAGGACTAAACTACACACAAAATTGGGTGAGTTATAGAAAACTCGATTGATAACACTGTGTCATAACTGATAAGTGGGTTCAGTCGAGTGCTTTCTTCCCTCTAAACTAGAACAAGTCAACCAATAACCCTCAATTTTAGTTTTTCATCAAACCTAGACACCTTCCTACCTCTTTCCTAACCTACCTCTATTGGCTAAATTGGACATTATTATACCATTTATTTTGATGATGACAAACATTTCATTCTTTTGGATCTAACTTGTTATTTGAGCGTTTCAGGGAAAAAAAATAAGGAAGTGGATAGCTGAAAATCTACACAAATTGGAAGATCAACATGCTTAGATTGCTTTTATTTTCATGATTAGACTTAATGTAAAAAGTTGTACACGTATATAATGTACAAGTACGTAGACATCATGTAAATCAAGTGTTATATCTTCCCTATCCACTAAAAACACTTCGATAGATACTCCCCTAAGATATAAGCACAATTACACATTTATACACACACTTAGAAGATGACTGAATACATTGAATAAGGGACTTTCTCAGTCGACAAAGTTCTCGACCGAGAATAGACCCTCCTAGATGTTAGACTGAGTTAGCAAAGTAATTGGGAGTTGGAATCGAACGTTACAACACATTGATCTCAACCTCACACTCGATCGACAAAAAACTCGACCGAGACATTCTCAGTCGACAAACTTCTCGACCGAGAGAAGTTTTGGACTGCGCTTTTCAACAATAAACAACTAGTTGTTGCAATGAAATTATTGGACACCTAACGACTAGTTGAGAACTAAGAACACCCTAGAAAGTGTCTAGAATGTCCCTAAGCACTTGTAACCTATTCCTATAAATAGGAGAGGCCTTAGGACAGCCAAATCATCACTTGTACATACAATTACACTTGAGATTCATTCTTTGTGAGCAACAAGATGAGCTATACTTGCAATCTATTTCATTGAGCTCTACATTAGTGTCCTATAGCATAGTATCTCCTAGCCACCAAACTACCACGTTTATCTATAGTGGATAGGAGATCAATACACTTGATATGGGATCAAAGCATTATACTCATTGGTAACATTGTTTCTTTCTTCCAATCTTGTTTATTTTATTGTATATTGTTCTCCTTGACTACTACTAGGTTGGAGGCTATTGAAAGGAGGTTCGTGGAGCTACTTCAGGTGGTGAAGGCTGATCCCAGTGACTTGGAGTTACTTCAAGAAGGCTGCCTCAAGGTGAAGCTACTTCTGATGAAGGCTACTTCAAGGGTGATCTTGGAGTTACTTCAAAAGGCATCTTCTAGGGGGATTGAGGCTACTTCAAGGGTGTGGGAGAGAAATTGTATTTTATGTAACATCCTCGCGAGGTAATAAAATAAGTTTCTTTCAAAATCCCGATTGGAAACAATCAGGTAGTGGATTGAATACCTTAGATTTCTAAGGTAGGAACCACTCTACATCCTTGTGTCTTCCTTGTTTCCTCCTACTTCTTATCCAAGTGTTTAATTGTTTTCAATTAAATTTAAATACTCCAAAAAGCTCTATTCACCCCCCTCTAGATCTTTCAATTGGTATCAGAGCAGGTCTTCAAGGATCCTTAACAAGTCTTGAAGCATGGGGGATAGTGTGCTCAACCACCTGAACTTGGAGGGAACCTACGTAGCTCGTCCACCACTGTTCGAAGGAAACAACTACAACTATTGGAAGAGAAGGATGCAAGTCTATTTTCAAGGCATCAATTGGGAACTTTGGAGGATGGTTTGTATTCCATACATGCTTCTAGAAACTGAGTATGTTACATGGGATGCCAATATGGTAAAGCAAGCTCAACTTAATGCCAAGGCTGTAAGTATTTTATATTGTTCTATATCGGTAAGTGAATTCAATAGAATTTCTTCATGTAAAACTACATATGACATATGGCATAGACTTTCTATTACACATGAATGAACTGCACAAGTTAAAAATTCTAAGATTAGCATGTTTAAACAAAAGTTTGAACAATTTCGTATGGAACCAAATGAATCTATTAGTGAAATGTATGCAAGATTTTATACTATTATTAATGGTTTGAGTGCATTAGGAAAATTCACAAGTGAAGAAGATCAAGTATCCAAGATTCTTAGGTGTTTTCCACCAAAGTACATTCCAAAGGTGGCGGCTATTGAAGAAGAAAATGATCTCACAAGATTGAGGATGGAACAACTCATTGGCAAATTGGAGACTCATGAGGTCACCCTTAAAGAAGAAGAAAGATTGGCAGTTGAACACCAGAAGGAGAAAAGAAAGTACATTGCATTCAAGGCATCAACCAAAATTATTCATGACACAAGTGAAGAAGATAGTGAAGAAGAAACTCTCATTGTAAATGGTAAGCAGTATAGAAGATTTAAAACTAACAAAACTTCTAGTGTTTCTTCTTCCTCTAGGTGATTTGAATGTGGAAAAAGGGGACATTTAAAAGGTGACTATCCTAAACTCAAGAAAGGAAAGAAATCATCTCACAATAAGAAGGAAAAAGCCTAGAAAGCTGCATGGGATGACTCAAGTGATGATAGTGAGGATGGAGAAGAAGATGTGGAGTGCCTTATTGCTACAACAAATGAAGAAGAAGAGGTAAGTCTTTTTTATTTATCTAAAGAAGATTTAGTTGATAGCATTAATGAATTGCATGATAAATATATTTATTGTAAAAAGAAACTAAAAAGAGTTACTAAAACTAGTGAGGAATTGTATGCTCAACTAAATGATCTTGCTTATGAAAAAGAAAGTATTATTTATGAAAATTCTACCTTGAAATCATCTCTTAATGACTGCAATATAAAGATGCTTACTCTAGAAACAAATTATGGTTTTCTTTCTCAAGAAAAGGTTGAACTACTTGCAAAATTGAATAATCTTCAAACTCAACCTATATTGTGTACTCATTTAGATTATGATGTTGTTATCAAAGAAAGAGATAGTTTGTTATCTAATCTAGATCAAGAAAAGTTAGATGTTAAACGGAGAATGGATGAAATTGTTAAGTTACAAAAGGAAATTAGTAGCTTGAAAAACAATGGTATTCTTGACAAGATCCTAAAAGATTCTTCTGGTCAGATTAGAAGGAGAGGACTAGGTTATAAGCCCAAAGGTAAATCCTATCAAAAACCTAGAGTGAGAAGGACACAAGTGCCCAAGACTAAAGTTATGTATGTGCCTAAAGACAATCTAGCTAAGAAGAGAAATGAAATTGATTCTATATGTTGTCATTATTGTTTACATCTTGGACATTATTCATTTTCTTGCCCATACAAGAAAAAGGATGTTGATCAAAGTTTAGGTTCCTAAAACTTAGAGAATTGAATATGATTAGTTGAGATTTGACCTAAAATGTTACTTTGATATTCAAAATGTCTTATCTCAACTAAGCTGAGCTTTAATTTGCATATTTATGTAATTATATTGGAAATACATTATGTTTTACTTGCAAATAATTACTGAAAACACAATAGAAACAATCTCGTTCGAAAACAAGTTCATAATCCCTGGCCAAGTATTCAACAATTGAAGATAAGGAGCGTATGGAACTCTTAGATTGTTATCTTTCTAATTACCCTAATCAAGTAATCATTTTGAGACAATCTAGTGAGCATAACGAAAACTAGAAATATGGTATGGATATTTTTATCACATCCTAAGTGCAATAAAATGGAATCTTAGATGATCTCAGATCAGTCTGTGTGTACGAGGAAGTAAAAAGTATAATCCTCATGATGAAAGAATGAGAATAAGGGAGATGATCCCTATCTGATAAAGTCTGTGTGAATAGTAAAGATCTTTTCCCATGATGTGGAAATGGGAAATGTAATAAAATCACAAAATGTTCATGAACATGTTAGACAATAACAAAGAAAGGAATGATGACATGTAATCATCCTTATAATTCCCATGTTGATGGAAAGGAACCTAGGATGAAACAAGAGTAAGTGACTCATGAATAGTTGAATGTTCATGCAATAATTAGAGGAGATGATAATCTCTTTTCTTTGATAAACAACCCTGGGTGATGATGGGGTGATAAAAGGAATATGTTTCTTTGTGTTCTTTCCTTTCAGGGACATGGAAATCAAGTGAGTTCTATGACACTTGATGTGCATGGATTAGAAATAATCCATTAATGGATACTTAGAAAAGTATCAGTTTGTCTTGCATTTTGGTTCCAAGATAAAGATATGTGTAACAAGTAATGTCCCAAGATGAAAGAAAGATCCTTTTATGTGTGTGTCTTTGGTAATAACAACAGAGAGATGGAAATGATGAGGATGTGATGTGTTTTCGACACATGTGACGGATACCAAGGTAAGGAATTCTGGTATCTAAAAAGTATTGGGTAGTATGGGAAAGTAAAAACATAACTCCTAATCAGCTGATTTATGTTTTAACCTGGGATGGCCAACTATGAAATCAGTCTAGTTACATAAAATAGTATGGACATCATATGTTAGGGGTTTATGCTTTACATAAACATAACATCGATAAGAATGTACTAATTGAAGGAACAATTGTAAAATCATTGTGGGAAAAGCTTTTCAAGCTAAAAATAATTCCTTAGAATACCCTTATCTAGATCTGTTAAGGCAACTTATACATAACATCTAAAGATACCTCTAAGATAAGTTCTTAATTGATAAGTAGCCTCCCATTATGACAAGAGAATGTACAATGAATGAGATAGTTGGTACAAGTTGTAAGAAAGTTTAGTGTTATGTCAGCAAATTAGATGGCACAACATATGTATGATAAGACTTGTAGTCCCAAGTGGGTGACAGAACGTAACTCTGGTGTTTCTTTGGAAGTGAAATGCTAAACTGAATAAGGAGTATGGAAAACTCCCCAAAATCAAGAATCTTGTCACATAAAGTCGTAAGTTGAGAAAGGTGACAAATCATTGAGGTTTTACACCTAAGTTAAATAAGGCATGTATAATGTTTCTCTGATTAAGAAAAGTGTTACCTTACACAGAGTTGACTCTACAGTCAATAATGAAAAAGACAGTGGAGTATGCGTCATGTGTGACAAATTCTATGATAACCCTGTGTGGAATAACTTTGTGTTGATCAAAGTTCTATGGCATCTTCATGACATTAAGATGTTATGTGGAGACTTGATGATATAATGAATGAATAATATTTGTTTCCCTTTCCCTGGGATTTCGGGGACGAAATCCTTGTTAGGGGTTTATAACTTTTAATGACCCTAATCAGGGTTATGAGGTAACCCTATTTGTTTTGGCTAAGTAAGTTTCTTAGAAATTTAATATAATCATCTAAGGTGTTTTGTTATCATGTGACACACTTATGTTCCAAGTTTGGTCCTGATTGAAAGTTGTTTGAGCAATGTTCCTTTATTTTGGACCAAAGTGCAATTTACCCAGGATGAGGGGCTATATTGCAAAATGTCACATGTTGAACATGCTTTAAGTGTTTTAGAATCATAATAGAGAGAATGATGCTATGTGGTGGCTTGTGGAAAGCCTAAATTCCAAGTTTGAACTTGTTTGAATAATGTTAGTACCTTGTGCACCAATTTTGGTACAAATTGTAATTTACCCAAAATCTAGGGTTGATATGAAAATTAACACCTCTAGAGTGTCCCTACTCCCTCCTAGTATCCTGTATAGGAGAGATAAAGAAGGAGACACCATGTTTGAATCAATTATGATTGATGGTGATCTTGGTGATGAAATGACCAAGAAAAGGGTTGAATATGAAACCCTAACTTGGGTTGTATCAAGTTGAAAAGCTTATATATGAGTGCCTATCGGCCAAGGATCCATAAGAGGAGTCTCATATCGTTTTGTGGACTCTTGGAAAATCCCATGACGTGCAAAGAACCTCAAGGAGGTGAAGTGTATCGGTTTACAACTTCCTTAGAAAAGTTGTATCAGGTTGTGAATAAAGTGGTGATTTTGTTGATATATTTTATTCAAAGAGATAAGTAATGGACGAAATTTCATCCCTAGATTATCCTCAAGTGTTTAGCATGTCAAGATAAATGTTTATCCATAAATGTACACATGTCAACCATGCATGGACACATGGCACCTAGTAGCTCAAATTGATGACACCTCATTATCACACTTCTTCATGAACAACAAGTATATATACCCCTTCTTTCACCCCTTAGTGAAATATTTCGAATCCTACCACCTCCGTGCTCTTATGTATCGTGCATGGATCCTTTGTGTCGTGCATAGGTGATGTGGTATAGTGCATAGGCCTTGGGTATAAGCCATAGCAAGTAATATCGGCCATAGCATGTTGATGTCGACCATAGCAAGTCAATATCGGCCAAGTGGAGTGTTTTTGGCCACAAGGGAAGGGGATATCGGCCACAAGTGATGGTATGTCGTGCAAGGGTAGTTAGGTATCGTGTAAGGTGCTAAGGAGAAAGAGGTAGCTCAATACTTAACCCTAAGGTGAGGCCATGCTCATCTTCAACCTTGTATTGAAGGATGATTTTAGGGTTATGATCTTCCTTTCTTTTCTTCTTCACCAATTGCTTATACTTGGTGATTCCTTGCATATGAAGGAGTTGTGAACGAGCCTTGGACTTTTGATAAGTCATCTTAAACCTTAGGAACGTGGAGCTTTGGAGCTTGGAGCTTTGAAGTTGTTCTTAAGGCGGGTTATATAACTTGAACTCTATCATGTTATTATTCATCACCTAAATTTCTATACTTAATGATCTACTTTTAATTCCGAAATTTTCTGAAATAGTTGATGATATTATGAGTTCTAGTAGTTTCTTAGACCTGTTTCCATGAACTATATATAACAGTTAGAATAAAGGTTTATAGCTTGAAGAAGATGGTATCACCTTATAAAGTGATATCAGGTTCAAGCACACAAGCAAGCACCTCTAACCTGATATGGTGATGCACCTACTCCACTAAAACGATATGGATATGATTTTATATCTTCTTGCACGATATGGTGGTGTAGTATACACCTCTTGCATGATAGGAGGTCAAGCATACACCTCAAAAAAAATATTGGGTTAAACACACACCTCTTTGCCTGATATGGTGTGAAGCACACACACACCTCTCTATCCGATATGATGTGAAGCACACACACACCTCTCTGACCGATATGGTGTGAAGCACACACTCCTCTCTACCTGATATGGTGTGAAGCAAACACACACCTCTCTACCCGATATGGTGTGAAGCACACACACACCTCTCTGCCCGATATGGTGTGAAGCACACACACACCTCTCTGCTCGATATGGTGTGAAGCACACACACACCTCTCTACCCGATATGGTGTAAATCAAGCATACATCTCTTGCCTGATATGGTAAGCATACATACACCTCTAAAGTGATATGGGTAGCAAGCATACACCTCTTGGACGATATGGTGTTGAGCACATATCTCTAAAATGATATGGTGGGTAACCCAATACACTAGATGACAAAAGTGGTAAGGTGGTTAATACCCTAGAACATGTGATGGCCAATACACTTAAGTATGGTGTGGCTAATATCTTCAATAGAGGTGATGATGTTACACTCATGTATGGTGAAGTTGATACACCATATGAATCGTAAGGTTGATACCTTAATGGGTAAGGGTCTGAGGGATATGATGATGCCTAGATCGATATACACCTAATACAATACATGTGTTCAACTTGACATACATGACTCAATTTGATGCACCTTGTAAAGGTGAGGGTAAAACACTCTTAGGAGTGATGAGT
Source organism: Alisma plantago-aquatica (assembly GCA_963693085.1). Taxonomy (NCBI): domain Eukaryota; kingdom Viridiplantae; phylum Streptophyta; class Magnoliopsida; order Alismatales; family Alismataceae; genus Alisma; species Alisma plantago-aquatica. The sequence goes on from OY856411.1 coordinate 24,252,226, forward strand.
GTAAAAACAAGTAATGATGTGGTATGGTTAATACCTTGATAGGTAGAACACCTAAAGTGGTTGATAATGGTATATCAACAATGCCTTAACTCGAGATGAGTCTATATCACTTGATGATAGTTGGGTAATTCAAATGTGTGACTTATGGCCAATGCACTACATGATAAATGTGATGTGTTAGTTCATACAGTATTAGGATGGGATATACCCTAATACAAGATAAGTTGATGAACTTAAGTAAGTTAAAAGCAATGAGGGAAGTAATACATCAAGGCATGTTAAATACCACATCCAACACCTCAAGGTTGATGCACCTTGATGCACCTTAAATCCAATATACTTGGATGAGTAACACATGAAGTGTGTCATGTCAATTGTTACATTGAGATGTAATGAGATTAATGCACTTTGATAAGTGTAGTCTTACAGGCCTTGAGAAAAAGGGTTAAGCCAAGTTAATAAAGTATGATGTAATCAATATCCTAGTGAGGATGAGAGAGAAACTCATACTTTGTGTTGATTATCATTTAATGATAAAAGATGAGAATAAATAAGTATGATTGAATACTTATGATATCAATGTATGCTCCTAGATGTGTGGAGAAATGAATTATAGTTTGAAATAATAGTATGAACTTGAAACCCTATTCGGCTATAAAGGGAAACCCTAACCCTAATAATGGGAAGGTTGTATTTCTCTTATTGCATAAGCCTTGTAAGGCATGTTAAATAATTGTGTAACAAGTATAATAATTAATGTCCTTGTAATCCATGTGAATAAGTTGTTTCCTAGTGAGAGGTGACAAGATGTGTAATGGCCTTGTGAGCCATGTGAATAAGTTGTTGCCTAGTGAGAGGTGACAAGATGTGTAAAGGCCTTGTGATCCATGTGAATAAGTTGTTGCCTAGTGAGAGGTGAAAAGATGTGCAATGGCCTTGTGAGCCATGTGAATACTTGACCAACAAGTAAAATGAATACCTTGGTCTGAGGACCTAGAGGTAATAATTACCTGAAAAATGGTAACAATGTTCAGTGATGAACTAAGGGTTTGAATACCCAGATCTAGTAATCATGATGATGATAATGTTGAGGGATGTAAATTCCCAATAATGAGATAAGGGATTGAGATCCTAAATGTTATATGTGTTTTAAAGATTTGAAAAGTACTTGATAGATGTATTACACCTTTCTTTGTAGCATTTGTCATAATAATTCATGTTTGAAAACTTGACTGATGCTAAAAGAATATGGTAATGCACTTAATTAATAAACTGGAATCTTATCATGTAGTGCCCTAACCATAGATCCATCATCGTCGATAGTTGGTGATGGTGAAACGGGATCTCCTAGAGAGCACATATTTTTGAATATGCAGGGGTGATGGGCGTGAATATCCTTACGCCCTAATGAGGGATTGATATGAGATATCCTTAATTATAAATGTCGAGATGGATGTATCATGAATCTCTCGATGATGATGAATGATGGGATTGATGGTAGATAAACATGAGATCTCTCAATCCCGAAGAGAGTGCAGCTGTCACTCTAGCTCTATAGCGAAGTTTCCAGTATACACTGGAAAGCTATGTAGCAGTTGACACAAGATGTCCTGCTTGTGGTCTCACACTAACCGAGACAACAAACGTCATGGCACCCAGCTCTTCCATTGACCTTGTATGGTACTGATTTTGACTTCGCAGAGGTCAGTTGGAGTATGAGTGGTATACCTCATCTCCTGAGTGCATGTGTGATTGTAAAATGTAATCAGCCGTGTAGCGTTTTTGCTTAAGGATGGAATACATAAATCATTGGTTGATGTTACATTTCTTATTGCATCTTAAATGGATAGATGTTATAAATGTTCTTCATATTCCTTATAAAATGAATAGATGAATTACTACTTTTTCATATATAGTTGCAATGTTCCAGAAGATGATATTACTCTATTCTGCTTAAACAATGATTAGATCATGTATATTAATATAAAACGAACCTCTGCTTAGTTTATAAATGTGTAATCTATGATTATATTATGATCGGCGGAGAGTTATATCTCTCGCTGTGACAATTGTCTCACCCTATGGGATCCACATTTTTTTTTAGGGTGGACATGCATGAGGTAGTGAAGATCTCTCTCTACAGAGGTGGAACAATAGCTGAGGCAGTAGTGACAGCTCAGGTTGAGTGTACTATTTGTCATGTCTTGTAGATAGAAGTCCTATGTGTCATCTTTGTACTCTCAGGTCTTTGGAGTTGGTTCGTACTGGTTTCATGATTAATCTGAGGTTTTGGCTTGAATGCCTCAAGGTTTTATGTTGCTCCAGTATGTCTTTTGATAGAGCAACTATTAAATGTTGTCCTCAAGATGAGATGTTGTACAATGCAATCATGATATGTATGAGTTTTGAATTTTTCAGTAAAAGTGTCACGGATTCGTTCTTACCCTAATCCCAATCCCACTATCCAAATGGGTAGTGTTAAAGGGATTAGAGCGCATGTCCCTGAGTGGCCCAAAAATCACACACATATAATATGCAAAAATGAAATAACATTCTTATTTATTAAAATGAACCAAAAGTTTTAGTACATAAGGCCCGTAGGAAACATGAAAGAGAAAAAGATAAAAAACTAGCCAACAACTACATCCCTTTTACAAATAGCTCCCGTGTAGATTCCAGATTTGATGTAGCAATCTTTATTCCAGTGGAAAAATGAGTAGATGAGTGTAAATATCTAGTTCCTTACATTACCTAAAATCGAGAAAATCAAGGAACAATGTCAATGCAATTGCACGGTACACTATATAAAAATAGGTAAACCAATTTATAAGAAAACTAGTATGCTTGGCAGGACTTATGTTTCAAAAGCATATCGAACGATCTTCCAAAAACAAAAATGTTGTTCAACAAGAATTTTATTATGAATTTCCCATTATGATGTAATTGAGAAGCATGCTTATATTAGTTTATGTGACTCTATTACCCCAACGCAATGGGGAGGTCACCAAGCTCCTTCTCACCAAAGGAGATAGGAGGTCAATGTACAAAACCCCACCCTTCAAATAAGGGGGTTTTGCTTATATTCAATATCAACATTATCAACTTTTCCAACATCATTATCAACATCAATATGCATGCAGTCATAATGGGTATTGCAATTTAGGGTTTCATGTTTCTCAAAATATTGTATAGAAGAAAAATAGAAGACTAATCATAGGGAACAATAGTTCATCCAAATAAATAGCCAATTATATGTCAAGAGATACCTAAAAGTATCATCATTACAATCAAGGAGGAGTTGTATAATAGCATTCCTTTTTGGATGCTAACTGAGTAAAGGTTCAAGAGTGAAGGGTCAAGGTCTCAAGTAGATCCTAGATCAATCAAGATATAGATTTGAGGGTCAAGATCATATTATGCAAGAACCATGTATCGAGTATGCAAGATTAGGGTTTTGCATTCCTATACAACCCTAGGGTAGATCATCCATTATAATCGACATTATATCAATATTTCAACATTTAATCAAGCATCAAGCATATATCGAGAATGAATGATCTACTTGGTGTTTTTAGGAATCTTATTAGATAACCCTAGTTATATCATCAATATCCAAGTCATTATTCAAGTTTCTAGATCATAAAGATAGGTTTGTGCTTAAACATCAGAGTAAGATTGCATGGTGGATCGGGAACTAGATTAGGATCATGAAATTAAGAAAGTAGTCCATTTTATACTCAAGAAGGTGAAAACCTCTAGAGGGGGGGTGAATAGAGTTTTACAGAGATTTTAAAATAATTTAAACTCGAGCAACCACAAAGAAAGATTGGACAAAGAGACACAAGGGTTTAGAGTGGTTCCTAGCCTTAGCAAATACTAAGGTAGTCAGTCCACTACCCGGTTGCTTACCCAACCAGGATTTGAAAAGAAATTATTTTATTACCTCGCAAGGACTTTACATAAAATACATTTCTTTTCCCTAAACCCTTCAAGCAGCCTTCACCTAGAAGTAATCGCCCAACTCGAAGCAGCCTTCCCTTGAAGTAGATGCACCAACACCCGTTGCACCAGCCTTCTGAAGTAGCTTCCCGTACGATAGCCTTCTTGAAGTAGCTTGAAGTCCCCTTCTCCACCTGAGAAGTCCACCCTCTCCAATCCGCAGCCTCCAACCCTAGGAGTAGCAAGGAGAGTACAAGGAATAAATAGGAACAAGAAAGAAATACATAAATTACAATACCGTTGTAAGCACAAGGCTTGATTTTCCTATATCAAGCGTTTGGATCTCCCAACCAAGATATATAACAATGTGATTATTATGTGTAGGAGATCCTAGTCTATAGGACACGAAACGGTAGCAATATGAATGTATAACAAGTGTGGGAATTGCACTATTGCTCTAAAAAGATTGCCAATGTAGTGTATGCTCAAAGATTGCACAATTGAGTATATGAGTGTATTCTAGTGTCCTATGGCTTGTCCTATTTATAGGAATGGCCTAAGTATGCTTAAGGACGTTCTAGACAACTTCTAGGGGGTTCCTAGTGCTTAACTAGCCGTTAGGAATAAGTTAGGCGCATTAGCAACGGCTAGTTAATTAATTCTGCAGTTGCTGTCAGAGACCATCTCGGTCGAAGACTTGTCGACCGAGATGCCCGGTCGGTCGAGGATTTTTCGACCGACAGGCTCTCTGGATTAATGTTTATTTGCAACTGTCAACTGCTGTGTCTAACGACTACTTTTGGTCAATCTCGGTCGAGAAGTTTGTCGACCGAGAGTGTCTCGGTCGAGGAGTGTGGTCGACCGAGATTGACTCTGTTTTCAATCTTTCAATTAAGATACTAAGTGAGTGCATGAGTGTGCATTATGTGATCCTATTAGAAGGAGATGACCTAACTAAGTGTAGTGTTTAGTTAGGGAGATCTAACGCTTGATTTACATGAAGTCTAAGTACTTGTACATTATATATTTGTACAAGTTTACATATGATTACATTGCATGATATTTATAAACATTCAAGTGTAAGGATTCCCTAGAACTTTGTCATCACCTTGTTCCTGCACACTTAAGTAGCTCGTTAGATTAATAAGAATGAAATGTTTGTCATCATCGAAACAAAGGGATTTATCATAATATCCAATTTATCCAACAATCTCCCCCTTTTTGAAGATGACAAACATTTCCTAAATATGAAATAAGGAAATATAAAGTATATGAGTTTCATACCTGAAAATTTACCTTTTGTAGCCATTTATGTTTTTCAAGTAAGTGCTAAGATGTGATGAAACTCTTTTATATATATTTTTATATTCTTTCTCCCCCTTTGTCATTTCAAAAAGATATCCAAAGTTGAATGTTTTATTTTTCTTCTCCCCCTTAATATAATGCTCCCCCTTAATTAGATATCCTATTAGGAACATTGATTTTTATCTAATTTATCCACAATTTGTTTCTCAATCATTCGCAAAGGATGTTAAGCCTTGAAATGAAATGAGATACCTTTAAGCCTATGATGAAATGTATATGGATTTCTCATATATCAAAGGATATTCAGTTATACATAGTGATTTCAAAGTTTTTGTAAGCTTCTTTTAAACAATGATCAAAGTTTTAATGATTTCCCCCTTTTTCTTATGCTTTGCTCCCCCTTCGATAGATATCTCAAATGAAAGTTTGAATACTGAGCAAATATATAAAATGTCCAAGATTTTAACAAAGATGTATGCAATTATGTCAATCTGGAAAAACAGAAACCCAGTCGGTCGACAATTGCTCGACCGACAATGTTCTCGGTCGATTAGTTGCTCGACCGAGAATTTTTCTGGAGAACTATTTTGTTATTTGAAAATTTAATTTTAATTTGTAATAGTTGCCTGTTTTAATTATTATTATTCCCTTATTTGTTATGCTCTACAATAATGAACTGATAACCCATATTTTGAAGATGTCATCATAAGCCAAACAAAGAACCATGCAAATTTCATTCAATATCATGAAGAAGATTACAATCATATAGAATTTGACTAGTCATTTGTATTACAACTATTACAACTCCAACACTTCACAGGAAAGATTTAAGAATTACATCGATGTCCGGATCTTTCCCAAGAAATGGCTCGGCTCCATAGTATTGAACCAGAGTTTTCCAATCCAAAGCACCAGTTGTAGTCAACGCATATGCTTCCAGGAAAGTGGGAACTCGGTCAAAACGGAAGTGAGCAGCTATGTCTTGCAATTGTATGGAAGAAAATTGAGTATGTGCAAGATCCATTGATGGTGAAGGTGGAGGTTGATAGTAGTTGTATGAGGGGTTAAATGGGTTGAGCATGCCAGGGTTTAAAGAATGCGGATATTCATCGGTTTGGTTAGGAGAAAGGTTTTGCATTCTTTGATTTAAGTATGTCATGGCATGGTGATTGTAGTTTAATTGTCTACTAAGATGGTATTGGGAGCCAGCAATATAAGTAAGGGTATTTTGGATGGGATCAATGGAAAGGTTAGTAGGAGGAGGGGGTGGTATATCCTGATGTGATGACTCTCCTTCTACTCTTGCCCTTTTATGGCCAAAGTCAATTCCCATCTTCTCTACGGTGTTCTTACTTATCTTTGGTGGTCTACGCTCCCATATGTATCCCATATCTTCAATGTTTGACTTAAGAAAATGTTGAGTAATCTGGCATACAAAATCGGCATATGGTGGATTGCCAGAAAACTCAAGCATATTTTTAAGTATTATGCGAATGAAGTTGATGGGAATTTCTTTTATGATAGCATAAATTAGACACATACGGAAGATAGGAACCTCGGATTTATTGGCTCGTGGATGTATGTTGGTGGAAACAATGAGGTTTACTATTCTACATGCCGGTTTTAGGTTTATTGCATAATAGGTTCCCCTATCTTCATGACAAGTGGTATTGGCTTGAAATATGGCTCTTTTTATATCACTAAGACTAGTGGTGTGGTCATCATGGGAAAATAAATTTATTGGATTGCCGGTGGAAAGGTCAAGGAAATCTTGATATTCATCTATATCAATTTCAAGCATGTCAAGAATATCCCCTTCGGAAAATTTAAAACTATGCCCATTGACCATGGTATAGAAGAAAGTGGTGTCATTTTCGGTGTGGGATAGAAGATTGGCATAGAATTCGTTGACTACCTTAATGGAGTAGGAAGGAAAGGATGGATTGATGAAGTCCTTCAGCTTTTGTACTCCAAAGAGATGCTCCAGGTCTACTATGTTGATGAAGTCCATCACTTCGACCGGACGTCGGGGAAGAGGAGCTTTAGAGGAAAGCCGAAAGTATCTATCTCCAGCATCTCCGTCGACGAAAGCTATGTCATTGATGATCGTCAGTGGCGGAGTGGCTTCCCTCTCTTCTCTTCTTTTTCTTCCAGCAACTTTCTTCTTCCCACGAACAGTTGATGATGAGGCCATTGTGTTTCTTGAGAGTGGAGAAGAAGCAAGGAAGATTTGAGGGTAAGAGTGCTGAAGGATTGCACGAAATTGCACTAGAGATGGACTATGGAAGCAAGGAAATGCAAGTGTGAGTAAGTGGCTCGTTTTTACACTTATTTATAGATTTCCAGCGACCCGGTCGGTCGACGACTCGTCGACCGAGCGTCCGCAACGGTCGAGTTGCAGACGCGCTACTTGGTCCTCCAACGGTAAAGAAAACGGTCATAACGGTCGGGTCGCAACGGTCATATCCAACGGCTATTTCTCGGTCGAGCGCTTGTCGACCGACATTGTCTCGGTCGAGCACTCGTCGACCGACAGTTTGTCTGATACTGAGTCTGTTTAGAATTTGTCGGTCGAGTGAGGTGGGCTGACCGAGTGGTTCTCGGTCGAGCATTTGTCGACCGACTAACTTACTGAGTTCAATTTTTGGCTGAATTTTAATGCAAATCATAGAATATTTTTGTAGAGCATATGTATATTCCAAGGGAGTAATAATATTTAAGGCTTCTAATTACCACAAATGATTTGACGTTTTGATTTAAAAATATGCTAAGATTAAGTTCAATAAAATAATGTTCAAATAAACAATTTTTTATCAAAGTTTATTTTAGGTCGCCCTTGATTACGACCATAGCGCCCCTTGGTCAAATTTTATTTTAACCAAGAGGCATATTCTGCAGGTTTTCAGTATGAATCATTCATATGCGAAGTATGAGTTCTGCAGATAGCTTGCAAATATCAATTTGAGACACATTAAAGTGTACTAATTATGAAAGCTTAAAAAGGACATCAAATATGGTGAAGCATATTCAATAATAATATCCATTCATGAATTTAAGATTACTTTGGATAGACTAAAATATAAAAGCACACAAAAATTTATTTGAAACATTTTATTCATTGCAAGAAATGTGCAATAAAAGAATGATTAAATAGAATCTTTCAAGAATAATCTTTCAAGAATCTTTCAAGAATAATTTTCACATACAATGTAAAGATTTACAGCAGTTTGAGATAAACGTATGTGTATCAAGGTGCTATTAAATCTTTTTAATTTTTGATTTTGTTATCCCTAAATGTTAAGTTGAGATAGACATAAGGATATACAAATTAAGGTCTATGGTCATATCTCAACTTAGTCGAACCTATTTTAATTTGGGGTTTTTGGAACCCATACCATTTCGACATGCTTTTTCTTGTATGGGCATGAAAAAGAATAATGTCCAAGGCGTGAGCAATAATGACAACAAATTGAATCAACCTCAAGCCTTTTTCTATAGTTTTGATCTAGGTTATTCTTGGGTATATACATTTTTGTGCCTCTAGGTATATAAGCGGATTGACTCGCTTGTGTTCTTCTAGGTTGTTGATGGGATTTCTCATTAGGCTTATAACCTAGTCCTCTTCTCCCTATTTGATGATAGGAATTTTCTAATATTCTATCAAGGATTCCATTGTTGCTTAAATTACTAACTTCTTGTTGCAACTTAACGATCTCATCCATTCTTTTCTTGATATCTAATTTTGCTTGGTCTAGATTGGATGATAACATATTTCTTTCTTTCACTATATTGTCATAATCTACATGGGTGCACAATATAGGTTGTTTTTGAAAATCATTTAATTTTGTAAGCAATTCAGCTTTTTCTTGACATAGAAGATCATAGTTTGTTTCTAGAGTAAAGATCTTTACTTCACTGTTACTTAGAGATGATTTCAAGGTACGATTATCAGACATAATGCTATCTTTTTCAAAACCAAGAGTATTCAATTTAGCATATAAATCGTCATTTTCGGATGTAAGAGCAAGAAGTCTAGCATTTAGATCATCATTTTCTTTACTGGATTTCTTTAACTTCTTTTTGCATTCAACATATTTATTATATGTTTCTTCAATAATAGCAACTAACTCCTCCTTGGGTAAATCAAGCAAGCTTACCTCTTCTTCTTCTTCCTCACTTATTGTAGCAATGAAACACTCTTTATGTGCATCTCCTTTCTTTGACCTCCATGGACATTTAGACGTAGAGTGCTTTGTTCCTAAGCACCAATTGCAACTTGTCGAACTTTGGTCCATGCTCCTTTTCTTGTGGTTGTAGTCACCTCCTCCCTTTATCTCTTCAAGACCTTGTTAGGGCTCCTTGAAGCCCGCTCTGATACCAATTGAAAACCTCTAGAGGGGGGTGAATAGAGTTTTACAGAGATTTTAAAATAATTTAAACTCGAGCAACCACAAAGAAAGATTGGACAAAGAGACACAAGGGTTTAGAGTGGTTCCTAGCCTTAGCAAATACTAAGGTAGTCAGTCCACTACCCGGTTGCTTACCCAACCAGGATTTGAAAAGAAATTATTTTATTACCTCGCAAGGACTTTACATAAAATACATTTCTTTTCCCTAAACCCTTCAAGCAGCCTTCACCTAGAAGTAATCGCCCAACTCGAAGCAGCCTTCCCTTGAAGTAGATGCACCAACACCCGTTGCACCAGCCTTCTGAAGTAGCTTCCCGTGCGATAGCCTTCTTGAAGTAGCTTGAAGTCCCCTTCTCCACCTGAGAAGTCCACCCTCTCCAATCCGCAGCCTCCAACCCTAGGAGTAGCAAGGAGAGTACAAGGAATAAATAGGAACAAGAAAGAAATACAGAAATTACAATACCGTTGTAAGCACAAGGCTTGATTTTCCTATATCAAGCGTTTGGATCTCCCAACCAAGATATATAACAATGTGATTATTATGTGTAGGAGATCCTAGTCTATAGGACACGAAACGGTAGCAATATGAATGTATAACAAGTGTGGGAATTGCACTATTGCTCTAAACAGATTGCCAATGTAGTGTATGCTCAAAGATTGCACAATTGAGTATATGAGTGTATTCTAGTGTCCTATGGCTTGTCCTATTTATAGGAATGGCCTAAGTATGCTTAAGGACGTTCTAGACAACTTCTAGGGGGTTCCTAGTGCTTAACTAGCCGTTAGGAATAAGTTAGGCGCATTAGCAACGGCTAGTTAATTAATTCTGCAGTTGCTGTCAGAGACCATCTCGGTCGAAGACTTGTCGACCGAGATGCCCGGTCGGTCGAGGATTTTTCGACCGACAGGCTCTCTGGATTAACGTTTATTTGCAACTGTCAACTGCTGTGTCTAACGACTACTTTTGGTCAATCTCGGTCGAGAAGTTTGTCGACCGAGAGTGTCTCGGTCGAGGAGTGTGGTCGACCGAGATTGACTTTGTTTTCAATCTTTCAATTAAGATACTAAGTGAGTGCATGAGTGTGCATTATGTGATCCTATTAGAAGGAGATGACCTAACTAAGTGTAGTGTTTAGTTAGGGAGATCTAACGCTTGATTTACATGAAGTCTAAGTACTTGTACATTATATATTTGTACAAGTTTACATATGATTACATTGCATGATATTTATAAACATTCAAGCGTAAGGATTCCCTAGAACTTTGTCATCACCTTGTTCCTGCACACTTAAGTAGCTCGTTAGATTAATAAGAATGAAATGTTTGTCATCATCGAAACAAAGGGATTTATCATAATATCCAATTTATCCAACAGAAGGTTATTCAAAGGTACTTGCATCAAAATAGAAAACAAAAATACGAAACAGGTTCTGCAATCATTTTTATTAGATCGGGCTAATTTCGCTGATGAAAATGGACTATAATTTCAATATATTTGGAGCTAGGAATCTTAAGATATCATTTTTGCAAGTTTGAGTAATTTTTTGGAATTTTGGGCAGAGAGGGAAATAAATACCCAAAAAGAAAGGCCGATAAAATTTGATGGCCATTGGATTCCTTGGTTGCTTTTGATTGGATCGGGATCTGGCGGCTGCGAAGTCATCCGCTGCTGATCAAGAGCGCGTGGATGAAGGATCCAGGGAGGGAACGAGGACCGTCGATCTCGACTTGGATCAGCGTGGATCTGATCCGAGGGTGACTACTGATCGTCCCAAACAGCAGAACCCGCCCGCGAGTAGGCTTGCTCTGCGGCGGTGCAGCGGCTGGAGAAAAAGGGGATGAGAGAGAGAGACCACAACGTGGGAAGAGGAGGTGTCGTTCGTGTTTGTGGGGGCGGGCCGTAGGCAGTAGGGGTTTTAAATAGGAGTTTGGGGCTAGGGTTAGGGCTAAGAAGGGGGCGTCACACCCTATGGAGGTGGATCAATTTCTTGGCCTCCAAGAAGTGATTTTGTAATACCAAACATGTGGAAGCTTTGAGAGAGGGCAAGGGAGCTTTTGGTCATGTCGTTGGGGCGAAACTGGTTTGGTTAGCCGGTTGGGTTAGGAGCCCGGGTGGTCGGTCCACCATGGACTTGCCATACCAGGCGCGAGGTAGGGGATGACCCCAGCACCGTTGGATTGAGATACAAGGGCTGCTAGGTCAATTAGTGGGGCAAGTCTGGCCCAGCGGCACCCCAAGGTACAAGATGGGTCGAGCCCAACAAGGGAAAACAAGAGAAAAGAAATAAAAAGGGCCGAAAAGAGCTAGGAAAGGGCTAGATTTTAGGAAATTCGTATAAAATCATCTGAAGGTCCAAATGGTCTCAAATTTGGATCATAGGTACAAAATGAAGTTTAGAATATTGTGTACAAGTTTGGAAACCAAAAGATAACGTTAACTAGTCAAACTCAAGTATTTGAACAAATAGGTGTATTAAGCTAATTAAGGTGCCCAAGAGTGCATGAAATTCATAAAAAACAATAGAATTGGATTTTGGGTATCTACATTGATCAAAGAGTCAAATGAGATCATGAATGACCATTATAAAGGTAAAAATATAAATTAAATAATAGAAAAGAGGAAAAACTCACATTGTCACATCCTCCCCTCCTTATAAGGAATTTTGTCCCCAAAATTTAATCTTCCTTGAAGAGGTCAGGAAATCTTTCCTCCATATCTGACTTCAACTCCCAGGTAGCATCATCACTCCCATGGTGATTCCACAACACCTTAACCATATCAATTTTCTTATTTCTATGTTCCTTGGTGCGAATATCAAGTATCTTGATTGGAACTTCCTGGTATAAAAGGGTGTCTTTTAAATCAATTGGTTCATGATTGAGAACATGGCTAGGGTCCTTGACATATTGCTTCAAATTTGATATATGAAAAACATTATGCATCATGTTGTATTGTGGAGGTAAGGCCAGCTATATGCACATTCCCCAATACAGTCCAAAATTTCAAATGGACCCACGTATCTAGGGCTAAGCTTCCCTTTGTTCTTTGTAATAGCTCGAATCAGTCTGATTTTCAGAAAGACATGGTCACCTACTAAGAATTGAGTGTCAGTCCTATGTGCATCAGCATACGACTTTTGATGATCTTGGGCCCTTTTAACCTTTGCTTGATCAGGTTGACATTTTCAGAAAAGAGTCGTAGTTCCTTAGATTTCAGAATTTATCTTTCGCCTACTTCATCCCAGTAAAGAGGAGATCTACACGGTCTTCCATACAAAGTTTCATAGGTAGGCATGCCTATACTGGAATGGTAGCTATTGTTGTAGGCAAATTCAATGAGAGGAAGGTAGTAGTCCCAAGAACTGCCCCAATCGAGGACACATGATCTCAGCAAGTCTTCAAGAACATGGATTGTCCTCTCAGACTGTTCGTCAGTTTGTGGGTGATATGCAGTACTAAAATTCAGTTGAGTTCCCAGCTCTTCCTGTACTTGTCGCCACAAGTGAGAAGTGAACTTCACATCACGATCTAATACAATAGATACAGGAATTCCATGCATCCTGTCTATCTCCCGAATGTACAACTCTGCTAGCTCTGGGACTTTGGTTGTTGTCTTGATCGGAATAAAATGGGCTGACTTAGTTAGGCAATCAACAACAACCCAAATGGCATCACTCCCTTTCTTGGTCCTAGGTAGACCTACCACGAAATCCATGGTGATGTTTTCCCATTTCCACTCGGGGATAGGTAGGGGTTGTAGAAGACCTCCTGGACGTTGATGTTCAGCCTTGATCTGTTGGCAGGTCAGACACTTGGAGATGAAAGTAGCAATGTCAGTCTTCATATTCCTCCACCAGAAGTGCCTTTGCAGATCCTTGTACATTTTAGTCGATCCAGGATGCACTGTATATTTTGACCCGTGAGCTACTCGTAACACCATCTCTATCATGACTGAATCTTCTGGGACCCATATGTGTTGTGTGTATCAGATTCCACCATCCATATCGACTGTTAGATGAGTTTGGATCTTCTCCAATAGCTTAGTCATTTTGTCAAGGCTCTTGCTATTCTTTAGGGCTGACAGGATCTCGGACTCGAGGCCTGGTTTTACATGGACACTGGTCAATCTTGGAACGTTGCCCATACGCCTCAGGGCCCAAGGTGACATGACTTCCATGTTCTTCCATTAAGTAGTAAAGACAGTAGCACATTTATCCTGCTTCCTGCTGAGTGCATCGGCCACCACATTTACCTTACCGGGGTGTTAGGCAATGGTAAAGTCATAGTCTTTAAGGTACTCAAGCCAACACCTCTGTCTGAGATTGAGATCCTTCTATGTCAGGATGTATTTCAGACTCTTGTGATCGGTGAGGATGTCGAAGGTGGCACCATATAAGTAGTGTTGCCATATCTTCAAAGCATATAGGATGGCGGCAAGCTCGAGGTCATGGGTTGCGTAGTTGACCTCGTTCAGCTTCAATTATCGAGAGGCATAAGCAACTACCGTTCTCTCTTGCATGAGGACACAACCCAGAATGAACCTTGGGATTAGAGCGCCCGTCCCTGAGTGGCCCCAAAATCACACACAGATAATATGAAAAAAAAATATAACATTCTTCTTTAATAAAATGAACCAAAAGGTTTAGTACATAAGGCCCATAGGCAACATGGAAAGAGAAAAAGATAAGAAACTAGCCAACAACTACATCCCTTTTACAAATAGATCTTGTGTAGAGTCCAGATTTGATGTAGCAATCTTTATTCCAGTGGATAAATGAGTAGATCAGTGTAAATATCTAGTTCCTTGCATTACCTAAAATTGATAAAATCAAGACACAATGTCAATGCAATTGCACGGTACGCTATATAAAAATAGGTAAAACAATTTATAAGAAAACTAGTATGCTTGGCATGACTTATGTTTCAAAAGCATATCGAACGATCTTCTAAAAACCAAAATGTTGTTCAACAAGAATTTTATTACGAATTTCCCATTATGTTGTAATCGAGAAGCATGCTTATATTAGTTTATGTGACTCTATTACCCCAACGTGATGGGGAGGTCACCAAGCTCCTTCTCACCAAAGGATATAGGAGGTCAATGGATAAAACCCCACCCTTCAAATAAGGGGGTTTTGCTTATATTCAATATCAACATTATCAACTTTTCTAACATCATTATCAACATCAATATATGGGCAGTCATAATGGGTATTGCAATTTAGGGTTTCATGTTTCTCAAAATATAGTATAGAAGAAAAATTGAAGACTAATCATAGGGAACAATAGTTCATTCAAATAAATAGCCAAGCATATGTCAAAAGATACCTAAAAGTGTCATCATTACAATCAAGGAGGAGTTGTATAATAGCGTACCTTTTTGGATGCTAACCGAGTAAAGGTTCAAGAGTGAAGGGTCAAGGTCTGAAGTAGATCCAAGATTAATCAAGATATAGATTTGAGGGTCAAGATCATATCATGCAGGAACCATATAACGAGTATGCAAGATTGGGTTTTTGCATTCCTATACAACCCTAGGGTAGATTATCCATTTATAATCGACATTATATCAATATTTCAACATTTAATCAAGCATCAAGCATATATCGAGAATGAATGATCTACTTCGTGTTTTTAGGAATCATATTAGATAACCCTAGTTATATCATCAATATCTGAGTCATTATTCAAGTTTCTAGATCATAAAGATAGGTTTGTGCTTAAACATCAGAGTAAGATTGCATGATGGAACAGGAACTAGATTAGAATCATGAAATTAAGAAAGTTGTCCATTTTATACTCAATAAGGTTATTCAAAGGTACTTGCATCACAATCGATAACACAGATACGAAACATGTTCTAAAACCATTTTTATTAGATCGGGCTAATTTTTATGATGAAAATGGACTATAATTTTGATATATTTGGAGCTAGGAATCTCAAGATATCATTTTTGCAAGTTTGAGTCATTTTTTGGAATTTTGGGCAGAGAGGGAAATAAATACCTGAAAAGAAAGGCCGAGAAAATTTGATGGCCACTGGATTCCTCTGTTGCTTTTGATCAGATCAGGATCTGGCAGCTGCGAAGTCATCCGCTGCTGATCAAGAGCGCGCAGATGAAGGATCCAGGGAGGGCACGAGGACCGTCGATCTCGACTTGGATCAGCGTGGACTCTGATCCGAGG
The DNA here is from genome assembly GCA_963693085.1 of Alisma plantago-aquatica. Taxonomy (NCBI): domain Eukaryota; kingdom Viridiplantae; phylum Streptophyta; class Magnoliopsida; order Alismatales; family Alismataceae; genus Alisma; species Alisma plantago-aquatica. The sequence goes on from OY856411.1 coordinate 24,268,065, forward strand.
GTCACTACTGATCGTCCAAATAGCAGAACCCACCCGCGAGAAGGCTTGCTCCGTGGAGGTGCAGCGGCCCGAGAAAAAGGGGATGAGAGACAGAGACCACGACGTCAGAAGAGGAGGTTTCGTTCATGTCCGTGGGGGCAGGCCGAAGGCAGTAGGGGTTTTAAATAGGAGTTTGGGGCTAGGGTTAGGGCTAAGAAGGGGGCGACGCACCCTATGGAGGCGGCTCTATTTCTTGGCCTCCAAGATGTGATTTCGTAATACCGAAGCATGAGTTAGCTTCGAGAAAGGGTAAGGGAGATTTTGGTCATGTCTTTGGGGTGAAACTAGTTTGGTTAGCCGGTTGGATTAGGAGCCAGGGTGGTCGATCCACCATCGACTTGCCATACCAGGCGCGAGGTAGGGGATGACCCCAGCGCCATTAGATTGTGATCTAAGGGCTTCTAGGTCAATCAGTGGGGCAAGTATGGCCCAGTGGTGCCCCAAGGTACAAGATGGGCCGAGCCCAGCAAGGGAAACGAAGAGAAAAGAAATAAAAAGGGCCAAAAAGAGCTAGGAAAGGGCTAGATCTTAGGAAATTCGTATAAAATCATAGGAAGGTCCAAATGGTCTCAAATTTGGACCATAGGTACAAAATGAAGTGTAGAATATTGTGTACAAGTTTGGAGACCAAAAGATAAATTTAAGTAGTAAAACTCAAGTATTTGAACAAAGAGGTGCATTAAGCTAATTAAGGTGATTCACCAAAAAAAAGCTAATTAAGGTGCCCAAGAGTGCATGAAATTCATAGAAAACAATAGAATTTGATTTTGGGTATCTACATTGATCAAAGAGTCAAATGAGATCATGAATGACCATTATAAAGTTAAAAATATAAATTAAAAAATAGAAAAAAGGAAAAACTCACATTCTCACAAAAAGTTTTCTGGACAAGGATCTCCTTGCAAAATGGTTTTAATTTTTAGTGATTTTTGTTAATTTGATGTTTATGTTTAATTCCACTTAATTGTAACAATTTATTTGATGGTTTGATGTCGGTCGTTACAATATGCATATGATAGTTTTGTCCTTCCCACCAGTATGCCTCTTCCGCTGCACACCCTATTATTGGTGATGGACCTACACCTACTTCCTGTCATCCACCGTCGAGTTCCAATCAGTTTCTTTCCCTCCCACTTGGCCCTATCTTTGTTGTACGTTCTGGGTTTAATTTGATTTCCACTCCCTTTTATGAGAAAGCAAAGGTGTTGCTTCAAATTGGCATGTCCTTGTGAGAGAAACAACTCTTATTACCAGCCACTCTCTCTTTTTCTCCTGCTTATAACCTGAAGATAGTCGAGTAAGATGAGGCATAGGTTGAGGATGATGATGATGACTTTGATTGTGAGGTAGATGGTTTTGATAATGATAGAGCTAAGGATAGTGATGAGGCTATTGCTGCTCCTGCATCTTCTAGACTCCCTGAGCATGTCATTGATAAGGATTACAACCCTAAGGAATATATAGTCATAGATGATCTAGATGTTTAGTTCTTAGGTCTAAAAGTGCCCATTCATTTGTCATTTTGTAGGCTTAGCATGTATTTTGCATAGGGAACCTCTATCTAAGGATACTATTTTTATATATTCATGTTGTCCTTTGCTATTTTGATTTCATCATAGACTGATTTCCTTTTGTTGTAACCTATCTTTTCTACCCTAATCTCTTTGCTATGTTACTATATGTTGTTTGATCAGTGCACTCTTATATTTTGTTTATAACTTAATGTTATCAGTTCTCTATGTGCATGCACATGATGCCTATGAGTTGGAAAAGACCAGACCTAGCTCTTCTACCCCTTCCTTGTTTATATGACAGAGGGGGAGAAATAGCTTGGCTCCATATTGATATTCATCTAAAATTCCATATCTTTTACTTATTGGCAATTGCATAGCACATATATGGTGGTTGTGTTTTTGTAGGAATTAACCTTAGAGGTGAAGGTAGGCATAGTTTGAGGGTATAAGTTGCTTTCATACATTCATGTATCCCCCTACATATCAAAGGTAAAATTGTTTAAAATTTTATTCATTTTTAGTATCTTAAGGAATGGAATGTCATATTCAGAAAGAGGGTGAATGTTAACCTAATAGTATACATCTTCCATATTTTGATGATGAATTAACCATTCCATTCATGTGTATTTGAGATCAACTTCATGTATTAGGTATATGAAGAGGAAGAAATTCGTAAACCTAGTTTTTTCTAATACAAGTCCAAATCAATGCAAATGCAAGTTTTGACGAATAAACAATATCTCTACTAGAATCATGTTGTGAATCATTTTTATTGAATATATGACATGTAAATAAGCTTTAAAAAATTGAGAGTACTTAATTAAAACATTTAAGAATTTTTTGGGCATTTGTCAAAAATGATCACATGCATGCTTGTCAGCTGAGTTTGTCCTAGTGACAACTTAGCCAACAACCTATCTGGTTTTTAGCAATACCAAAGGTTGACCGACTTTGTCCTAGTGGCAACTTAACCAACACCTTACACTACCAAAACAAATTAAATCCGTCATACGAGTTTCATCTAGGATAAACTCAATCAACAACTTCAAATTGTTTTTTCATATAGTATCATTGGTCGAGTTCCCACAAGATAACTCAAATTGACAATACTGTACAATAAAGAGAAAAGTGTGTTTTATCCATTAAAATGTTACAAAAGTCCAAAAGATATTTGTTGGAACATCTAAAACAACTAGAATTTGATCCTATATGTCTCTATTGTCTAGTAGGAACCCTCAACTATAAATAGGGGCCCTTGGACTTCATTCCAAATTCACCTTTTATGCTCCCTATTTATAGTTGAGTGATTTTTCCTCCAACAACCCCTAATCGCTCTCAATCCTGATTGCGTGAGTTAGGATTATTGTAAGAGAGTTGCTCCAATGTACATATTGTGAAGCTCTTCACTCCTCTTCCTAACCTTTCTCTAGCAAAATGGTGCTTTGAAGGTTATCTCCTTGAAGAAGGAGGTGGAATTCCTTAAAGAAGGAGGTGGACTTCCTTGAAGAAGGAAGGGTGATCAAAGGTGGAAGAGCTTCTACAAGAATGGGTTAGACCTTGGTGAAGGCTGAAGATTCTTAGTAGGTAGATTGGTAAGTCCTTTGTAATGGTTGTTGGCTCCCTTGTCCTCAAAGGGAAATCTAGGTACCCTTGACCTTTAATAGGGGGTGTATATGTTGTAACCCTTGTAATAGAATATAAGAAGTGTGACATGGTTGAAAATACTAGAGTTTGACCCCTCTAAGTAGTGGATGTGCATCTCCTATTTTGGAGGATGGAACCACTATATATCTTAGCCTTCTTGTGGTGTTTGTTCAATCCGTATCTCTTGCTTTTCAATATAGCAATATTTTTAGCAAATATCTTGAAGCTCTAATGTGTTTTCTTTAAGTTATTTTAGCTCTATTAACCACCACTATAGAGCCCATAGATCCAACACAAACGATAATGTTGGACTAAAGTGTTGATCTCTTTCAAAGAAGCGATGACATAGAGAAATTCCATGACACAAACATCACTCTGAGTCATTGGTTGAGTCGTCCATTTCCTTTTTCATAGCAACCAACACTGACTCTTAGTTGTCAATTTTGCCTTTCCCTAAAAACCTACACAGAATACCCTTATCTCTAGTATCTCCCACTTAGATGTTGGTACAAAATTGACATTATAGGTGAATTATAACCGAATCTATAACTGGTATATGTACTAGTGATACCACATAGTTGGTTGTTTTGTATAGAATGAAGAAGTCTTGATGAATCCGGTGGATACCTGGGGATGGGAAGGGGTGTGTGTAGCATGACTCCTTCCAAGACACATCAGATAAGTCTTCATTAAGAGGGTAGGTAAATACGAACCATGTCCATTATCTAACAAAACAATGTTATTCCAAATCTGGCACAAACACGATCTAAGTTATATTCAAAGATGTTAATAACATTTGTTGATACCAAAACATGTGATAAGTATTGTCCTATAAAGTATTTTTGCACTATCAACAAATAATGTCGCCATAGTAGATTAGTACTATGTCTACTCTCCTAGGATGCATCAATAGTTGTAGATGTGAAGCATCCACCCACTAGTCATGATATCATATTAGTAGACTTGATTGTTCTTCTAGGGACCAACGATGATGCATCAAGTAAAGAGAAAATAATAGAGTACAAGGAAGAGAAGAGAAAGAGACAATTTTTTTAGAACAAAGAAAGAGTCCATGATCAGTTTGTTAAATAGATACTCTATATGGTGGTTAACACAAAGAAAACAGATGTGTGTGCTCTTTCTATAGAAGGAAAATGATAGGGCAACTCTCATAAAAAATGAGAAACTAAATCGGTGAACTGATGTGTCATGTGAAAAAAATCAGCTAGTGGGCCAAGTACTAAAACCAAATTGGGGTTGCGGCCCCACAAAGATCCCAACAAGGAGGATTTTGCACATCCAGCACATGAGACTTCACATTTTGATTCTCTCAGTTAAATAATTTCAAGATGGGATCAACCTAAATCCAATTTGATTACTACACTATGTGTGTGATAGCCCATCTTCCTTTGATCATAATTAATAATTAATAGATATGAACCAATATAAAAGGAGAAAGTTTTTAGGGCTCACCCATGTGAAATTCAAGCCTCTCATTTTTCTTTGAAAAACAACTTGTATATAAGAATCCCCCACCTTTTAAAACAAAATAGGGACTTTGAGAAAAAAGAGTTGGAAAAACTTAAAAAAATGTTCACATGAGGTTTGGTAGATATAGTTTCCTGAACTAAAGCATACAGTAGATGTACAAAACTTATAGAGGATTTGTAAAACCATGTTCCACTTTTTAATAATTAAATTCTCATTCCCCAAAATTCATAGAATCAATTATTTTCTTCTGTGTTGGTGTGTTTAGGAATTACACCTATTGGAATATTCATGTGTACTTTAAATATTTACCCAAATATGAATTGGAGCGGCCTTTCTCCACATACATATATGTGTACTTCCATCAAGTATATTTTATAGTCATATACAAAAGCGTCACTGATGATGCGACCCATAAAGAATAAAAATATACTCAACTGTTTGGTACAAATATTGTTTACATCATAAGAATGAGTTACAAAATTATTTACAATATATTGAGTTTCAATAAATTATTTCCCCCCAATTCTTCTTGAGATTGATGACCATGAAGGTTGGGTAGCCGTCACTTCAACTTCTTGTAAAATCAAACTGAAATTTTCCCACACTAGTATTTGTTTTAATTGATTTGATAAAGTATCTGCCATGTTCAAATCTGACTTAATATAATCCATTATGATTAAGCTCTCCCAAATAAGTTTCCTCACAATGTTATGATGTAGATGAATATGTGTACTCTTCATGTTATAAATTTCATTTTTATCTCTATATATGGTAGATTGTTTATCACAATGTAAAACATTGTTGGAGAAGGTTCCTCCAAAATGGGAAGATATATTAGATCATGTAATAGACATTTGACTTTAGTTCTAGACCTTTTCAAGAATATAAACTCATATTCCTTAGTTCTAGACCTTTTCTTGGAGGATGTCCAAGATAAAGTACCAAAACCCATTGTGAAGATGTAACCACTTGCATATTTAAATTCATCTAAATCTTAAATCCAATTTGTGTATGACAACATCCTTCTAGCACTATTGGGGATCAATAGATGACCAATTTGTTATCAATTATGCCTTTTAGGTATCTTAAAATAATATGTAGAGCATCCAAATGAACTTTGTTAGGATTTTGAGTATCTCTACTTAATCTCTCAACTACATATGCTAGGTCTAGACAACTAAAGTTCATTAAGTACACTAAGCTTCTAGCACCTTGTGCATATTTGACTTGTTGGATAGTAGCACTTTGTGTTTTTTTTAAATTCCAAGTAGAATTATATAGTGTTGTAACGTTTTATATTTTAGAATGTCACTATAAGAAATAGTAGGAAGTTGCAAATTGAGTAACATGTTTACATGTCAAATTAAGAACCAGATAAGAAATAACTAAATAAAAAGAGGAGGAGAAACAAAATAGTTGTGTTTGATAGATCGAACTAGAACACTCTCTTGAAGAAGAGAGACATTACTTCAAGAAATCAGCGCTCCATTATCTTTGAGAGACATATTGTTCTTTCAGTCTTGATGTGGTCACGACCCTAGAGAACAAGGTCATCTCACTCATACGTAGATGATAGATAGAAACACCACCAATGTAGTTCAACAATTGTTAGGTACCAACACCCAACACATCACGTCAAGGAATAAGGGACAAAAAAAGAACTCTTATTTAGGAGATGAATTTCATGAGAGATGCACACAGAGAGCAGCTATGTAAGGCAATGACATTAGGGTAGAAAAACAAAAATGGCAAACTTTTTTGTCTTAGATCTATGAGATCTGAGATCTGAGATCTAAGATGTGAGATGTGTTTCTAACTCTAATCCCATGATCTTTATTTATAACACTTCCACGCTCAATCTTATTTGTAATTTGACACAATCACATGATGACTCTTATATACCCAAAAAGAATATGAGGAGTCCATTTCTAGTTTAGAAGTAGTACAATAAGCCCTTTTTTAATTTAGAAGGAATATGAGGAGTCCCTTTTCAATTCAAATGGAATTTGAGGGGTCCTTTTCATATTTGGAAATAATTAATTAATTAATTAATTATCCTCTTATACATAAGATAATTTCTAGTCATATTCCTAGTTTGCTCAATAGACAAAATTTAGTTTTTCCTTCACCCTTCTTAGGTACTAGATACACCTAAATTGGTCTGAACCCATGCTAACATGGATTAGAAAAGATAATACATATAAAAATCCACCCAAAAGTCCAATATCTAGTGTGCTCTTCTAGTCAGTCCTCCATAATATACTTTCAACATGTATATTTTAGTTTGAACCATGCCTGAGTTATCCAACATAGACCCCGAGGAACTTGGTGAACTAGCATCTTGAACTTGAACATTGGGGTGAAAGAATATCTATTGGTAACAATACAATAAAGACAATGTCAACAAAGAAAAATGGTGGTAAAGGCGATGGATCCAAATCAAAATTCATGATTGACATCAAAGAACAACCTTGTTCCCCTATTGCAATCTATACAATATCAATCATTTAGTTGGAGTCTTCAAGAAAATACTGGAAGTATCATGTTCTAGAACTTGACACCATTTAATGACTAATCTATAACTAAGTTCCAATCATGATACTATCATGTTTCCAAGGGACATACACAAATATGCTAAAAGCATTAAGAAAATTACATAATTTCAACCAATTCACCTGATGGATTGTTGTTACCACATTGAACCTGATTTATGAGATCTCCACTCTTTTGGGTTGAATTTCTACTACATTCAAATCATAAGGGTTTTGAGTCCCATACCCAACCTAAATTTCTCAAATAAGGACAAGGTAAGACCTTTAGTCAAAGGATCGATTGTATTTTCTTTTGTAGCCAAGTAGTCCACCACAACAAGTCCATTAGACACTAGATCCCTTACAAATTTGAGTATGACTTGGATATATCTATGTTGCTATTTTTTTGTTCTTAGGACTCCTTATCTTGGAAATAGTTGTTATGCTATCATAGTGAACTAAAATTGTAGGAAGAAGATCCTTTAGCATTGATAAACTGGACATAAGTGCATGTAGTCATTCAACTTCCAATCTAGTTTCATATGAAGAACACAAATTAGCCTCAGAGGTGGACCAAGACAAAATGGTCTACTTTTTAGACCTCCAGGATACATGACTTTCTCCCAATAAGAATACATATCCTGACACATAGCTACTCCCAAATCTCATGGGAATCCATCTTGCATCAATATACCCTTCAACAATAGAAGGATACTTACAATAATCCAGCATAAGGGAACTAGTTCCCTTGATATACATCAACACTTTTTCAATAATTTCCCAATGAGTCTTGTTAGGAAAATTGGTGTATCCACTCAACTTGCTCATGTAAAACACAATGTGTGATTGTGAGAATTTCATAAGATACATCAAACTTCTGATAATTTGATTATATCAAAATAGTTGGTCAAGCGGCAGAAAGTGGAGAAGGTAAGGAGAGAGGGAGAATAGAGGAGGTGGGACAGTAGCATGGAAGGCACTGGGTGTCTGGATGAACTTGTACACATGAGCAAGATGAAGGAAGAAGTCTGGGAAAAGAAAAGGAGGGTCCGACCAGGCCTGGGCTTGGTCCCATGTCAGCCCATCTTCTCCCCAAAAGAAGAAAAGGCCTAAATATTAGAGTAAAATTAGATTGTTATTCAAGTAGGTTCATCTCCCTCCTCTGAACTCCAAAAAGAGCAAGGAAAGTTGTGTTGGATCCATGGGATCAAGCCCTCATGGAAATGATAAAAGGTGGAACATGACTCATAGTAAGGATGAAAAGTGGGATTACACGTGGTGTAATTAAATACCCAACATTAGTCAATAGGCACATTGTGACATTTAATTAGTTCTAAAGCATTCATTGAGTATAAAGTGACCCAAAAACAATAAATCGAAGGCGAGGATGATTTCTGAGAAAAATTGAGCATCAAACTTATCGAAGTATGAAATAATTTTAGGAAATAGAAAACTAGGTTAGCACAAAGACTTACCAGGTTTACACACTTGGGAATCATCCTCACATATTATAAAACCCTTTGATGTTTCCATATATATTTCCTCTTGAAGGTCACTATCTAAGAACATAATCATCACATCCATTTGATAGATAAAGAAACTATAAATGGAAGTTAGTTCTATGATCACACAAATTGTGTTCATCTAAGAAACTAGAGAATAGGTAGAAAAATAGTCTATTCCCTCCCTTTGTGTGTACTCCTTGGCAAACAAACTTTACTTATACTTATTTATTGTCGTTTCTTGATTGAGTTTCTTATTTAGATCCATTAATTAATTAGTCATCCTTTTGTGCAAAAAAGGAGATGGAATATGTAATATAATTTCACAATCCTCTTCTTGGTTTGCAAAAAAGAAAAAAATTACTTTTTTCTCCACACTCCTTATGTACTAAATGCATCTGCATTGAGCTCAACCCATGTTAACCAATATTTGAAAAGCTATATAACTATCATAACTTGTTTACAATCTAAGACTGTAGATATTTTGAGAACATTGTCAACATAGTTCTCTTGAGAGCATGATATAATAATCAATTTTTATATAATTTAATTTCCAAAATTGCATTTTCTTCCCCCATACCACTCATGTCAAAATTACTAGACAAGAAATTTTTACTATTGTTAATATTATTAGTAATAGTTCCAAAAATAAGGATGCATAAACATAAAAATATTTAACAAAATAACCTTGTTATTGACTTGAGAATATATAGTTTGTCAACTTCACTTATATGTAACACATACAACAAACCTAACTGCTCTATCAAAAATTCTCCTACCATTTATTAGGACCTAATTTCAAACCATTAAGAGATTTGATTAGTTTAGATACTACTCGTTCTCTTCATGACACCACATACCTTTAGGTTCATCCATATAAATTTGTTATTCTAAATATTCATTGAAGAATAAAGGTTTAATATCCATCTGATGCATAATTCATTCTAATTGATGCCAAAAATGTTTATTTTCATTGTAGAAATTCAAGTCAACTTTCTTTGGTTGTATATATCCTACAATAAACACTCATGATTTGTATAATCTATACACCCGTCGATTTTTCATTTTCTTTTAAGTATCCATTTATATCATGTGTTATGATACTTGGTCTAAGATTCAGTAATTTCCATGATTGGATAATATGGATTGAATCTCGCTATTAGTTTCCTCCTTCAATAAAGAGAATCAGATTAATTAACAATATTAATAGATGATTGAGGGTCATTATCCACAAAAAGGGATATAATTCATCATTAAGATTCTTTGCCTTTCTCACCCTAGTGGCTAGTATAGGTTCTACATCATCAGGTTCTATAACATCATTAGTAATAAATGCATTTTTTACATTCTCTAAAGTTTCATTTGAAGGAATAGATAAAGTTTCCACATAAGTTTTCATAGGAAATATATGATCAAATAATTTTGCATGTATATAATAGAAAAACAATATCAATTTTACACCATTGTTGCTACTTTTAAGAACCACAATCCTATATGTTCACTATTTTTATCATAACCTATAGAAACACCATCAATGGTTCTAGTTCCTAATTTTCATTCTTTAAGCTCTGTTAATAAAGCTTTATCTAAGAACCCTGATGATTTGAAATATTTAAAATTATGAGGATTTCCTTTCGATGATTCATATGAAATCTTGTTGGTTGATCTACTAGGAATGTACCTTTGTATATAACAAGATGACAAAATTGCTCACCCGCTAGTTGTTTGGTGATCATGACTTAATCAAAAAAATATATATCTTCTCTTCAAAAGTTATATTGTAATGTTCAACAACTCCATTTTATTAATGCAAATAGGGAGACGTATATTCATAAATAATACCATTAGTTTTAGAGAAATCATTAAAAGGAGAATAATTAATTCTCCATCCCTATCAATACAAAAACATGTTATTTTTTATTTAATTGATGTCTACTTCTATTTTATACTTAACAAACATCACAAATTAGTCATATTTTAAATATATTTACTATAACTTTGTATATCGTGAAAAATTCATATGTGAATATGATTTAAGATCTTATCTAACATCTGCAAAACACATTCTTTAATCTCCAACATTACTTTGAGCTAAATCTAGAAATTTGGAATCCTAATGCAATATTAGAGGACATGGTTTTTTTGTTAATTTAATTTATACATTACATGCAATTTAGTTAATGGATCAACAATACCATGTGTATACTTTAGCAATCTAAGAGATTTGATGTGTTGTACATATATAAGGGTAACATGTATATCAAAAGAGTCACTAATATAAGAACACAATTTACTATTAACAGAATTGTTTAGTACATTCTGAAAAAACATACCATTTGAACAATATCCACCTCTCAAAGTACTCCACATACTTAGAAAAGATTATCTTGTTGTATTCAAAAGACACATTGATCCAAAACTAATATATTGGGACACCGAGATCAAATTGTGCCTAATTTTTGGCACATATACACATCCTTGATCAGTATGAATATTCTAGATATTCTCTTGATCACAATGTTTTCCTTTTTTATCATATAGGAAGCACTAGATTTTCCCATGATAATATGATGATCATCCTCTCATACTTCTGAGTTGGTTATGACAACATCCCTATTGTCAACAACATGGCATCACACCCAAAGTTGATGATCCAATCATGATGTTTGGAAGATTCCATATTAATCAGACTGATGAATACCAAGACTATGTCCTCCATCACAATTGTTTGTTGTTTGGTTCCTTAGAAACCTAAACTTCTTGCTTCTTCCTATACAAGAATTTTGAAGAAGTGTGACCATGTTTTCCACATATAAAACAAAAAATAATATTTCTTATTTATTATTTATTATCTTTACTAATTTTTTTATTATTATGCTTCCAATGATATTTATATTGAACTGAAGATTATTTTTCTTTACTTAATCATCAAAAATAATTATAGTAGAATACCAATCTTCACTCAAATCATATCTTTCTATCATATGATTCTTTTAATCTTCAACCTAGATGTGTATTATTACATCATTTAATGACATATACTTTTATTATTATTAAATTTTCTTACATTGTAGTAATTAGGAATGTTTGAGTTCAAGAACTTACAATGAAAGTCTTGGCAAGATCATCTTTTCCATTTTTAAAGACACCAAACAATATATAAAAATCATGAATTTGAGTTTATTTTTTGTCTTTAGTCAACAAAAACTTAAGAAATCTATAATAGTAAACTTTTTCCTTAAAGATTTCTTCAAGAATACACTTTTTAGTAAAACTTCTTCAAACTTTAGATGTAATTTTAATATGAAAGTAGGCATAAAATTATTGATCGGAAATGATAATATGGATGATATGACTACAAATTTAATTTATTTCCCAATTAATACAATTAGTTTCATGTTATGGTTCCGAGAAAGAAAATGATGTGTTGGAAACCCCTAGAACACTATAAACCTTGTCTTGTCAGTGTTGGGGAGATCCATTGAAGGGCTCACTTTTAGTGGCACACGGTAGATGGATTTATAACATAGTCAAAATAGTAATGTTTTGATTGTTTAAAGGAGGAATCTTGACATGTGTTGGTAGGGTTTCAAATCCATCCATGTTGGTACCTATTCATAGCACAATTACGCTTAATATTATATTAGAAATTTAGACACAAAAAGTAAAAGATCTTACCAACATTTATTTATGTTGAATCATGCAATAATCACTATTCTTAAGAGTATTTTCACGAATCTCAATGGAGAATGCAAGTACAGTAGATTAGTACAACCACTACTCTTCTAAGATGCAACAAAACTTGTCGATAAGAAGTGTACACGTGAAACTCACTAAGGCATGCGAACGGACATGATAGTTCTTCCAACAACTAGAGAGGATGACCCAACAACCAAAGATATAAATACTAGGGTTTCAAAGAAGAGAATAAATTTGAGAGCATCTTCTTGAATAGAGAAATAGTCATTGATGAGTTTTTTAAACATATACTTCTTGTGGTTGTTAACACAAAAAGGAAGAAACATATGTGGTTTACTAACAGAAGGAAAATTGACAATGCCGCAAAACACTTTTATAAACAATAATGTGAAGCATCATCGATTAACAAATGCATTGTGTGCGAAAAATAATTTAGTGGGCCAAGTAGGAAACACAATTCGGGACCACATCCTTGCAAGGACCTCTAGGAGGTGAAATTTATAGCATCCATGCACATGAATTGTTACATATGTTGATACACCTTGTTAAATAGTTTTTGGACTAGAACAACCCAAACCCAATTGGGTTTCCCCACCGTACACATGTATAGTTATTGTTCCCTTTATTTTATCGAATACATAATGGATAAGAATCCATATAAAACAAGAAGGAAGATTTTATAGCTCACCCATTTTTCATTAATTATTTCTTTTTAGATTTGGGGAAACCACTTGTATACTATAAATCCTCACTATTTAAAAATGAAGACTTCCAGAAAAATAGACTAAAATAACTTAAACAAATGCCTTGCATAAGCTTTGGTGGAACCAAGTTTCTGAATAAAAGCATATAGTATATGTGTACAATATTTAGACTATCGTTGGAACCATGTTACTAAATCCAATTCCTCCTTATGAATAGAGGTTCATTACCCACATTATATATAGAATCAATTACCAATGTTATTTGTTGACACACTTTGTCCATTCACCTACTAAGAATATTTATAAGATATTTAGAAATCTGAACAAGAGTAGCCCCACTCCACACACATATAATTTTGTCAAGTGTGTATTAAAGTCATTTACACCACCATTGATGTCTATGAAACCCATTAAGAATAACAAATATTCAATTAATCATTGTGAACTATTATTTACATCATTAGAATGAGATACAAAATATTTATAACAAATTGGATCATCCAACAACTTGTTTTTCCCCGTCGAAACTCCTTCATAGGAATTTTTGTTCATGAAGGTTGTGTATTCATCACTTTGACTTATGGTATGGGCATAAACCTGTTCTCCTTGATGTGTTCCTTAGTAGTTTTTGACTTAATGTCTTTTAAGAGGATAGGATAAGTTCAACTCTAACATAACACAACCTATTGAGATTATCCTATCACATATAAGTTTCCTCACAATGTAATGACATAAATGAATATGTCTACTCTTCTCATCATGGACTTTTCTTTTAGCTCTTTATTAGGCATCCTTATTGACATATTTCATAAACACTAATAGAGAAGGTTTTTCTAAACACTAATGGAGAAGGTTTCTCCCAAATGGGAACATCCACTACTACATGTATTAGAAATTCGACTATATTTCAACCTTTCCCAAGTAAATAAACTCAGACTTTATATTGGAACATGCTATACATGATTTTTGGGAATTTCCAAGAACCAACACCTCTACCATAATGAAGATATAGGCAATCACAGTCAACTCGTCTGAATTAGAAATCAATATTGAATCACAATATCCTTTTAACACTATTGGGGAACCACAAAGGAATAATCTCTTATTGATTAATCCCTATTAGATATCTTAAAATCCTATGTATAGCATGGAAATGATCCTTGTTAGGATTGTTTTGGTATATGTACTAAATATCCCCACAATATATTCTAGATATGGAGAGTACATTTCACTAACTACATTGACCTTGCAATGATTTGTGTATATTAGTACTTTTATCTTAATATAAATATCATAATGAAATGATGTGTTAATTGGGTTACATTCGAACATTAAAAATGTTTTTAGTATTTACTCAACATAGTGTTCTTGATAGATCATGATGTAATTGTCATTTTTAAGCCTAAGGGAGTGGTGATGACATACAAAAAAAGGAAGAGACTATTAAAATGGAAAAGGCAAATCTAGATTTTACACACTTTTGTTAATCCATGAACATGATCTCTACAGACACATAAATGCTCAAAATTACATTTTCTTCTACCAATTCTTTCATGACAGAGATAAATGAAGAAACTTTTATTATTGCTTACAATATCAATAATAATGCCAACAATAACCATGTCATCGACACAAAAACATATAATGGCACTACCTAGGTTATAAACTTTAGAATATGTACATTTGTTTCCTTCACTTATATGTAACCCATATGACAATGATTTTATCAAATTTCTCATGGTGACGTATAGGAGCTTGTTTAAAAGCATAGTGAAGTTTAATTCTTTTGCATACCATATCTTGTTTTTCCAATAAAACATAACCTTCTAGTTGGTCCCTACAAATGTATTCTATAATTCTCCAAAATGTGGTCTAAAATCCATTAGATGTATATTTGATTTCTTAGTTCATGCCAAAAAAATTCAAATCTTGATTGAAAGTTCTAGAAAGTGGAGAAAATGTATCGAAATGGTGAATTTCCTATTGTTGTTTATATCCCTTAACAACTAGTTGAGCTTTATATTTATGTACAATTGCATTAGTTTTTTTTATTTACTTTTGAATTTCTATTTACATTTTATGGGTTTGATACTTGGTGGAAGATCCACTAGCTCCCATCTATGATCAAATAATAAGGATTCAGTCTCACTATTAATTGCTTCCTTCCTAAGGAGAATTCATACAAATTAACAATGTCATTGTTTGGTTGATGGATTATTAATAATAATAGAATGAAATTTATCATTCAGATTCTTTTCCTTCCTCACCCTAGTGCATATTTTAGTTTCTAATCATCATGTTATACAACATCATTAGTATTGATGCAATTGGTACATAGTCCAATGTTTCTTTTTGAAGTACTAGATAGAACTTCTACGAGTTCTTATAGAAACGATGTGCTCAAATAATTTTTCATTTTTAGATCCAACATTAGTAATAGGTTCTAAAAAATTATTTGTACTTGTAAGACCCAAAAACCAATATGATATAGTATTTTGAACATAACCTATAATAAACCATTAAGGATTCTAGGACTGAATTTTCAATTCCTAGGCTTAGTCAATATACCTTTAGCTAAATACCCTCACATATTGGGATATTTCAAATAAGCAGGGAATCATTTCCATAATTCATGTTGTCTTATTATTCTTTTTGTGAGGAATAAGACTTAGAATAAATCATGATGATGAGGTTGCTACCCCACAAGTTCAATAGTGATCCTGATTTAACTAAAAGAATTCATAATCACTTTTAGAGTTTTTTTTCTAAGTTCAACAATTCATTTGGTTGGGAAAAAATGGAGTAGATAATTTATGCATAATACTATCAGTTACACAAAATTAAAATTAGAACAATCATTTTTACCACCCTTACTGAAACAAAGATGTTTTTTCCATTTAAGTCGGCTTTCAACTTCTATTTTACATTTTTTGAAAATTCATATGCTTCATATTTGGAATGTAATAAGTAGAATATTTTATAGTGTGATAAATCATTAAGAATGTGATTTCATATATTTTCCCACCTACATAAAAATCACTTTAAATTTTCAAGACTCATGTGAACGAAATCTAACAATTAGGAATCTTGATGCAAAATTTGTTGTCACAATTTCTTTATTCATTTAGTTTCTACACATACATACATTTATTATTTAAATAAAAACACCAGATATATCCTTTACAAATCCAAAATATTTCATGTGTTGTATATATCTAAAGTTAATGTGTCCAAATCAATTTTTCCACTTATCAAAAGAGTCAATGATATAAGTTGTAGAAGATTAGTAATTGCAAAATTATTTGGGGCATTTGGAGAAAATAGACTATTTGTACCATATCCCATACCTAAGTAATCCCTATACTTATAAAATATGTCATTGTCAAATTCAAAAGAATTAAGCATATGTTTTCTTTTACAATGATAAAAAAGGATGTCAAATCGCTTACATGTGTACTATGAGGTAACTTTTATTAAATGTTTAAACCACTATAAAGTATGATCCTGATAAAAAAGTTGATTAGAAGAAATGCATGATTAATATAAAGATAAGAAATTTCCTTATCTATAATTTGCAATCTAGGCATAATTTTCCTTACAAAATCAAAACTTTCAAGAAATGGAAAAACTAAGGCAATGAATCCAATATTTGAGGTTAATGTGTCGATGAACAAGACCATGTGTTTGATTAATTATCAAGAAAAGTGATACGGTAATGGAGATCCATCATTCAAACACAAAATGGAACATACTATAGTAAAAAAGGTCAGAGCCTAATGGAGGTCCAACATAATAACAATAACTGGAGAATAGAGACTAGTAAAGACTACTAAATTGACGAAGGTTATACAAATTTGGTCGTGCATAATACAATCACATACATGCCTAAAAATTACAATATTATATGGATATAACCATGATTTGTGTCTTTTTACTAATGCATTAGATACCCCTACCTTGTATCACGTGTTTTCAAAGTAGGCATAAACACATCAACTACAAGGCAATGTGTCTGTGGATACAAATCTCTGTATGAATAATTATCAAAAATGGAAATGACCTAATGGAGGTCAATGAAAAAATGGTAATTTTATAGAGTAAATGGTCCAATCCAAATGGAGGATAAAGTTACAACATTAATCGGAGAAAAAACTCAAGGGAATACTACTAAGCTAAAGATTGTTATATAAAAATGATTCATGCAAAATCCAATTCCAGAACCAAGTGAATATTACAACGTTGATTGGACAAAAAATAGAACTGGTGTGCTATTTTACAAATTATTTAGCACATACTTATCACAATATATATTCAAGTACATACTTATATTGGGAATCCTATTTTGTAATCAAAGTAAACAAGAAGTTTTTTTAAGGACTCAATACACACTTAATATGTGGATAATGAATATCCATGTCTATGAAATGAAACTATGGAATAATTATAGCAAGATCAATGTTTGTAGAATGCAATCAGGGATAACTACAAGGAATCAAATTCATCCTAATACAAAGCATTGTGCAACATTACTAGAGAATACACACTACTGGGTACAAATTGTTATAAAAAAATTAAATTTAGTTGGATGTTGATTTACTATGCCAATAACACATGGTAGTTAAAGTAGACATTCTTACATTCACTCACGTGGTTGCAAAACTACAACTACATACATTAATTGTGATATAAAGAAACTTTATAGAGGTATTTTGTTGTTGAAATAAGGAAGTTCAGATAAGAGACGTAATCATATCCGAGTGAAACCACTAATAAAATAAAAATAATGATTGTATCAACCATGATACACGATTCATATACATAACACTCATCCATAAATGTTAACATTGTTATAGGTAGGAACACATTGTTGATGTTTTTTAGTGATAGTGTAAAGTAAATTGAGCTATGTATGTGTACAACAAACAAGTCTGTTAGTCATGGACATGAACCTTTGAGTTGCAATTTAGAGATAATAGAAAGAGCAATGTGAATCCTATAGACAAACTAACAATGATGGTCAAAACATGTTTAATAAAATGTAAGAGGGTCATAACTATTGTAGTGTTGATGTACCTGATTGTGCATTCAATTCTGGGGCCATCATCACCATCAAATTTCCAAGTTGAGATCAATCAACTTAAAAAAAAACAAAAGAGGACTAGGATAGAAGAGAGACAAGTCGAAAGAAAGGTATAGAACAAAGGGCCTATAATGTACCCTGACAGAGCTATGAACAGGTCAATGGAGGAGGGACACCATGCGAAATATTTAGAGAGTATGAAGAGGAAAGTGGGAAACTAAGCATGATAAGTTTGACTACCATGTCATTTAATAGACCTCTTGAACTCACTATGACAAATGGAGTTTTAAAGGCATGTATTGTTGGAGAAGACACCAAAAATGTTCAAAAGTTATGGGTAAAATAAATAAAGTGATGGTGACAAACAAGAAGATAAGAAATATGGAGAGCTTACCAACTAACCTTGCTTTACGCTACCTAGACATTACACTTCCACCTACGTTGGCAAGGTAGAAGTATTCTTTACTTCTTTCTCCTCTTTTATTGTACTCCAATTAAAACTCTATTTTGATTGAGGCATCCAATTTGCTAAATGGATCGTGCCAAAAATATCAAGCATCAACCAGCCAAAACTAATAGTTTCTACACATAAAGATTACAACACTTGTCAACTAGGAAGCCAAAATAGGGCCGTGGAGGAGTCGTAGTTTCCACATTAACGAGGAAAGCTTCAAGGAGAATATGCATATTTGAGGGATAATGACGAATGCATATCTTTTGGTGGGTGCCTACTTTAGTTAGGATTAAACTATTCCTCACACATGACAACTACTAACTCACATCATGATTTACCCACTCAAACAAGGACTGAGTTTGTTTGGGTTTGGGGATTACAAAATTCCAAACATGATCTAATAGAATGGCTCTTTCCAAACACCCACATACCCTAATGCATCCTATACTATGCCTAGGTGGCACAAAATGAAAGGTTATAATCCCAAATGGTCCTCATCCAAAAAAGGGCTTACAGTCTCACGATCACATATTGTTACACAAAAAACTAGTTATTGGATAAGGAGGGATACAGACAATGTTGTGATGATATTTTCATACTAGTAGTTTGTATCTCATGATAATTTAGATTGGCTTAAATTGCTACATAGGGACAATTTGTTGAATTTGGTTCTGGTTAGAATATTGTATCCATAAATTTCAGAACTGAGACAACGATCTAATTTGAACTATGAAATCTTCAGAAAAAATAGTCTTGTACCGAACAAGACATAAGGTAAAAGAGGATATTCCTTATCTATCCTCTACAAGTATGCCATAAATATTTTAACTCATGACTTTCTTTACAACTAGAAGCAGGCTTTACCAAATGAACTATATGTCAATTGCTACTATTATGCCATGTTGTCAGCCAAGGGGCACAACTTTTTTTGCTAAGTACAAACATAGAATACAACTTTTCCCTAAGGACGATCCATCATGGAAATTGCTATAGTTTCCTATCTAAACTCAGTATAAACACAATCATTTTGGATAACATGATAAGAAATAGTTAACTCAACAACATGCCTTAGTTATGCTTAGTAGTTTGACTTAGATGGTCCTGAATGGAAGAGGTGGAAGTGGCGTCCATGACCACGACAGCCACTTTGGAGGATGAGGAAGCTCTACCCAACATGGAATACCTCCTCACCCAAGCTCTATGACTCCAGGTAGTACACCCCAATCCATTAAAGTATATGCTGATGTCTCCTCCACTGATACTGGAGGAGAATCGTCTGTGGCCAATGTGCACGAGAACGTGAGAGTCGATGACTCTCCATGCTCTGATGTTGCAGTCACCGCTGACGCAGACCTTCATATTCCCCTTTCCATCCAGAAAGCTTCACTAGACACGATCCAACCAGAAGACATCTCTTTTGATCGCAGCAATGTGATCCCAACTATCACGATTAATCTGGTCACCATCCAACCACTCCTCAAACCATGGAAATTCACAGTTGTGGTTAAAGTCATCGACATCAATATTGGATTCCAAGCACTAGTTTCTAGATTCCAGACACTTTGGAACCCTAACAAGATGTTCAAGAAGATAGACCTAGAGATGCTTTATTACATCATACAACTTACAAATCAAATCGACTTTGTCACTGCCATGACAGGGGGTCCTTGGACCATATTCGGTAATTACTTATCCATTCAATCTTGGTCCCCCAACTTTAGGTAGTCTGACACTATCCCACTCAAGATTGTGGTTTGGTCAAGAATTTGGGATCTTCCAGTGTATCTCTATCTAACACAACTTCTTGCTAGTACCAAAAACCTAATTGAAAAAACAATCAAGATTGACGACACCATGACGACAAGCCATAGAGGAAGTTTTCACATATTGATGTTGAAATTGACACATCTAAACCATTGTTGTTGGGATTCTCAATTAATGGGAACATTTCCATGTTGAATATGAGAACATGCCAGTCATATGCATGAGATGGGGAAGAGTAGGTCCTACAGACAAAGAATGTGCCTTTGTTCCTACCTTCAATCCTCTGGAGGTGTCGACCTAGACGGTCCAACCTACGATAGTAGTGACACCCAACTCCTAGAAAATCCACACCAACAAGCCAGAGTGGTGACAGCCTCCCAAGAAACCAACCAAGCAAGCAAAAGACTCATCCAACTCTGGTAATCAAGAGGATGTAGTCACCAACGCCTCGAAAGCCAAGGAACTAGGGGCTAGTGAGGATAATTGAGAAACTGTGGTAAACCATAAGCAGAAGAAGAAAGGTGCTAAAAATGATCAATTAACATAGAGAAAGAAAAAAACAATTCTTGGCTCATCCTTTGGTGTGCCACATCCAACCACCCAAGACACAACAATAGTCTTGGTAGACCATGAGATGAGTGAAGGTCATGAACTACCCACCCCCTTCCAATTTGAGAGCAACGCAGTCGTGCTCGATCTTAGCACTCCTAGGTTTTATTGGGTAGACACAGGAATGACGAGTAGTAGTGTCTTCCTTCAGAACAGAAAGGTCATCTATCAACCAATGCAAATCAGCCCTGGACAGGAGCGGAAAAAGGGGAAACCAGTCCAATTGTTTACAAATGCAAACAATACTAATGAAGCAAGACACATTCTGAGCTTCTAGGGAGATCCTGAGGTCAGGGAGGACACCCAAACTAAAGAGAGTGGCCAATCCATAGGACTTGGAGCTATCATCAACTAACCTCCTACCTATCCAAATGGTAAATATTCTTTGCTGGAACGTCCAAGGAGCCAAATTTGAGGACAAAATTTGCCTGGTCAAAGAATATAAACAAATGTATACGATTCATTTCCTTGATCTTATTGAAACTCGTTGTAGTGGTGACATTGCTCTTAATTTCATTCACAAACTTTGTTTCTCTTCCTCACATTTTGTGGAAGCCTTAGGCTTCTCTGGTGGCATTTGATCTCAAAGTGGTGTAGTGGTGACATTGCAATCTCAAAGTTCTTGTCAATTACAGGCAGATGATCCATTGAAAAATCAATCATGATTGGTATGCTATGATCATGTATGGAATCCCCAACCCCAACAAGCGGCCTCTTCTATGGAAGAGGATACAAGAAATTTCCCAAGGCATCAACTGTACCTGGGAAGTTTTGGTAGATTTCAACATAATGTTAGACCCTACTGAAAAAAGGGCAGCCTATACATCGATAAAAGAGTTTCTAATCTGTTCAAAGACACCGTCTTGCAAACTGGACTTGCTAAAGTCAAAGAAAAAGGACACTTCTTCACCTTTAAAAGATTGAATGTTTGTGAGAAGCTAGACAGAGTTGTTGCAAATGAAGCCTGGCTCAACATAGCTCATGGGTTCACTGTATTAGTGCTTTCCCTTTTGTATTCCAATCATAACCATATTCTTATTAACAACAGTGTCAATAAAAGGAAAACCATTCCAACCTTTCAAACTAAAGCTAGCTAGTCCATGATCCATGAATTCAAGTCTGAGCTTCTCATCAAGTGGGACACCACAAGCCTTTTGTTGAAGCCATTACATCCTTTCAATCGGTAACCACTGCCTGGGAGTCCAATCAATCCAAAATCTTGAGAAAGGAAAAACATATCACCCTCAAGAGGCTCAACAAAAGCTAGGTAATTGCCATCTCCTCTCCATTAGTTGCTATTGATTTAATTTCTATTAACTTGTAAGAAAAATACCATCAAATCCTATTCTGAGAGGAAGCCAACTGGAGACAGAAAGCACACATCAACTGGCTCAATAACAACAATGGTAATACAAGATATTTCCAAACCTATGTCAAAATGAGGAGGTAGGTGAACCGAATCACTCACATCCGCATCATTGAGGGAGTCTAGATTATCGACCCCCTAGCCATTCAGAATGCACTGAAGGACTATTTCCATAAGTTCATGACATCTACAGCTATGCCTCTCACAACCATAGATGTGATATCTGAATACATTTTCCTTTTCCCCAACATCACTCACCAAATGAATAACTTCCTTACACGCATGCCTGGACATGAAGCAATCCTCAAGGTTGCCCACTCCATGGCACCAAACAAAGTTATAGGCCCCGATGGGGTGCATAGTAAATTCATACAGTCAAATTGGGCACAAGTGGGCAATTTTATTGTGCTTAAAGTGTAAAACACCTTCAACATAGGAACCATCGACTCTAATCTAGTTGATGTCTTCATGGTGATAATCCCAAAAGTAAGACAACCACAACAATGTTGTGATTTTCAGACAATATCACTCAACAACACATGCTTCAAACTCATGTCAAAGGTCATTGTCGAGCATTTGAAGCCCTTCCTCCCCAATCGAGTATATGAGACACGGTCTAGTTTCATTCCCAAAAGGCACATTACAGATAACATTTTGTTGGTGTAGGAGGTAATACATTAAATGAAAAACAAAATTTTAGGGAACAACTAGGCTTGCATTAAGTTGGACCTCTGTAAAGCCTTCAACAAGATGCACCACCCCTACATTCTAGACACCCTTTAGAAAGTTGTTTCCTAACAACATCATAAGTTTAAACATGACAATCATTTGCAGTGGATCCACCTCTATTCTTCGAGAAGGCTAACCACTTTTGGCCTTCAAGACAATCATCCAATACATATTTGTGCTGTGTATGGAATGCCTAAGCTAGTCCATTGTTCACTAAGTCAAACTAAATCAATGGAAACTGATCAAGCTTTCAAGAAATGGCACACATCTATCCCATGTACTATTCATGAATGACATCATGTTGGTGGTGGAGGAATCTTGCATACAAGATGATATCATTACTCAAGTCTTGACAGAATTTTCAACTATTTCTTGCCAGGCCATCTCCAAGGATAAATCTAAATTCTTCCTCTCCAACAACACTCCTGGATTTGTTCGATCTGCATTTTGTGATAAGTTGTGCATTGGACGAGCAGAGGATTTGGGTCGCTACCTCAGAGTACCTCTCCTTCATCATTGTCTGAACCATAGCACACATGAAAATATTGTCTCTACCCTATAGGATAGAATGAATAGTTGGTAGCTCTCCAACTCTCATTAGCTAGGCACATCACCCTAGCTAAATCTGCTCTACAAGCTATTCTAGCTTACGCTATGTAGTCAGTTAGATTGTCACCATGGCTATGTGATGATATCTACCATCAGTAAAGAATTTCATTTTGTCAGGTGGTAGGGAAAACAAAAAAATGTCCCTTGTATCCTAGAAGAAAATCACTTCATCCAATAATGGAGGTGGCCTTAGTCTGAAAGACACAACAGACCTCAATCAAGCACTAATGTTGAAGAACATTTGGCTTTTCCAAAACAAACCTGAACTCCTTTGGGTTAGGATCATGTCAGAAAAATATACAAACTTAGGACAACCTATCAATAAACCATGTTCTCCTACATTTCCATTCAATAAGAAGAACATTCATTCTATCACCAACTTGTGCTCAAAATCCATGAATTTTGGAAGCTCTACCAAGGTCTGGTCGGATAAATGGATATCAGGTTTGCATCCATCTGACATCGACTCATTGTGCACCATGACCCTTTGCTTGGAGGATCTCAAGGTCAACTCCATGGTCCTTGATAATGGAGATTGGGATCACAATTTCATTGAAGCACACTTTCCTTTTACAGTAAACAAATTGATCAAAGGCATCCCTCCACCTGACCCCAATGTTGGTCTGGATACTTGGGACTGGCCTTATGAGGATCATGGTGTGTTCTCTACTAGTTTAGCCTACACATGCCTGAGAGAGTCCAAAAACATCTCCCTGGACAGAAGCTGGACAGCTATATGGTATCTCAGTGTCCCAGAGAGACTGAAAATATTTGCTTGGCTCTTACAACACAAAGTGTGGATGAAAAATGCTGAGAAGTAGAGACAACATATTGATGTTGACTTAAAATTTTTGGCATGCCACTACACACCAGACTCTCTTTTCCACAACATCTAAGACTGCTCAACTATTTCCTAGATTTGGAGAAGGCTTGCAATGCCTCCCGACCTATAGAGCATGGATGAAGACTCTTGGATCACAGCTATCATTTCACTACCTAGTCATGTTCAACCTCCATTTCTCCTCCTTGTGGATAGATGGCATGTGTGCCAAGTCTACAATGACCTAGTACACTCAAACCTCCTAATATCAACTCCAGAGTTTCCTTCATAAAAGAAAGATCCAACACCATCTTCAGGGTGATGCACCCCCAAGAGAAAGAACAATGTACTGAGAATATACATCCATCAGCTCAAGAAATGGGCTCTGCTTTCTATGCCTTCACTGATGCCTCATACCTTCACAATGATGTCAGGGCCAGTGTGGGATCTCATGTTGTCTGACAAATTGGTGCCAATATTATGGGAGTAGGCACCAATATCCTAGCATGCTCGACTCTTGAAGCTGAAATTCAAGGAATTGTCCTTACAAATCGCATATGCAGAAGGCAAGGCTTTCAACATGTGACCATCCTTTCTGATGCCCAAAAAACTATCTCTATATTGGAAAGTTCACTCCCACCCCTCCAAGTTTTAAGGCTTATTGGAGACAATTTCTAGATGATTGGAGGCACATCCATGGTGATACTCCACAACTCATCACATGTGTAATGAACCCTATTTTAGATGCACTAGGAAAACAAGCCCGTGTTTGTAATTCTAGCTTTCAATTCCATTCCTTTAATCCTCGATGAATAAATATCAATGTAAAGTTAAGTTTAGTAATTTTCCTGTTTCGAAGCACAAGATGAATAACTAAGCTCTTGGTTGCACAAAAAAACAACATGCCTTAGTTGTGCATGTTAAACACAGGTGTACAAGTCATAGTAGTAAAGGGACTCAATGAGGCCCAAATTTTGAACCTAGGGAATTGTGTTAAAAATTAGTAATAACAAAATAGATTAGCTAATCCTAATAAAGGAGTTGATTTGGTGGTTAAAAACTAAGAACGAGAATTAAAAGCATAGAAAATAAAGTTGGTGAAGGAAAAGATGGATGGATTCTTTAAGGAACCAGTTTCCCGTGGTGTCAACCTATACATGATTTCTATTAAACCTGATATATTTTATTTTTGGTTTCATAGATTATGTTATGCCCACTTTTGTAGCGTAGCACATTTTTTATCTTATTTATTAATCTGCTTTTGCAACATCAATATAAGAGATTAAATGGTAAGAACTATCTATGGACAATTACTTGAAGTGGTTAGCCCATTCTCGTAACACTACAACAAAACTGCCCATTAGTGGCATTTATTTAAGTGGCATTTATAAAAAAAAGCCACTATCTTTCTAATATACATGCAATTTTAATTAAAATGTCACTGAATCACCTATTATAGGATTTCTGAAAAGGACATAACATTAAAGGCGTTTTTATTTCTAATTAGTGGCAATCTTAAACTGCCATACCAAATTAGGAAATATTTTGCTAAACTATATTGACTTCCCACTCCAAATTAAATTTTCCCTTCGCGCTGCACTCTCCGCTCATTCAGCCCGATGTTTCCGATCTCCCCCTCTCTCCCTGCGACTTCCTCGCTCCCTGGTCCATTGTGCCCTAGGTCCGTTGGTGGCTCGCGATCGTCTAAAGACTGAGAGAGACTGGTGGCGCGTGCTATTCGCCAGTTGCCATCTGTGGTGCCAATAGTTGCTGGCTATGGAGTGCCAAGTTGCCGGTGCCGCAGTGACACTTTGCCTGTGATTGCGAGTGTTAGTTCTTCCTCCTCTGCCTATTTGAACTGAGCCCAACCGAAGCATACTCAGGCACCGTTCGTTCTTTGTCATCCGCCTTGGCAGACCGAGCCCAGCTGAAGCACCGCCGCAGACTCAATCTTCCCCTCAGACGTCGGCGAGCTTGAGTGAGGGACTCTGATCAATCCTCTTCAGGTAACCATTGCCACACCCTATTATGTTAACTAAGATGTAGCTTACATACCTCCTTCAAGGTCTCTTTCATGACTGGTGGCTAATATGCATGTAAAGTATCAACAATTCTCATGCTTGGATAAAAAATCTGTAGGTATCGAATGCCATGCCACTTGGAATTTGTTGTTCATCTGTAGGTTATCCTAAATCATCAATAATTATTAATGGGAAACCTTGCAGAAGAATAAAAAAACATATTCCGACTAATAACTTGTTTACCAATAGTAGTCCACTCTTGTTTCCAGCCATTTCAATTGACAATACTTAAAAGGTATTTTCCTTGGATCTGACTTCTATTCTACATACATTATTAGTACTTTTTATTTGTAGTCTTATAATTTTGAAGAAAGACAAGAATGAAGAAACTATAGCACTTCAATGATGTTAACAGAATATGACTTATAGAGTTCATGTAAACATCACATGTAATTAATCAGTTCCCTATTAAGATGGTGGATTGGTATTTTCTATTTGATGTTTACATGGTCTTCCCACAAGATCATTTGAGAAACCAGGTGATGTGAAATGCAGTGATCAGTATAATTGAAAAGCATAATGTAGACATAATAATTCATAAGTGATCTCCTTAAAATAGACATAATAATTCATAATGTAGACTACGATAATTGTTGGTATAATGACATACTCGTCTTACTTTCCATCTAAGTCTGATTTGAATTTCTCAAGTTGTCTTTGAAAATATGTAACATTGTTATATATACTTATTGAAAATATATAACATTGTTATATATACTTACAATTGTTAGTACTAATATTTTGCAGTCTCTTTCCACCCACAACAATCACTATGGCCTGGGCCTCGACCCCCCCTGTCCTTTTCCTTGAAACAGAACAGCTAGACATCACCCTAGACCATCGTACACTAGCACAAATCACCATTACTAGACAGTGGCATCATTTGAACGGAAGACACTACATGGCTGGTCAAGTGACTTTAAAGTATGGAACCTTGACAACTGTAATCGACATTCAGTATGATGGTGAATGCACTTTAAGGTATCCACAACCAGTTGGCTTGCGTGGATTCTAAACATGCTAATTGGCCGAGAGGACCAGGTCTGGCTTCTGAACATGCTAATTGGATTTGTCTATGAGGGACTCCCTCTGTGACATAGCATCATCAACAAAACAGCCAAGTCACTAGTCAAACGGGTGTCTTAATTCTTGATGAAATTTTGTTACTTTTAAATAAGGAAATCACCAATAAATGTATTTTTTATTATTTTGTAGTATGAAATTTTGTTACTTTTAAATAAGGAAATCACCAATAAATGTATTTTTTACAGTATTTGTCACAATTCACCAGTCAAACGGGTGTCACAATTCTTTATGTTATATTTTTTACTATTTTTGTAGAATGGATAAGTCTTAGATAGAAGAGGATGACCGAATGAGTAGTAAATACCTATGTGGAGTATCCAACTTTTGGGATTTCACTTTTCAACATTCAGCGATTGGAGACAAAATTGTATGCCCTTGTAGAAAGTGCACTAATGTATACCAGGTCACCAGACAGACTGCATTGAGTCATCTATTGTGGAATGGCTTCTTACAAAGCCATATTTCTTGGGCTTTTCATGGAGAAGATGTCGATGTTGAAATGGATGCTCCAACTGATCAGGGTGATTGTCTAGATGATGAAAATTTACAAGATATGTTGCATGATGTTTTTCTGAGTTTCAGTGAAGACGAAAATATGGAAGGAGTACACTCGACTACTAATCAACATTTAAATGATGACAAATTTTATATCTTGTTAAAGGATTCTGAGACAGAATTATATCCAGGGTGTAAGAAACTTACCAAACTTGCTTGCATCCTAGAATTCTATCACCTGGTTTGTCTTAATGCCTTGAGTAAGAAAGCATCATATATGTTTCTTAAGTTCTTTAAAAAAATGCTACCAAAAGGAGAACAATTACCTAATTTCTTTTATGAGTTGAAGAAGACAATAAAGGAGCTGGGATTACATTATGTGAAGATTCATGTTTGTCGAAATGGTTGCATGTTGTTTTTGAAGGAGTCTACTGATAAAGACGTATGTGATACATGTGGAGAATCAAGATGGCTAACGACTTCAACACTAGATGATGATGAGGAGGAGCTAGTAAACAAACCCAGAAGAACACCTGCCAAAGTGCTCAAATACTTTCCACTTATACCACGGCTGAGGAGATTGTTCATGTCATCAAAAACTACTTCCTTAATGAAGTGGCATGTAGAAGAATATGAAAAAGATGACAAGTTAAGACACCTGGTAGATTCACCTGCATGGAAAACATTTGATGTTATGCATCCAGAATTTGCTGCAGACACTAGAAATATTTGATTAGGAGTTGCCACTAACATATTTAATCCTTTTGGGACAGTGAGTAATTTTCATAGTACATGGCCTGTTGTAATTATTCCATATAATTTACCTCCTTGGTTGTGCATGAAGAAACAATATTTTATGTTGTCCCTACTAATTTCTGGACCATCTTCACCACAGAATATAGATGTTTACTTGCGTCCATTGATTGATGAGCTGAAAGAAATATGGAGTACTGGTGTACAAACATATGACGCTGGAGTCAAGGAATTCTTTCAGATGCGTGCTTCTTTACTATGGACTATTAGTGATTTTCCAGGATATGCACATCTATCTGGTTGGAGTACTAAAGGCTACAAAGCATGTCCTTATTGTAATAAAGATACTGTCTCACATTGGTTGCCACATAGCCGTAAAGTTTGTTACAGAGGACACCGTAGGTTTTTGCCAGCTAGCCACAGATTCTGGAAAGAAGCTAGGGCATTTGACGGTGAGAAAGAATTTAGGAGTCCACCTAAACCTCCTTCTGGAGCTGAAATATTGTTACAATTGGATGGTGAAAGCACTGTAATTGGTAAGAAAAGGCCGAGAGGTAAAGATTCGACACACAATTGGGATAGGAAAAGCATATTCTTCGAGCTTCCATATTGGAAATCTAACATTGTAAGGCACAATCTAGATGTCATGCACATTGAGAAGAATATGTGTGAGAGTATTGTTGGAACATTGCTAGGTCTGAAGGATAAAAGTAAGGACAACTTGAATGTAAGGAAGGATTTGGAGGATATGGTAATTAGATTTCCACTTCATCCACAAACTGTTGGCACACATTCCATACTACCTCCATCTTGCTATACGATGAGAAAAGAAGAAAAAATATCATTTTGCAACCTCCTAAAATCTGTCAAAGTTCCAGATGGGTATGCATATAATATATCTAGATGTGCACGGCCAACAGATCAGAAGATGCTACCAATGAAAAGTCATGATTATCACGTGTTGATGCAACAACTTCTGCCATTAGATGTCACTGTGTCTTTGTCCGGTAAGAATGCTAAGTCATGTATTATTAATCTTTGTCGCTATTTTTAGAGGTTGTGCACTAATGTCATAGATCCAAATGACTTTGTTGCATTGGAAAATTCAATAGCTGTGACACTTTGTGAGATGGAGAAGATTTTCCCTCCATGTTTTTTTGACATAATGGTGCATCTATCAGTCCATCTCGTTTTTTAAGCTAAGATAGCCGACCCTTTTCAGTATTGTTGGATGTATCCAATTGAAAGGTAACTTTTCATACGTCGTGATGACCACCTATTGGAATTTAATTTGTCATAATATTTTTGCCAACTTTGTTATCAGGTATCTTCAGACCCTAAAAGGATATGTTCGTAATAAAAGATATCCAGAAGGATCAATAGCAAAAGGATATATAGTTGAAGAGTGTCTAACTTTTTGTTCAAGATACTTGGATGGAGTTGAAACAAAATTAAATCGGCCAAATAGAAATGATACTGACGAAATAAATTTGGAAAATGAGCCAACACATGACAGTGATGATTGGTCGATTTTCTCAATAGTAGGTCGTGGTGTTGGTAAAATGATAGCATGAGTCTTGGACAAACATACATTGCAACAAGCCCATAAGCATGTACTATTCAATTGTGATGCAGTTGAACCCTACATTAAGTAAGTTAGTGACAATTGTCTTCTATTATTAAAATAGTATTACATATTCCAATTACATATTGCACATATTTTGTTTTCAGGAAGCACTATGATATCATTAGGCTAAAACATCCTCATAAGTCCATAAAGGAGGTACATAGAATACATAGTAACTCATTTGATGGATGGTTTAAGGAACATGTAAGTTAATTTGTCATAATTAAATTTTTTATGCTTCATGATTAAATACTAACAAACTTTGCTTGTGTTAGATTGAGACACTCCTAAGAACAGAGATGGTGGATGATAAAATCAAGTTTCTTTCTCAAGGTCCACATCAATTGGCCGTTACGTACAAGGGCTACATTGTCAATGGTCAAAGATTCCATACCAAAGAAAAATATCGACATCTAACAACACAAAATAGTGGTCTTTCTGGTAGCTAAGACTGATTGTTATGCTAAAACCACTGACCGCAATTCAATTACTAGAGATGTTACCTACTATGGTGTTTTGAAGGATGTTATTGTGCTCAATTATTATGAACACTTTAAGGTGACATTATTTAAGTGTGATTATGTGGACATCTACTCCAAGAGGACAATCAAGCATGATGAACATGGGTTGACTCTTGTTAATTTGAGACAACTTCAATCAACTGGAGAACTGTATGTAGTGGCATCTAAAGTTGGACAATTATTTTATGTAGAACATGTCAATGCAAAAGGGTGGCATTTTGCTGTAAAGATTCCCCCACGAGATACGTTCAACATGGAAGATCCATCTTGTAGTGAGATTGTCGAAGCTTATGTGCAAGGTGAACCAAGAGATGGGCCATCAATGACAACAAAGGATGAAAATACAGACTGTGACATAGTTAGATTGGATATGGAAGGAATTACTGTTGATAGATCAACAATTGAGAAAGACCAATCCCAAATTCAGTAGGATGATGAAAGTGTATATCAAAGTGATGAGGATGACAGTTTTGAATGAGAAAATTAGAAAGTAGCAACCAATGTTTATTTTAGTTTGTCATTATTATTTGACTTATATATTCCTATTTTGTTGGCATGAAGTTTCCACTGTCTGAAATGTATCTGACATATTTTAGTCGCATGCTTCTATGTGTGTTGGATTATCTCACATATTCTTGAGAGAGAAGGTTGTCTGATCAGCTCCTTTGATGTATTGTAGCCTAGCCAAAGTGGTATCTAAAAGTAGTATCTAAAGTATTATGTTATGCTTCAATTCTGATGTCCAACTTACTAACAATGATGATCACCTTTTTCCTTGCCTTAATGTAGGTGTATGCAATCAGAGTTTCATTTTTATGCAATCCTCTTCACTAACACTACTTCTATCTCTGTTGTTACTGATATGTTGACAATGACTTCATGTACCTCTGCAGTTTTGCATCCTAATTTCTTTGTAGAGGTACATTAAGTCTTTCTCAACATGTCAGAACTATGCTCTGGTGGAGAAGTCTACGAAGAAGCCTCAAGAAAGAATGGTTTCTCTAAGAGATTAAAGGCCATTCTCGAGAGATAAGGTTGTTTGATCATCTATGTTGATGTATTGCAGCCTAGCCAAAGTAGTATGTAAAAGTAGTATCTAAAGTAGTATGTTCTTCTTAAATTCTGATGTTATACTTACTAACAATGATGATCACCTTTTGCCTTGCCTTAATGTAGGTTTATGCAATCAGACTTCATTTTTATGCAATCCTCTTCACTAACACTGCTGCTAGCTCTACTGTTACTGATATGTTGATAGCGATTTTGTGTACCTCTGCAGTTTTGCATCCTAATTTCTCTATAGAGATACATGAAGTCATTGTCAACATGTCAGAACTATGCTCTGGTGGAGAAGTCTACGAAGAAGCCTCAAGGAAGAATGATTTCTCCAAGAGATTAAAGGCCATTCTCAAGAGATTAGGTTGTAAATGTCTTTTTTCTTCCTACTCTGGAAAGTCTTCTTGCATGTTTTGCAGTTACTAGTTTTTTTTCATGTGGTGGTTGCCATGACTGGTGATGGTGTCAATGATGCACTTGCTCTGAAAATGGCAGACATTGGTATTGCCATGGGAATTTCTGGAACTGAGGTGATTATATTCGCTATGGGAATTTGTATATCTATCTTCTTGTCTTTTAGTAATTATTATCAATAATATGTTTCTTCCCTTTTTATGTGTCAGTCCAAGTTGCCAAGGAGGATTCAGACATGGTTCTTTCTAATGATAACTTCAGTACAATATTTATTGCAGTTGACGAAGGGAGATCTATCTATAACAACATGAAGGCCTTCACCAAGTTTTGCTCTTATTAATAATTTTATGCTTTCTTACCTTACTAAAATTCTTTCAACTTATTATGTATAGACTATAGTTTTATGACAACACTGGATGAGATTGAGTTTGATTATAATATTTTTCTTTTACATAATTGTCAAGATTGTCAGCTTTGCCCCCTTTCTATAATCTGCTTAGTTGTGTGCTTAGCTAAATGTCTAAAGCTTTGCTGTGTGGCAAACTCTATTCAGCTGACATAATGTGAATGGTACATTTGAAATTATCACCCTTGTCAAACTTATTAGGAATGGTGAGAAGTTGGGTTCTTGTGAGGCTGCCCTTCTTGCAAAGCTCGCATTAGGCCCTTCTCATATGGACTGGTTGTGATGTCAGTTTATGACAGTGGATCTGTATTCAGTCATGAGGTCCTTGACCTTACTGAAGATGACCTTATTTATAAATTTGACAATGGTGCTATCTTCCCTGATACTATCTTATTGCATGCTAGTGTTGTAAGTTTTTTGTCTTACATTTGCAAGCAAGTGCTCAACTTTTTGCTCACTTCATGGTAGGATCCTAGAAAGTTTGCAGTTGTTGCTGCCCCTGCTGCTGCTTCAGGCTATGCAGTTGCACCCGTGGCTTCTGCTGCCAAGGTGGAATAGAAGAAGGAAGAACCTACTCAGGAATCTGATGACTTTATGGCCGAATTATCATATTCTATCACTGCAGCTGAGAAGAAGGATGAACCTTCATTGCAGTGTAGCTGGTCTAATCCTACAGAAGCTCACAACTACTTGGAATGCTTGAATGGAGTTGTATGTTTTTTTAAGAAAATGAGTTTGTATTCCTTTGGGGGGTCTCCAAGTGCAAATTGAGTTGATATCCATTTAGTGATAATGTCTAGAATATGTACCATATGTAGTCATATGTGATGGTGTTGTATTGAATATAAGGGGAAAGGTAAAATGTCCTCCCTATGTAATTGTCATTTGATTATAAATAAAAAGTTCAATACTTCTGGAAAAATGTGTCCGGCTTCAATTGGCATTCAATTAGAAAACTTGATGATGAACTACAAATTGACTGACTAAAATCCATAAAAAATTAGTAATGCAGAATTAGTATGTCATTAGTGGCTTTTTTCATAAGCCACTACATTCAATCAAAACCGTTTTATACAACAACATTATACAAAATAGTGGCATTTGTATAAAAGCCAAATGATGGATAGTGGCTTTTCTATAAATGCCAAATAATGGTTTAGTGGCCTTTATGTGGCATTTATTCGAAGACACTAAATACAAACATTTAGTGGCTTTTACAACTTAAGCCACTATCTTCCTAGTGGCATTGGCGCTAGAGGCATTTTTTTAAATGTCAACAAATGCGGCTAAACCTATTTACTGGCTTTTTTTTAGTGGCATTTCTGAAAGGCCGCTAATGGGTATTTTTGCTGTAGTGTAAAATGTTAACCCCCATTTTTGGAGTAGTTAATAGTACACTGCAAATATATGGTGATTGAGCATGAATAAATCAATTGAGATTTTCCATGACCAAAATCTAAAGAAATATGTATATATATTGTATTGAATTGGTATGAACATGCATAGAGTTACATTGAGCTACTTTTGGGTTCTAAAGAATGGGGGTTTAGCCCCTCATGCTCGACATAGAATCAGAAGGAGGAAGCTGAAAAAAGTAACAAAAAAATCCTAAAAGGTTTCTCTAGACTCTTTGTCTCCTCCGTCTTGGTCTATGGTTCCTACAAGGATGACCAATGGGATAACCTCCTTATAAGATACCTTACCTCCAAGTGAGATCTACCGAATGAGATGCTTTGTCCACATGAGAGTTTCCTTCAAGTGGTTGCCCCCCCCTTTATATATATAGGAGTAAGTCACCTTCCACCTCCACTCATCATTAAAATTAGGCATCCACAACATTCATTAATCCACAAAGCATAGTATAAATATAAAATCCTATTCCCTATACAAGAAAGACACAGATTCTTCCTTCATCCTTTTCCTCCATTCTTCCTTTTTCTGATACGTGGAAATATTTTTTATTTTGCACTTCATTTTCCATTCAAATTTTATGTGTAGGCTAAAGTCATCCTTTTGACTTGAATAAGGGGTGAGGATATGTACAAATTTCTTTCTCTTTGTATTTACATATGAAGTCCATGGTGGTAATGAGATCAAGTGACTAAGAGCTACACATTCTTCCTAATCATGACATTTCTCTCTTTTGTTAACTCAATAAGTCAGGGTGATCCAAATTTTAATTTTGAATTAACATAAAACTTCATGTTAATGTTTGGTTAGATCAGAATAAAACATCATCTTCAATCAAAATATCAAGGGTAAAATTAGATGTTAAGTTTGCCATTTACTTCTCTAGATTGACTAAACTTCTCAATTTCTCATATAGATTACTTATAAACAAGATATATCAAATTTAAAAGATAATAGTACATAGAGATCAATACTTCAACTAATTCATTAGAGAACTTTCATAAATCCACTTTCTAAACTAGGTAGATGTGGATACATGCATATAAAATGAAAATTATAAATTAGAATGAAAAAATTAGCTAAGATGCAAAAGCAGACTTAGATGCAACTAAAATAAGAAAGATAGATAGATAGATTCAAGATAAATGAATGAAAGATAAATCGTGTTCCATACCCCCATAAGCTTGAATTAAACAATGTTCTTATTATCAAAAACAAACTCAGAGTTGGGACATGTGTGTCAAATATCACTCTCTAAAGGTATAAATGTTTCGTATGAAATGTTGGGATCTTGTAGGTAGAATGTGTAAGTGAATTGGGTTTGGTTGAATGACATGAGTGGTGGTTGTGCATAGCTGGAGAATCAACCCTAGATCTAGTATGCGATCTTAGAGAGGTTGTTGAGTGTACTCAACAAGCTATAGGCAACAATAGAAGATCTCTTGTCTACCCAAGAGAAGGTGCTCATTGTTTAACATTTCTTGATGGGTGTGAAGATCTACTCCTGGTTGTGGAAGATCCTCTATTACTTGGAGGTGAGTCGAGTCATCACCTCCTACTACAATGACCAGTTTGAGTGTTATTGATCATATGATATATCCCCACAAATGAATATCAGTCATCTTGTGATAGAGCCAAGGTAGAAGATATGGATCCATAGTCATGAGGCCTATGGTATGGCCCCCTTTGAGTCCCTCATGCTAAATTTCTACCTCATCCATCTTTTCATTGTCTTCCTCACTAGCTTCCTCAATTGTGTCATACTCTTGGTTTGTTCTATCACTCTTCGTCTGGTCATCGTAGATGATCAAGGTTGATGATGTTGAGTATGGGATCTACAAGATCCCTTACACCCATTTTGGAAATTACATGGATCCTACATCCAATCTGGTGAAGGATCTTGGAATTATGAAAATGCTTCAAACCCAAATCCCCCTTTGACTCCACTAGCTATAGAATAGAGAAATCAAGATAGATGTGGATGGCAAGTATCTTGATAATAGTGCCAAAATGGATGGGTAGATTCCTCCTCTCTCTTGGCTACTAAGTGCATAAGTCTGAGGAGTAATGCGCCCAAGTTGATTTTATCTTTTCCTATTGAGATGAATGCTCAAAGTGTGAACATGTCTGTGGCTTGGACCTTACCTTTCCCTTGAGTGGACTTGGAAAATAGGGTATTCATCAGAAGTCAACAAAAAATGTTGGAAAATGGGTCTTGATATTGGTGACACTAGAATGATTCCACTTGACCTTCCACAAAAAGTTGAGCAGCCTAAATCATGCATCCAAAAAGGAGTAGATCTAGAGTAGTTGGACTCTTAAATTTATAACCTGACACTTAGCCCCCCACAACTATTATACAGGGTCCAATGTAGTAATGGGGTCAATCCATAGGGACAAGGGTGGTAAGTTCTAAGAACGTAGAACCTTTACTCAATAACACCAACCAATAAGAGGAATAAGTTTTGTGTTCCTTACAAAATGATGTTACTTCTACCAACAATGAAACAAAAATAAGTAAAATAGAGTAAGAGAACAACAAAAGAACAAGTAGAAACAAAGAGTGATACAACAAGTATGGATGAGAACTTGGATCGGGTTTCATCAACTAAGCACTCTTACCAACATGTAATACTCACACCCATAGTATACCCTTACCAAGATTACAAGAAATCATCATATATGTCTATTCCCTCCTCTCTCGAGCTTAGGATAGATCTAGATTATAAGTTGACTCTCTGTCGAGATGGAAAACAAACAATCATAATAAATAGCCATATGATCTTTAGCTTAAGCATTCCAACATTCACATGCATTCATGCAACTCCATAAATCTTAGATAACATTAGTACTACTCTTTACAAGTACTAATAATCAAACATCACAAGATGGTAGCTAGTCATGCAAGTGAAGATATAGAGAAAGTGTATGGAGATCATTGTTGCTAGGAGCACACACACACACACACACACACACATATATATATATATATATATATATATATATATATATATATATATATATATATATATATATATATCTGTGTGTGTGTGTGTCTGTATATATATATATATATATATATATATATATATCTGTGTGTGTGTCTGTATATATATATATATATATATATATATATATATATATATATATATATATATATATATATATATATATATATGTGTGTGTGTGTGTGTGTGTGTGTGTGTGTGTCTGTATATATGTATATATATATATATATACATATATACAGACACACACACACACACATATATATATATATATATATATATATATATATATTTATTTATATATATATATATATATGTATATATGAAAATGAATGTAAGAATTTAGATGTTGGGAGAGCCTTAGTGTCTTCTCCCAACCCAAGCAAGATGTTTATCCGCTCATGGAAATGGATTTACAAGTATAGTGAGACATGAGACAGAATGACAAAATGGAATGAAGTGGATGAGGTAGATGAACAAATCTAGAGGGGAAGAAGGGGGATACACCAATGGTTACCACAAACAACATGATTGGTGCACATATTCTCATATCTATATCGAGAATGGGTACAAGGGAGTGGGTAGTTCTTACTTGAAGGATAAGCCAATTGCGTTGTGATGGCATATATCTTCTCTCTCCCCTGACTCTCATCTTTAGAGATCTAAGATCAATGGGATGACTGGTAAATTCCTTTCGAATTCAACATCACTTTGTCATCTCCCTAATGTCACAACCCTTTTCATGGACAAAGTGGGGGTCTATTTGTAGGCGACAGTAACCAAATTAAGAGCTTTATCGATGGCTGAGGTTATGGGCCCTTCATCGATCATTTAAATGAGTTGATCGTAGAGGATGCTAGGATATTTCGATCGTTGAGAATGTCCTCTAAAGAAGTGGCCTTTGCCGATCGCTAAGGTGACTTGTCCTTCGGTTGTTGGTGGTGGTGAAGCTTCATCAGTCACAAAGGATAGCTGATGAGCATGACCGCTGAAAAAGGTGATACTTATCAGTCGCTAAACTAAATTATCCTCCAGTCACTGAGACAAAGAATTCATGGTGACCTTAGAGATGTTGTAGAGTCCATCAGTCACTAAGTGTGAGGAAGTCTAATGGTTGCCAAGAATGATCAACAACTGTTGACTAGTGGCAATCTTCATCTGTCTCTAAGTTGGCTTTAGGTTCATCAACCACTAAGAAGTGTACTCTCTGCAAAATAGAGGAGACGTAAGCATAGGTGGCTATATTAGCACTTATCAAAATTATTGAAACTATCTAGATAAAACATAGAAAATATGATAAAATAAGGACAAAATAAGCAGTCAAATATCCACAAAATTGGATGTTATGAACACCCCCAAACTTAGGATCTAGCCTATCCTTAGGCTAACAAGTAAAATTAAAGCATTGAGTAACTTCAGAGTGTTTTATTAGATTAATGATTTTGGGAATGTAAATAATGTCATTAGATCAGCCTTAGATCAAGATATATGCATTGTGAATAGGTGTTGTCAATCGCAAGACTCCTTTTCTCACTTTCAGAATTGTGGTACTCATTTTTCCTACTACGACGTACTACGGAAGGATTTCTCCATCTCAATACACTGATGACCCTTTTCTGATTTGTACATGCACAAAGTTCCAGTTGAGGTAGCTTTCACATCTAAATTGTATTTTTCTCGATATCCTACCTATTGTGTTGGGGTAGGTTGAAGTAGTTGTGTCTCCTTCCTTTCTTAGGTTTTCTCAACCATGTTTATTATTATAATGACAGTGTTACTCAATTGGGTCCTAATGTAAAGTCAGGCAGTTGTGTGATGTCCCCTTCGAAAGGTGGTATGTAAGAGTCTGACTTCCATACCCCATTACCAGGCAAAACATATCTACATTCTAGAGTTCATCTATACACCATCAAGACCAAGTCCTTCCTCATCTTATCGGGCACAACTCTCCTAATTTTATTCACTTGACTTTTATTCTTACTCACATGCTTCAGGGATGATATGATTTTAAGGATGTTTTTTAGCCGCCAAGCCTCTTTGGATTCCTAAGTGGGGATTTTTGAACTAGAAAGTGTAGTTGTTTCCTCTTTGTCGGGGTTAAGTACTTTCCTACCTATAATTAGGGTCTGGGTGATTGAAAAGGAGTGTGTTAGGTTGATCCCTCCTTGCCTTGAGAGTTTATCATGGGGTAACAGACCACCTTGCATTTGCATTATGTTAAGGTAAGGTTGATGTTAAAACATCATCATATTCAACTTTTTTGGTAGATTAAGTAGCCCAAATCTATCATTCTTGAAATGATTATGCTAGGAGTTAGCTTGAAGACAAGTATAAGAATGGGAGTCATGATTACATCCAAGAAAATTGGATTCCAAAATTGTGCCTATTTTCAAAAAGTTTCTCACAAGGGTGGGGATTTGTTCAAGAAAAATATTATGTTCAAGGTGAAAAATATCTACATTGTAAAGTAAGCGGATTACAAAATTAGACAGATGTCTTAAATTAAAAGAGGGTACAAGAGAGATACCTTTAATTTCTGTTTATGACTCCCACCAAACTTATCATCATTGTATCTTGGAGTGTCAAAGATAAAGGTTAGATATTAACAGGCTAAATTTACTCTTCCTTTTCGAATTCTGAAGGTGTTTCTATAGTCGCTCCTTCTTTCTAGATTCCTTGCACTAAATTATATCATCTACTAGTGTGAAGTAGGACATATGTGTATTAGGATTGATATCTCATAGAGGGGATTGGTATGATGTCATCACACTTACTACCATGTAGTGATTACACTGTAGTGTGTCTTGCAAATCATCCTTCAGGACACAGATCCCTTCCCACTCAAAAATCATCCCCTATATCACTCTCTACTTTCAAGTTCCTTATGATTATCTCCAGTGACTCTTAAGATAGGTCTTAACACATCCATATGTCAACATCTAGGAAGCTAGCCTCTACCATTCCATATGGCCCTTCCAGCCTTATTTCATGGAGGTCTTCTTTGTGGATCTCACCTTCTTCATGGGTAGTTAACACGCGTAAACCGTGCGTGCAAACGCAAGTATACATATCAATGTAATATAGGCCTTGTGAGGCCCGAGTTGAACCCAGGGAAACGTGAATTTTAGTAGACTACTACTAACTGGTTGCGATCAGCTAAACCGATTAAAAGAGTTTGAGAGTTTTTGTAAAATAAAAGAAAATAAAATAAAACAGAGCAATCAATTAAGGGTTTAGTTTAATCAATTCAAATGGAGATCTTTAGGATTGCGGTTTCACCGTGAGTTTTCATTGTATGAATTTCCATATAGCTACTCAAGTTCATCTCTCAATCCGGGTAGTGGCCTGTAGTCAGAATTGTCCACTATCGTGGTACAATTCACTACCTAAGTCTAAGTCGGATCCATATTCGTAGTAACATATACCCTAAACTAAGTGCATTAGAATCGACCTCTGGGTTTCTACCATTAACCGTACATCACCTTGTTCAAGGGATTTGTTAGTTAATGTGAATTTCGTCCCTTTTCAACCATTAATTCTTCTTTCAAAGTAATTAAAGGCATTAGATTATCATTACAGTGATTAAGCATAACAATATAATTGATAAAATGAAAGCATACCACAGATTTAGGAGACAAATTATGAATTACTATGATAAAAATGTCATACAATGCTTCCCCGGGATACTCCCAGTCCTAACGATTAAGGGGATTAGCCCCGCATGGTTGACAATGGAAAATACATAAGAGTAGATAAGAAAAACATGGGAAACGAGGAGCAAACTCGTGTAACCCCTGATACAAAGGTGTTCCTAGAGATCCTCCTCGAGAAACGTGCGTTTTGCAGTCTTCCGACAGCAAAATCGCCCGTCGGAGGTGCCCGGATCGCTCAATTGACGGTCTTTG
This sequence comes from Alisma plantago-aquatica, assembly GCA_963693085.1. Classification (NCBI taxonomy): domain Eukaryota; kingdom Viridiplantae; phylum Streptophyta; class Magnoliopsida; order Alismatales; family Alismataceae; genus Alisma; species Alisma plantago-aquatica. Next base: position 24,309,382 of record OY856411.1, read on the forward strand.
TCTCTTGTCTCCTCTCTCTCTCTCTTTCTTGTATGTTTTGCAACACAATATGAGATCCCCCTCGGGCCGTCCGTGCTCTTCTTAGGTCATAGGACCACTTTACGGCTCCGAAAAAGCTCAACCGTCGGATTAAAACACTTCGTTTTAGTGCAAAAAATCGCCAGATCCCGACGCTGTCGATAGTATCGACCCCCAGGTCGATGGTATCGACCATGGTATAGGTTTTTCCTTCCAAAATCACGTTTTGGGGTTGCTTTCTGATAAAATGTCGATACTATCGACACCAGGGTCGATAGTATCGACTCTGGACAATGCAAAAGTGCCTGAAAAAGTGTCGAAACATGTGTATAAGTCTGGAGATTATATAAAATCATATAAATATGATACAAGAAGTATAATTTGATGCAAAAAGAGTTTAAAGGCCAACTATAGTGAATTATGCAAATATAATCAAGAAAATGACAAATACATGCATAAAATAGATATAAAATAAGCCTATAAAAGTGACTCAAAACCCATGCATCAAACTCCCCTAAGCTTAAACCTTGCTCATCCTCGAGCAACAAAACTTTGGATCTGGTTGAGATAAGTCAGCAATAGGACATAAATACATGAAATGAATCTACATCATCCCCACTTTCTTTCCACAAACCGGCCCTCATTGACCACTGAACACTAACTGCCATCCAGGCGATCAAAGACATATGTAAAAGATGTCTGCCCCCCAATCAATGAAACACTATCAATTAAAGCAGTTAATATGATAAACTCATTTGGTCCATACTTGATGCATCTTGTGATCTCCTATCTACATTTCTCATTTCCTAACTACCATCTAAATGGAAGCAGATTTCCTGATATTAATGATTGAGGAGAATATCATGGGTGGCCTACTGATTAGAGCAACGAGTGGATGGGATAGGTGGTTGTGGAAGAGATGGAAGCACATAACAGTCAATCATGCAATACAAAAATTAATGACCTATCTTGATGCAAAATGCAAGTGAAAATGTCCTAATGCTATATTTTTGGTGGAATGATGCATGCACTATCATTCCGTCTCAAGGTGAGATGGAATATCTAAGAAAACTACACCATGTGCTTATTCTTCTTAGTTCTCAGGCGAGAACATGTTCCTTTCTCCCTCTTCTTCTTTATTACTTCTCAATTCTTTTTTTCAATTTTTCTTCAATTTTTTTTCAAGCCCTTATTTTCATAGATGACAATGAATTATTTGTCGGGCTCACTTCTTGTTACATAAATTATACATTTGAAGCATTCTATTTGGAGGGTATGGATCAAGCTCACCACCTTTAATGTTTTTAGAGTAACATAAGATACATGGTGTACAATATGATCAAAAGATGCAAATGCAACTACATAATGATAGTTATGCAATTAAATGACACGCACCTAAGGATAATGTGCATGTATAACTACTCTATCTTTTATTCATTTTCATGCAAAAAGAATATGTGAAAATAGATATAATGCAAGACCTATCTACATGAGATGCAATCAAAAAGTGAAAGACAATAATGTGCTCCCATTTCTTATGGTGGAGTGTGAATGAAATTACGATGGATCAGATCACAAGACTAATTGACAAAACCTTCCAAAAATATCATATGTCCCTCTCTAAAGACCTGTGTACAGGGTAACTAAGGGATTTCTCTCTTAAACTTTAGTCTAAGGTCACGTTAGCGTTTGGTCGGTTTGGGCTCAAACATCCTTGCCAATCACTTTTCCTTGGACAATAAAAATGGTCATTCATGTCCCCATGTCCTGAAGCTGACTCACCCAAGCACTTCCTCAGTTATGCAACTCAATTACTAATAAGAATAAGCTCAAAAAGTTCTCAAAATGCTCATTTTTTAGGTGCACACAACCCAAGAGTAAAACTCCCAATTGAAACCTGCATTTATTGCTCCACATATTATACTAGATAGATGTGGATCCTACAAAAGCAGTAATCCTAGAAATAAAAACAACTAATATCTCAAAAGTAAAAGCAACATGAATAAGTAAGTAAAAACTAAGATAGAGGGTTGTTCCAACACCCCCCCTAAGCTTGAATATGACTATGGCCTCATAGTCAACATTCTCACTGAAGAGGTGGAACAACGGTACCGTTCGCTTTGAAGTGTGGTGAATAAGGATGGTTAGATGCTCAAGTGGACCAATTGATGCTTTCTATCTCCCTCCTTTTTGTGGCCCATTTTTGTGTCTTAGTGGTTCTAAGATTTGACTTTCTTCATCCATCTTTCCTCTGCAAAAAACAGTTCGAAAAAATCTCATTTCGATACCTTTTACGACCTATTTTATGTAGCTGTCCTGCAGGTGTTGATACCATCGACCAAGGTTGATGATATCGACCCAGACTCAGAAATTTTGCTAAATCGACGCATCTAAAAGCCTGGGAACTCAAAAGTGTCGATACTATCGACCCTAGGATCAATGGTATCGACTTTACTGTCACCAATTTTTTTGTAAATCTTCAGGAATCTCGATACTAACGACCCTAGGGTCGATGGTATCGACTTTTCTTCAACGTTTACTGATCCAAACTTGAGACTATCGACATGGGTGTCGATAGTATCGACCTTAACATTCTACACACTTCAAAACACGAGTTAGGGTACCATTTTTACAAAAATTATCAAAACCTAAGCAAAAACTAAGTACATAAACATAAAAGAACATAACCAAACATAAAAATGAATTGAAAGTTGGGTTGCCTCCCAACAAGCGCCCTTGTTTAATGTCCTAGGATTGACATAAAGATACCTTTAACCTGGGTTGTCAAGAGATGTCTCCAATGAGTCATGTGGTAATTTGAATCTAACTCTATCATCACCAATCCCAAGTGTCAAGTAACCTCGCCCAATGGCAGTGATTACATCAGTCGTAGCTTGGAACAGCCTTCCCAATAGCATCTCACCTCCTTCCAACTCATGCATGTCCATGACCACAAAGTCAACAGGGAAGATGAATTTGTCGACCTTGACTAGCACATCCTCGCATATACCTTGTGGCTTCACAATGGATCCATCTGCCAACTCAATAGTCATGGCTGATTTCTCTAGTGTCTTCAGTCCAAGCTTTTGAAATGTGGACAGTGGCATAAGATTAATGCTGGCCCCTGAGTCACACTGTGCTTGTGGAAAATGTTGGCCGCCTATGGAACATGGGATGTAGAAACATCCTAGATCTTTCCTCTTCCTTGGTAGCCGTCCTTGGATTATAGAACTCACTTTTTCATCAACAACACAAATGTCAGTGTCTTTTATCTGCCTTTTCTTGGTGATTATGTCCTTGATAAACCTTCCATATGCTGGAATCTGTTCTATCATTTCCACTAACGGAATATTAATATGGAGCTTCCTAAACATCTCCAAGAATTTCTTGTAGTGGCTATGCTCTTTCTTCAGCCTCAGACTATCCGGGAAAGGCACGTTTGGGTCCTTCGCTCGCTTGTGTGGTGGCACATATGGAACTTTAGGGGTCTCCTCCCCTAAGCTTGCTTCAACGCCACCTTCTAGGATATGATTTGACACATCATCCATGGATGGCATGACTTGTGGCTTCTCCCCTCTCTCAGTGATTGTAGCTTCACCATGACACATGGCCTTCACCTGCTCCTCTTGCCTAGGTGCGGGCGCGGCCGCGATGTGCTCTTGGCAGATTTTTCTGAATGGACAACATCTGCCCGGTAGTCCATAATGACTGTGAGGATACGGTATTCTTGGTGTAGCCTCCGTATCAAAAATCATTTTGCTTTTGTCTTGGACCTCCACCACCGGGGGCTCTGCCTCAGAAATCACAGATATATATTTCACTTGATGATGTGCTTGAACAACATCTACATTCCCAGCCTATCTTTGTTGATTTGTATGCTTCATGGCCGCCACTTCATTGGAAATTTGGGTCACAGTCGTCTCTAGTGCCCTCATTTGTGCTCCATGACTTTGCAATGTCTGCCCAAATTTATTCAAAATCTCACCCTGAGACTGTAACTGCTTGGCGAATGTACTCATCATCTCTTGATTTTGTTTCACCACCTGGATAAACAATTCATTGTTCTTTTCCTCTAGGCTAGGTTGTAGCTTCTGAAAATTTTGTTCCTTCCTCCAATCATAATTGTTATTTCTATATCCCTGTTGATGCATATACTTTGCATGTGCTTCATCATCAGACCCATTGTCCTCTTTCTCTAGGAGCTTCTTGTCTATAAGATCCAACTTTTTCATTAAGAACTTTGATGGCCCTTACTTCATGTGTAATGCCAACCTACTCGGGTGCATCTCTTTCACCCCAAGACTGCTTGTTGGACATGTTCCTTAGAATCTCCCAACACCTTGTGCATGTGTTGTTCCAAAAGAAACCAGAACCTGCTGAGTCCAAATTGCTCCTATCATGTTCATTTAGGGCGAAGTAGAAAATTTTAGCTTGCTTCTCTTTGTCTAAGCCGTGATGTGGACACTTCCTCAACATGATCTGGAAGCGCTCCCAAGTTTCAGAGTATGTTTCACCGGCTCGCTGGCTGAAGTTGTGTATCTTCCTCACTAGATTGTTTGTCTTTTTAGGCGAGAAGAACCTCTCAAAGAACACCTCAACCATGTGATCCCAAGATTCAATGTACTCATCATCCAGATTGTGCAGCCATTCCCAAGCATTGCCCGCTAAAGAACTGGGAAAAAGTTTCAGGTAGAGTGTCTCTTGCGGGAACCTATCAATCTTTATCATATCACAATTTTCCACGAACGTGCTGATGTGGGTCACCGGATCCTCATTTTTAAGTCCATGGAAAGCCTACGATTTGACCAACTGAATAAGCCCTGGATCAATCTTGTAATTGGGTATGTTGATAGCTTGTTTCTTGATTGGCCCCTTCTACGTAGAAGAAGAAGAAGCCTTAATCCTTCCCCAGATCGTCTGCTCCTCATTTTCCGCTCCGTCACCCATTATTACTTTACTAGTACCTGAAATTTCAAATGGTAGTGTATGAACCGGTACTAATAATTAAAACAATGAATAAGATTTGCAATTTAGTTCAAAAGATGAAAAAAAATTTACATGAATTAAAAGTGGCCTAGTGTGGCCGCTCGCAGCACTCGTAGTGCTAAATTCACCGTTTCCCCGGCAACGGTGCCAAAAACTTGACACGCGTAAACCATGCGTGCAAACGCAAGTATACGTATCAATGTAATATAGGCCTTGTGAGGCCCGAGTCGAACTCAGGGAAACGTGAATTTTAGTAGACTACTACTAACTGGTTGCGATCATCTAAACCGATTAAAAGAGTTTGAGAGTTGTTGTAAAATAAAAGAAAATAAAATAAAACAGAGCAATCAATTAAGGGTTTAGTTTAATCAATTCAAATGGAGATCTTTAGGATTGCGGTTTCACCGCGGGTTTTCATTGTATAAATTTCCATATAGCTACTCAAGTTCATCTCTCAATCCGGGTAGTGGCCTATAGTCAGAATTGTCCACTATCGTGGTACAATTCACTACCTAAGTCTAGGTCAGTTCCACCGTCGTAGTAACCTATACCCTAAACTAGGTGCATGACGTGTATTTTACTACGCGCTTAAACGCAAGTATACGCGTCGAGTAATATAGGCCTTGTGAGGCCCAAGTCGAACTCAGGGATACGTGAATTATTGGAGACTTCTACTAACTAATCGCAATCAGCTAGACCGATTAACAAAGTAGGGTTTTGTTGTTCAAATTTAAAAGAAAATAAAAATCAAACAAGGAAAACAATCGATGAAAGGTTAATTTAATCAATTCAAAGGGATATCTTTAGGATGGCGGTTTCACCGCGGGTCAACATTGTATTAGGTTTCATATAATTCCTCACACTTCTCTCTCTATCCGGGTAGTGGCCTGAAAACAGAATTACCCACTGTCGTGGTGTAATTCACTACTTAGGTTTAGGTTGATTCCACCGTCGTAGTAATCATTCCCCTAAACTAAGCGCATTAAAAACGGTCTCTCAGTTCCCACCATTAATTTTACAACTCCTTTGTCAAGGGTTTTATTGATTAATGTAGAATTCGTCTCTTTTCAACCGTTAATCCTTCTGTCGAAGTGATTAAGGGTGTTAAATTATTATTATGGTGATCAAGCATAACAATAGAAATGGAGAAAACGAATCTATACCACGGATTTGAGAGAAAAATATGAATTATTGATATAAAAATGTCATACAATGCATTCCCGGGCTACTCCCGGTCCTAAAGATTGAGGGTTTTAGCCTCTCATGTTCATCTCACACGAATACATGGTAGAAATTGGGGAATTCATAAGAAAAACGGGAAATAAATGGGAAAACCCCTGAACGGAGAAGAACCGGTGGATCCTTGGCATACAACACGAGCTTCCCTGCCTGTCGGTGGTGGAAATCGTCTTCGGCAGCGTCCGAATCACCCGGGATGAGCTTCTCGGCCTCCGTTCTCCTTTTTCTCCTCCTCCGCACTCGTGCAATTAAAAATGAGATGATGATCTCGTGTGGGCGGCCGTCATTAGGTATAAGTCCCTAATTAGGTTGTCAAATAACAACAGCCGTCTGATCGAGATCAAAACAGATCCAACGCATATCTGCCGGCGTCGATACCATCGACGCGGGTCGATGGTATCGACCCAGCGGATTAGCGGCAGATTTCCTTTCTTTTATTCTGAGCGCCTGTGGTGATCTCGATACCATCGACTGGGGTGTCGATGGTATCGACTCCTGTAGCGTTGGTTTGGTCTTCTAGCGACGCTGTAGCTCTCCTTGTGTCGATGGCATCGACTTTCGTCGATGGTATCGACTGCATCCTTGCCAGCAACATGAAGTGATCTCGATGCCATCGACTTAGGTGTCGATGGTATCGACTCTGTATTGCTCTTCTCGGCTGACAACCTGTGGCTTGGTCGATGGTATCGACTTCCGTCGATACCATCGACGGAAGCAGATACTTGTTTTTCCTGAAATTTCACAACAAGACCAAGTAAATCCACACAATTTATAATAAGATGATAAATAATGCTCAAAATAGTAAAACAAAGGGGATTTGATATAATATGATGGCAAAGACCAAATAAAGTGAATTATGCAATATTATCCATGAAAATGAGTAATTAAGGCACAAAACACATATGAAATAGGTCTCTAAATGCGACTCAAACTCATCGCATCAAACTCCCCTAAGCTTAAACATTGCTCGCCCTCGAGCAACTAATCCTTAGAATAGGATTGCAGATGTCAACTAAAAATCAACACATCACCCCACATTCCACATGACTCCCACTGAGCGTTCTCAAACAGGCCTTTCCTAATCACAGAACAGTAATTACCCTATAGGCGACAATAATCATCAATAAAAGAAATTATCCTTCAAATCGATGAACACTATCACATAAGGCAGTTAACATAATAAAATTTGCCGATTCAGCATTAGTGCATCTTGTGATCGCCTACACTACGTTGCTCGCCCTAACTAACATCTACATGGAAGCAGTTCTCCTGATAAACATGAGTGAGGAGAAAATCACGGTGGCCTACCAATCCGAGCAACGGGTGGTTGGAATGGGTGGTTCATGGAAGAATTTGGAAGTATTACACAGTTTCAAAATGCATACAACAAAATGCCCTAAATGATGCAAATGCACATTGAAAATTCCCTAATGCTTAAAATTGGGTGGAATGATGCATGCACTAACCTTCCACCTCAAAAAGAGATAGAAATCTAATTAAGCCACATCATGTACTCAATTTCCTTGTTATGCAAGTGATATCATGTTCCTTTCTCCCTCTTATTCCATTTCCTTCTAAATTCTCTTTTTTTTTCTTTTCTCAATTTTTTCAGATTTTCAGATTTTTTTTTATTTTTTCTTAGCCCACATATCCATAATTGCTTAGAGATACATGTGTTAGGCTATTTTCTTCATGATTGGAAATCTTTGTACTATTTCGAGGGTATGGAACAATTTAGATCACTTTTCAAAACAAACTGAGGTACATGGTGTACTTATGCATGAAAATCATGAAAGTTATGAGTGCAACTACATGACATGCACCTAAAGGTAATGTGCATGAATCACTATATATATTTTTTTCGTTTTATGCAAAAGTATGAAAATAATAATGCAAATCCTATCTACATGCTATGCACACAAGAAGGAATTAAAACTGTACTTTACTTCCAATTCTTTGGTAGATTATGGAAAAATATGAAGTGGAATGATCACAAGATTAAGTTACTGAACCTTAGAAAAATATCATGTGTCCCTCCTTACTGACATGTGTAGTAGTTCAAAGGGTTCTTTCTCTTATATCCAATTAAGGTCTCATTACCATTTGATTAGGTTAGGCTCAAACAACCGTTACTATCCACTTTTCATGAGTCAATGGGGGTGTGGGTGTGACATATTGCTTCAAAGTTGACATAATCAATCATTTTCGTAGGACAAGTTCCCAAAGGACAACCAAGTTAAGCTATCCAAAAGACACAGAAAGTTTTAAATTCCCTTAAATTTCCCATGAAAATAGCGAGATGACAATTTTTAAGACATCCACGATTACACTAGATAGACGTGGATCCTAAACAAACTAAAATTGCAAGAACAAATAACAAAGCAAAAACTAAAAACAACTAAAGAAAAGATAAAAGATAGAGATGTTCCAGCCACCCCCCTAAGCTTGAATTCGACTATGGCCTCATAGTCAAAAACCAACTTAAGGGTGGAACAGTGATACCCTTATCAATCCTGCGGAGGCGGTGGTGGGTATTGTGGTGCCGTAGGATCCCAAGACGGGTACTCCCCCTGGAAGCTTGGATCATATTGGGTCCTCGGCAGAGGCTGTGGATAGCCTCCAAAGTAGTCTTGACTCCAGTAATGGTCGAAGAAAGGCTCCTGTTGCGTCTCTATCCGCTGCAACCGGGTGTGCATTTGCTCTTGGTTGGCGAGGATGAGCCGCTCGTTCTCGAACATAGCCCGTTGGTTGTCAAGTACCCAGCTCGTAGTCTCATGAATGCCGGTATACATAACCATGTGCTGCTGCTGAGTCTGCTGGATGTCCTGCAGCATGGTGTACATCCCCTGTATGGAATAGGGATCCTTGTTTGGCTGCTCGTGCTGTGGTGATGGCGGCGGGGGCTGAGATGATGAAGATGCACCTGGATGCATCCTAGGATGCTTCCGTGGTGCCACACGTGCTCGAAGAGGTGTGAAAGCCTCCTCTTCCTCTGCAGCCTCGCCTATTTGCTCGTCACCTCCGCCTTCTTCTTCGGAGGACTCGATGGCTATGATTGGCCATCGGAAGTGCTGCTTGCCCTCTATGTTGAAGACGTCGTCCGGTAGGGAGCTCTCCTGATAAGCTTGGTTGATGTGGCAATGAGCGTACGCCAGCCCGTCCCGGAGAAGAATGAGGTTTGAACGGTGCAAGTGTTGCACGTTCACCTTGCTCCTCGTAGAGATCGGAGTCATGGACTGAAGGTTCAGCCCCAAGTAAAGCGCCAACTTGGTGACAAGACCACCAAAATGGATTGGAGCCTTCCTTGTGCTCCTCTTCACCGCCAGGACGCGCTGTAGCCAGAACGCCCCCCAGTTGCACTCTTGATGTTTCAGGAGTGCGTAGAGAAAGAACAGGTCACTCTCCTGAAACTTGCTCAAAGCAAGATCGCTTCGAGTGAAGAAAGTCAAGCTCAACATCCTATGCAGGACCCGGACGAACGGGTGTTCAAAATCCGCTACCGCTGCATTATGGTAGCTTACAGTCTTTCCTGCCGGCACGGTAACTAGCTCGGCGAAGATTTTGTCGTAGTCGGTGCGGGCGTCAGGGCGTCGGTGATCATTGCGGCCGTGGTTCCAGTTGAAGATGTCATTGAACTGCTTCAACGTGATGTTGTAATTGTTGTTGAAGAGTCGGAAGGAGACCCTTCCCTTGATCCACGCCTGGTCCGATGGTACCACGTCGTTTGGTACGACGCAGATGTCAAGAGACGCCATGAACTCAGCCACCAGTTCCTTGTATGTGGCCCATTCACCGAAAAACGGCTGCCCATCCGCATGACATTCGATCTGCTCGTAAAGGCGACCGGTGTGCCGGGCTTGCCCGACCAACACGTAGGCCAAGTTGGCCTCGAACCCCAACTCCTGGATCATGCCCCGGTCCACATACCGGGTGGGCTCGAACTTTCGCTTCATTATCTCCTCGTAGACCTTCCTCACATCCATGTTGGCATGAATTAGGCGTGGACGAGGGATGGAAGCGGTTGGGGGAGGAACGAACTCCTCGATCTCCATAGGGTGAGCGCTTGAGGACGACGCTCTGGCGGTGTGCACCATGGTTGCGAGAAGATGGGATTAGAAGAAAAGAGCTCGGTGAAGATGGAGAAGAAATTCTCCGCTCGATGAAGATCTCCGCTCGATGACACTTCTCTTCAGTCTTGGAGGGCTCGGGGGAGTGCTCGGCGCAAAGGAGGATACTTGCTCTGAAGGTGTGACGTCAAATGACGTTGCAAGTCCCCTAAAATAGGCTTGATCGGCGCCCCTGTTGAACCGTCGATACCATCGACGCGGGTCGATGGTATCGACACATCTCGCGGGTATCCGCCTCCCTCACGAGTATCGACGGCTGACGTTTGCTGGATCGAGAAACCCGGATTGCTGACGGGTCGATACCATCGACGGAAGTCGATGGTATCGACGCAGCACCCGGATCGCTGATGTGGCTGTTGCGATCGTCGTCGATGTCTGTGTGCGGATCGGTGACATGTCCGTCGATACCATCGACGGATGTCGATGGTATCGACTTGCTTTTATTGCGACACCGCCGTTGTGTTGCATTCAACCTGTGATGATGTCGATACCATCGACGAGGCCGTCGATGGTATCAAGTTGACTGAGCAAAATTCGTCTGAATATCTCCAGAAATCTCGATGGTATCGACTGGGGTGTCGATACCATCGACACTTTTTTTGCGACCTCTCTGTGACCATGTCGATACCATCGACGGGGGTGTCGATAGTATCGATGCAGTGCGATTTTTGCTGGTGTCAACCTGAACCCATGTTGATACCATCGACGAGTGTGTCGATGGTATCGACCCTGCCTGTGCCTGCACATTCAACAAACGGATCAAGGTATCATTTTTAAACTAAAATTTAAACGAAATAAAAGCAATCTATGACTACAATTAAACTATCCTAATGTACCAATGGTTGGGTTGCCTCCCAACAAGCGCCCTTCTTTAGCGTCTTAGGCTAGACGGATTGACAATCATCATCTTTTCACCTTGGGAACTACACTTAGAGGATCATTCGGTAATTTGGATTCGACACGATCTCCTCCAATACCCAAGGACAAAGTCCCTCTACCTAAGGCAGTCACGACATCCGTCGTTGCTTGAAACGGCCTCCCTAGAAGAATTTCACAGCTTTGGAGTGGTGGCATATCCATAACGACAAAGTCCACCGGAAATATGAATCTGTCCACTTTGACTAGAACATCTTCACATACTCCATAGGGTCTCACGGTAGACCCATCCACCAATTCAATTGTTGCGGCTGACCTCTTTATCTCTTTTAACCCCAGCTTTTGAAATGTCGCCAAAGGCATGAGATTTATGCTAGCGCCGGAATCACATTGCGCTTTAGGGAAATGTTGACCACCTATTGAGCACGGTATGTAAAAACCTCCTGGGTCCTTTCTCTTCTTTGGTGAACTCCCTTGGATCATAGAGCTCACCGTCTCATTCATCCAATAAATTTCATCGTCTTTTATCCGCCTCTTCTTATTGATGATTTCCTTGATGAACCTCCCATAGGCGGGTACTTTCTCAATCATCTCCACTAATGGAATATTGATGTGGAGTTCTCGAAATATCTCCAGAAATTTCTTAAAGTGACGATGCTCTTTCTTTGACTTAGAATTTACCGGATCCGAAACATCAGCTGCATCAACACGCCTATGAGGTGGCACATAAGCGCTTTTCGGGGGTACCTCCCCTAAGCTTGCTTCAATCATTCCCTCGGACGTGGGCTTTGGCGAGACATCATCAATAGTAGCAGCTTGTTGTGGTTCCTCTCTCGCCTCAGATGTCTCCACATGTGCACAAACAACCTGCACCTGCTCCTCTTTCCTAGATGGAGATACCATACTCACAACTCTCTCTGATTTTCTGAAGAAATGGTTTCCGCCCAGCAATCTATAGTAAGTGCGTGGATACGGTATCGCCGGTGTTGCATTCACATTGAAAGTCATTTTTCTTTCTTCTACAGCTTCTTGCACCTGAGATTCCTCATTTCTTACCACCGACATGTACTTAACCTGATGATGTGTTTGGGCCACGTTCGCATTCTCAGTTGGTTTCTTTTGATTGGCGTGCTTGATGGCTGCCACTTCATTTGAAATCTGTGCCACGGTGGTCTCTAATGCCCGCATCTGTGCTCCATGGCTTTGCAGCGTCTGCCCAAATTTGGTTAGAATGTCACCTTGAGATTGTAATTGTTTACCAAACATGGCCATCATCTCTTGGTTTTGCTGAACCATTTGACTTAGCAATTCAGTGTTCTTTTCCTCGGTTCTTTGCTGTGGTTTGGCATCCGGATCCTGCAGAAAATTATTCGGATCCTTCCATGAAAACTTTTTATCCTTTCTCCATGCATAGTCATTGTTTCTATAGCCCTGTTGTTGCATGAACTTCACTTGGGCTTCCTCATCCTCAGATGCATCTTCCTTAGTTATCAGCTTCTTGGCTAGAAGATCTAGCTTGTCGTTCAGCTCCCTAACTGTTCTGGATTCGCTGGCAGCCTTGACATGTTCCACTGCACCTCTGTCGCCCCATGACTGTTTCCTAGCCATGTTCTTTAAAATCTCCCAGCATCTTGTATCAGTGTTGTTCAAGAAAAATCCTGAACCGGCCGAGTCCAAATTGCTTCTATCATGCTCGGAGAGAGCAAAGTAGAAGATCTTCACTTGGGTTTCCTTGTCCAGTCCATGGTGTGGACATCTCCTCAACATGACTTGGAATCGCTCCCAAGTCTCAGAATAAGTTTCACCCGCCTGTTGGGTGAAATTGTGGATCTTCCGGATCATATCATTGGTCTTCTCAGGAGGGAAGAACCTCTCGAAGAAAACCTCCACCATGTGATCCCATGATTCAACAAACTCGTCGTCGAGGTTATGAAGCCACTCTCTTGCCACTCCAGCCAAGGAACTCGGGAATAACTTGAGGTAGAGCACATCCTGTGGAAATCGATCTATCTTCACCATATCACAGTTCTCCATGAACTGACTGATGTGGGCCACTGGATCTTCATTTTTCAATCCGTGAAATGCGTTTGATTTAACCAGGTTAATCAATGCTGGATCGATCTTGTAGGTTGGAATGTTTAGCCCCTGTTTCTTTATAGGCCCCTTTGATGCCGAGGAAGAAGACGCCTTGTTCTTCTCCCATATTGTCTGTGCTTCAGCCATTGCTTCTTCTTGTTCTTGCTCAGATTCAGAATTTATATCACTTTGGTGTTCCTCCTCATAGTAGTCCTCATCCTCTGGTCCCGCAGATGGAACCTCAGGTGTGCGATTCACGTAGTCTCGACTACGTGTGTGCAACATGCAAAGTAGCTGGAATATGGAAATAGGGGTTCAGTACAATGCTTTGAACGAGTCAACACAATGATAGAGAAATAAAGGAATTTTTTGAAATTGTTTTTAAAATAAAAAAAAATGTGGCCTAGAGTGGCCGCTCTTAGCACTCAAAGTGCCAATAATTCGCCGTATCCCCGGCAACGGCGCCAAAAACTTGACGTGTATTTTACTACGCGCTTAAACGCAAGTATACGCGTCGAGTAATATAGGCCTTGTGAGGCCCGAGTCGAACTCAGGGATACGTGAATTATTGGAGACTTCTACTAACTAATCGCAATCAGCTAGACCGATTAACAAAGTAGGGTTTTGTTGTTCAAATTTAAAAGAAAATAAAAATCAAACAAGGAAAACAATCGATTAAAGGTTAATTTAATCAATTCAAAGGGATATCTTTAGGATGGCGGTTTCACCGTGGGTCAACATTGTATTAGGTTTCATATAATTCCTCACACTTCTCTCTCTATCCGGGTAGTGGCCTAAAAACAGAATTACCCACTGTCGTGGTGTAATTCACTACTTAGGTTTAGGTTGATTCCACCGTCGTAGTAATCATTCCCCTAAACTAAGCGCATTAAAAACGGTCTCTCAGTTCCCACCATTAATTTTACAACTCCTTTGTCAAGGGTTTTATTGATTAATGTAGAATTTGTCTCTTTTCAATCGTTAATCCTTCTGTCGAAGTGATTAAGGGTGTTAAATTATTATTATTATGGTGATCAAGCATAGCAATAGAAATGGAGAAAATGAATCTATACCACGGATTTGAGAGAAAAATATGAATTATTGATATAAAAATGTCATACAATGCATTCCCGGGCTACTCCCGGTCCTAAAGATTGAGGGTTTTAGCCTCTCATGTTCATCTCACACGAATACATGGTAGAAATTGGGGAATTCATAAGAAAAACGGGAAATAAATGGGAAAACCCCTGAACGGAGAAGAACCGGTGGATCCTTGGCATAGAACACGAGCTTCCCCGCCTGGCGGTGGTGGAAATCGTCTTCGGCAGCGTCCGAATCACCCGGGATGAGCTTCTCGGCCTCCGTTCTCCTTTTTCTCCTCCTCCGCACTCGTGCAATTAAAAATGAGATGATGATCTCGTGTGGGCGGCCGTCATTAGGTATAAGTCCCTAATTAGGTTGTCAAATAACAACAGCCGTCTGATCGAGATCAAAACAGATCCAACGCATATCTGCCGGCGTCGATACCATCGACGCGGGTCGATGGTATCGACCCAGCGGATTAGCGGCAGATTTCCTTTCTTTTATTCTGAGCGCCTGTGGTGATCTCGATACCATCGACTGGGGTGTCGATGGTATCGACTCCTGTAGCGTTGGTTTGGTCTTCTAGCGACGCTGTAGCTCTCCTTGTGTCGATGGCATCGACTTTCGTCGATGGTATCGACTGCATCCTTGCCAGCAACATGAAGTGATCTCGATGCCATCGACTTAGGTGTCGATGGTATCGACTTTGTATTGCTCTTCTCGGCTGACAACCTGTGGCTTGGTCGATGGTATCGACTTCCGTCGATACCATCGACAGAAGCAGATACTTGTTTTTCCTGAAATTTCACAACAAGACCAAGTAAATCCACACAATTTATAATAAGATGATAAATAATGCTCAAAATAGTAAAACAAAGGGGATTTGATATAATATGATGGCAAAGACCAAATAAAGTGAATTATGCAATATTATCCATGAAAATGAGTAATTAAGGCACAAAACACATATGAAATAGGTCTCTAAATGCGACTCAAACTCATCGCATCAGTGCATTAGAATCGACCTCTGGGTTTCCACCATTAACCGTACATCACCTTGTTCAAGGGATTTGTTAATTAATGTGAATTTCATATCTTTTCAACCATTAATTCTTCTTTCAAAGTAATTAAAGGCATTACATTATCATTATGGTGATTAAGAATAACAATATAATTGAGAAAACGAAAGCATACCACATATTTAGGAGACAAATTATGAATTACTATGATAAAAATGTCATACAATGCTACCCCGGGCTACTCCCGGTCCTAAAGATTAAGGGGATTAGCCCTGCATGGTTGACAATGGAAAATACATAGGAGTAGAGAAGAAAAACATGGGAAACAAGGAGCAAACTCATGTAACCCCTGATACAAAAGTGTTCTTGGAGATCCTCCTCGAGAAACATGCGTTTTGCAGTCTTCCGACAGCAAAATCGCCCGTCGGAGGTGCCCAGATTGCTCGGTTGACGGCCTTTGTCTCTTGTCTCCTCTCTCTCTCTCCTTATTATATGTTGTGCAACACGATATGAGATCCCCCTCGGGCCGTCTGTGCTCTTCTTAGGTCATAGGACCACATTACGGCTCCGAAAAAGCTCAACCGTCGGATTAAAACGCTCCATTTTAGTGCAGAAAATTGCCAGTTCCCGACGTTGTCGATAGTATCGACCCCTAGGTCGATGGTATCGACCATGGTACAGGTTGTTCCTTCCAAAATCGCATTTTGGGGTTGCTTTCTGATAAAATGTCGATACTATCGACACCAGGGTCGATAGTATCGACTCTGGACAATGCAAAAGTGCCTGAAAAAGTGCCGAAACATGTGTATAAGTCCGGGGATTATGTAAAATCATATAAATATGATAAAAGAAGTATAATTTTATGAAAAAAGAGTTTAAAGGCCAGCTATAGTGAATTATGCAAATATAATCAAGAAAATGACAAATACATGCATAAAACAGATATAAAATAAGCCTATAAAAGTGACTCAAAACCCATGCATCAGTAGTTGTGACTATTTCTTCACCAGCTTCAAGATTTGTTGTGGGGCCTAGGTTTATTAGTGTTGACTAGGGTTGGGTGGCATTCTTCTTGCTTGTTTTCTCTTAGAGGATTACCTTTTCATTCAATTGCTCCCTCCAAATCTACGTTTCAGGTAGTGGCACCCCCATATTTATTCTATGAGGGACAATATCAGGGGGCATTGTTGGGTCATTGAATAACCATTGGTCGTAGATTACCTCCATCACATAGACACCACACATTCCATGCAAGTCTTCATTGAATAGAAGGGGATTCCTTTATTTACTGCCTCAATTAAATGTATCATAATGAAAGTCCAGTCTCCCAATCCCTTTTATTCTTCTAGAACCTTTGTGTTGATAGTGAAATTCTTCATGTTCGAGTTGTGGTGGGATCTTTCCTTCTGGATAGCGTGTTGGAGATGAATTGATACCTTCAGAATGTCCTGTGCCTCCTTGTTCTTGCATATCAAATATGTGTTGGGTAGATCGACACTACAACAATTGTAGATGGTAATGTGTCGGTCATAGATGTTTATCACTATCAATGACCAGTTCTTGACAGTTTTGATAGGTAAAGTGATGATTTAGGTTTTTGTCCTTGTAACATCATGTTGCAGTTCCTTGATATAGCCTGAATCATATTTATCTTCATACAAACATCTTTCTAGGGTGGTTGTGCACTTTGTCAGCATGGAGGAATTCTTCTGGTAGTGTTGCACAAAGCACCTTGAAAAAACTTCTATGTACCCATGCTCCTACCAGCAACATTCCTAGGAAATGTTCTCTTGTCAACATTCCCCCATGGTTGTTGTATAGAATTTTGTCTCAGGCAATTTGTCATCTAAGATGTCCGCAATGATGTGAACATCTCTACAAGAAATGCATGACACAGATGACATGTCCATTCTATTCATCTTACACGGTAGTGGCAAAGGCATTGGTCCTCTTGGTTCTACCTCTGGTGGTGGCATTTGTTCCCTTGGTGATACACCTTTTAAAGAAAGAGGCAAGGCCACCTTCCTCTTCATCTTATGTCCCCTCTCCTAGTGTCATTGGTGTATGTGGATTCAATGATGAAACTTCTAGTGAAGCTGGTATTATTGTTATGGCTGCAATGTCTACAGGTGATGTTAATTCTTCATTCATCTCGAGCATCACTGCATCTAACACTACAAGGGTATCTGCCATCTTAGCATCATACACTACATCCTTCTACTTGTTATGTTCATGGTCTTGCAGGTAGACGTCAAAGATATCAATGTAGATATTCATCTCATCCATATATCTTATATGTGTTGTGTTGTCATAAGATGTGGACTTTTTGGCACTTTCTTCCTCCCACCTAATGACTTCTCCCGCAGGTTGGTATTTTAGGGTCAGTTTGTCCTTAGTGGGTAAAGATTTTAAATTAAAATCATGTGTCATGGCATGGACATTGGCTAAAATTCCTCTTTATGTTATAGCGGCTCCTCTTCCTAGGTTGGATCCTCCATGGGTACTTGAGGTGTGTTTGCAGCCTCCTATTCCTGGGGTACTTCTTGGTTCGAAGGACTCAAGAATACATATGATGGTGAAGGTCTATCAATCCCTTTTGATTTTATTTTGGGTCACCACTCCTCCATGAGTTGTTATTCCTCCTCCATCACCTTTAAGACCTCTTAATGCTCCTTGTGTATGATTTCTCATTCCCTTCACATAGTTTCTCTTTCTTTTCTAAGATCTTCCATATCTTCAACCATTTCTTTCATTGTTTTCATCATTGCACAGTGATTGAGGAGGAAGTCTTGTAGGAATTTAGAGATCATCACATTCCTCTCATCTATTCTTTCTACCTATGTAGTTAGTGATTGCAATAAATAAGAAATAGGTTATGCATTGTAATATGAGTTGTGAACTGGCTCACAAATGTCATTGAATTGATGTCCCAATTCTTTACCAAAGCTTGTTGACCATTGTCCTTCATTATGTGGGGTTGACATTGTTGTGTGTTGCACCTTAGTTTCTGGTGGTGGTGTCGCCTCCCTTACATCTTGTTGATGTGGAGCTGGTTGCTTTGTCTCCACAAGTTTACTTATTGGTTCCTCCTCTGACTGTACTGGAGGTGTAGGGTCCTCCTATATCTTCTCAGCCTCTTTTTCCTTTACTTGTGCATTGTCTGAAGTCTTTTGCTGGTCGTTTGTCCTTTTTACATGTTCTTTTGACATTGTTCTATCTACTGGTGGGTAGGATGTGGTGATGGGGTCAGTATCAAATCCTTCTTCATGAAGGGAAGCTTGTTCTATTGAGATTGGTTGTCTGCTTCTTGCACCACAATTGGATGTGGTTGAGTCAAATTGGATAGATAACATTGGTGTCTTGGAAACAGCCTTGCGGACCTTGACTGGTAGTTTCTTCCTCTTCTCTAGCCTTGTTGGTTTTGTTGCCTGTTCTGATTCTTTTTTTTTGTAGGATGACAACAGGCGAGGGTGGGTCTGTATCTCTCTTGATGGCACTAGAATTCATCTTCTCAATTTGGTATATGGTTAGCCTGAAATTACTAGCATCATAATAGGCTATTTTGAGGAGAGGGAGTAGAAGGTTGCATTTAGACAGCTTATAATAATAAAAAATTCCCTTCTACACAAGTATTCCAACAATCACCAAGTATTTGTAGCCTATTTGGTGTATCCTTCAGTCACCTCGTACTGTCCCAACCCCTCTAGGTCCATGAAGTGGGCTGTAATAAGCATGACTTGACCTCCCATGTAGTAGTCCTTCATCTTCTATTTGTTTTCTTGGTATGCAGCTACAGATAGTATGTCAATGAGAAACCTTCTGATGTTTATGGATCTTTTATCCATCATGGACAAAATCAGGAAAAGATCCCCTTTGGATACACTTCCCATTTCAAATCGTGCAAACCCTGTGTTAGCAATGATTTTGAAAATGACCCTAATGAAACAGGATGTTATCTAGTCAGTTTTGTATTTTTCCAAGATGTGTTTGTGTTCTCAACCCAGTCTTTCCCACATCTTGTAGCTACTGAATCCAATTATGTCTTTATCACTTACTTTCTATCGTACATGCCCTAGCTTCATCTCTTGTATTAGAAAACATCTCATTCAAAGATGTTTTCTATTACATAGTGGTCCTTGCCTCCTATCCGTACTTGTAGCTTGGACTCCCCTCTTGCCTCTTATTTTCTCTGTCTTCCATAGGTATCTTTATTAGTGAAGACATGAACTCAGTCATGAGGTATGTATAAGAACATTGGACTGCCATACATAGGACATACAAGTTCCCTCCCTTCAGGAATTAGACAACTCGTTCATAAAGACCCAACTCTCCAAAGTCTCGTCTGTCCATATATCTTGTCAATTTGAATTTCTTTATTCTCATCAACATGTCATACTTATCCTGATGTTCTTTATCCCTAGGTTTGAACACCACTCTGTGCTCCTTAGTTGAAAACTCTTGATTCTTTCTTGCATCAACAGATTCTAGCATCTTGCTCACTACTGAGCCAGTTGGTATGTTCACCTTCCCTACACCCTTAGTTTGTGGCCTTGCTTTCACTACCACATTCTTCTTCTTAGTTGTTGGTGTGTCCAGACCTGATCCTGATCCCTTTTAATTTCATTTTTTCATTGTTTCTTCTTTAGATAGTAGGTACTCAGATGTGTTGGTGGCTTCAGTACCCTGTGACTCATCTTCATCATCGGGGAACTTGTACCCAAGTAGGATTTCATATTGTTTCTTGTGCAGCCGTAGTTGTATCCATTTCTTCTCAGGCATTTCAGGATGTTCATCTATGAATTTGTCAATTATCTGGACTACCTTTTCTATCTCTTTTAGTGAAGTTCCCTTCCTGTCTAGGGATTCAGTGGTTGTTGCCGATATTCTATAGTCAAAATATAGTTCAGATATTGGTAAAGTAAAAAATACATTTTACTCAACTGAATAAATAATGAAGTAGTTAGGAAGACAAAATTTTAGTTTTAAAAACTTCTATAGTAAATTCAATTTTAATCATCTCAGCGATTGTTGACAATAATGATGTTTGTTGTTAACATAGCGGTCATTGAAATTTCAACACCCATAGCGATCGATGAGAAAGATGGCCTCCCTAATTTGCATGTCGATCACTAAAATTATTGAATCTTCAATAGTCAATGAGATTTTAGAGTGCTCATTTGTCCTTGAGAATTATAAAATGTTGGCCATCAATGAAAAATTACAAAAGTGGCCATGATTTTAGGGGGCAAAAAGGTTACTGAGTATGAAAAAAATTAGTGATCGCTAAGGATAGCGGTCAAATAAACTTTAGTGGTCACTAAAAATTTCATCGATGAAGCACCATGTTGTCATATGAGTTTTAGTAGATGCTAAAAACTTTGGTCCAAGCAATCGTAGAAAAATTTCTCTCTACGACTACTAAGAACTCAAAACGACCGATATATAGGGTCTAAAAATCTCAAAAGTTATTGGTTTTTGTGGACCAGAGATGGTCGGGGTGTGTGTGAGACATGCAATCACTTTGTCAGTAGAGAATAGGGTTTGAAACCCTAAAACATTCGTGCAAGGGGAAAAAGAGGGAAATGAACACTTGCTAGGGTTTTTTGGCTCAAGGAGAATGTCAGCGTGATAGATGAAGAAGAAAAAAAAGGTGAAGGGTTTACCTTCTGAGATGAAGAGAGGGGGTGGGAGGGAATGGGGTCCAGTGGCAGTTCCAGTCTTGCATCTGGCTTGGATGACATCAGTAGTAGTTGATAGTTCACCATCAGTTGGGCCCTATCATCTCTTCATCATTAGTTGAGGGTTCCAATTGCTTCAGTCATCTCTAGATTTTTCCTTGGCTTTGCCTTTTTGAAATCATTTAGTGGAGAGGTAAATACCTGAGCATGTGGTTTTTATACGCTTTTGGTTAGCAGTCTAATTGGTCTCTAAGACTAGTGGAACCCCCATCTGTCTTGAAGGTTTCAACAATCTAAATGGTTGCTAAAAACTGTAATCCTCTACGGTCGCTAAAACTTATGGTACTTTAAATAGTTGCTAAGATTCCAAGAGTCTTAGTGGTTTCTAAAAATGAATCCTTAGTGGTCGCTAAAAGATTAATCTTTAGCAACAGATGGTTTTCATAAATGCCCATGAGAAGCTGAGGCAAGATAATGTATTCTCTCATTTTTATTCTATATACACTAAATATTTGGCAAAAAGAAAGATGTCATAACTCATGAGAATAAAGTCTATAGAATCAAAGACACCTACGGATTGAGGGAACATGTAACAAAAACTTTAATTTTTATTTTACATACACTAAAATTACCAAATAAGTAGAAACTACTAAAAGTAGATAGGAATAAACAAGATTAGTAAATTTTGATTATTGGAAATCTGAGTAAACTAAAGCTAAGGCTAGGAATTAGAGAACATCAAGTATCCAATAATGTAAGATGAATACTTGAAAGTTAATGAAAGTTGGGTAATTCTTGGGTTGCCTCCCAAGAAGCACTAATTTATAATATTTAGCTTGACTCTCTTGCTTGTGACTTCGACTTCTCCTGCTGGTGTAGGATGAGTTTCTTCCAGTTGGATTTCTGATCTTTAGATAAAGGCTTCATCTTTGTAGTACCTTTTCACCATGTGAGTGTTCACCTTGAATGTTCAAGTCTTTTCATTGTTGATATCCATCATCCCTAAGGGGTATATATTAAATATGATGAAGGGGCCAAAACACCTTGACATGAGATTCTCTGGGAAGAGTCTTACTCTTGACTTAAAGAGGGAACCTTTTCTCCTTCATAAACATCTTTTCTATTCAGGTGGGCATCATGCCACACCTTAGTCCTTTGTTTGTAGATCCTTGCATTTTCATATGCATGAATTCAAATCTCCTCTAGTTCTTGTAGATGTAAAAACCTTCTCTTCCCTGTTAATTCTAGATCTATGTTAAAACACTTGATTGCCCAGAACACCTTGTGCTCCAATTCAATAGGTGACATACTTTTCCATATATCAATATCTACATAGTAGTTCCAACGGTGTCATATAATCTAGCAATATGACCATAAGGCATCATTCAATTTCATTTACCAATCTTTTTTGGTCCACCCCAGTGTCTTCTCCAGAATTTGCTTGATCTGTCTATTAGAGACGTCCACCTGACCAGATGTCTGAGGGTGATAGGGGCTAGCTACCTTGTGGTTACTCCATATTTCTTAAGCATGGTTGCAGACTATCTTTTAGAGAAATGGGATCCCCCATCACTGATGATAGTGTGGGGCCCCAAACCTTGGGAAGATGATCTTTTCAAACATCTTGATTACATGATTAGCATCACAGGAGGGAGTGTCTATAGCTTCTACCCATTTTGATACATAGTCTACAACCATTAATATGTATTGGTTACCTCCATAATATGGGAAAGTCGCCATATAATCTATCCCCCAAATGTCAAATATTTCCACTTCTATCCAATATGCCATTGACATCTCATTCCTTCTTGATATGTTCCATGTATGTTGGCATTCCTTACAAGTTTTCACAAAGGCTTGAGCATCTTTGAATAAGATCGGCCAGTAAAACCCAAATTGAAGGATTATTTGTGGTTATGTCTCCACCTAGATGTCCTTCGTATGGTTAATACTAACATTCCTTAAGGATTTGAGGCACTTCTTCTTCTAGTATGCATCGACGATACAAATTGTCGGCACATCTCTTAAACAAAAGGGGGTCATCCCAATAATAAATTTTTAGATCTGAGAATAGCTTCTTCTTTTCATTGTATGTGATCTCAGGTGGCAGTTGGTGATAGGCCAGATAGTTGCATACGTTACCAGACAATGGTACCTTGGGTTCAATAGCCTCAGCCAACATAAGTTCCTCATCAGGGTAGTTATCATTGACTGGCAGATGATCATCATTATCTACAATAATCCTTGATAGATGATTTGGCACTACTTTTTTAGTTCCTTTCTTATATATGATCTCATGGTCAAACTCTTGTAATAGTAGAGCGCGTCGTAGGAGTCTGGGCTTAGTGAACGTTTTTTGCATCAAGTATTTGATGGCTCCATGGTCTGTATACACCTTGACCTTAGATCCCATGAGGTAGGATTTAAACTTGTCAAACGCAAACACTGTCACAAGCATCTCATTTTCTGTCATCGTATAGTTCACTTGTGCTTCATCCATAGTCTTATTGACGTAGTAGATCACATGGTGCTTCTTAGCCTTCTTTTATCCCTAAACATCCCCATTTGAAAAGTTACTAGCATCACATATAATTTCAAGTGGCAGCCCCCAATCTGGGGCTTGCAATATTGGAGCAGTGGTAAGAGCATTTCTTAGGGTTTCAAAAACCTTGAGGCAATCTTTAAAGAATTTGAAAACTACGTCCTTTATGCACATGTTAGATAGGGGTTTAGTGATCCTGGAAAAGTCTTTTTTGAACCTACAATAATATCCCACATGTCCAAGAAAGCTCCTCACTCCTGTTACTGACTTAGGAGGTGGAATTTCTTGTATGGCCTCTACCTTGCTAACATCCACTTCAATCCCTTTCCCATAAACCTTATGTCCAAGCATGATTCCTTCTTGGACCATGAAATGACTTGTTTCCTAATTTAGCACAAGTTTCTTCTCTTCACATCACTCTAGTACCTTGGACAAATTCCTCAGAAAACTATCAAAATCATCCCCATAAACAGAGAATTCATCCATAAATACCTCCATAATATCCTCCAGGAACTCAGAGAAAAATGAGATCGTACACCTTCAAAATGTTGTGGGTGAATTGTAGAGTCCAAAAGGCATTCTCTTGAAAGATTGGGTGCTATAAATACATATGAAAGTCATCCTTTATTGATCATTGGGATGAATAGGGACTTGATAGAATACAAATACCCATAAACGTTCCAACATGTGGTCGATGAAAGGTAAGGGAAAATGATCCTTCTTAGTGGTGGCATTTAACTTTCTACAATCGATACATATGTGCCAACCTATGATGGTTTGCATCCCCACCTCATCTCCACATTCTCTTTTAATGACTGCCATTCCATATTTCTTCGGTACGACATGGATTGGATTGACCCAGTTACTATTGCTTATGGGATATATGATTCCCATGCAATGTGACTTTATGACTTCCTTCTTAACTACTTCTTTAAGAATTTGATTCAGCTTCCTTTGTACTAGGGGCTTAGTTGTTTCTTCCAAGTTTACCTTGTGCATGTAGAGAGGTGGCTTTAATCATTTGATTTCCTCAACTAAGTAACCTATTTCTTTCTTGTGGTGGTTAAGTTCACTTATCAACTTCTCTTCTTGATCCTCTGTTAGGGTAGAGCTTATGATCACATGATTTCTTCCTTCATTATCTAGAAATGTGTATTTTAGTCCTTCAGGGAGTTGCTTCAGTTGAGTCTTAGGATTAGGTGCCTCCTTTTCTTCTATCATCTGTTCTATAGATGTGTATTTTGCAGTTTTGATTGTCTCTTCTTCATTGTCACTACATACCTCTTCAGGATGATTTAGATAATCAAGAATCTCAACAACTTCTGGGTCTTTTGAGCTAGGGTCTAGGTTTTGGGTTTTACATGGTCGGAATAGGCAGCGGAAACAAATTTTTTACTTAACCATAAACCCATAACCAGTAGATCACATCAACATATTTGTAATGGGAAGGATGGTTTTAGTGAGTTATACCTGGTCATGAGACTTGCTCAGCAACTATACCTTGCAGCAAGTGCAGTCTTCAACCACCTGTCTTTGACAACATCTGTGCAACTCCTGGTCTTGACCAGACTTCAATTGACTGTCATCCTCCTAAGCGGCAGAAGTCTCCCACCTCTATAGATAGTCTACATGGACTACCAAGAACTCTAGTCATCCTGAAGAATGGACTAGAAGGAATTGTTCCCTTCTGTTGGCATAATAGTCACCAACACACTCTCCTACAACCAGTTGTTTTTCTACAGTTGTCTTTCCCTCGTTGTTCCTCCCTGGATGGGTAGAGCTTGCTTGGGCTGTCTTGGTTAGAAAAACCAGAGAGGACAACAAATTTGCAGAGCAACTGATGTTTTTTGTTGTGTCTGTTGTCTATTGTCTGTATCGAGAAGCCCCCTGTAGCCCTCTATATATAGTAGAGGGTAGGGTCAGGGTTCCCAGTCTGTGCGGGAGTAGAAGGGTATGGATTTTCCATGAATAATTTGCACCATTACATGCAAACCAATTGGTTCACTAGTGCACCGGTCGGTTGTCATAGTGCACTAATCAGTTCACTTAATGAACAAGGCAGTTCACAAGCCAAACCTGCTTGCAATTGATTTTCCTTATTCATTTCTAATTAATGCAAATATTAATTCTTATCCCAATTGAAATGAACAAGTGAAATGATAAACTTTTCTCACAAACTGTGAAACCCAACACATGCTCTTTTGGTTCAAATGAACCGATCGTTTCACCACAGTGAACTGATCCCCTCACTGACCATGAGCCAATCGATTCACCTAGTGAATTGATCGGTTGGTGGTACAAATTGTGTAAAACTCAGTCAATTCAGTTCTCAATCAATCTGACACTCTAATCAGTTGGTTCAACACTTGAACTTGATGATTCTGAGTCAAGTCTATTGATTGAATGTTTGATTGATTACCAAAACATCAATCGAAACATCATTCATGGATAAACTCCTCTTCCAGGTTAATCCTATGTGTGTGAACCTATAGGTCCCATGTCACGTTGGCAGTGAATGTCCATAACTAGCTTATGACATCACAAGAAAAGATAGGTTCCTAGTCGCACGTTAGTGCTACCCATGTGATATGGAAAGTCGAAGAACAACTTTTAATCCTACAATTTGTGATTGGTGTTCTAGTGAATGTATAATTCCTTTGTATCTGATATCCTGAATGAACTCAAGGCATGGAGTTGTCATCCTTTCAACATTCATTCATGTTTCTCGAACTAGAGTAGACTGTCTGAGATATATGTGAACTCAATATTGTATATTGATTCACATGTGCATGCGCATGCTATTCTCAATCTCGCTTATCAAGTGGCCTGGACATCAAACTCTCTTAGGAGGGACAAATCCCATTTCTATCACTCACAGTCTATCACATGTGTCAAGGCTACCCAATCATCACCATTATAACAATCCATGTTTTAGGACTACGTTTGATGATGTCAAAGTGTACCCGATCACATTTGATGAGTGTGGTGATCTCAGGCCCAAGAATCACAATCACCACCATCACTATGATAGATGATTCTAACTACCATGTCATGGTTCCATGTGTCACTCTCATGGTGGGTCTATCTGATACAATGTTCTCTAACATGTATCTATGTGCTTGGTTTGATATCATATATCATGACTAATGAGACACTATCATAAACCAACACACACTCTAGTCTTGATGTGTCATTGTTGTCTATAAACCTTCCATAATGACATCCGACTAGGGACATAACAAGAATGTACATACTCTTAGCATATGTATGATCTCATTGTTATAGTCACGTACTTGAATACCTATGTCATTGAGTATTGTCATTCTTTAGACATTCATTCTGCTCTATCATTTATCTCATAATTGATTGAACTAGAATGAATTGGAAGCTTTCCTTTGATATTTATCAAATCAATCAGAACATATGCATATCCAATCATCATATGATTGCTCTCAGGGCATACATACCAATAGACTCCCACTTGCACATAGAGATAATTACCTTTGAATCATATTCTTAGTGATATCGAAACATGTACAACATGTTTCTATTGCACTAGTGCTAATCCAGTGAGTTAGCAACATTTTTCTTTAGTCGGTATATTGCATGTTTCACATCACCTCACTGTATGACATTTCGTATGAGATGGAGTTGCCATAATATGCTATCTGATATTCATTGCCTAACAATTTGCTCCATTGTTTGACTTAGTATTTCTACTTCGTAATCAATGGTTGGAATATCTATAAGTTCATCTATACAAACTTCTAGATCCATATAGTATTCTCTAGTGTTCAAAACACAAGGATACTTGGCATTCCTTTTAGAATTAAATAGCCTTGTAATTTTACCTAGAGCATTTCCATTTATCAACACATTCACTTTTGTATTTTGCAATCAATTTTTGTCATTTCGGAAGCTTGCATCAGTGTAGCTAATTTACACTTAACTCTTCCTTTTATTACCATAGAACTAATCCTTTAATACATCATAAATACTTAAATAAGATCTTTATGTCATTCTAGTGACTGTCACTGGAAGTAGACATACATCCACTTTTCATGTCCATTACATACAAGATAATTGGATGAGCATATCATATTGTCATGTCCAATACATACAAGATGATGAATGCATATATATTTTCTTGTCATGTCCGGTACATACAAGATAATGGGATGATTACATACATGATAGATCTAATTGTGAATGTATAAGGCACCTATCTATGTGTTCCTATTCTTCATAAGAATTTGGGACACTAGGCATATGAGAGACTAACTCCATGCAACATGGAAAAGTTTTTTCCCATTGAATCTTTGCCTACTAAATCCTTTAACATAGATTTCCAATGTATGTTGTCTCTTTATCAGGTCAAGATACTTTCAATAACTATCTCTATAGGTCTCTATTCCTATCACATAGGACATTTCTCTTTATTCCTTAAAGAAGGTATTTCCACACCAGTATCTATTCTTAGAAGGTTTCATTCCTCATTAGCTAGATTATCATCCTTTATCTTGTTGACAATATAATCAATTCAGTAACATATGCATATGTAGCATCATGAGCAAGTCTAGTAACATAGCATAGCTAACAACATGAGCATGTCTAATTGGTTGAACATATCAACATCATAAGAAGAGCTAACAACATAAGCACAACTATATGGATAAGCATGATTAGCAGTATATGCATCTCTAGTTACAAAGGCATGGCTAGCATGCTAAACATAACTAACAACATGAGATAGCTAGCATCATGATTATTATCAGTAGTAGCAGTATAGTTATCAACACAAGCATAGCTACTATATGTATGCATCTACAATCTTAAGCATATCCACAACCTAAGTATATCTACCATCTCTTAATTGCACTAAGAATCATCTTTATGTAAAGATAACAAACAAAGGTTATCATCCAATGTGAAACGTCGTGTATAACCCTAAACAAATATGCTACATGGTTGTATTACATCTTTTATTAAGCTATGGGGAATTTGAGGATACCACTCATAATTCAACTGACCACTGCTAAGTTGAAATAATTTCCATACAAGATCTAGGAAGAGCCACATTCCTAAGATCTTCTCTGGCCCCGGTTAGTACGGGTCCGCCATAGAGAGACATAAGGTCAAGTTGCTAACAGCCTAGTCCGTCCTTGGTATAGGTCACAACACTAGTGAAAGGAGGTGGATACACATACCCTACCTGCTCATGTTTTCTTCTGTTTGGGAGTTTATCTTCTAATTAGAGGCAAGTTTTATAACTTGCTCCATGTTTATTGCTTACCATAAGCTTGCTAGCTCATGTTCTTGCTTGAAAATGATGATCCATGCACTAAACGGTTATGCTTGACTTGGATTTCAATTTTTATAATGTTCCCTATTCTGATTTCAGTTCTAGATAAACCTATGATCATGTGTACATTATTCCTAAGGTATAATATGACTTGGATCAGGTTGGTTTGACAACCTATGGTGCTAAGAACCTATCAATAAATGGTCAATTTTAGGGTTTAAAGCTGATTTCTTCTATAAACACATGACTCGATGGTGGTATCATTGCAACAACCCTATGGTGGTGTCTTCATGACAATTGACAGTGGTAACCAAGGGTGTCAACTGATGTTCACTCCTTAGGTCATTGTTTTATCCTAATTATAAGCCTAGTGATCAACAACTAAGTACCCTAATGATGCAATCAATCAATGGTGATCTTAGTTTGATAATTGATGCTAATTAATGAATATAGTGTTGATCTAACAACCTATGGTGACTTAATGGTCACTAATGATGGTGGATCAGGTCTCCAAAACCTATGGTGAGTCAATCATATAGTTGTAGCATCAATTAAGCCTTAGACCAATGGTTTCTTGGGTCACTTGATGCAATGGTCGGACCTATACTGTAATTGATGATTTTAACATATGAACTTGACCCAATGGTCAACATCTAATGTTTATTCCTCCAATAAAGTGGAATGGTGGCTAATGTAATATGGTGGTCCTAATAATGTGATTTAGATGGTTTCCTATCTTTGTAATCACAAATCCCTTCTTTATTTCGATATATCTGTCAAACATGTTGACTATATAATCAAAGTAAATACTCCAGTTATGAGGTGCTTGTATTTAATCAATCATATTGATTAATCTCTTATAACTTATAGACTACATTTGCATTAACAGAATTATAAAACCCATAAGGTTGTGTCACGTACACAGGCTCATGTTATTCCTTCTAGGAATGTGTTTTTAATATTCATATGCCAAATTTCATAGTCTTCAAGTTCTAATAGCATGCATGATCCTTTATGTCCTATAGCCACTGCAATTGGTTAAATAAATTTATCAGGTTCAACACCTTGAACTCACTTGAATTCATCTCAACCAATCATCTCTTCAAATGTCATCCATGTCAATCTTAACTCTTAAGACCCAATTGCACTTATGGGTTTTATCCCTATAAGTGCTACCATTAAGGTCATACCTTATTTGGTTCACATGGAAGTTATTTTAGATCTTATGGCTTCAAGCCATAACTCAAAATATAGTTCCTCAACATCATATAGATAGATTACTGGCTCATCATCATATGACCAATTCATCACCTACGAGTTTGTAGGATTATCAAGCTCAAGGTGTTTTCTACTAGATATATGAGGTGTATCTATTAGATAAGGAATTTGAGATTCCACAACACTTGTGATTCGTAATCTCCTTTTGTACCTTATCAAGTTTCAATGTTATTATGTTGATCTCGAACATTTTGGGTTCTACTTCTCTCCCACTTATTCTTTTGGAATTCAGATATCCTTATAACAAACACTTTGTTATTGGATTGAGATTAGTATTCAGCTAACATTATGTGATTTGTGAAGCTCTTTCCAATAAACTAGTTTTCTTATATGAGCATTCAATCACTAAAAGACATATTTGAACATTTCCAATACCATATCACATATGGTGTCTTTTATACCATTAGAATGGTACATTTATTTACTTTAAAGCATGTTCTTTAGAATAATTATAGAAGATTAGTTATTTGTTTGATGATCATGCTCTTACTATTTAAAGTATGATTACTTCTTTGATTTAGATATTATTATGCCTTAATCATGAGTTCTCTATGATACACTATCATAGTTACTCACAAGGTCCTCAAACATTTGGTTTAAGTATCTCGTACATTGATCATATCAATGAATTAATACTTTTACCAAGTTTGTTCTTCATTTATGATATTCTTGAACACTTCAAGATATTCATATTTGTATTTCATTAAATACCATATCTGAAGTACTATCATTTATTCCAATAGGTATGTATGTATATCAATATGTATTATACCTAATAGAATAGTCATTCTCCCACTACATCTAGTGAATATTGACTTGTCATCATGTCCAATAAACAAGACATTCATATCTCTTAATGGTTCATTAACCAAGACAGTCTAGTTTATCCATCAACATGTAACCTAGAGATGAATTTCTCATTCATTTGTTTAGATGATAATACTAATTTATTGTTTGAGTCATCAATAACTTTTAGGTATTATTATTCTATCTCATGCATACTAAGTACCACAAGATAAATAAGGCATCTCCATAAATGAGCATATCTTTAAAATTGAAACATGAACTTTATTGATAGACATCCTTGTCATTACAAGATGTAGAACTAAAATATTTATATTTATTGGCAAAATGAAACAACAGTTCATAACTCTATTACATGTCCTTTGGGTTGAAATAAACTAAAGGTACTTCTATCTATGGCAGGAACACTTGTTCTAATGTTGATGTGTGTTCCTTCTTGGTCCTTTCATAAAGGCCTTCACTTCTTTTTAGATTTGCACATCATATATGTCAGATCTATATCTTGGTATCATATACCTAAGACAGAGAAGCATTTTAAGTTTATTTCATGATACATGAGGTGGAGACTTCCATCCCCTCCTTCTTCTTCTTTAGTTCATCTATATAGAGAGGGCAATTTCTCTTCCAATGTCCTGGCTCATGACAATGGTAACATTTGCCTCCCTTGTTCACCCCTCCCTTGACTTTGAGTGTTGAAGATGACTTGGGTTGTTGGCTAGCATTAGAACATTTCTTTTCTTTGCCCTTGCTCTTGCCTTTAGACTTCCCCTTCTTTCTACTAATCATCATCACAGATTTGGGTTTGTCTTTCTTCATATGTGCTTTGGTTGTCCTCAACATGCCCAACATCTCTGTCAGTGACCTGTCAAAGTTGTTCATGTTGTAGTTCATCACAAACTGACTGTAGGATTTTGGAAACAATTGCAGTATCACATCGGTAGCCAACTCTTGGCTTAGAGGGAATCACAGCCGAGTTAGGTTTTCCACATACCCAATCATCTTGAGTGTGTGAGGGCCTATTGGGTTTCCTTCTATCTTGACACACTTCAGTAGTCCCTTGGAGACATCATATCTCTCTTGACATGCTTGATCTTGATACATGTTCTTGAGATGTTGTACCATCTCAATGATGTCCATGTTCTCATGTTGTCTCTGCAACTCATAGTTCATTGAGCATAACATCAAGCACTTTACATCAATGGCTTCCCCAGTATGCTTCCTGTAAGCATCCATTTCAGCCATTGGTGTGGTGGGAGCGGGTTCTTCTGGCTCTGGTGTATCTAGGACATAGAGTTTTCGCTCTTGAGTGAGAACAATTCTCAACGTTCTAAACCAGTCATGGAAGTTGTTCCCATTTAGCTTGTCCTTCTCAAGGACCGATCGCAATGAAAAGTGATCGTTGTTGGTAGTCACTTATTCTACTAAAAGGAAATTTGCAATTTTAGTCCAAAACTCTTTTGATTTGATTTGATTTGAAAATTGACAATGTTTAATTAGGTCTTTAATTAATGTGCGCTTCTCACTATTTTATCTCAAATTGATAACCCTCATTATCAATTTAGAAGATTGTAGCATGCAACCTTCTAGTGAGCAAGATCTTGATTTCATTTAAGTCATGGACCAGTGAGGGCTGTCACCCACAACTAGAATCTTTCTCGTAGGAAACTTTTGCTAATTGCATCATATGCAATTCTTGATAGATGTCATGTACAACTCCTTTCCATGTTCATCTTTATGCCTCAAGGTGCTTGATCCTATCAAGGTCTCCTTATTAAGTCCAACCCAAAAGCCAACACAATGAATAAGCACCCTGCAAAGGCAGACCCACATATTCACCATCACACATCCACGAGATAGACAGTGCACCAAGCGAAGGCATGCCCACACTTAGTCGATCAAGCTTTTCATGTGTGTTGCTTTTGGAAGGCATCTTCAACTTAATATCTTTGTTGAGGGGTTTTAATATGCTTATGTATCCAATCACCACATATATAGTACATATCATATACATGCTATATCCCACAAACAAAAACAAGCAATAATGATAAATCGATGATTATGGCCATCCTATTATAGTTCCTTGGAGACACAAGGAACTATGTTCATCTAAGGTCTACATCACATGTAACTAATTATTGATGAAGATATGTGCTTGCCAGTCCGGGTTGCCTGGTTAAACCTTCCAACTAGTCGACTCGCTTATTGGTCGGTCGATTGGTCTCCTTGAGTCGATCGTTTGGCTCCTCCAGACGGTCGGCTCGTCTAGTCGTTGGAGTTTCTTGTTGGTCCACCAACTATTCCTTAGTCGGTCGTCTCGGTCCATCAAGCGATCATATTCAGTCTTCATCATAACAAGAAATAAAGATAATCCTATTTTACATAATCTTTGTGAAACCTTGAGTTACATTCAAGGGGAGAAAAGGTAGAAGAGAATCTCGAGTTATCTCGAGTTACATTTAGAATAGAAGAAGAGGTCTTGATTCACAAACCAAGATGCAATCAACCATAACCAACCACACACATGCACATAGGATTTATAGGCCATAACCATGTTGCACATCCACCATAAAAATTATTTTATGGTGACGTGTATCGATTGCATATATACCATATCATATATATACATATTAGTTTGGAATCATGTGATATTAATTGAATATTCACATTAGTCATTTAAATATTCAAATCGTATGCGATAAAATATGATAAAACCAAGATCTAATCATATTGATTATCCCAAAATATAGAGTATTGATGTGGCTCTAATACCACTGTTGGGTTTTACGTGGTCAGAACAGGCAGCGGAAACAAAAATTTTACTTGACCATAAACTCATAACCAGTTGATGGCATCAACATCTATGTAATGGGAAGGATGGTTTTAGCGAGTTATACCTGGTCCTGAGGCTTGCTCAGTAACTATACCTCACATCAAGTGTAGTCTTCAATAACCTATCTTTGACAATGTCTGTGCAGCTCCCAGTCTTGATCTGAAAAGTGGTTGACTGTCATCCTCCTCAGCGGCAGAAGTCTCCCGCCTCTATAGATAGTCCACATTGACTACCGGGAAATCTAGTCATCCTGAAGAATGGACTAGAAGGAGTTGTCCCCTTCTGTTGGAGTATTAGTCACCAACACACTCTCCCACAACCAGTTGCTTTTCTACAGCTGTCTTTCCCTCACTTTTCCTCCCTGGATAGGTAGAACTTGCTTGGGCTCTCTTGATTACCAAAACTAGAGAGGACAACAACTTTGCAGAGAAACTGATGTTCTGAGTTGTGTCTGTTGTTTGTTGTCTATCTAGAGAAGCCCCCTACACTCCTCTATTAATAGTAGAGGGCACGGTCAAGGTTCCCAGTCTGTGCGGGAGTAGAAGGGTCTAGATTTTTCATGAATAATTTGCACTACAGTAGGTGAACTGATCGGTTGGCATAGTGAACTGGTCGATTCAGTAAGTGAACCTGGCAGTTCACAAGCCAGACCTACTAGTAATTGACTTTCCTTATTCGTTTCTAATTAATGCAAATATTAAGTCTTGTCCCAATTGAATTGAATAAGTGAAACGAGAAACTTTTCTCACAAATCAGGAAACCCAACACATGCTTGTTTGGTCCAAGGGAACCGATCGGTTCACCCAGTGAATTGGTCGGTTGGTGGTCCAGATTGTATAGAACTCAGTCAATTCAGTTTTCAATCAATCTAACACTCTAATCAGTTGGTGCAACACTTGAACTTGATGATTTCGAGTCAAGTCTATTGATTGAATGTTTGATTGAGTACCTAAACACTTTAGCAATCAATCCAAAGATAATTTACATATAAACTCCTCTTCCTGGTTAATCCTATGTGTGTGACCCTATAGGTCCCATGTCACGTTGCAAGTGAATGTCCATAACTAGTTTATGACAACACAAGCAAAGCTAGGTGCCTAGTCTCATGTGAGTTCTACCCAAGTGTTTTGGAATGTTGAAGAACAACTTTCAATCCTACAGTCTGTGATTGGTGTTCCAGTGAATGTATAACTCCTTTGTCTCTGATATCCTGAATGAACTTAAGGCATGGAGTTGTCTTCCTTTCAACATTCATTCATGTTTCTTGAACTAGAGTAGACTGTCTGAGATATATGTGAACTCAATATCATATATTGATTCACATGTGCATGCGCATACTATTCTTAGTCTCACTTATCAAGTGGCCTGGACATCATACTCCTTTAGGAGGGACAAATCCCATTTCTATCACTGGCAGTCTATCTCATGTGTCAAAGCCACCCAATCATCACCTTTATAACAACCCATGTTTTAGGATTGTGTTTGATGATGTCAAAGTGTACCTAATCACAATTGACGAGTGTAGTGATCTCAGGTCCAAGAATCACAATCACCACCATCACTATGAGAGATGATTCTGACTACCATGTCATGGTTCCATGTGTCACTCTCATGGTGGGTCTGTCTGATACACTGTTCTCTATCATGTATCTATCTGCTTTGTTTGATACCATATATCATGACTAATGAGACACTATCATCAACAAACACACACTCTAGTCTTGATGTGTCATTGTTGTCTAACAACCTTCCACAATGACATACGACTAGGGACATAACAAGAATGTGCATACTCTTAGCATCTGTATGATCATGTTGTTCAAGTCACGTACATGAAGACATACATCATTGAGTATTGTCATTCTTTAGACATTCATTCTGCTCCATCATTTATCTCATAATTGATTGAACTAGAATGAATTGGAAGCTTGCCTTTGATATTTATCAAATCAATCAGAACATATGCCTATCCAATCATCATATGATTGGCTCTCAGGGCATATAGACCAAAACTGGGTTGTTCAGGGCTCTCATTAGCAGATTGACAATAGTTTGTTCTTCCTGTACTTCATCACAAAATTGGTAGTAGTTTTCCATGGAACTAAACCGACTCGAAGAGGGATAGCCTCCTCACTAATTCTTGCATGTGGAATTCAATCTGGTTGTTACCTACTCCTAGGGTGATGATTCCCACTTAGTCATCAATTAATGCTTTCCCAGTTGATAGGAATGACCTTCCAAATGTCATCAGAGATTTGGATGTTCTACTATATCTATCATGATGATGTCACATGGGATAAAGAATCAGCCCACACAAAATGGGACATCTTCCACAATCCCTACTAGTTTTGTGTATGTATGGTCTTATAGTTGGATCCTCATTCCATTCTTTAGCATTTCAGTATGTCCCAGCCTCTGAGCTAAAGAGTGAGGCATGAGGTTGATGTTTGTACCCAAATCCGCAAGTCCTTGCCTAACTTTGTTGTCACTGACATTGAAAGGAATAGTGAATGCCCCAAGATCTTTCTTCTTTGTGGGAATTTTTGCTTGTACAAAAGCATTGCACATTTTAGCTAGTTGCACTATTTCCACATGGTTTCCTCTTCTTCTTTTCATGATTAGGTCCTTAAAGAGCTTGCCATAGGTGGGAATTTCTTCAATATCATCCAAGAACGGAACATCTAGGTGTAGCTTCTTGACAGATTCCATGCACTTCTGATACCTTTTATTCAAGTGAGCCTTGATTAGAGTTTATAAGGGAAAGAAACTATTGGTGAATACGGGTCTCTATTTACGAGAACTTCCTCGAAGGGGTCATACTCCTTTGATTTTGTGGTTTTCATTCTCGTGCCCTTTTCTTTAGCCTTATACTTCTTAGTGGACACCTCCTCATCAGATACTTCCTCAATTATTCTTGGGTTAGGTTGTGCCTCAGCACTTGCTCTTCCTTCATAGAAATTTTGTCATTTCGATTTGCTTGAGTTTTCCTAGAGTGAAGAGCTTCCATTTTTGCACTCCAAGTGTTAGATGGGATTCTTCCTTGTGGGTTCTTCATTAGTTTTGATAGTTGTTCTAGTTGTTGATCGATTTTCTTATAATGGTTTTATATATCCGTCATATGATTTGTTACATTCCCCATTTGAGTTATCATGGTGTTCAAAATCCCCATATTGGTTATGGAACTCTTAGTCAATTTCTCATTCATAGTAGCTTTCCTTTTTGCAAACTCAAAAAGTTCTGACACCATGTCCATCTAGATATTACTCTTTCTTTGATTATGATTAGGGATAGTCCCACTAGAGTTCCTATTTTGAGTTTTTCCTAACCCTTGGCCTTGAAAATTGGTTCTATTTTATTGGTGGTTTGTAGTACTGGTGTACACTTCCAGTCCTCTTCATATCCCGAATCTAGGTGGGGCCTTAAAGGAACTAGTTAACTGGTGTGAATTCTCAACATCATCCTTGTTTCCATAATTGAAACCGGGATTATATGGCCTCTTGAAGTTTACATGGGAAATGTTTCTTGTATCTTCTTCTGCACTTTCTTCATCTGAATGAGTATAGGTGTAGTATCGACACCATGCCCTCCTTCACCACATGTAACACATTTCATGACTCTTTATATAGGTTTCTTACCCTTGCTTCCAGAGTCCTTTAGTTTCTTAACATCAATGGCTATCTTCTGAATCTAGGTAGTTATGGTCTCCAAAGCCATTGATTTCACAGCTATTCCCCTAGGTGTTGCCTTCTGGGCATGCCCTCTATCAGAATGCAATTATGCTTGGAGTGTAGCCATGTTGTCGATTGTGATCATTCTTGCAATTGCATTCAGTAAAGTTATCTCATTAAGGGTAATCCTATTGTAAAAGGCCGTGACTAGAAATCCCTTATCATAATTGTGGTGGGGTTTATCCCTTTGATATTCTTGAAAATGTTCCCATGCCTTGTACAAATTCTCTCCAGGATTCTGCATGAATCCATTTTCCTGAGCTTGAGGGTCTTTTCCATTGGGTAAAATTTGGTGACAAAAGCGTCTTCCAAGGGTACCCACCCATTAATCTTCTTGTCAGGTAAGGCAAGGTACCATGACAAGACTTCGTCCCTCAAAGAGAGGTTAAATGTCTTGCAATATATCACCTCTTATAGAACCATGTTCATCTTGATGGTGTTGCAGATGTTGTTGAAGGCATCCAGATGATGGTAGGGATTTTCATTTCAGGAATTTCTTCCAAAAGACTTGTTTTGAATAATGGCAATCCCTACTAGTTTTAATTCTAAATTCAGAGCATTGAATCTCAGAATGATGATCGGGCATCATGATTTGTTGGCATGTGTGGCTGCCAATTCATGAAGAGAAGGGCCTCCATCATCATCATCATTATCATCTTCATTGTTATGATTATCATTGTTGTTGTTGTCATCCTTGTTGTTTCTGGCATTTTTCGTTTCTCTATCTCTTTTATGACGTTCTTCTTCACGTGTCATTCCTCATCATGGTGTTGAGTCTCACGCTCCTCATCATTGGGTATAGGAATGTTATGAGGCTGGTCCTGACATGTTGACTTGTCAGAGTGGTACTCCTTGTGTTTTGATTCACTTTTAGGTGGAGGTCAAACTTGCTCAACTCTGGGGTTTCAACCTCCTCCATGGTATCCACCCCTATGAGGTGGCATGTTTCTCGAAAAAGGGTTGTTGTCCTTGTTGTCTGCTTCTCTTCGGACTTCCTAAAACAGTCTACACAATCGAGTTAGGGACTAGACGTTTTAAATGAAGTATTTAAGACACCTAGAGATAATGGGTTAAAATATGGTGCGACCAAGTCTATCGCTAGACTTGAGGCACATGTGTATGGTGAGGATATTTGGGTTCTTAATAGTATTGATTGCCTTGTTGCTGGAAATATCACCAAAAAGTTGATCGGCCTAAATTGTGCACCCAAAAAGGAGTGAATCTAGAGTAGTCAGACTCTTAAATTTATAACTCGACACTTAGGACCCTACAACTATAATACGAGGTCTAATGCAATAATCAGGATCGATCCATAGGGAAAATGGTGGTAAGTGCTAAGATCATAGAATCTTTGCTCAGTTATACCAACCAATAAGCTGAATAAGTTTTGTGTTACTTATAGAACAATGTTACTTCAACCAACAATGAAACAAAAATAAGTAAAACAAATCAAGAGAAAAAAAAGAACAAGTAGAAATGAAGAACGATATAACAAGTATGAATCGGAACTTGGATCGGGTTTCACCAACATGCAATACTCACACCCATAGTATACCATTACTAAGATTACAAGCAATCATCATATATATATATTCCCTCCTCAATCAAGCTTAGGATAGATCTAGATTATAAGGTTGCCTCTCTCTTAAGATAGCAAATGAACCATCACAAAAATAACCATATGATCTTTAGCTTAAGCATCCCAACATTCCCATGCATTCATGCAACTACATAACACTTAAATAACATTATTACTATTCTTTGGAGGTACCTACAATCAAACATCACAAGATGGAAGCCAGTCATGCAAGTAAAGAAATAGAACAAGTGTATGGAGATAACCTTTCCTAGGAGAATAAATATTCAACTAGATGTAAGAGTTTACATGTTGGGAGAGCCTTAGTGGCTACTCCCAACCCAATCAATATGTATAGTCTCTCATGGAAATGAGAAACATCACGAATTTACTAGTGAGACATGAGAGAGAATGACATAATGGAATGAAATATATGATGTAGATGAATAGATCTATAGGGGAAGAAGGGGGATACACCAACTTTGACCACAAAAAAAATGACTGGTGCACATCTTCCTCGGATTTGGGTCTGGAGTGGGTGCAGGGAAATAATTATTCTTCCTTTAAAGGATAGGCATGTGGAATTAGTGATGGCATAGATCTTCTCTCTCCTCCAACTCTCATCTTTAGAGATCCAAGACCAAAGGGATGATTGGTGAATAGCTCTATAATGCAACAACAATTAGTTATCTCTGATGTCGTGACCCTCTTCATGGACAAAGTGGGGGTCTATTTATAGGCATTGGTAACTGTCTTAAGAGCTTCATCGATTACTGAGGTTATAGGCCTTCATCGATCGTTGAAGCTAGATGTGTAGACGATGCTTGGCTATTATAATCATTGAGAACGACCATTGAAGAAGTGGCATTTACTGGTCGCTAAGGTGACTTGTCCTTCAGTCACTGGTGGTGGTGAAGCTTCATCAGTTGATGTGGACAACTGATGAGAATGACTGTTTGTGACGACCTTGATTTTAGAGTTTTCATATTTTATGTAGTATTCGAACCTCATGTTGTTCCTAGTTGATCAATCCTAAGTCAGGGTGAATTTTTACTTAATGATGGTTTCTAAGTGTACATGGATTCAAATGACTAAATAATGAATCCTGGGATGCATGATAGTCATACTAAGCAATTACAATTCTGTTGTTGACATTAGAAGCTAAATTTATGTATAGTATAATCTCAATGTACTTATATATGTGTCCCTTTGGATTATCTCAATTGAGGGGTCAAATAATCGATTTTGAGTATCAAATGTTCTCTTAAGGTGTAATACACTAGGAAGAATCTTGAATCAAAATTTTGGAGCCAAAGCATGCTCTTATAGGAAGTTATCTAGGTTTTAATATCACAAACAAATGATTTATACATGCATTGAGGAGTATGGTTTCTGAAAAATAGTGTGGGCCATGAAATTGATGTCACATGGCCTCTGTGACTTCAGACACGCTGGTGTAGTTGTAAGGCCCCTGCAGCACTTATGTGTGGCCTAATCTTGGCTGTCCAAAGTAGATCAGATGATGAAGACTTTGTCTTCTACCACCGAATTTCATGGGTAATAGTTTCTTATCGACCCCTCTCCATTCCGTTGTTTCCATGAGGATTTCCAGGGATTTCCATGCGATCAGTTAGCTACAGATGGTTGATATCTACATCTGGAGACCGAGACTGAAGGATGAGGTGGCCTAGAGAGAAGGAACCACCGATCGCACCTCACTGCCTCCACCCATAATCGCAGAAGGTGGGACTATCACGAGCGATGGTGTGGAGGGAACTGGAGGGATAAAACCCAAAGAAAAATGATGCTCGTGTCTCCTTGGTGTTTTCTGGGAGGGCATCTTTGATCACAGAGCTACCCCAAGAGCTCCCAGGTTCGCCGTCTCTAGCTATGGAGGGCAGCATCGGGACTAGACCTCCTTGATTCCCCATCTATTTCTCAGTCTGTAGACAGATTCGGGGGATCACGACGGATCTTTCCAATGGATTGAAGGAGACAGACAAGCCATAGATCCGAAAGCCCCAATCCGACAGAGCCTTCTCTGCCCTAGATCCAAGGTGGAGGCCGACATGGCGTTTCTGGTGACTCACAACCTTCATGAGTGGCCGTCGTGGATCTGGGTTCCTCTGCGAAGGTGTTAGACTCGTTGATTCATGTCAGAGATGAGGTTTTTTCTATCAATCGCTCACCGGAGGAGTGTCCAACGGCGGCGCTGATGCATCAGAGGAGTATTGTGTGCGGGACGATGGGGTATCGCGTGCGTGAAGGTTCACCTGGCTTAGATCGGGTCTTCACCCTCAGGGAAATTGTAGACCAGTCGGTCTGACCATAGGCACACAGTGCAACCAGAGGATGTGGATCGGCCAGCACCGACCAACCAAGGATTGCCACCCAGGTAGTGGGACCCGCAACTCAGGTAAATCAATTTTATACCTCAGAAATATCAGTACTCTTAGAAAATGCCTAATAAATAACTCCCTTGGCCAATAAATTACCCAAAAATATCCCTGGACTCAGAATAATATTCTCTACATTACTGCACTCCTAGATCAGACCCTTGAACCAAACTCAATGATGATATTCAATTTAGAGTATAATGTTCCTTTTAACAGTTTATTGAGAGAAATAAATAATATCCAGTTGAGATTAATTCTCAAAAAAGTATTATAGAATCCTACTGATTATTGAAACCAATTTATGGAATATAATCCGAATATTATTGCTAAATATTAGGTCCTTGCTCTTTAATGCTTAATTAGATGCTTTTAGCCTTATATTAATGCTAGAAAATAGGAAAAGCCTCAGAAAAATATGAAATTCATACCAGACCTTAATAATGACATATATATCAGACTAAAAATAATATTAACCCTCTCTTACATCAGATTGACCTAGGTTTGACCAAAACCCTTTTGGGACCTAAAACAGTAAGTAATGATGGTGAACATTGTATTAATGATGAATATTTTGTTATTAATCAGGTGATGACCAGATATGTAGATGATCCAGAATGTAAATAGGAATCTCTGAACTGAGGTACGTGGATATAATTATATGACTAGATTTGCTGGATGTTAAATATATGTACTTGCTTGTTTGTACTTGAAATACATTGTTGGATGTAGATCTATATGTATTGTCATTTCCGCCTTGAACAATAAGAATACTAACGAAAGA
Organism: Alisma plantago-aquatica; assembly: GCA_963693085.1. Lineage (NCBI taxonomy): Eukaryota > Viridiplantae > Streptophyta > Magnoliopsida > Alismatales > Alismataceae > Alisma > Alisma plantago-aquatica. The sequence goes on from OY856411.1 coordinate 24,351,721, forward strand.
AAATGGAATGTAGTTACTAATGGTTCATTAATCTTCCTATTAGAGAGGGAAAATATTAATGTTGACTAGCACCTCCCTAATGGTACAAGGTACGCATGGAGATCCCTAATGGTACAAGGTACGCAGGGATAGGGCCCAATATTTATGTTTGTGCTAAGTCCACCATAGTAATACATGTCCATTGAAATATGGCTAATAACTTGGGATTACCTGATTCTCCGCCTTAAATAATGTTTCCTTTCTCTTTCTTCAATTTCGAGTATTTTATATCCAGCATAGTATAGCTTTTAATTCCACGTACCAACTTTTGTTGATGTTTTTGTTTCTCGTATTTTCTAGGTCCAGAGCTAGAATGGGATAAAAGAAAAGGAAGTGAGCAGTTGTTCAGGTTGTACCTATTGTGTAGATCCTAGTTTAGCATACATGTTCTTAGACTGTAGAATCTTCATTCAATATGTAATTGTAAACCATTGTGTAATAATTCATGTTGTATAAATTTACATGTTGAATGTTGAGAATGTTATGGTTGTATGTTCATGTATGCGTATTATGCTTCCGCATCGCTTTCTGATATGATTGGATGATGTTTTTAGATTTTAACATCTCATTCTCAATAGGGTTTGGAGAAGCCAAAATCTGGGGACGTCACACTGTTGATAAAGGTGTTCATCATTGGTTGCTAAATGAAATTGTCCTCTAGTCGCTGAGATAATGAATTCATGGAGACCGTAGAGATGTAGAGTCTATTGGTCGCTGAGTGTGATGAAGTCCAGTGGTTGCCAAGAATGATCATTGATCGTTGACTGGTGGCAATCTTCATCGGTCACTAAGCTAGCTTTAGGCCCATCGACCACTAAGAAGTATACTTTGTGTGAAATAGAGGAGGGGTGAGCTTAGTTAGCTAGATCAACACTTGTCATAATGATTGAAAATATCTAGATAAAACATAGTAAAGATGATAAAATAAGGATAAAATAGGCACTCAAATATCCTTAAAATTAGCACATTGGCCAATTTATGTGAGTTTACCCCATGCAAAGGAGCTTTGTGCTGTGGCTCTGACGCTCCCATTCTTTCTTCTCTTTGCCTCACCTGTCTTGCCGCTCTCTCCTCTACCATCCGCCTCTGCTCTGCCGCCTGTGAAGGCTCTCTTGGACTCCCTGATGCAGTGTCAATATTTCAAAAAGCCCCAATTTTTCCATCAATTCTTGAAAATAGACAAAGAACCCCATTGTCTCCATTGACGCTTGGCATGCGTATCGAGTAGCCAACACTCTACGTGTCAGGCACCCAGGGTGCTTGGGCTCCTTTGCCCTGCCTGTAGTAACCTCTGGCTGTGAAAATGAGCATTGTGGCAGGCTTGGTTGCTGTTCAACTTCAGGCATATCAGTATCATCTTCATCAGCTAGCACGAGCCGTCGACGGGGTCATAGTCGTGGTCGCGGCTCGGGCTCTGGTTGTGCCGTGGAGGAGACGGACGGCCGTGCGGCTGAAACTGACGGTCGCACGGCTGAGGCGGAAGGTCTCTCGGATGAGACGGAGTGTCGGGAGGCAGAGGCGGTGGCTGCGACGAAGATGGTGCCCCCCGCTGTGGCTGTACGGTGGCTTCTTCAGTGATAGGATCCACTATGGCATCCAATTCCGCCTCCGTCAACTGGGGGTGGCTATTCCTTGGCTTCCTTTGGTAGGGGATGACACCCCTAGTCTTCTCTCCTTCCTTCCTTGCAAACTTCTTCATTCTTGCTCGAAAAATGAAGTGGAATTAGAAAATTTCGGAATTCTCCGAAGAACGGGGCTGTTGGGGTGGAATGGAGAGAGAGTGGTGCGTTTGTGGATGGAAATGGGTGGGATCTGGAGATTAAGGTAGTGGAAATGGTAGGGGAGTGATTGGGAATGGTTTGGGGGTGATTTGGTGGGGATTCAAGGGTTGGAATGGGTGGGCGGAGTGCTGCACGGTCGCTAGGGCGCGGGGCACGACCGTTCTGTTCTTCAGAGAAATGAGCAAGTTAAAAAAGGTTTGCAAATTCTGACTTAAATCTGCTGGAATCGGGCTGTTGCACGGCCGTGCTGCGCGGCACGGCCGTGGTGGCTTTGTGTACGACGGCCGTGCTACCTTGCACTGCCGTGCTGACCTGGTTCGAAACTTAGCCGATTTTCGCAATTTTCTGATCATTTCATTGTTGAATGTGAGTGCACCACCATGGCCGTGTTGATGTACCACGGCCGTGTTGGGCACTGTAACAGCAGTAGGAGACTCAAATCTTATTCAAACATCAAAAATAGATCTCAAGTTGATATTCTATTTACTCTTTGTCAAAATTTCATCTATTCTTCTTCATTTCACTCTGTTGTCACCTGCACAGATCAAAACTATACAAAAACTATCAAATACGAGTGTGTGTGTGCGCTTTCTTGGACAAATGTAAAAACAAAGAAAAAGTATCAAAAATGTAGATTGGGTCAAAGATTCCCAAACCTAGGTGGGTTGCCTCCCACAAGCGCTGAGTTTCTTGCCTTCATCTAGGCTTCTTGGTGATTCTTCCAAATTCATCTGTTTGGCATTCTCATGTGTCCCTTCTTGCAAAACATGCATCCTTCCTTTGCACTCAATATGTTTTCCTCATCCCTTTGATCACAATAATCATCATTAACTTCTTCGCCTTGATGTCCTTCTCTCAAATGCCCATTTGGACTTGTGAAGTGACCATGTCCAATATCCCTATCTCAGACTCGCCGGGTTGGGGTCTTGTACATGTTGATGTTGATCTTCATGTCCATAAATGAGACTGTCATGGTGCCACTACGTACATGAATGTCAACATCAGCTGTAGATAAGAACGGCCTCCCCAAGATGATGGGAATCTTCCTATCCTCTGGCTACATGTCAAGTACAATGAAATCTGTCGGGAACACCGCGCCTTTTTCCTTGTCTATCATCACCAAGACATAATCCACTCTACCTCTAGGCACTTTTATGGATCTATCCGCCAACTGGAGAGTGCAATTTTCCGGCTTCAACTTGCCTAAGCCCAGCTTAACATAGACATGATATGGCATCAAATTCACACTAGATCCCAAATCAAGTAAGGACCTGTCTATGCGATGTCCCCCTATGTAACTAGGTATGAGTGGGGCTCCTGTGTCTTTTCTCTTTACGGGGAGGGTACGTTGTATGTTTGAGCTCACTTGTTTAGTCAATCTCACCTTCTTTAGAATCCTCCCCGTTGACCTTCTCTTCACAGTGCATAAGTTCTTGAGGAACTTGGCATATGATGGGATTTGCTTGATATCATCCAAAAGTGGAATGTTCACCTTTACTTGGCGAAACACCTCAAGAATATGAACATTGTGTTTTTCCCTCCTTTTCAATTCTGGTGGCTCATCTAGTGCTTCTACAAATGGAGGATCTCTAGTTTTTGCCGCACTTAAATGAACATGAGGTGGAACACTAGGGATGGTGGGACCTGCAAAAGGGATATGTGGTGGATCACATGGAATCCCAAACTCAACATGCGGTATCACAACATCATCTTCAGTAATATCAATCACAGTATCACCACTTGGCTGCCTTTGCTTTGCTTTATCAACCTTTCTTTGACTTGCGGGCTGCTCAAGAGTTTTCCCACTCCTTAGAACTGTCACAACACTACCTTGCTCATGAATGGGAGGGGGAGCATGTTGTGGCTGTGGAGGAGGTGGAGGTGGCACTTGGGGTTGAAATTGAGGTGGAGAAGAGAATTGAGGAGGAGGAGAGAATTGGGGCAGGAAAGTGAAGTTTTGTAAACTTTGAGGTGAGGGAGGTGGTGGGGGAGTGTAAGGCTAGGGATAGCCTTGGAAGGAGTGAATGGGATGCACTTGCATGGGGGGTGGACTGTAGAAAACTTGTGAAGAGGGCATGGGTCCACTTGCTTCATGGTGGCTCACGATGGGTCTTGAAGACTATTTTTCCTCTTGGAGAGCGATTATAGAAGATAGTTGCTCTATTCTCTCTTCTAACCTTGCAACATCCCTTTGAACATCATCAAACACTTTCAATCTGGAGAGAACCTCTTCCTCAAACCTTGAGCTATATGTAGGACTTTGTGGTTCCTGGTAGCTATAGGAGTGAGGTGTCTTCTTTGCTTCCCCATAGAACTCAATAGAATTGACCGGGTGGCAAGGAGCATTTGTCACCTGGTTCTTCACGAAGCTCAGCATGTCACCAAGAATCTTCATCACTTGCGGGCTTGAGTCATCATGAGTAGGGGGTGTCACACCAAAGGCATACCCTCTTTCATTCATCATGCTAGAAGCTCGAATTCTTGATCCTTCAGCCAACTGCTCAAACAAAGGCCATATCTCCTTAGGTGGCCTAGCCATGAAAACTCCTCCACAAGAAGAGTCCACTGTGTCTTGGTCCTTTAGAGACAAACCAGAGTAGAATGATTGAACTAGCTGCCACAAAGGGATCTCATGGTGATGACACTCTCTCAATAGCTTCTTGAATCTCTCCCATGCATTATGGAACTGCTCATCTCCCTTTTGACTAAAATTTGTCACGGAACCCTGCATTTGTGTCAACCTTGCTATAGAGTAGAATTGTCTCAAGAAAGCATTCTTCATTGTTTCCCAACTCATGATGTCCTTTCTTGAGTCATACCAGTCTTTGGCTCTATCTTTTTGGAGAAAGAGAACAAGGTCAACCGAATTGTATCATCACTAGCCGTCGACGTCCTGAAGGTGGAGCATACTTCAAGAAAGGCGTCCAAGTGCTTATAGGGGTTCTCACTCTCTGAGCCGTAGAAGATAGGCAGGAGCCCAAGAAGACCTGGAGGAATAGAGAATTGCTCCCCTGACATTTGATCAACCCTGCTAGCAATTGGCGATTTGTAGTTGCTAGACATGAAGTAATCTTGAAGTGGCTTGTGAGGTGCACTTTGGTCTTCCATCTTGTTTCCGCCCGAATGGCTTGTCACATGCAAAAAGCACAACCAAACAAAAGAAAGCAAGTAAGTAAACCAATATACATAAGAAATGCAAAGAAAAATGAATAAAGAATAGAAATGATGAGGGCAGTAGGAAAAGTCAAAGCAAAACTAACTAGCTAGGCCGAGCGCCTCTAATCCCCGGCAACGGCGCCAGAAAGCTTGGTGTGATTCCGCTAGAGGTGTAACACACTGGTCGATTTGACTCGACTAGATGCACCCCACGAGGTCGGAACGCACGGGATGGGATTATGCTTTCGAAATTTATAAACCTAAACTAGCTACCTACGTCTACTAAAACACTACACCCGCAAGCGCACGGGGTCGTTTCGTAGTATAGGAAGGTGGCAAGTATAGGGTCGATCCACAGGGAAAAGAGGGGGCGCTAGAGCTAGGTTAGTTTTGCTGGGTTCCTACTGCGGAGACTAGGGTTAAGGGTTTAAAGGTTGTTTTGATTGTTAAACTAAGGATAAACAAGCAAGCAATTAAAGGAGAGAATGAAATCTATGTTAACCCTAGGTTAGATTAAGGCTAAACAAGCAAGAAAGGATTAATCTAGGTAGGAAAAGGCAATTTACACTAAGGCAAGAAATAGAGAAGCAAAAGAACAATTAAAGCACTAAACTAGCATAAACAAGGCAAGAGCAAGGCAAGAAGCTAACTAAGCAAGAAAAGAACTAACTAAGCTAAGCGAGCACAAAACTAGGGTTTTAAGCAGTAAAGAGATGTGTGGGCTGTTTAGGGGTATGAACTTATCACTTAAGTTGGGGGTGACATATGAACATTATGATTCCATTTAGATTATCCAAACCAAACAACAAGTTAGAGTCTAATGGATTAACCTAAGCTACTAACTGGACATGGATATGCTAGGTTGTGTATAGGGGAACTAGTCCCTAACACCCCCTACTACCCTTACGAGGCTCAATTGGGTTAGGGGTTAGGTTCAATCCAATTAGAGTCTAATAAAGTCTAGGTTTCTAGATTAGACATTCCTAGGGAAATTAGGGGCCGAGGGTAGTAATGGGGAGGTAAGATTGGGGTTTTGGACCCCCAATTCCCCCACATTCTAGCCTTGAGAAGGCTCCATGCTAATTGCACTAGAATTATCTAATCTAGATACTTAGAGCTCTCACATAGGTTTAGGGAGATTGATTAGGATGTAGGAAGATGGGAGGCAACCAAGGGATCCAAGAATTGGACCTAGGGGCAAATCCCAAAATTCACACATATAAGCAATTTGCCTAAATTCCTAAGTGATTTCACACACAAAACAACAAGCAATCCATGGAGAATGAGATGCAAATAGAATATAATCATTAACAAATGGAATTACAATGTTTACATGTCATTATCCCCCAACATGGTATCAAAGTAACATAATTTCCCCCAAACAGCCCACCCACAGGGGCCTAGCTACTCATAGAAATGGAAAATACAAAAAGAGAGAAGAAAGAGGTAGAAGAAGCCATGGAGCTCGGTGTAGATGAAGCAATCCTCCTCTCCAGCAGCTACAGGACATCCTCCTCCCTCCTCCAAGGATGAAATGATGTGGAATGATGAAAGGAAGTGGATGGAAGGCTTAGATATGGGGGGCTATGTGGTGGAAATGGTGAAATGGAGTGGATTTGAGGTGGAGGTGAAGGGGAATGGAGTGGAGGTGACAAGGGAGAGAAAATGGGACTAGAAGGTAGCTAACCTCGTGCCCCAGCCACCACCTAGGTATATATAGGTGTGGGGGAAGCACTAGGTTAAGTTAGGGGCAAAATGGGGAAAGCAGTGGAAAAATGGCTGGATTCTGTGAGTAGCACGGCCGTGGTGGGCAGGGTAGGCCACGACCGTGGTGTAGGGGCACAGTCGTGGGAATTAAATTGCACAGTTACAGGGGTTTTGTCAAAATAGCCACGACCGTGGTGGGTTAACACGACCGTGGTGGAGGTGGTGTGCCACGGCCGTGGTGGCTGGAACGGCCGTGGTGGGCCTAGTTGATGTGGTCGTGGTACTGCTGCACGACCGTTTTGCTCTGCTGCGCCACGACCGTTTTGTGGTGCACGATCGTGGTGTCTGTCACTGGCACGGATGTTTTGTTCCACCACGGACGTGCTGCCTTCTTCTTGATTTGGAGGTTGAACCTGTCGATTTCTAAGTGACCTAGCACGGCCGTTTTGTCATACCACGGCCGTGCTGAGTCCCGGGGCAGCACTTTGACTTGGATCTTTGGATTTTCTTGGACATCTTTTCTTCAAATGATCTTTGGCCACTAAGGGTAGGTTGAGGGAGCCTTGGACTTCACTTTGGGCCCCTCCAAGGGCAGTAGGATCACTCCTTCTCTCTCTCTTCCATCAAGTGTGGTCCAAATGCTTGAAAAACATGCAAATGATGTCCATAAGTGCATTTTATACAAATAAGCATATTAGGGGGAATGAAATGCAATCTAACAGGTATAGATGTGATTGAAGAGCAATATAACACAAGATGAAGTCCTAAAATAGGGCTGCATCACCACCCCAAACTTAAAACATACTTGTCCTCAAGTATGCTCCAACTCAATCTCTCTACAAACTTTCACAAAAAGAAATGACAAATGCAATATAAAAGACGATTGTTGCTGAATGGGATCAAAGATGACTAAGTACATGCACTTCACCTCGCTCCTCTCTTTCTTTCACAATCCAATCATGAAAAGAGCACAAAGCATATGAACTTCAAATATAGCGCATAGAATACACAAGTTATCCATATTTCTTCCATTAAGTTCCGGGTAAACTGTTTCATAGGGGCGTTAATCAAGAATGACTAGGAGTGTTGTTTCACATTCATGCATTCAATCTTATATCTCAAATCACACCAAATGACCCACGTGGCTGCAGAAAAGGGTAAAATGAGCTAAGTTTGTTGTTTCCTAGCTCAATGGGTATGAAAGTGGAAGAAAGGGTTGCGGTAGGATTTTTGGAGTGTTTTTACACACTCATCTTTTCTTTATTTGAATGCCCTTAAACAGGAGCATCCTTTTATTTTATTTTGCTTTTCTTTTTCTTTTCTTTTCTTTTTCTTTCCCTTGGTGCAGATAGGGCATATGGTGGATAGAGTGAAGCGCGGAGATAAAGATATGGCCACCCCAAACTTTTGGAGGTGGCCAAGGCTGATTATGTGCACTAGGGCATCTTTTTATGAGGCGGAGGGGTATGAAGATGGTGGAACAATAATCGGGTCAAAGAGGGGTCATTGGTATGATTTTCCACATAAGATATCCTGCATGAGAATTAATCCAACACTTCATCCAAGATATCACACCACATGAATGAACAAAATGAAATTGATATATCAAACAAGTAATTTCACAAACACTAAGCATTCAAAGCTTGCTCAATTTCACAATTCAACCAATTCAATCACAATCCTAAGAGAGGTGATGCACATGTAAAGAGTCAAACATTGATACCACTTAGAAACAAACAATGGTGATTCACTTGCATTTGTCAAAGGTCCACCTTTTAATTCAAAATAGTAGAGATTGGGTCAAAACACAACTTTTAGACAAGAAATTCCAAATTTGGGAAAAATTGGCCAAAATGGTGCCAAGTTGCCTCCAATCACATCTAAACCTATATTATTGAACTTAAAGCAGTAAACAAGCAAATCCTAACTAAAACATGCAAAAATTACCAAAAATCTACATGATATGCAATGCATGGCAAAAGAGCAAAATTTTTGAAAATTATGCAAAAAAATGACAATAAGGTAAACTACATGGAATGCAGGTGTGCAAAGCAGTAAAATTCTGGACTAGATAGCAGGATAAGCAAAAGAAATGAAAAACAACAAACAAAAAGTAAAATAGCAGATGAGATGCAAAAATGAGTGAAAGAAGAATGAGGGCATACCACCCTACCACCCCAAACGTTTGAACCATGTTGTCCTCAGCATGACACTAAAGTCTAGGGTGATAGGGTAGATGATCACTGTGGAGGTGGTGGAGGTGCTCCTCCCTGCCTGTAGTAGGTGCCCCAGTAGTCTGACTGTGGAGGAGGATAGCTGTCCTGAAAAGCTGATAAAGAACTCCACCAGTCTTCACCCCACTGTGGGTTCCTCTGGGCCTGGGCATTGTGAAACTGATAAAGGTGGTTGACCTGGTAATGCATATGCTGGTGGTCCAACCACATGGCATCCTATGTCTTCTAAAAGTCCTCCTGTGCCTGTAGGATTCTGTCCTACGTCGCCTGAATGCCCTCCATCTTTGCATGGATGGTACCCATATCATATGCATTCACTGAAGGCTGTTGTGGCTCTGACGCTCCCATTCTTTCTTCTCTTTGCCTCACCCATCTTGCCGCTCTCTCCTATGCCATCTGCCTCTGCTCTGCCGCCTGTGAAGGCTCTCTTGGACTCCCTGCAAACCTCACCTCAGGGATTTCCTCTCCTTTGGGGTTCTCCTCCTCGTACCTCCTCAACTTTTCCATAAAATCTGGCGTGGTCTAAATTGTGCCAAGAGGGGAGGAGTATGGTAAGGCAGCTCCAATGTGACTCCTGGGTAAGGTGGGTTGATTTGGTAAATGATCTTCTGATCCGTAACCGTAATCATGGATGAGCGAGCCAGGTAGTGAAAATCAACCAACTTGCCACCCTCTGCCTTTGTATATCCCGTCATGTCATGCCCCAAGGCAGTGGCAATAGATGTTACAATCCCTCCCATTACAAATGGATTTGTGCTGTTGGACGGGATTGTCCTCATGTGATCAATCAATAACGCCCCCAGGTTCACATGTCTCTCCTTTGCCATCCAACCAAGCACAAAAAGATCTTTGTTGGTGTAGCTGCCTTGATTTTTGTACCTGCCAAAGATGGTGTTTGCCAACACCTTCTGAACATAGCGGAGAAATGGGCTGTGAATACCACTTGTCTTTGATTTCCCTTCTACGAAAGTTCTTTGGCCAGTGAAGCACTTCCACATGGCTAGATACATGGAACTAGAGTAATTTTCTGTCCTTCCTCCATCTAGGAGGGCAGCCATCTCTCCACTTGGGGCAAAAATCTAATTTAGCATCTCTGAGGTTATTTTCCACCTCTTATCCCCAATCGTTACCTTAATTGCATTCTCACCATCATTTGTTGCTTTATCTAGCGTGGCGAAGAACTGCTGCGTTAACTCGATGTATGACTCCTGCTGTAGTGTCAATATTTCAAAAAGCCCCAATTTTTCCATCAATTCTTGAAAACAGACAAAGAACCCCATTGCCTCCATTGACGCTTGGCATGCGTATCGAGTAGCTAACACTCTGTGTGTCAGGCACCCAGGGTGCTTGGGCTCCTTTGCCCTTCCTGTAGTAACCTCTGGCTGTGAAAACGGGCATTGTGGTGGGCTTGGTTGTTGTTCAACTTCAGGCATATCAGTATCATCTTCATCAGCTAGCACGAGCCGTCGACGGGGTCATAGTCGTGGTCGCGGCTCGGGCTCTGGTTGTGCCGTGGAGGAGACAGAAGGCCGTGCGGATGAAACTGACGGCTGCGCGGCTGAGGCAGAAGGTCTCTCGGATGAGATGGAGTGTCGGGAGGTAGAGGCGGTGGCTGCGACGAAGATGGTGCCCCCCCGCTGTGGCTGTACGGTGGCTTCTTGAGTGATAGGATCCACTATGGCATCCAATTCCGCCTCCGTCAACTGGGGGTGGTTGTTCCTTGGCTTCCTTTGGTAGGGGATGACACCCCTAGTCTTCTCTCCTTCCTTCCTTGCAAACTTCTTCATTCTTGCTCGAAAAATGAAGTGGAATTAGAAAATTTCAGAATTCTCCGAAGAACGGGGCTGTTGGGGCGGAATGGAGAGAGAGTGGTGTGTTTGTGGATGGAAATGGGTGGGATATGGAGATTAAGGTAGTGGAAATGGTAGGGGAGTGATTGGGAATGGTTTGGGGGTGATTTGGTGGGGATTTGAGGGTTGGAATGGGCGGGCAGAGCGCTGCACGGTCGCTAGGGCGCGGGGCACGGCCGTTCTATTCTTCGGAGAAATGAGCAAGTTAAAAAAGGTTTTGCAAATTCTGACTTAAATCTGCTGGAATCGGGCTGCTGCACGGCCATGCTGCCTTGCACGGCCGTGCTGACCTGGTTCGAAACTTAGCCGATTTTCGCAATTTTCTGATCATTTCTTTGTTGAATGTGAGTGCACCACCACGGCCGTGTTGGGCACTGTAACAGCAGTAGGAGACTCGAATCTTGTTCAAACATCAAAAATAGATCTCAAGTTGATATTCTATTTACTCTTTGTCAAAATTTCATCTATTCTTCTTCATTTCACTCTGTTCTCACCTGCACATATCAAAACTATACAAAAACTATCAAATACAAGTGTGTGTGTGTGCTTTCTTGGAAAAATGTAAAAACAATGAAAAAGTATCAAAAATGTAGATTGGGTCAAAGATTCCCAAACCTAGGTGGGTTGCCTCCCACAAGCGTTGAGTTTCTTGCCTTCAGCTAGGCTTCTTGGTGATTCTTCCAAATTCATCTGTTTGGCATTCTCATGTGTCCCTTCTTGCAAAACATGCATCCTTCCTTTGCACTCAATCTGTTTTCCTCATCCCTTTGATCACAATAATCATCATTAACTTCTTCACCTTGATGTCCTTCTCTCAAATGCCCATTTGGACTTGTGAAGTGACCATGTCCAATATCCCTATCTCGGACTCGCTGGGTTGGGGTCTTGTACATGTTGATGTTGATCTTCATGTCCATAAATGAGACTGTCATGGTGCCACTACGTACATGAATGTCGGCATCAGTTGTAGATAAGAACGGCCTCCCCAAGATGATGGGAATCTTCCTATCCTCCGGCTCCATGTCAAGTACAATGAAATCCACCGGGAACACCGTGCCTTTTTCCTTGTCTATCATCACCAAGACATCATCCACTCTACCTCTAGGCACTTTTATGGATCTATCTACCAACTGGAGAGTGCAATGTGCCGGCTTCAACTTGCCTAAGCCCAGCTCAACATAGACATGATATGGCATCAAATTCACACTAGATCCCAAATCAAGTAAGGACCTGTCTATGCGATGTCCCCCTATGTAACTAGGTATCAGTGGGGCTCTTTGGTCTTTTCTCTTTACGGGGAGGGCATGTTGTATGATTGAGCTCACTTGTTTAGTCAATCTCACCTTCTTTGGAATCCTCCCCGTTGACCTTCTCTTCACAATGCATAAGTTCTTGAGGAACTTGGCATATGATGGGATTTGCTTGATAGCATCCAAAAGTGGAATGTTCGCCTTTACTTGGCGAAACACCTCAAGAATATCAACATTGTGCTTTTGCCTCCTTTTCAATTCTGGTGGCTCATTTAGTGCTTCTACAAATGGAGGATCGCTAGTTTTTGCCGCACTTACATGAACATGAGGCGGAACACTAGGGATGGTGGGACCTGCAAAAGGGATATGTGGTGGATCACATGGAATCCCAAACTCAACATGCGGTATCACAACATCATCTTCAACAATATCAATCACAGTATCACCACTTGGCTGCCTTTGCTTTGCTTTATCAACCTTTCTTTGACTTGCGGGCTGCTCAAGAGTTTTCCCACTCCTTAGAAGTGTCACAACACTACCTTGCTCATGAAGGGGAGGGGGAGCATGTTGTGGCTGTGGAGGAGGTGGAGGTGGCACTTGGGGTTGAAATTGAGGTGGAGAAGAGAATTGAGGAGGAGGAGAGAATTGGGGCTGGAAAGTGATGTTTTGTGAAATTTGAGATGAGGGAGGTGGTGGGGGAGTGTAAGGCTGGGGATAGCCTTGGAAGGAGTGAATGGGATGCACTTGCATGGGGGGTGGACTGTAGAAAACTTGTGAAGAGGGCATGGGTCCACTTGCTTCATGGTGGCTCACGATGGGTCTTGAAGACAATTTTTCCTCTTGGAGAGAGATTATAGAAGATAGTTACTCTATTCTCTCTTCTAACCTTGCAACATCCCTTTGAACATCATCAAACACTTTCAATCTGGAGAGAACCTCTTCCTCAAACCTTGAGCTATATGTAGGACTTTGTGGTTCCTGGTAGCTATAGGAGTAAGGTGTCTTCTTTGCTTCCCCATAGAACTCAATAGAATTGACTGGGTGGCAAGGAGCATTTGTCACCTGGTTCTTCATGAAGCTCACCATGTCACCAAGAATCTTCATCACTTGCGGGCTTGAGTCATCATGAGTAGGGGGTTTCACACCAAAGGCATACCCTCTTTCATTCATCATGCTAGAAGCTCGAATTCTTGATCCTTCAGCCAACTGCTCAAACAAAGGACATATCTCCTCAGGTGGCCTAGCCATGAAAACTCCTCCACAAGAAGAGTCCACTGTGTCTTGGTCCTTTAGAGACAAACCAGAGTAGAATGATTGAACTAGCTGCCACAAAGGGATCTCATGGTGACGACACTCTCTCAATAGCTTCTTGAATCTCTCCCATGCATTATGGAACTGCTCATCTCCCTTTTGACTAAAATTTGTCATGGAACGCCGCATTTGTGTCAACCTTGCTATAGAGTAGAATTGTCTCAAGAAAGCATTCTTCATTGTTTCCCAACTCATGATGTCCTTTCTTGAGTCATACCAGTCTTTGGCTCTATCTTTGAGGGAGAAAGAGAACAAGGTCAACCGAATTGTATCATCACTAGCCGTCGACGTGCTGAAGGTGGAGCATACTTCAAGAAAGGCATCCAAGTTCTTATAGGGGTTCTCACTCTCTGAGCCGTAGAAGATGGGCAGGAGCCCAAGAAGACCTGGAGGAATAGAGAATTGCTCCCCTGGCATTTGATCAACCCTGCTAGCAATTGGCGATTTGTAGTTGCTAGGCATGAAGTAATCTTGAAGTGGCTTGTGAGGTGCACTTTGGTCTTCCATCTTGTTTCCTCCCGAATGGCTTGTCACATGCACAAAGCACAACCAAACAAAAGAAAGCAAGTTAGTAAACCAATATACACAAGAAATGCAAAGAAAAATGAATAAAGAATAGCAATGATGAGGGCAGTAGGAAAAGTCAAAGCAAAACTAACTAGCGAGGCCGAGTGCCTCTAATCCCCGACAACGGCTCTAGAAAGCTTGGTGCGATTCCGCTAGAGGTGTAACACACTGGTCGATTTGACTCGACTAGATGCGCCCCACGAGGTCGGAACGCACGGGATGGGATTATGCTTTCGAAATTTATAAACCTAAACTAGCTACCTACGTCTACTAAAACACTACACCCGCAAGCGCACGGGGTCGTGTCGTAGTATAGGAAGGTGGCAAGTATAGGGTCGATCCACAGGGAAAAGAGGGGGCGCTAGAGCTAGGTTAGTTTTGTTGGGTTCCTACTGCGGAGACTAGGGTTAAGGGTTTAAAGGTTGTTTTGATTGTTGAACTAAGGATAAACAAGCAAGCAATTAAAGGCGAGAATGGAATCTATGTTAACCCTAGGTTAGATTAAGGCTAAACAAGCAAGAAAGGATTAAGCTAGGTAGGAAAAGGCAATTTACACTAAGGCAAGCAATAGAGAAGCAAAAGAACAATTAAAGAACTAAACTAGCATAAATAAGGCAAGAGAAAGGCAAGAAGCTAACTATGCAAGAAAAGAACTAACTAAGCTAAGCGAGCACAAAACTAGGGTTTTAAGAAGTAAAGAGATGTGTGGGCTGTTTAGGGGTATGAACTTATCACTTAAGTTGGGGGGTGACTGACGCAATTTTACTGTGCGCTAAAACGCAAGTGAACGCGTCGAGTAGTATAGGCCTTTGTGAGGCCCGAGTCGAACACAGGGATACTCAGAATTGTTGGAGACTCCTACTAACTATTTGCGATCAGCTAAGCCGAATAACAAATTGAGGGTTGTCGTTGAAATTAAAAGAAAATAAAAACAAAAACAAAACAAACGATCGATTAAATGTTAATTTAACCAAATCAAAAGGGTATTTTTAGGATTGCGGTTTCACCGTGGGTTTTCAATGTATTAGATTTTATATAATGCCTCAATTTTATCTCTCTATCCAGGTAGTGGCCTGAAAACAGAATTACCCACCGTCGTGGTGCAATTCACTACCTAGGTTTAGGTCAGTTCCACCGTCGTAGTGACCTATACCCTAAACTAGGTGCATTATGAACGATCTCTCAGTATCCACCATTAATTTTACACCACCTTGGTCAAGGGATTTATCGATTAATGTAGATTTCGTCTCTTTTCAAACGTTAATCCTTCTTTCAAAGTGATTAAGGGCATTAGGTTATTATTATGGTGATCAAGCATAACAATATATCGAGAACATGAAACTATACCACGGATTTGAGGGATAAAATATGAATTACTCTTATAAAATTGTCATACAATGAATTCCCGGGCTACTCCCGGTCCTAAAGATGAAAGGGATTAGCCCCGCATGTTCATCTCACACAAGTACATGGTAGAAATAGGGAAAAACATGTGAAAAACGTGGAATGAAAGGGAAAACCCCTGAACGGAGAAGAACCAGTTGATCCTTGGCGTAGAACACGTGCTCTCCCTCCTTTCGGTGGTGCAATCCGTCTTCTGCGGCGCAATCCGTCTTCTGCGGCGTCTGAATCAACTGGTATGAGCTTCTAGCCTCCGTTCTCTTCTCTACCGCTCCTCGGTACTTTTGCAATGCTCCTCCCCTGCTCTCCCCATCTGGGCGGCCGTCATTAGGTATATCTCGGTCATTAGGTCCTAATTAACCACCGCCGTCCGATTGGGATCAATCTGAATCAAACACATATCTGACGATGTCGCATCGATGGTATCGACCCGCTGTGGCTGCAAACCCTTTCTTTGTCGCCCCCAACTGTATCTCGATGGTATCGACTTCCTTTAGGCGTCGGTCTTTTTAAACTTCCGACACTGTAGCCTCCAGGTGTCGATGGTATCGACTGAGTGTCGATACTATCGACCCATTTCTCGCCAACAAGCTGATGGTATCTCGATACCATCGACTTCAAAGCTGATAGTATCGACTTGTTCCTGCTTCTTTCGGCTGGCAAACTGTGACAATGTCGATGGTATCGACTTCCGTCGATGGTATCGACGGAAGCAGATACTCATTTTTCCTGGAATTCAAACATGAAACCAAATCAATTCACACAAATAATAATAATTTGACAATTAATGTTCAAAACGATAAACTAAAAGGGATTTGACATAAAATAGCAGCAAAGACCAAAGTAGATGAATTATGTGATATTAACCATAGAAATGACTAATTAAAGCATAAAACACATATGAAACAGGTCTATAATTGCGACTCAAAATCGTTGCATCAAACTCCCCTAAGCTTGACCTTTGCTCGCCCTCGAGCAACTAATCCTTAGAATAGAATTTCCAATGTCAACTAAAAAACAACACATCACAACCAACATCCAAATGACTCCCACCGGACATTCACATACTGGCCCTCTCTAACCACGGAACGGTAATTACCCTGAAGGCGACAGTAATCATCAATAAAAGAAATTGAACTCAAAACCGATGAACACTATCACATAAGGCAGTTAAAATAATAAAACTCGCCGGTTCAGACTTGGTGCATCTTGTGATCGCCTATACTACGTTGCTCGTCCTAACTACCATCTACATGGAAGCAGTTCTCCTGATATACTTTAGTGAGGAGAAATTCACGGTGGCCTACCAATCCGAGCAACGGGTGGATGAAAATGGGTGGGTCATGGAAGAAAGTGAAAGTATTGTACAGTTTCAACATGCATAATACAAAAATGTCCTACATGATGCAAATGCACATGAGAAATGCCCTAATGCCTAAAATTAGGTGGAATGATGCATGTACTAACCATCCATCTCAAAATGAGATGGATATCTAGTTAAGCTACATCATGTACTCAATAATCTCGAAATGCAGGTGATATTATGTTCCTTTCTCCTTCTTATTCTTGGCTTCTACATAACTCTTTTTTTTCTTTCATTATGCAGATTTTCTTTCAGATTTTTTTTTCTCAACCCTTTATATCCATAATTGATAATGAATATTTTATCGGGCTTATTTTTCTTTATAATTCAGAAATTTGCACTATCTAGATGGTATGGAACAATTTAATTCACCATTGGAGAAAAATTGAGATACATGATATACTTTATGCATGATAGTTATGAATGCAACTACATGGCATGCACCTAAGGGTAATGTGCATGTATCACTATTCTACTTTTTTCATTTTTCAATATATGCAAAACATATGAAAATAAATTCAATGCAGAGCCTATCTATATGCAATGCTGTCAAAGAAGTTAAAACTATAAAGTACTTCCAATTCTTGCGGTGGATTGTGAAAACAATGAGGTGGAAAGATCACAAGACTAGATGACTGAACCTTAGAAAGATATTATGTGTCCCTCCTTACTGACCTGTGTAGTAGTTAAGAGGTTTCTCTCTCCTATTTCCAATTAAAGTCACATTACCATTTGGCCAGTTTAGGCTCAAACAACCATTTCCGTCCACTTTCATGAATCATTGGGAGTACGGTTGTGAAATTTTGTTTTAGAGTTGACAGAACCAATCATTTTCGTAGGATATGTGCCCAAGGTTAAACAAGACAAGCTTTCCAAACACATAAAAAATTTAAAATTTCCTTTGATTTTCCCATGCACCAAATGAGATGACACAACTTTATGACATCCACGAGTACACTAGATAGCATGTGGATCCTACAAAAAAAAACTAAAATTGCAAGAAACAAATAACAAGAACAAAAGCAACAAAGCTAAAAACTAAAAACAATAAAAGATAAAGTTGTTCCAACTACCCCCCTAAGCTTGAATTTGACTATGGCCTCATAGTCAAAAACAAACTTAAAGATTGGAACAGTAATACCAGATCAGTCCTGCGGTGGTGGAGGTGGGTATTGTGGCGTCGTGGGATCCCAACATGGGTACTGCCCCTGAAAAGACGGATCATACTGGGGCATCGGAGGAGGTTGTGGATACCCTCCAAAATAATTTTGACTCCAGTAATGATCATTAAATGGTTGTTGCTGCATCTCCATCCTGTTCATCCGATTATGCATCAACTGTTGATTTTCGAGGATGAGACGCTCGTTTTCAAAAATCGCCTGATGATTGACGAAAAGTCGGTTGGTAGTATCTTTAATACCGGCATAGGTGGCGGTGTGGCTATGCTGGGTCTGCTGGATGTCTTGTAACATCGTGTACATGCCCTGCATAGAATAGGCATCCTCGCTTGGCTGTGAGGTCTGTGGTGGTGGAGGCGGATGCGGAGAAGATGAAGATGCACCCGGATGCATCCTAGGGCACTTCCGCGGTGCCACTCGTGCTCGAAGAGGTGTGTATGCCTCTTCTTCCTCCTCCGCCTCGTCATCATTTCCATCATCGTCGTCTTCCTCATCAGAGTCTGCGATGGCTATGATTGGCCATTGGAAATGCTGCGCACCGTCGATGTTGAAAACGGGATCGGGAAGAGAGCATTCTTGATAAGCTTGATTTACGTGGCAATGTGCAAATTCCACGCCATCTCGGAGAAGCAACAGATTAGACCGGTGTAGATGCTGCAAGTTAACCTTGCTTCTTGTAGAGAGAGGAGTAAGAGATTGAAAATTCAATCCCAAGTATGACGCCATCTTGGTGATGAGCCCACCGAAGTGAATCGGCGCTTTCCTCGTACTCCTCTTCACGTCCAAAACGCGCTGTAGAAAGAATGCACCCCAATTGCATTCTTGTTTCTTCAGGAGCTTGTATAGAAAGAAAAGATCTGACCCCTGGAATTTGCTAAGGGCCAGATCACCCCGAGCAAAAACTGTGGAACTCAGCATCCGGTGCAAGACCCGGACGAAGGGATGCTCAAAGTCGGCTACCGCTGCATTGTGGTAGCTCACCGACTTTCCCGGCGGCACCGTCACCAGCTCGGAGAAGATTGCGTCATAATCGGTGCGGTGGTCCGGCCGCCGGTGGTCGTACTGGGAATGGTTCCAGTTGAAAATTGTGTTGAAATGCTTTAGTGTGAGGACGTGGTCGTGGTTGTACAGCTGGAAAGACACCCGGCCCTGGATTCACTCGCGGTCGGTAGCATTGATGTCGTTGGGAACGATGCAGACGTCCAACGACGCCATGAACTCGGCTACCAGCTCTTTATACGTTGGCCAGTCACCAAAGAACGGCTGGCCATCTTGGTGAAACTCCAGTTCACCAGGCCTTATTGGTGTGTGACGGGCCTGCCCGTTAAGAACATAGGCCAAGTTGGCCTCGAATCTGAGATCTCGGATCATCTCCCGGTCCACATACCGGGTAGGCTCGATCTTCCTCCGCATTATCTCTTCGTAGATCTTTCAGACCTCCTAGGAAGGATGGACGAGTCGGGGACGTGCGACCGATCCTGGTGGTGGTGGCACGAATTCCGGTGGAGTTGCGTGTGAGGAAGAAGCTCCGGCTGTATGCACCATGTTGGCGACGAGAAAAGGGATTAGAGAAGGAGAGCTCGGTGAAGATTGGAGAATCAGATCTCCGCTCGATGAAGACCTTCACTCGGTGCTGCTCGTCGAAGTGCTTGTTGGCTCAGGGAAATGCTCGGTGCAAAGGAAGAAGATCACTCTGAAGGTGTGACGTCAAATGACATAATGAATCTGCTTATATAGACTTGGCCGGCGCTACTGTTGCCCGTCAATACCATCGACGCGGGTCGATGGTATCGACGCCTGTCGATGCTATCCGCCCCCTTCGCAAGTATCGACGGTTGTCGATTGCTGGATCTTGCAACCCGTATCATTGACGTGTCGATACCATCGATGAGAGTCGATGGTATTGACGCTACACCCGGATCGACCTTCTTGATGCTACGATCGTCGTTGATCTGCTCGCTTGGATCGGTGACGTGGACGGTCGATACCATCGACGGATGTCGATAGTATCGACCCTCGGGTTAGGGTGAACCCTCGCGAGGCCCGGCCGCCGCCCTTCTTCTTTGAATGTGTCGATACCATCGACACTCCCGTCGATGGTATTGACTTCATTGAGTCGATTTCTTCTATAAATCTTCAGAGATCTCGATGGTATCGACTGGCATGTCGATACCATCGACTATGATATTGTGATCTGCCTGTAGATCTGTCGATACCATCGACGAGGCCGTCGATGGTATCGATGCAGTGCGAAATCTGCAGTCGTCTACCTGTTCCATGGTCGATAGTATCGACCTTGCCCCAGCCTGCACATTAAACAAAACGATCACGGTATTTTTTTACATGAAAAACTAAGTAAAAATAAATTAAACTATGAATGTAAATGAACTAAACTAAAGTACCAATGGTTGGGTTGCCTCCCAACAAGCGCCCTTATTTAACATCTTAGGCTAGACAACTTGTGGGCACATCAGGTATCCGGAACGGAAATGAGTTTGACCTCATTCACCTTCCTCTTGTAGTTCTCACCAAAATAGAGTTTCAACCTTTGTCCATTTACCAAGAACGTGGTATCACCATAACGCACTAAAATAGCGCCGTGTGGTTTGACCTCCTCTACCACGAATGGTCCACTCCACCGGGATTTTAGCTTCCCGGGATGCAACTTGAGTCGTGAGTTGAACAAAAAAACACTATCTCCTTTCTTTAACGTGCGCAACAGGATGTGGCGGTCGTGGATCAGCTTTGTGCGCTCCTTGTATATCTGTTGGTTCTCATATGCCGTCATCCGTAGCTCGTCCAACTCGTTCAATTCTAGCAGTCTCTTCCTCCCCGCTTCATTGTAACTCAAATTTAGCCTTCTTAGCGCCCAATGCGCCTTGTGCTCCAACTCTACCGGTAGGTGACAAGCCCGACCATACACCAACCTAAAAGGCGTGGTGCCTATAGGTGTTTTGTAGGCCGTCCTATATGCCCATAAAGCATCCGGCAGTAGGACACTCCAGTTCTTCCTTGTGGACGCCACCGTACGTTCTAAAATCTTCTTAATTTCACGGTTGGAGACTTCCACCTGGCCTTGCGTTTGAGGATGATATGGGGTACCTATGTTGTGCTTAACCCCATATTTCTTCAATAATGTTGAGAACTTTTGATTCCTAAAATGCGTACCCCCATCACTGATTATCATTCTGGGTACTCCAAACCTGCAGAAAATATTTTCTTTCATGAATCTGCACACCACAGTGGA
The DNA here is from genome assembly GCA_963693085.1 of Alisma plantago-aquatica. Classification (NCBI taxonomy): domain Eukaryota; kingdom Viridiplantae; phylum Streptophyta; class Magnoliopsida; order Alismatales; family Alismataceae; genus Alisma; species Alisma plantago-aquatica. The sequence goes on from OY856411.1 coordinate 24,372,805, forward strand.
ATCATTAGTCCTTGTGGGGATTGCTTCCACCCACTTCGACACATAATCAACTGCTAATAAAATATATAAATTTGAGTTTGAGGACACAAAGGGTCCCATGAAATCTATGCCCCACAAATCAAATACCTCCACTTCCTGAAACACATTCAGGGGCATCTCCTGTCGCTTTGAGATATTACCTGTTTGCTGGCAATAATCACATTGCCTCACAAACTCATAGGCATCTCGAAACAAAGTTGGCCAATAGAGGCTGCTTTCCAAAACCTTAGCTGCTGTGCGCGAGCTGGCGTGGTGTCCTCCCGTAGGTGATGCGTGGCAATGATGTAAAATGCTCTCATACTCCACCTCAGGCACACACCTGCGCAAGATACCGTCCCTGCATTGCTTAAGAAGAATTGGATCATCCCAAAAATAATATCTCAAAGAATGGAAAAATCTTTTCTTCTCATGATATGACCAATCTTCCGGGATGATCCCGCAAGCCAAATAGTTTACAATCTCTGCAAACCAAGGATCCTTAGAAGTAATTTTCAAAATCTGTTCATCCAGAAACGTCTCGGTTATGGGTATATGTAAATCTTTTTCATCCACCCTTTCTAACCTAGACAAATGATCATCCACTACATTTTCAATCCCAGATTTATCCTTAATTTCAATGTCAAATTCCTATAAGAGCAAAATCCACCTAATGAGTCTAGGCTTTGCGTCTTTTTTTCCATTAAGTATTTTATTGTGGCATGGTCAGTCCATACAACTACTTTAGAACCAACTAAATACTGCCGGAATTTTTCAAAAGCGAACACAACGGCGAGTAATTCTTTTTCAGTAGTTGTATAATTCAATTGGGCATCATTCAAAGTCTTTGAAGCGTAGAAAATCACGGCGGGCTTATTATCCACCCGCTGCCCCCAATACGGCTCCTACCGTAAAGTCCGATGCGTCACACATTAGTTCGAACGGTTTTGTCTAGTCCGGCGTTTGAACAACTGGTGCAGAAATCAATTTTTCTTTCAAAATGTCGAACGCATGTAGACACTTATCATTGAAATCGAAAACAGCATCTTTCTCCAAAAACTCGGATAGAGGTTTTGCAATCTTAGAAAAATCTTTTATAAATCGACGATAGAACCCAGCATGTCCCAAGAAACTTCTTACCCCTTTAACAGAATTTGGTGGGGGCAACTTGGAAATTACCTCAATTTTGACCGGATCCACCTCTAAACCTTTGCTAGACACCTTGTGTCCTAGCACTATCCCCTCAGTCACCATCATGTGACATTTCTCCCAGTTGAGGACCAAATGTGTGTCCTCACAACGCTGTAAAACTTTGTCCAGATTATAAAGACATTCATCAAACGATGCACCATACACCGAAAAGTCATCCATAAAAACCTCGAGACAGCGCTCTACCATGTCAGAAAATATGGTGAGCATACAACACTGAAACATTGCCGGTGCATTGCATAAACCAAACGACATTCGGCGGTAAGCAAAAGTCCCGTAGGGACAAGTGAACGTAGATTTCTCTTGATCCAAAGGATCAATTGAGATCTGGTTGTACCCTGAGTACCCATCTAGAAAACAAAAGTGCGATCGACCGGCAAGACGCTCTAAGATTTGATCAATGAAAGGTAAAGGAAAGTGATCCTTCAGCGTGGCGGCATTCAAACGGCGGTAATCAATACAAACTCGCCACCCGGTTACCAATCGGGTGGTGACAGGTTCATTTAACATATTTTGGGTGACAGTAATTCCCCCCTTCTTAGGGACTACCTGTGTGGGACTCACCCATGTCGAGTCTGATATGGCGTAGATAATACCTGCAGCAAGAAGCTTAATGACCTCCTTCTTCACAACCTCCATCATGCTAGGATTGAGGCGTCATTGAGGTTGAATCACGGGCTTGGCTCCCTCCTCAAGTCGAATCTTGTGCTGACATAGAGTAGGGGAAATCCCCTTAATATCTGCAACGGACCACCTAAAAGCTCCCTGGTGGTTCTTCAGCACTATCAACAATTGTTCCTCTTCATCCACACTCAAATAAGAAGAGATGATCACTAGTAACTTATCTTCCTCAGCTAGAAAGACATATTTGAGGTGTGGGGGCAGCATCTTTAATTCCAGATCCGGTGAACTTATCAAAGATGATTGAAGTGGCGGGGGAAATTCACCTAGATCCTCATAATGCCTCGCATAGAAGCATGGAAGCATCTGGAGCATCTTAGCGCACTCCTTGAGTGATTTGCTTCTCATCCAATCATGTGTAATATTCACCAAACAAGCCTCTAATGGTAATTCCAGGTATGCATCAGAAACTGAAATAGCAATCACATCATCTTCCAGAGAGAGTGGAATGTCCTCATTCTCATCATTAGGGAATCCCACAGCTTTGCACAAAGAAACTACTTTGGTCTGCTCCATGATATCCACAGCCAAAGTTCCATTGTCCACCTTGCTCATCACATGAGCCATGTCCAAAAATGGATTTCCAAGGCAGAGTGAAATATTACAATCCAGATGTTTCACCATATTGCATTGTTCCTTTGCTTTAGATGACGCAGTACTAGAAGGCATGACCATCTCAAAGCGGTCATCGGCTATGCCCAAGGTCAAACGACCTCTCCCCATTTCTAAGATCATGTCGGCTGTAGCTTGGAAAGGACGTCCAAGTAATAGCTCGTTGCCATGTTCATCCTGCATCTCCATGACTACAAAATCTGTCGGAAAAACAAACATGTCCACCTTTACTAACACATCTTCACAGATTCCATACGGCTTTACCACAGAGTTGTCCGCCAATTGAATAGTCATATTACTTGGCCGTGACTCCTTCAATCCCAGCTTTTTGAATGTAGAAAGGGGCATCAAGTTGATGCTTGCCCCTGAGTCACATAACGCCTCACCAAATTTAACCTTCCCAATAAAACAAGAAATGTTAAAGCATCTTGGATCTTGCCTCTTTGGCGGCAAAGTGCCCATGATGAAGGCACTCACTTTCTCCTTTAGCACGACGACCTCTATATCCGGAATTTTCCTCTTCTTAGTGATGACGTCTTTTAGAAACTTCCCGTATGAAGGAATTTTCTCAATGGCTTCCAGTAAAGGGATATTGACTGAAAGTTTCCTGAAACTGTCTAAGAATTTCTTGAATTGCGCATCTACCTTCCTTGCCTTCGCACTATTTGGATACGGGACCGGAACAGCTTGTGCCCTTTGATGAGGTGGCACATAAGGTGTCTTTTTCTGAGGTTCCTCCTCTACAACCTGTTCTTCAGTATCATCCACGGCTGTGTCCTCAACCTAGACTGTGACTGGTGCGGGCTGCTCCTCATTGGTTTCAACTTCTACTTCAGCTTGGGGTGTGCTTGTTTCCTCAGCTCTTGGATTCAACACTTTCTTGCCGCTTCTAAGCAGAATAGCCTTTGCTTGCTGGTTTCCCCCGGGAACATTGGTATTCCCCGGAAAACCTGGATGTGCCGGTTTCTTCAAACTGGCAATCTCGGCTGCCATATGTGCCATGGATGTCTCAATGGTCCTCATTTGAGCCCCATGGCTCTGCAATGTTTGCCCGAATTGATTCATGTACTCTCCTTGCTGCTTGATTTGCTGGCCAAATGTATTCATTAGCTCTTGATTTTGTTTTATAACTTGATTGAGCAGCTCCGTGCTCTTGTCTTCTGCGACTGGCGAGGGCTTGGCATCCGAATCCTGCAGAAAATTGTTTGGATCCTTCCACGAGAACTTTTTGTCTTTTCTCCATGAATAATCATTATTCCTATAACCTTGTTGTTGTCTCATGTATTTGACTTGAGCCTCGTCCCCAGACTCATTATCCTCCTTGTCCAGTAGCTTCTTTGCGAGAAGATCCATCTTCTCATTTAGCTCTTTCATTGCCTTAGACTCACCTGCTACTCGAACTTGCTCTACCGGGCCTCTTTCTCTCTCACCCCATGACTGCTTTCTAGCCATATTCTTTAGTATCTCCCAGCATCTGGTGTCTGTATTGTTCAGAAAAAATCCTGACCCAGCGGAATCCAGATTACTCCTATCGTGCTCGGAGAGAGAAAAATAGAAGATCTTTACATGCGTCTCTTTATCCAGTCCGTGATGCAGGCACCTCCTCAGCATGACCTGAAATCTCTCCCAGGTCTCAGAATATGTCTCACCGGCCTGTTGGGTAAAATTATGAATCTTTTGGATCATGTCGTTAGTCTTCTCAGGAGCGAAGAACCTCTCAAAGAAGACCTCCACCATATGGTCCCAGGACTCCACGAACTCATCATCTAAATTATGTAACCACTCTCATGCTGCTCCCACCAATGAACTAGGGAAAAGCTTGAGATATAGTGAATCCTGTGGAAACCTATCAATTTTTACCATGTCACAGTTCTCCACAAACTGGCTGATGTGAGCTACGGGATCCTCATTCTTGAGCCCATGAAAAGCACTGGACTTCACTAGATTTATCAAAGCCGGATCAATCTTATATGTAGATATGTTGATTGCCTACTTCTTTATAGGCCCTTTGGAAGCTGATGAGGAAGAAGCTTTGATCTTCTCCCATATAGTCTGTGGCTCGGCCATCTCTTCCTGTTCAAATTCAGAATCTACCTCTTCTTGGTGCTCTTGTTTGTAATACTCCTCGTCCGTAGGTCCCGACAGTGGAACCTCGGGTACAGGATTCACGTAGTTAGTACTACGCGTTTGCATCATACACAGTACCTGAAATAAGAAAATTCAGTTCAGTACAGTGCTATGACGAGTATAAAATTATCGAACAATAGAAATAAAATATTTGAAGTTGTTTCAAAATAAAAAAAAAATTGTGGCCTAGAGTGGCCGCTCATAGCACTCAAAGTGCCAACAATTCACCGTATGCCCGGCAACGGCGCCAAAAACTTGACGCAATTTTACTGTGCGCTAAAACGCAAGTGAACACGTCGAGTAGTATAGGCCTTTGTGAGGCCCGAGTCAAACACAGGGATACTCAGAATTGTTGGAGACTCCTACTAACTATTTGCGATCAGCTAAGCCGAATAACAAATTGAGGGTTGTCGTTGAAATTAAAAGAAAATAAAAAAAACAAAACAAACGATCGATTAAATGTTAATTTAACCAAATCAAAAGGGTATCTTTAGGATTGCGGTTTCACCGTGGGTTTTCATTGTATTAGATTTTATATAATGCCTCAATTTTATCTCTCTATCCGGGTAGTGGCCTAAAAACAGAATTACCCACCGTCGTGGTGCAATTCACTACCTAGGTTTAGGTCGGTTCCACCGTCGTAGTAACATATACCCTAAACTAGGTGCATTATTAACGATCTCTCAGTATCCACCATTAATTTTACACCACCTTGGTCAAGGGATTTATCGATTAATGTAGATTTCGTCTCTTTTCAACCGTTAATCCTTCTTTCAAAGTGATTAAGGGCATTAGGTTATTATTATGGTGATCAAGCATAACAATATATCGAGAACACGAAACTATACCACGGATTTGAGGGATAAAATATGAATTACTCTTATAAAATTGTCATACAATGAATTCCCGGGCTACTCCCAGTCCTAAAGATGAAGGGGATTAGCCCCGCATGTTCATCTCACACAAGTACATGGTAGAAATAGGGAAAAACATGTGAAAAACGTGGAATGAAAGGGAAAACCCATGAACGGAGAAGAACCGGTTGATCCTTGGCGTAGAACACGTGCTCTCCCGCCTTTCGGTGGTGGAATCCGTCTTCTGCGGCGTACGAATCAACTGGTATGAGCTTCTAGCCTCCGTTCTCTTCTCTACCGCTCCTCGATACTTTTTCAATGCTCCTCCCCTGCTCTCCCCGTCTGTGCGGCCGTCATTAGGTATATCTCGGTCATTAGGTCCTAATTAACCACCGCCGTCCGATTGCGATCAATCTGAATCAAACGCATATCTGACGGTGTCGATACCATCGACGCGAGTCGATGGTATCGACCCACTGTGGCTGCGGCCGGCTGCAAACCCTTTCTTTGTCGCGCCCAACAGTATCTCGATACCATCGACACGGGTCGATGGTATCGACTTCCTTTAGGCGTCGGTCTTTTTAAACTTCCGACACTGTAGCCTCCAGGTATCGATGGTATCGACTGAGTGTTGATACTATCGACCCGTTTCTCACCAACAAGCTGATAGTATCTCGATACCATCGACTTCAAAGTCGATAGTATCGACTTGTTCCTGCTTCTTTCGGCTGGTAAACTGTGACAAAGTCGATGGTATCGACTTCCGTCGATGGTATCGACGGAAGCAGATACTCATTTTTCCTGGAATTCAAACATGAAACCAAATCAATTCACACAAATAATAATAATTTGACAATTAATGTTCAAAATGATAAACTAAAGGGGATTTGACATAAAATAGCAGCAAAGACCAAAGTAGATGAATTATGCGATATTAACCATAGAAATGACTAATTAAAGCATAAAACACATATGAAACAGGTCTATAATTGCGACTCAAAATCGTCGCATCAGTGACATATGAACATTATGATTCCATTTAGATTATCCAAACCAAACAACAAGTTAGAGTCTAATGGATTAACCTAAGCTACTAAATGACCATGGATATGCTAGGTTGTGTATAGGGGAACTAGTCCCTAACACCCCCTACTACCCTTACGAGGCTCAATTGGGTTAGGGGTTAGGTTCAATCCAATTAGAGTCTAATCAAGTCTAGGTTTCTAGATTAGACATTCCTAGGGCAATTAGGGGCCGAGGGTAGTAATGGGGAGGTAAGATTAGGGTTTTGGACCCCAATTCCTCTACATTCTAGCCTTGAGAAGGCTCCATGCTAATTGCACTAGAATTATATAATCTAGCTACTTAGAGCTCTCACTTAGGTTTAGGGAGATTGATTAGAATGTAGGAAGATGGGAGGCAACCTAGGGATCCAAGAATTGGACCTAGGGGCAAATCCCAAAATTCACACATATAAGCAATTTGCCTAAATTCCTAAGTGATTTCACACACAAACCAACAAGCAATCCATGGAGAATGATATGCAAATAGAATATAATCATTAAAAAATGGAATTAGAATGTTTACATGTCATTATCCCCCAACATGGTATCAAAGTAACATAATTTCCCCCAAACAGCCCACCCACATGGGCCTAGCTACTCATAGAAATGGAAAATACAAAAAGAGAGAAGAAAGAGGTAGAAGAAGCCATGGAGCTTGGTGTAGATGAAGCAATCCTCCTCTCCAGAAGCTGCAGTACGTCCTCCTCTCTTCTCCAAGGATGAAATGATGTGGAATGATGAAAGGAAGTGGATGGAAGGCTTAGATATGGGGGGTTATGTGGTGGAAATGGTGAAATGGAGTGGATTTGAGGTGGAGGTGAAGGGGAATGGAGTGGAGGTGACAAGGGAGCGAAAATGGGACTAGAAGGTAGCTAACCTCGTGCCCCAGCTGCCACCTAGGTATATATAGGTGTGGGGGAAGCACTAGGTTAAGTTAGGGGCAAAATGGGGAAAGTAGTGGAAAAATGGCTAGATTCTGTGAGTAGCACGACCGTGGTGAGGTACCACGGCCGTGGTGGGCAGGGTAGGCTATGGCCGTGGTGTAGGGGCACGGTCGTGGGAATTAAATTGCATAGTTACTGGGTTTTTTTCAAAACGTCCACGACCGTGGTGGGATAACACGGCCGTGGTGGAGGTGGTGTGCCACGGCCGTGGTGGCTGGAACGGCCGTGGTGGGCCTAGTTGATGTGGTCGTGGTACTGCTGCACTGCCGTTTTTCTCTGCTGCGCCACGGCCGTTTTGTGGTGCACGGCCGTGGTGTCTGTCACTGGCACGACCGTTTTGTTCCACCACGACCGTGCTGCCTTCTGCTTGATTTGGAGGTTGAACCTGTCGATTTCTAAGTGACCTAGCACGGCCGTTTTGTTGTACCACGGCCGTGCTGAGTCCTGGGGCAGCACTTTGACTTGGATCTTTGGATTTTCTTGGACATCTTTGCTTCAAATGATCTTTGGCCACTAAGGGTAGGTTGAGGGAGCCTTGGACTTCACTTTGGGCCCCTCCAAGGGCAGAGGAACCCTAGGATCACTCCTTCTCTCTCTCTTCCATCAAGTGTGGTCCAAATGCCTGAAAAACACGCAAATGATGTCCATAAGTGCATTTTATATAAATAAGCATATTAGGGGGAATGCCATGCAATCTAACAGGTATAGATGTGATTGAAGAGCAATATAACACAAGATGAAGCCTTAAAATAGGGCTACATTAGGTGTCTCTAGATTAATACACTAACAACCTCATCAACAATGACATGGTTTGAGTATTTGGCATTCCTCTCCTTATTGATGATATGCTCCAAGAACTTTACATAAGATGGAATTTTTTCAAGAGCCTTCACCAAAGGAAAGTTTATGTGTAGTTTACAAAAATATTCAATAATCCTTGAATTTCTCATCTTTAATTTTCAACTTTATGTTGACCATGGATTCATTTGTATGAATAGTAATCTAAGGTGGCAATATAGGATGCCTATGTGGAGGGATATATAATTTTTGAAACTTTCTCTCCTAAGCTTGAATTGATATTACCCCTTATCTCATTAAAACTCAACTAAAAAATAGTTGGTCGCATATAATTAAACATGGATGCATCCTTGTTGATTGTGACCATACTACTATGTAGTAGAACCTTCTCCTATTCATGATATAGGGGTACCTTCATTCTAACTCAAGGAGTGATTGACATTTCTTTGTTGCTCGTTATGGGATCCTCACTGGGTGAAACTCACACTTGTGAACAAATCACCACTTCCTCTATGTCTTCCAGCAGCCTCCTCTTCTAAGTAATAAAGTCCAAGGGTTGTTGTTCAAATGACTACATGCACCGCAAGAAATCCGATTCAAGTGTGCATTTTATAGTGCATGGTTACTCCATTTATATCACATCCTTGTATTCTATATGTTGATTTTTTTTCTCCTGGTGATGTTGATGAGACGTTTGAGTGTTACCTAGAAAACCTCACTAAGAAGGTTTTTTCAATTGTCCCATATCTAATGCTACTTGTGACAATTGAGTTTTGAAGCTCCTGAATTGAGCCTCCATGTTTTGCTTCTCCCTATGATATTTCTCAAAACATGCCCCATTTTTATAGATAACGTTTCCCAAGATATGTCTTAAGTTGTCATCTTATTTTGGGCATTGATCCTTTTGGAGTTGTCTAGGTCCCTATTGTTTGTATTGATGCGCCTGTGATGGGTCATTCTAAAAGTTATTGGGATCATTCTAGGAAAACTTAGGATTATTCCTCCAAGAATACTCATTCCATATATTAGGATCTTTCAATTACATGTAATCTTATTCCTCTTTAGATGAGAGTGTATTCTTCTTTTCAAGTTTTCTTACCAACCTTGATGACTTGTGTTTTCAGTTCCTTAACTTTATGTGATTATTTGTCACTTTTGGCATAATTGGAGAATTCATGATCTTTATCCCATGACTGGCTTCTAACCATATTCATTAAGATCTCATATTATTTGTTGGGTTTATTTTTAGAAACAATCCTACACTAGTGCCATCAAGTGTGGCTCTCTCTCCTATATTCAAGTCATAAATAAAAAATTTGGTTTGTCCATTCCAACCAATCCCATGGTTTTTTACTTCCCGTAACATATTTTGAAATCTTTCCTAGGCCTTAGAGTAATTTTCATTGGAAAGTTGTTTGAACCCATAGATTTTACTAACTAGATTATTAGTCTTTTAAGTGAGGAAGTATTTTTCAAAGAACACATCTATCATATCTTCCTATGACCCTATATATTCAGCAAGTAAACTTTAGAGCCACATTTTAGACCTATCTTTTCATGAATATGGAAATAGCTTTAGATAGCTGATAGTGGTAAGGATGCAATCTCATTTTAATCATATTGTATCCTTATAAAAAACTATTTATGTGTTTCATTGCCTCTTTATTAATTTGCCTATAGAAATCTTGTGACTTTATAAGTGCAACAAGTGTGATATCAATCTTGTAACTTCCCACATTAACATATTGTCTCTTAATGGGACTTAATTGCATCATAACAAATGAAGCCTTGATCGTTTAGTGAGCTCATTGTTTGAAATGTCCACTCCCTCATTATTCTCCTCAAGGTTAGACATGTCATTTAGTTCTACAACCAGTTTTTCTAGAATAGCCTTCTACTTGTGCTCAACTTTCAGATTGCTCTGAAGTGGCAATGTAGAAGACTCAGTAGTTTGTGAATATTCCATGAATAAGTACCTAAGAGGAAAAATAGATTATGAGAATCATAGAAAACTTACCAAAGACAAAAAGGCTATGCAATAATTTTTTCATTGAAAAATAAATTAATAGAAAAATAATTTTTTCCTAGAGTGGTCGGTTTCAACACTTATAGTTCTAGCCTTGCCAATTCCCCAAAAATAGAGCCAAAACTTGACACACCTTAATTGTACATGTTAAACCCAAGTGTACGCATCAGAATAGTCTATGGACTCAACAAGACCTTAATATCAAACTTGGGAAATTTGTATAGTGAGAAACTACTACTAACTAAAATATATCAACTAATCCTAATAAAGGAGTATATTTTGGTGGTTAAAAACAAAGAATGATAAACAAAATATAGAAAGTAAATTTGGTGAACAATCAAATGGATCGAACATAATGCATGTTGATAGAAACATATTTTTGCTTCCTTATATTAAGCTTGTGTATCTTGTATTACCCCCTTTTGCAACATAGCACATTGTTTAGCCTAGTTACTAATCCACTTCCGCAACATCAATATAAGAGACTAAATAGTAAGAACTGTTTTTGGACTATCACTTCATAATGGTTAGCCTCCTTTTGCAATACATTATTGATTGTGATTATAGTGGCTTTTCTAATAGTTAACCACAATTTTATTACCATTGTTAGTTCATTACAAACTTATGCCTATCAAGCATAAACAAGGCAATTAAGCTTTTATGTTAACAAATTTTGAAGCAAAACATATATTGAATTATAAAATGAGCATGCATAGAGTTAACACTGATTATTCCCATATCCTCAAGAATGGGGGTTTATCCCCTCATGCTCAAAAAGGAATTATAAGAAGGTAGGATGGTGAAGAAAATCATACAAAATCTTGAAAGGTTGCTCTAGACTCTTTGTCTCCTCTTACTTGGGCTTTGCTTCCTCTAATGATGGCTAGTGAGATAGCCTCTAGATGAGATGCCTTGGCTTCAAGTGAGATCTCCCAAATGGTATGTCTTGTGCATGGGAATGAAGACTTCATGTGGATGTCTCCCATGTTGTTTATATAGGAGAAATTGGATATAGGGATATACATTGTTGGATGTAGCTTTGTTTGATCTTGGATTCAGACAAATCTCGGTGCCATCCACATGAGTCCTTGACACCAACTCTTCACTATAAATGTAGATTAGGGCTTCAAATCTTGGTTCCACTAACTTGGCTTAGTGGAACTGAGTACCTATTTGATACTCTTCCTCCTTGATTCTTTTTTGTTAGTTCCTTTCCTGTCATATGAATGCCACCCAAAAAAGTCAATGGTACCAACTTTCCTCTTCTTTTCATTCATCCCATTTCTAGGGTTTTCAAACTTGTAACCTCTTGGTCATACAACATCAACTTTACCACTCAGGTTCCACTACATTGACTCAATCATGTTAACAATAAAGTAACAATATAATAGGACAATACCAAAATAAAGTAATTTCAGCCTAAATGCATGTAAAATGCATTATATTGATGTACAAGGGCTATTTTAGGTAATTTAGGAAAAATGTAAAAAAACATAAATATGGGAGAAATAGTCCTTAAATAAGGCCTAAAAAGCCCCTTATTTGTTAGAGAAATCATGTCCATCACTAACCCCCAATTTTTTAGAGAAATCATGTGCATCACCCAATACACACAATTGGTAGTGTTATTAAAAATTATATGCTAACAACATGTATTGTATTTGAATAATTTATGTTTTCATTATTTAGCCATTTAGATGAGTATGGGTTTTTGTTACACCCACATCCCACGATTTCCACAAATCATGAGATTAGGGCATAATTTTGATGAAATATCCATCATATTTTATTTTTTTCTCTAAATATATTATAATAACACTTATTGCATGATAAGTCTTGATTAAACATAACAACAAGATATAATAGAACTTGTCTTATTACATAGAAGCAAGAGTTTTACACTTAATATACATCATGTACATTACATTTCAAACTTCTCTCTTTTCTCACTCTTTCAATTCCAGGATCCAGAGGAAGGATAAGAGACCCTCTAACTATTCTAACTACTCTTCTTTCAAGACCTCTGAGCTAATCTTGATTAAAGTTGGCTTCTGACTCCTCAGGAAGAGCTAATCCTTTACTTGAAAGATTGATCAGTAGGTTGGTGAGCTACTGGCTCAGTGAGTAGAGAATCAATAGGTAACCAAGATATTTATGATGTTTACAAGTAATAGAACTTAAATGCAATCATGTAAGGATGGCATTTTAAAATTGTAATTCATTCAGCATGGCAGTAGTATAGATATTGAATGTAATAAAAGGATAACCTAACTATTTACATTATTTCAAATCCATTTATTATGCCTTTGGACCCACATGACGTGTACCACAACATATGGAAGTATCGCAGCAAGCTACGATCTCATTGTATAAGACTTAGAAGCATGCCTGGGTTCCTAAGTCTTTAATATCAATACAATGTCAGCAGCTGGCATCGGCACGTCTACCTCTCGGCAACTAATGGGAGTGGCTGGATATCTCAGATTCCACCTCTCAATCTGGGTACTCAGGTAGTGAGTCAAAGACCTCAGGCTTAAAGTGCATCAATGGAACTACTAATCACTAATTACTACCACATGTAACATAGGTACCACCGGCATCCCCAGTTGGTGTTAGGTACCACACAACTGTAAGGAGTTTGTCCTATTGGTCAAACCCCCGCACCCTACTAGCACGCTCTGGCTTACCTCAATCTAGACTACCTCTAGTAGGGCAACTGTTTCCTCCCTAGAGTGCAGGCCTCATCCTGTGAGGATTCTACAATGTCCATGACATCTAATGTCTAGTGGTTGTTAGTTAATATAACAGGTACCATCATCGTAGCTAATGATTACCATATTTCTAACAATTAAGTGTCACATATTTAAATAATAAATCAATAAATAAATTTCATATATTTCACAATCATACTCCAACTCTTTAGACATGAACTAGGGCTACCTATCTTTTTGGTGCCTCAATTTGCACATTCATCACCTATCGAATCACGAAAATTCACAAGACAATTTTTAACATGGTAATACATCACTAATAATATGATTAATAAAGCATTTCAACTACTGATATTCACCACATACATTTATTTAAACCATCACAAATATCATAGAGCAAGAATCAAACACTGGAAACTATTGTTTGAATTCGTATGCTTTAAATCAGGGTTAAGAGATGATTATCTACTCACAGACATCGCCCAATATCACTGATCTTAGCCTTTTCACCAACTAATCTTGGATCTTATCTCACACAAGTTAGGATCAAGCTTTAAACCTCAAGATATCGTTCAAAACAACCTTTTAATGTGTTTCTCAGTCCTAAAGAGGGTCTGCTGTAGGTAGAAGATAAAGATTAAAGGTTAAGACAAACCTCAAAATTGCTGGATTAGGGATCTCGAGCAAGGGAAAATGAAAAGAAGGAAGAATCAAGGGTTAAACCTACTTATCAAGTCGAATATATAGCAACCCCTTTGTATTATTTTTGTTCTTCGCGTTCTTTCCTAAAAATTGCCCCAGAAATTGCCTTCTAGTCGCCCTCTCATAGAGAAAGTTATATGGGATGATATAGGATCAAATCGCGGTTCCAACACACTTCATTTTATTGAAAATAGATAAGTATTGCTCGAGATATGATCGTTTTATGATTGGCAGTCGTGGTGTCGACGTAGCATTGCGGTCGTGGTGATAGCGTCGCGGGTCACAGTATCGACGCATCATCACAGTCATGGTGCTAGTGTCACGGGTCGCAGGTCACAGTGTTGACGCAGCATCACGGTCATGGTGCTAGTGTTTCTGGTCACGGTGTCGATACAACGTCTGTCTCGGTGTCGGCCGCGGTCGTGGTGCTCAGTACATGTTTACTAAAAAGGGCAGAACTCTCTCATTTTAACTCAAATTTGGTTCATTGTTTTTTTGTTGGATTCATAATTGAATTATATATAATACTAAAATATTATTTTGATAAAATTATTAGAGGAAAAGTTGTTTATTAATTATTTCCTTCAATGTCATTAACTCTCTTCTTGCATACATGTATGGGTTAATGCTATGTTACTCTAACTCAGATCTTTGTAGTAGGCAAGAGACTAAAAGAGGTGCATCAATGGATAATGATGTATGAATAGGCTAGATAGTGATAACTCAATTTCCCCCATATCTAGGGGAGTTTGACATTTTCAAGCTATCGCCTCTTTTTGGGTAAGCTAATTATGTATGTGCATCCTGAAACACTACAATAAACAAACTATATTAAATCTTTTTGTTGCATATTTTTTATTGGATACCCTAACATACCCAAAAAAATCACATTAGGGTAGGTCAACACTTATACACCATATATATCTTAGATAATAATCCCTCTCTCTATGTTACTTCCTTTGATTATGTCTCTGGCCACCCTTCTATATTAGTTAGTCCAAATGAAATTTACCACCAAACTGATAACTATGCAAAGCAAAATATCTGAAGAACTATGTTAGGATTGTTCTCACCACAAAACCCATGTTTGGGTGTGTAAATATCTAGAAGTACCTATCAAAATGAATATAGATACATACAATAATCAAAATAATCCTAGAGGACAATAGATCCCAAGAACCCCCTCTAGGTAGCAATAGGAAATAGGAAAAAAATATAAAGATGGTGCATCTACAAACCATCAAGACCTACTAGTCCAAAGGATAACAAAAAAAACCTTAAAAATAGCTACATTAGGTATCTATTGATACTAAATCAAATAAGAAAACTGCTCATGATACTCAAAAGACAATATAATTTCATCTAGATGAAGAAGGAAGGGACTATATAAAGAATACCAGTACATTAAAGAAAATATGTGAATGTCTAGATACACTTTATGAATCACTTTCTTATCTTGATGACTCTAATAACAACAAGTTAGCATTAGATCATGTAAATTATATTATCACATGGTCATACAATTTATATTTATAACTTCTGCTAAGAAGACATGCATGACAATATTAGACTGACTTAGTGGTGACCAAGAGTTGAGTGAAATTGAAAATATTTATGTTAATAAATTCAAATACATGGAACCTTACCCAAAAATCATGTTGAGAATAAGAGAGTTCGGGTAGCACATTGTAACTCTTCCTAGTTTTGTCATATATTGGTAATTACAAGATATGGCTTGCACCACCTCCTATATGAGCATGTGTTTTTAAGATCTTTATTATCAAGATGAAAACTCTCCTTTCCCATCTATATGATATTAGAATAGATTTAAACCCCTTGAGCTCTTGATTTCCCCATATGTAAAGATACCTCTCCCTAGAATTTCCCTACCCTCCACTGATTTACCCTTCTACTAATCCAATCATCCCCCTAACCACCCATCATCTCCATCTTTCCTATTTAATTCGCTCACTTGACCATATGTTATCTCCTTTTTAATAACTTTTTATCCCTTTTCCCTGATAATCATTTGATGACTTGACCATTCACCAATTTCTCCTCAGACCCTGAGAAAGTTGTACTCCCATGTAGCAGTCGTCAGTAATCTAGTTCAACCATGCACATGACATCCCCACCCACTAGTCATTTTGTGCAGCTCTCCCCATTTTGTTGATCACACCCCTACTCCCCAGATAACCTTTTCCCTACATTAGTTTACTGCCTCTCTAACCTCTGGTAATCTTTGCATCACCCAATGCACCCCCATGTTTTCCCCATATCCAGTTTGTATGTCCCTTTGGCCTAGTTTCATTAAAATAACAAATTTGGTTTATATTAGATCCTCTAAATTACTTACTAATATAGGGCTCATGATCCATGCCTACTATTTTCTTTAGGTTTGTTTGAAGAACTATATGTGTATGGTTTGTTGGTCGGACTACTACTTCCAAAATTGTCCACCTCTAATTTTTTGACTCATCTACTACTTGCATGTGACTTTTTGAATAATTGATGAATGCTTGTTGCTTGTCTTTAGTTTGTTGCACAAATCTTCCTAATGTCTATCTCCGATACGTTAATGAATCTACATGTTTTCCGATCTATCATGGCTTCTTCAATCACTCATGATGATGTGGGTAATCCCACTCATTGCATGGCATCCATTAAAACTCAATCTTGACAACTAATCTATGTGGGCAAGGTCCTTCTAGATTCACATACACTCAATTGGTTGTCTGGTCACTTAAAGGAGGCACTCATGCCAATGACGTAATTGAACCCAAGTAAATAGAGAATGAGATGAGTGGGATTCCCAAGTTTTATCTTAGATCTTGAATAGCGCTGACCCTTCCATTGCTCGCAACCTTATCTTCTTCTCCACTACAAACAACATTGAGATAGTTTATCTAAGAAATAGTCTCCCAATGGAAATGACTTTGTAATATTTGTGTTACATAAGAAATTCAAGAATATACAGCTCACTGAGGCTTCCCCTTTACTTTAATTCTTGGCTTCTCCAACATCAAACTATGATACGATCAAGCAAGAGACATTTATGTTGGATCCCTTACCAACACTTAGTTTGACCACTTACTCTATTAGTACTAATTCCTCTACATTCGTGGTCCAATCTTCTCGAGGGAAAGTGAAGGATCACAAATCGAACAACTTCTATGGCCGTTCATCTGCATGCACCTATTGGTGTCATTAAAACCTTTTCAATTGAATAAATCACACCCAAAAATAATGTTGGAAGAAGCATGACAAGCCTAAATTGGAAAATCAAGTAACAACTAATGAGCTATTGATGTTTCCCGATCCACCAAAATGGTTTTCATCAACAAGATAGAACTTGACCAAATCCTAAAAACACATCTAGCATCCTATGCTACTCCTCAAGTCAACATTGTTCAACACTTAGGTGATGATACTTTCTTACGTACTTCTACTCATACCATATTCTAGATATTATATTTAGGAACAACATCTCATTAATAAGATAATCATCTATATTTCCAACCTTGAAGTAGTTTCTTCATCCTTCAATGTGTCTGGATGATGGGTCAAGTTTGACTGTTGTTGTCATTATCACTATCACTCAAACTCCATGGCCTCTCACCTCTAATCTGTTTGCTCCTAAGTTCCCTTTAAATCTTGCATACATTAGCAAGCTTATTAAATCCTTGAGTTGTATTATACCTTCCTTCCTTACTCTATTTGTATGTTGGATCTAGAGATGAGGGTGACAATTAGTGGGGGATATTAAGGTGGAAATGGTTTCCACTACTTGTGATCCTCCCCATTGTCAACATTTCTAGTTGTTTTCTTTGTTCCCCCTATAGATGGCATCAACGTATAGGCCAGCCCTCACTCAAAATGATGAAATCACTTCTACCTAATATTTGTGGTTCCCATATTGAATGTCAAACCTACCATCTGGGCAAACATCACCACTTCGTGTCCCCCTCTTAGTAGGTCTATCATAGGCCTAACATTTCAGGATGTACTATTTTGTGAGTTCCATGGATGGTTGCTCTCTTGTGACAAGGATTTATCTTTTAGAATAATGTTATGAGGTTTTCATTATCTTTTAAACTTTTGAGAATGAGACATGTAATCAATTTTTCTATGTTTGTAAAGACTATATATTCACACTGACAACAAATTCAAGCTTATGTAACATGGATTTGAAACCTTGTGTACCTCTAAATGAATTATTCATCAAAATATTTGCCATTATAACCCTCAACAAAATGGTATAATTAAACAAAATAAATCACCACCTTCTTTATGTTACTCACACCTTGTTGCTTGGGATGAATGTTCCCAAATACTACTAGCATGTGCCTTTATAACTGCTAATTTCTTAATTTACCACATGTCTTCATCCGCCATCAGCAACATTATACCTTATACTCTATTATATATCCATGAAACCATTTGTCTCTTCCACCCAAGGTTTTATTTTTTTTTACTTTGTACATAATTATCAACCTACCCTAGACAAGTTATCCCTCATGCTCTATCAAGTGTTGTTTCCTTGTTATTCTTGCACCCAAACGAGATACCACTATTTTGACATGGTTTCTAAAAATATGTATGTCAGTGCAAGTGTCTCCTTTTTTGAAGACACTCCTCTATTCCCTTGCACGACTAGTACTCTGTCTCACGCCCCCATTGGATATCTTTATATTTCATATTGAGCTATCTTCCTCCACCAAACCTCCTATTGTTCAGAAGAAGAGGACCAAACTTCCAACAATTCCTACTACCATGAGTTCCTTGGATTCTGATCCTATGAAATCTGAGTCTAATAAATTTAGTTAGTTGATTTCATTACATAAGGAACCTCAATTTTCTACAAAATTTTGCATTCTTGTTTATGCTTCCTAAGATCATTTGTCTAAATGTATGACAATCTTCAGTTATGCTATTGATATTGTGACCATTATTGTAGTGTATTGAATCTCTCTCATGTTGGTTGGCATAAGGCTGTGGATGATGAAAGTAATCCTTTCCTTCATGTGGAACTTGCCATCTTACTGATTTACATGTTGACCATTACATTGTTGGTTGTCATTGGGTGTATACTATCAAAAAATATCTTGACAACGCCATTAAGAGACTGAAATCTTAGTTAGTGGTTAAAGGATATACTCAAGTGTGGTTTAGACTTCTTTGAATCCTTTTCACTGTCAACGCATCTCAATTTTGTCTGTAATCTTCTGTTTGTTGTTGTCAACAAATGTAGGAGTCTCCATCAGCTAGATGTGACTAGTGTTTTTCTCTACAAACACCTTTATAATATATTATATATGGAGCAACCTACTAGGTACACACTCAATGGGAGTGTTATAGGAAAATCTACAAGATTTATAAAGTTATATACTTCTTATAACAAAGTTTGTGGTCCTGGTTTGAGAAATTATCTCAAATTCTATGTGACTTTGGTTTTTAATGGTCAGGTTGTGATCATTTTGCAAATATTTAAGCATAGTCAAGTGGGTGTAATCATTATTATAGATTATGTTGATGTCATAATCATCTCCAGAAGTAACACATATGCAATTAATGGCACTAGATCTCACCTTATGAACCATTTTTCTACCAAGGACCCTGGAAAATTTTTCTATTTTCTTGGGATAAAAACTTCTTATAAAACAATGTTCTATCTTTATCATTGTGGAAGTATACCCTAGAGTTTCTCAAACAAACATGCATGATTCAGCTGTCAGCCAACTTCTTCTTTGATGGACCAAAATCATGATATGTGGATCTCCTCGTCCATCCATCTAGAAAATAAAACTTAGTACAAAGGATGGTAGGTAAATTATTGTACCTAAACATTCATAGGCCTGATATGTCATCCATTATGGGAATCCTCAGGAAATTTGCAGATTTTACTAAGGTATGGCATTGGGAAGTTTCTTCAAACATCTTGAGATATTTGAAAAGGTGTAACACATTACTTTTTCAAACATATCAATTATTGATTGGACGCATAATTCTCAAGGAGAATGTCACAGACATGATAATCATTGCATAAAAGTAGAGTTTACATAACCATCACAAAATACAATTTCAAATTTTCACATAATAACGAGCCTAAAAAGGAGAGGAGGGGTTGCCTACTGTCCAAGAACCCATCACCGCCAGACTGGCTAGCTAAGAGAAATAAAATGCCAAACGAAACCATCAATATAAAACTAAAACTTACTATAAGCTTCAAGATCAGTTCTAAAACCTCTAGGTGAAGCTATTAGTGAGAAAAGAAGAGGGAGATGTGGAAAAAACTCTGGAATTTTAGACTGGGGCATAAATAGGTAAAGGGGGGAAATGTAGGATACCTTGAATATGGGCAAAACGTCAACACAAATGATCCCACAGACACACAGCCCATGTATCTGTGCAATTGGACATGTATTTGGAGCCACAAAACAAGGCAATAGATATCTTCATAGGTCAGAGAAGGTACACTATCTTGTTGGAAATATTGTAGGTGTAAAGGGGGTACATGTTGCAAAGTTAGGGTTTTATAATGTGTAAACACTCTATGATTCCACCACGATAGGAAACTCTAGAAATCATAGGTGACTAGGGAGTTCTCTACTATAGAGGGTCGGGTCCACTGTTTCTTCTTGGTGCAAACTCCTGTCTGAGGTATAAGAAAGACCCTCTCTCCTCTAAACACGACCATAAACTCAAAACAAAATTTGTGACAGCAAATTGGGCTAGTGATAGGTAATTAAGCCCCATTAACATATATAGATATAATACCCGTGTTAAAGGTATGTTATTTAGGATTTGTTATATGCTTTCTTTCCAAACCACTTGAGGACTCTAGGGTCATTTAAAGGGAACACAATTTTCATGTTACTTAAATTAAGTGTGAGAAATCCGAAAATCTAGTTATATTCCAGTTTTAAGAGTCACAATAGTTCATTATTCCCTTTTAAGTTAAGCACATACTTAATCCTCTAGCATTATCTAAAAAGGAAGTATGAGCTCACATTTTGTGGAAAGCCTAGCATTTGCAATTCATGTTCTCCCACAAATTATCAACTCATAATATTCTAATTCATATGGTCAACTTCACTTTAACCCCATGTGTACCATCAATTGACTAATTAGGGTCATACTTGATGAAATTGAATTACAAATGAATTGATAATGTAAAATTATCTCTAAACTGGTAGAACATGCTTTAAGGATTATAATTAGTACTTATTTTCACCTTAGGATTCAATTGAAGCATCTAGTTATAAATTTGAAAGTTTGGGTTTCTAATTTGAGTTTATGCATTGAAGGATGAGATTTAAATTTAATTAGTGGAGAAATTTCTATTAAGGTGCTAATCTTCTTTTATTCGAAACTTGGGATGTTACAATTTATGCACCTTAATTAAATTCCATCCTCAAAATTTCCTTTATGTTACTACCCACAATAGGGTTTCACTTATTTTTTGTTTGTGATACACATACATGACATAAACACTTCCATCTAAGTCAAGCTACAGTTTGAACTAGGTTACACCTTCTTAGTTAACTCTACTTAAATGTTAATGCCATGGGATCTAATTTTTGACATGGTTCTTTACTATCCAATTGCATTAGGTTTAGGTGACTGCCCAATTTAGGTCATCTATATTAAATCTCTTTGTGGCACCTTTGGATTTGTGTTGGGCAGACACATTATGCTAATTTTCAAGATCTTATTAGCATACATGTCCCATACCACATATGCTAGAAAGAAAAAGAACGTATGCATAAATTATTTTATGCTCTTGACATGTCCTCTAAAATTCTCAATTGGTTGGCCATCAACATTGAGTATAAGAGAGGAAATGCCACTACCTATGATGGAGTTAACATAGAGAACCAAATTAGATAAAATACTATCCTAACACATATGTCCATGGATAACTCTTAAACTTGTATCTCTTTTAGGGTTCTTACCTCTTAAGTAAAATGGATATACATTCTAAATCCTTGACATCCAATCATTTATGCATAAGTTTTCTTCATCAAAGGAAAGCTGAAAGATCTAACTAGGAAATCATGATAAAACCTAGGTGGCCAACTATATTTTTATCTCTAATACCTTAGGAAATCATGAGAAAACCCAGATGGCCAACTAAATTTTTAGCTCTAATACCTTTGTATTAAAGATAAAAATATAGTTGGCCGTCAAGGTTTTCTAATGACCTCCTCGATAGCTAATTCAGATTTCCTTTCCCTTTTACTTCAGAGGTAAGAACCCTAAAAATGCAAGTTTATAAAGTTGTCCATGGACATATGAGATAGGATAGTATTTATCTAATTTGGATTGTCTATGTTAACTCTATCATAGCTAGTGGCATGTCATCTTGTATCCTAAATGATCATGGCCAACCAATTGAGAATTTTAGAAGAAATTTCAAGAAAATAAAATACTTATTATGCATATGTAGCACATGTAGCATGGGGAAAGTATGCTATTAAGAACTTGAACATTAACATAATGAGTTCTAACACCCTTTATATTTGTTTCTGACCAATACATATCCATAGGTTCCACTAAGAGAGTTAATATATAAGACGTAAATTGGGTAGCCACCTATGTAATGCAATTGGATAGTAGATAATCATGTCAAGAATTGAGCCCAAGATGTTAACAGTTAAGTGGTTTTAATAGAGAAGGTGAAAGCTAGCACAAACCCTAGCTCAAGTTAGATGGAAGTGGTTACGTCATGTATGTGTATCACAAACTATGAATAAGTAAATCCCCAAGGTGCGTAGTAACATCAAGAAAATTTCAAGGACGAAATTTGACTAAGTTGGGTAGAACTGTAACATCCCAATTTTTGAGTAAAATATGATTAGGGTCTTAAAAAATTCTTAGCTAATTAAATTCAAATGCTAGACTTCAATGCAAACAAACCCAAATTAAAAACCTAAAATTTCAAATTTATAACTAGATGCTTCAACTAAATCCTAAGTTGACAATAAGTCCTAATTATAATGTTTAAAGCATGTTCTACTAGTTTATAGATAATTTTACATTATCAATTCATTTGACAATTCAATTTCATCAACTATGACCCTAATTAGTCAATTAGTGGTACATAGGGGGTTAAAGTGAAATTGACCCTCTGAATAAGAATATTTTAATTTAATAAGTTTTGGTTGAACTTGAGTTACTAATATCAACCTTTCAAAAAATTATGAGCTCGTACATCTTTTTAGATAATGTTGGAGGGTTAAGTAAGCGTTTATCCAAAAAAGGGAATAATGAGCTGGTATGACTCTTTTAAAATAAATTTGGTGGTTCTATCCATGCCATTACTGGGTCTTGAACCTAAGACCTCTTGGTAACAAAGTAAGGATGTTACCACTGGGGTGTCCCTTATTGGATGAACTGTTGTGACTCATAAAACTAAAATATAACTAGATTTTTAGATGTCACACACTCAGTTGAGGTAACATGACAATTTTGGTCTATTTTAGATGACCTAGAGTCCTCAAGTGATTTGGTTAGAAAGCATATAATAAATCCTAAATAGCATACATTTCACACTAGAAATATATATCTATGTTGATGGGCTTGAATTACCTGTCACTAGCCTAGTTTGTTGTCATGAACTCTATCCTATTTTACGATCATGTTTAGAGGAGATATGGTCTTTTTCCTACCTCTAGTAGGAGTCTACAGTGAGGATAAATAGTGGAGCTAACCCTCTCGAGTACAGAACTCCCTAATCACCTACGATTTCTACGATTTTCAATTGTGGTGGAGTCATCGGGTGTTTACACATATATAAAACCCTACATTTGCTACCTATTCCCCCCTTATGCTTAGATGATATCTACCAAGTTGGCGTACCTCTCGTGACCTATGAAGAGGTATTCACCTATTAAGTGGATACAAATACATGTCCAATCGCCCATATTCATGGAATATGTGGCTACAAAATTGTTTGTGTTGGCGGCTTGCCCATATTTAAGGTGTCTTCTATTTTCCCTCCTTTACCTATTTATGTTCCATTCTGAAATTCTAGAGTTTTTCTCCACCTCTCGTTCTTATTTTCTCACCAATAGCTTCAAAAGAGGATTTATAGTCAATTTTAAGTTTATAATAAGTTTCAATTTTGTATTGATGGATTGGTTTGACTTTTCATTTCTGCTTGGCTAGCCAGTAATGGAGGTAATGGATTTTTGGGCAGTAGGTCACCCACATGTCCTTTTTAGGCTTGTTGTGACCGTTCCAAAATCAGGAACTCAGTTCCTCTGATGTTTGTATTACTTTAATCCCAGAGAGCAAGATTCAATCTAAGTTTTCCCAGTTTCATCATTGTATCAGACAATTAGGGTTGAAAAAAATCAATTGATGCTTGATTTTGACATTTATGCCCATTGCTATTTTGATGTGTAACACATTGCAAGGGAATTGAGGAATTTTCAACTTTTTCTCATGCTTTTGTCTACATAGACATAGTGAATGGGCTTGGTCCAGTTAACCAAATCAAATTGGTCCACCTGGACAAGCCTATAGCTTGGGGTGATAATGTTATGCCTTTGTGGCTTTTTCTGAAATATTAATTGGCCAGAACCTTCAAAAGTAATATCTAATTAATTTGATGTCATAAAATTTTACAAAAATGTTTATTAGAAAGATTAAAAATAAGAAGAACAACAATATGGAGGTTTTGAGTCCAAATTTGACTAGGATTTTCTTTGAATAATTAAAAACTCCAAAACCCCTACAAATTAGGTTGAATATAAATTATTAATGAATGTTAATGGATTTAACAAACTAATTAGGGTTCATCAACCCCAAGGACATGTTCAGGGTATTTTAAATCTAAGAAAAGAAACCAAGATCCTCTCTAAGAGAGAGGTAAGTGGTCCATGCACTTTGAACATAAATGTTGTCTGATTTTAAGTATGTATGTATAACAAAGGCTATGAATGTATTATTTACTATTTCAACTATTAAAATTCCATGAATGTATAACAAACTGAATGTCATGTCTATTGTCAAGACTATTGTATCATCTTCATGCACATTAAGGGTAAAGTCAAGATTAAGACTTAAGAGAAAAGTAAGAGTTTTCAAGAGAAAGATAATATTAAAAACTACCGTATTTAAGATCCTCACCAAGAGGCTCCTCGAAGAAAAACTAAGAGGCACTTTGGTACATAAGAGAAGAGGTACTTTGACGCAACCTAAGAGGCACTTTGGTGCATAAAAAAAGGCACTTATGTTTAAACCCAAGGATTCTTATATAGGTCAAGATAAGGAAACTGTGTACCTTTTTCAATGTTTAATGTTTGAAGTTTATTTTCAGTTATAATACATTCAATTCCATTTACCAATTTGGTTGATGCATGGTATGTGGCACAATGCCCACAGATAAGGAGCAAGCATAGAGGATAAAGGCATCAAATTAGCAAATACTACTCCAGATCACGCTCTGATAGGAGACCCACTTTACTTTATTGTACCTATTTTGGTGTAAGTTGTTGTGACATGGTCCAACAAAATGCAAATTGTCGTAGAAATATCCAGTGCTAAGGGCAAATATAAGGTCACTGAACACACTATTTGTGAACTATTGTGGGTAAATACTCTTCTATGGAAATTTGGGAATAAGATAAACTCTCCCATCCCTATGTATTTTGACAATAGAGAATCCACTTTCATTTGCAATAATCCAGTCTTCCACAAGCATAACAAACACATTGAAGTAGATTGTAATTTCTTATGGATGCAATTTTGCCTCAGAAGAATTTCATTCCTCTTCCAAATTCTCAACAATAAGATAAAAACATTTTCACAAAGCCTCTTGTAGGCAAGAGAGTTCTTGAACAATGTAACAACATGGACATGGGTGTTATGGATGCTCTATCTTGAGAGGGACTATTGATTAATAAGAAAGTTTTTGTATCACATTGTATCCCCTCCAAGTTTAGTCCCTTAAAAACTAATTAGGATTTGTAGTTTGTACTATCGCCTATATATGGATGTGTATGTAAAACCCTTTATTATCAAGAAGAAAACTCCCCCTTCTATTATATAAAACATATTGTACTACTCAATGTTAACCATATCTTCTTCTAATTAGATGATTGATTATATTTTATCGTCTCAAGGGCTAGTTTTTAAAAAAAGGAAATTACAACTTGAAATGTTTGTGGAGATGTATCTACTTACTGATGTAGATTATTTGGAAACCACACTAGATATATCAAATTGCAAGTTATCACCATACAAGAAACTATATGTTGATAAATTACCAACAAAACTATTTAATAGGTGAAGATCAGATTACCAAGTTGGTCCAAAATCCATATGTTGCACTCAATGGAGGCATCATTGTCGGATGAAACAATGTCAAAATCCATTGTTCTGATACAAAAATCAAATTATTCATCATTACTTTTACCTTCGAAAACCTAGGCTACAACTTATAATGAATTTTTAACTAGTCTTTATGGATAACTAGGTCACAACAAAGGCATGTTAATAAATGAGTTGAATGATATACCC
Organism: Alisma plantago-aquatica; assembly: GCA_963693085.1. Taxonomy (NCBI): domain Eukaryota; kingdom Viridiplantae; phylum Streptophyta; class Magnoliopsida; order Alismatales; family Alismataceae; genus Alisma; species Alisma plantago-aquatica. The sequence goes on from OY856411.1 coordinate 24,399,076, forward strand.
TATGACTAGAAACATCTCCCTTGGATACAGAACATGCTTTAAAATGCACATGATTAGTGTGTAATGTTTTATAATGTCGATAAAGTAGCATATCACTAAAACAACATGAAAAAATTATGGGATGTAATCAATGGGGAAAATGTGTTTGACTTCAATATGATGGATTTGAGATATATATAGAGCAAAGGTAATAATTGGAAAATTCTTGATAGGTTCCTAGGCTCATTGGGAAAACAAATACATTATGTTCATCCTTGTGTGGGGTTGGAGTCATATTGAACAATATGTCCATCAGCTTAAGGAGAAACCACATTCACTAGGGACCAAATACCTTCAAATTTGAAAGATTTTGGAGTAGGTATATTTTGCAAAAGAACATAGTGAGATGTGGTTGTCAGTCAAATAATAACTCCAACCCTATGACGAATATTCACAAAAATCTAAAAGATATTCATAGTAGACTTAAGTGAGAACTTCTCTTGAAACATTCACAAAAAATAGAGCAATGTAAACAAACCTTGTGCTATTTGGGAAACACACTAATTACATACCCTCCTCAAATAAAACATGAAAAGAACATTATTAAAAACAATTAGGACCAAGAGATCATATAGAAACAAAAATCAAAATAGATTTAGTTAAAAGAAGTTCATAATAACACCAAAATTCTTTCTAAAGGTATGTATTTTCACAAGAGAGGTTCATCATTAATTATCTCAAACGTAATGGATGATCACATAAAATCATTGACAGATCATATATACTATAACAATCAATTTCAAGAATATATACAATCAAAATGCTATTTTTCTAAACACATGAGCTTTTTTTGGATCAATAAAGTAAAACAATAATAAATAGCAACAATGATCTAGAAAATCCCTTCACTATTGGTAAGATAAAAAAGTAGTGTTTGGCCTTGGCATTGGCAATTCACCTGATCCTGACATAATTGATGTGTCATTTTATCATGGTAGTTGGAATACTTCAAGTAAATAGTTTTATATATGTTTTGACAATTTCAATAGAGAAATAACAAGTCCACAGACATTTCCTTAATACAAAAGATGAGAAACCCAAAAATATAAAATAACTTAGGACTATTAGCCTGTTTAAAAAAAATTTAAAATTATATCTAAGGTTTGTAGAAACATAACGAGATAACAGGCGAATAACATTACAAGAAGTTGGACCCAAAAAGGAATCAATTCCTTACTGAATCACATAAGAGTCATCATCCATAAGAAACATACATAATTTTTCAAAATGGATGAATAGTAATATTTAAACTTTCAAAATGGATACCATAATGACCAAAATATAGCAATGGAAATGAATATAATGACTATTTACAATTTACAAGTTTAAATCGTAATCTCTCACTTGGATTTACCTGAAGATAAATATTTTAACATTTTAGCAAAGGGAAGTTTGAGATACTTAACTCAATCACCCAAAATTCATTTCTTGGTCACCATGTTGAGTCCTCCATGTCCTTAACCTAAGTATTTAGAAGCATACCCCTTCAAAAAAAGACAAACTGGAAGTTGTCACTACAAAAATGTTTGTATGTGCATTTAAATAGAGATTGAGCAATATTAATGGAAAAGAAATGCAATAAAATTATCAAGGCTTCTCTAAGAAAGAGAAAGATATCAAGGCATCCAACCGGATGATCAAATGAATGATGATTACCAAAAAGGTGATTCTCTTAAACAATATAATCAATAGGAGTGTTTCTTGCCTTTTAAATAATGTTACATTAAAAATCACAAAAATAATTAGTACATAGTAGTAATAATCATATTAGCATACAAACAGAAGGGCAGGAACCTATATATTCAATACCACAGGGTAGGAGGAATAAAAACTCAAAGCCAAACAATAAAATGATTTTGCATAAGAAATAAGACCTAAATGCATGGAAGGGGAATAAAACCTGGTGTCTATGTCATATGTTGTAGGGAAATAAAACCTAGAACATGTTAGGGAATAAAATGCTTCACCTAAAACATCATAAATGACATGAAAATGAGTCCATGTGCCTAAAATATGGAGTAACACTTCTAGTTATCACCAATAATTCACACGTGCAAATAGGATAGGCAAGATAAAATACAACCAAGCATAAGTAAGAGATGAGAACATCCATCCAAAATCAATTGGGGTCAGAGGACATATAAACAAGTATACAACCATCTACACAAATAAGATACATCATAAGATCATAAATGTCCATCACCTGAAAGTGAGGATTTCATTTAGTTCATTTCCTCAACATAGGTCTATCACATGGAATGTGATGATGAATATACAACTTTAGAGCCCAACAAGCTTATCCAATAGATTAAAGAAGTTAGAAAATCAATATCAATAAATTAGATCTAATAGATCTATCAGAACATGAAAAAAGAAATCAACACAGTAATGCCTCATAGAGGTTGAAGAGAGAGAAACAAGAGAGTAATATCTCAATGTGACTCATAGGGAATGCAATATACCTCATATGAAGTCTGCATATTCAATTTAACCCAAGCTCCACATCTAAGTCACAAGTCACCTATGAGAAGCATATATGAAATTAGGGTTAATAAATCATTAATTACGTGAACCTAAAAATTGTATTTTTGTATCAATGAAAACTAGGTTATTAAAACCAAGTAGTCTTGTAGGTTATATTTTCCAGAGGCCATATCACATTTTACTATATATTTTTGACTTATAGGTTTCCCGATATGAATTTCAGAATTTCCAAACAATTTGAAAAAATCTTCAAAATCACGATCCTATAATTTTGGAATCAGGTAATGAAAGCTAGACCATTGGATGAAGAATAAAACAATGATTCCAACAATTAATTATTTTCATTTTTTCATAACTTTAGATTAAATTCTATGAATCTTATAAGCTAATTAATTTTATGAAATTGAAATTAGAAAACAAAGTTGAATGGTGATCTTACCCTCACATATGGTTTTACAACCATAGCATGTGACATGAAAAAAAGGAAAAACTACGTGTGATAACCTGGAACTTCACACGTTGTATATGACTTCTAGTTTTGACCTTGCTCTTGTTGTCACTATCAATTTGTTTTTTGTATGTGTTTTGAGCCCCTTTTAGTCTACCTAGTATGCATGTATCACCTTGGTGATACTCATTCATGTCACACCTATTCACTATTCCCTTGACTTTTGATCACATCTTTATAAACATTTGTATCATATTCTTGTGCTCATGTCGTAAAGCTCTCTCTCTCTCTCTCGTTTCCGACAAGCCTAATTTTACTCAATTCTGAGCTAAGATGAGGGAGTTATGCTTGTTCAAAAATCCAAGCGCAAACCTTAATTTACATCATTTAATCTCATATTTTAGTACTTGGGCGACACCCTTTTTCGGCCCAGACCTACGGTCGGCCCATGCGCCCTCTCCCCTTTTTCTTTTCCCTTCCTAGTCTTCCGCGATCCATTCCTTCCCCTCCGGCAATCATGAGCCGTTAGATCGTGGTGACACGGATCGCAGGTGCATCCAACGGCCGAAAAATTGTCCTCTTCCTCGGGTTTGACACTGCTATTGGCAGCAGCTTTGCAGTTGCTTTACGATGACCAATCTTCATGCTTCACGCCTATTTAGTCTTTACCCAATATTGGTGCCACCTTTTTGTGCTTCGTCACCCCCCTATTGTTTCCCCCTTTCTTTTTCTCCTCATTCGCGAACTATAGCTCCCCTTTTTTTGCTTCTCCCTCTTTCATGGTTTCCTTCATGGGGATTTTCTTCACGAGCCACGGATCACGGTTGGCTTCTCTTAGGCTACCATTGCCCGACGTTGTGAACGTGCGCAGGTCTCGCGCAGATGGAGCGAGTGGGGGGCAGCCGCAGGTCGTGTTCTGCAGCCCTTGGCCGACGCTCCACGGGCGACGTGTCGCGGATGGGAGCCACAGGGTGGCGAAGACCACAAGCAAGTCGGGCCACTGTGAGCGAGACCAAGTGCAGCACAGGAAGCCCAAACCTTGAATGTGCCTGTCCCAGACCTCCTGCTTGATCTTAGATCAAGATCCAAGGGTCCAAATGTACTGTTTTTATGGTAAACTTTGAAAAATCATATCTTTGTCGGTCTAGCCCCAAATGTGGACATATTATATGTTGTTTTTATCATAAAAATGTGTTCTATCCAATGAAAATACTTCCGGAATCTAATTTTGCTTGTAATTCTATTGTTTACCAAAATGTATACCTTTGAAGTCCTTTAGAGATTATCACTATCTTTTAGTGCTCAAATATGATCTTTTGTGCCTCGTGTCTTCGGGATTACTTTAAATCTGTCACTTGAGTCACTTCATGTAATCATCTTTTACCTTACCTACTCTTTTACCCTATAATAACCCAATGTTGTTTGAATGATCTAAAATAGACTTTTATGAAAAGACCACTCCTTTAATGATCAAACTTGTTCAAGGGTTCTTGAAATCACTATGAATGCTATAAATCAATATATTTCACCCTAAAATGCAATAATTCTTGATCATGACCCTTCTTGGACACTAATGATAACGTTGTTACTCTTAATGTGTCTTAATATGGACTTATGTGCACATTTGTGATGAATGTTAAATCATATGCTTTCATTGATCTAAAGTTACTGAAGATGATTATGTGGACTACAAATCAGAAATCTTGCATGCGTTGTATCCCTATATGCCTTATGAAACATTCTTGTGTCCTAATGTGCCTAAATGCCCTAATATTGAGTTGAAATGTGATCTAGTATGCATGTTGATAACTAAGTCTCCAATCTTGCATGAATCTTACTCTAATGATTATCCATGCTATCTTATGATTTGATTTAGTAACTTATTGATGTTTTTGATACCTAACTCAAGTAGAAACCTTTTATACTCTAATGGTGACAATCTTGCATGATTATGACTCAAAATGACAATTTTGACTATTTTAATGCTTACGTTGCTTAAATCATATGATCACTCCATCTAAGATCATGAAACCCTGATCTTGTGATCCCTAATATTAGTTGTGATATGTCACCCTAAGATCTATATGAGTCCATGATGTATGATGTAACTTGATGGTGAACTTGTGTCACTAGTTGAGATGTTGAAATCAATGATGAAATATATGATACAATAGACTTAGGTGACACATCCAACCACCATAATAATAGTTAATGAACCTAATCTTGTTGAACTCCTATTGAACTTGCTTGTATGCTCGTATGTTTAAATTGATTGGCTCAATAAACTTGTTTGAGCTACTTGTTCCCTATGATTAGTATGTTCATTTTGTTGAATAAACCTTGAACATTATTGAACTTGTCTATTATACTAACCTTGTGTACCTACCTGAATTCTTAGGGTAAGCACGCAAGGCATGTTGAAAATAGGGTTAGCTCATTGACTGAGGTCTTGGATTTCCTCACGTATATAAAAGTGTTAATAAAATACTGAGCACCCTTACGGACCCTTCCTTTGAGGAAGTTGGTCAATGGCCATATATTATTGTTTAAGTGTAATGGAAATGCGCCTAAAACACATTTGCATGTTAATAAGAAAGTCTTTAATGGTGTTTATTTTCTTTCTTTCCATCATATTAATTTTTTTACAAGCACGTATATTTCTTAAACCTATGAGTTTATGTATAATATTGCGTACTTAGCACAATTGTGCTGATGTGTACCCTTTTTATGATTTTAAGTAACTGGTATACTATGACTCTCATGCTATGATTGTTGCTTCTGCTATATTATGATATTTTTTTGCTCTTACTCTGATGACATCAAATGACTTGCAAATATATTTCTTGTGGGTTAACATATGGGACTAAGATCTTGTGTTAGGTACTAGTTTAGTTTCCTTTTATGCCATGTTTTCTCTTATCTTATTCTTGTTTGTGGTTTTATTCATGCATATGTTATGTGATCCATTCTAGGGACAAACGCCCAAGTCCACTTGCCTTTGGCAGTATCCATTAGGAGTGTGGATTTAGGGTAATAAATAGTTTCATGACAAATGATATCAGAGCAATCAGATATCCTCTATGCATATTTAATAACCCATTTACATATACCGCAGAGAGTCTTCTAGAATCTCATCTATTCTCTAAGGACTACCATAAGACACCCATTAGATGATGATTAGTTAGCTTCTCATCTCTTCATGTGATTCTTCTATTCATGACTATTAATCACATGATTTCTCGATTTTGGGTAGCTTATGTATAGGGAAAACTAAAATTTGAATGAATTTCTAAAATTTGAGTAAAATTATGATGATTCAATGATCTGACCTTAAATTCTCTATTATGACTAAATGAAAGCACTCTTGGAATTAAGCACTCATGTATGACCTCTCAGATCATGTTAAATCAACTTTACCAAATCTAGACAACATGATATCTATGTTTTAGGTAAAATGATTATAATCATGAGAAGATGAGGAAAGGAGGATTTGTACGTTATACCTCATGGCTGATGAGGTCCCTATTTTATCGAATCCATGGTGTCCTATTCTTGACCAAGCCTCAAATGTGATTAAGAAAATTTCCCCTATTTGATACGTAGGATGATTATACCTTGGAATGACTATACTCTTGGACTCTTAAAATCATGATGAAAGACTCATATACAAGAGGAAATTCCCCTATTGATTTGTATTACTCTTGATAATCTCGATCTTGAATAATATGATGGACCTAGATCTCAATCTCACTCTATTACGCTCAAACTCTTGAGTTCTCAATCTGACTTATTGGTTACTAAGATATACCCTTACCTTGACCATGAAATGAAGGGCATACTATTATGACTTAAAATATACAAAATCTTGTTATATGGTTTCTACATTATGATCTTGATCTTTAATATCATGACCCTACGAAGCACGACTTACTAATTAATACTCTCCCTATTTGGACATGCTTGAAGGATCATGGCATATGTAGATTAATGTGCTAGTTTAGGGTAGTAGGTGATTCATGAATTCCCTAAACGAAGACACATACCTATTTTGACTACCTCTAAATTTTCATCTAGAGGATTATTTAGAGGTTGGAAAGATAATCCATTCTATGCGATTTTAATTTCTTGAACTAAGTCTATAATAGTTCAAATCCATGACAATATTGTACTCAATCTTAGTCACCATTTTTTGACGATCTTGGAACATGATAATGTTTTTACTATGGCTTGTGGTTGGTTCCCTAGAAAGACCTAGGTCTAGATCATCCATCATCCTCGAATACCATGATAATAACTTTGATGTCGATACTACAATAGGATGTTCAATTGTTGCTCAATTTATGTATATGTATGAATAGTCACACCTAAGGTCTAAAATAGGAATCTAAACCCTAGCTTTGAAATGTTTGGATCTATGACTTTAATATCCAAAATCGCCTCTTGATAATGAATAATGAAATCGTGACTCATGATTAATGATCTTGATATTGAATTTGACTCCTATAATCACCCTATTTGGATCTTGAGATCACACTCGATATATGACTGATGACTTTCATGTACACAAATCTCGAAATTGAAATGATAATTATGATGGTTTGCTTGATTTATGAATTATGGATGAGCTCCATGTGGACTCAGGTGGGACCTTCCATCGATTTCGAGCATGAAGTCACGATGTTGAAATATGATGTTGGTCTTGAATAGTTGAAATATGAAATCTCAATCATGGATGTATAATCCCACCTAGGACAATGTAGAAGCTAGAACCCTAAATGTTCAAAAAGGAAGTCATGCCTTTCTCTTGAACTCTGTTCAATTTACTTGAAATGTGATCTCTCCAAATTTGATGATATATAGGATAATCTCCCTAAAATTATGATTCATGTGAAGATTCTTCCAATTTGATGATCTATGGGACTACATGTTGACCATGATGCTCGATTGCTAGATTTCAAAATAAGATGGATATTGAAAGTATTACGGATACCTGATGAGAATACTATGATGACCTTAATGTTGAATAGGAAAACTCAATCTTGATTGATGATTTGATTCAATTTTGGGGACAAAAATTATTTTAAGGGGGGGATGTGATAACATGGAACTTCATATGTTGTATATGACTTCTAATTTTGATCTTGATCTTTTTCTCATGATAAATTTTCTTTTTGTATGTGTTTTGAGTCCTTTTTAGTCCATCTAGTATGCATGTATCACCTTGGTTATAGTGAAGTTGACAAAAATCAAGCTTCTATTCATGTCACACATAATCACTTTTCCCTTGAATTTTGATCACATCTTTGTAAACATTTGTTCAACTATTCTTGTTCTAATGTTGTAGAGCTCTCTTTCTCTCTTGTTTCCAATGCACCTAATTTCACTCAATTTTGAGCTAAGACGAGGGAGTTATGCTTGTTCAAAAATCCAAGTTCAAACCTTAATTTACATCATGTAATCTCATATTTCAAGTCTGAAAGATCTAGAGAGGGGTGAATAGACATTTTGGTATTTCAAAGTCAATTTTAAACGAAAGAAGGAGGATGAAACAAGGAAGATACATGGATTTAAAGTGGTTCCAACCTTTGAATTAAAGGTTGTCAGTCCACTGCAATTGTTTCCAATTGGGATTTTGAAAGTGATTTATCTTCTTTACCCCACATGGATGTTACAACAAAATACAATCACCTTACACCTCCTTTAAGTAGCCTTCACCTTGAAGTAGCCTCAACCTCCTTGAAGCAACCTTCTTGAAGTAACTTTAAGACCTTAGAGCAGCCTTCACCACCTTGAAGTATCTCCACCACCTTGAGGTAGCCTTCACCTAGAAGTAGGCTCAACCTCCTTTGAAGTGGCCTTCTTGAAGTAACCACCAGCAACCTTGTAGGAACCTTCTTTTCCTCAAAGTAGATCCAAACAACCTCCTTCAAACAACCTCCAACCCTAGGAGTAGTTAAGGAGAACAAAATACAATAAAGAAGAAATAGATTGGAAGAGGGAAACACTTAGCAATGGAGTACAACATCTTGATTCCTAAATCAAGTGTTTAGACCTTCCTAGTGAAGGATAATGGATGTTGGAGCAGTTTGCTAGAAGGTTGAAGCTATGAGATGAAGATTGCAAGTGAGTTCAAGCTTGTAGTTATATCTCAATAGATAGTTCAAGTGTAGTAAATGTGTGCATAGTTCCCTAAGGTCACTCCTATTATAGGAATATTCTCTAAGTGACTAGGGTATGATTTAGATTAGTCTAGAGTGTTCACTAGTCATTAAGGGTCGACTTCCATTAGGTACAATGGCTAATTTAGTCATTAAGGATAGAACAATCCATAACCTTTCTCGATCGACAATTTCTTCAACCGGATGTCTTTTCGGTCTACTAACCTTCTTGACCGAATATGAATCGAGTGCACAGGTTCTTTCTAATGGCTAATTAGTGCATTAATAACATTGGTTAACACTTGTAAAGTTTACTTGTCGATCGAGAATAATTTCGGTCGAGTGGACTCAGTTGATAACATGTTTGACCAAATTTTAAGTCAGACCATGTGTTAAGTATACAGTTCATGTGATGCATTGAAACTTTGACTGGAGGGATTCTCAGTCGACTAATTCTTGCCTTGAAGTATGTCGGTTGAAAATTTTCTTGACCAAAAATTATTCTATTTTAGGTTTTAAGGGAAACTTACCAAGTTATTCGGTGCACTCAGTCTTTGACCGATGAGTGTCTTGGTCGACCAAGGTTTTCAACCGAGTTATGTCTCGGTTGAGGATTTTCTCGACTGAAAATATCCCTATTGGCTTATTTGAAAACCCTATCAAATAATTTCTTTAATTAGGTTTATTAGCTCTAGACTCTAGGGAGGATCCTAAATAAGGGTTCTATGTAGATAGGACAGATATAATGCTTGGTTTTGCAAGTTATCAAAGTACTTATACATTATATACTTGTACACGTTTTTACATTGAGTACAATCATGAAAATATTAAACATTTTAGCGCATGGATCTTCAACTATCCACTTAGTATGATCTCCTCATCTTCTTGAACCCTGAAATAATCAAGTAGCATGTTAGATCCATAAGAATGATATGTTTGTCATCATCAAAATAAAGGGTATGCTAATGTCTAATTCAGCCAAAATCTCCCCCTTTTTGAAGATGATAAACATTCCTAAAATATAAGAAAAATATTTGAAATGAAACGAGTTTCATACATATGATATATCTAGGATGAATAAGTCCTTGTACCTCATAAAATGTATGCTAATATGCCTAAAGAGATATGAAACATGATATCCATCTCTTAAGGCAATTTAACACAAATTAATGTCAAGCCATGATATAATTAGATTATGAAACTCATGAAAATATTTTTCTTTATTTATTCCCCCCCTTTTTCATTTAAAAAGATAATTAGATATGTGAATCAAGAATGCTCCCCCTTAATTGATTACTCCTCCTCAATTTATTATTTCTAAGAAAAATGTCAAGTTTAGCCACAATTTGAAAACCAATATTAATTTCTCAACCATTTACGAGGGATGTTAAGCCCTAAAATGATATGAGATTCCTTTAGGCTCATAGTGGGATCAGTGAATGTATCTCTAACAAAATATAATATATGTTAATCCCATATTCATATAGATAATGCAATATTAAGAACAATATATGAGAAATGTACAAATTATATCCAAATGAGTTTGTTGTCATGAACAAGTCAACTCAAGCAAGCTCAATATCAATAATAATGAAGTCATTACATAGATCTTTACTACTCAAGACATAATATTAACAAGAGAAGTATCACTTGAAAGAATTTGAAATTAAATTAACTTCAAAATCTTTCCCATAAAATGGAGTATCCCCATAATATTTTACAAGTGTCTTCCAATCAAGTGCACCTATCTTTGTGAGAGAATATTCTTCCAAAAATGTAGGTCCCTGATCAAACTAGAAATGAGAATCTATGTCTTATAGTTGTATTGGTGAAGATTGGGTATGGGTAATATCATTTGATGGTGGTGGTGGAACTAGAGTATATAGGATGTAAGGATTGAATGGATAAATGCTCCTGAGATATTGTGCATAAGGATAGGTGTCAGGAAGATTAGGAGTTAAGGCTTGAATCCTTTGATTTAGGTAGGTCATAACATTGTGATAGTAATATATATGCCTCCCTATTTTATATGTTGATCCTTTGAGATCGGAGACATAATTAGTAAGATTTTATATGGAGTAGCTAGGAGGAGCAGGGGCTGTAGGATTAGCTTCAATGGATGTACCTTCTTTAGTCCTAGCTCTTTTATGCCCAAAGTCAATCCCAATTTTATCAACAATGTTTTGTGTGATACTTTGGGGACACCTATCATAATGGTAACCTAAGTCATTTAAATCTTTGCCAAGGTAATATTGGATTATTTGATAAACTAAATCAACATAAGGTGGGTTTCTAGAAAAATCAAATATGTTGGAAGAGATGATACAAATAAAGTTTGTGGGAATGCTTCCAAGAATTGCATAACTAAGGTACATCCTAAATTGAGAAATTTTAGTTTTATTGGCTCTAGGATAGATATTGTGAGTGATAATAAGATTTACTATCCTAACCTCAGGGGTTAATGAAGCGGCATAATAGGTTCCCCTATGTTCATGTGCTGAAGTGTTAGGAACAAAGAAGACTTTCTTATATCACTGAAGTTGAGGGTTTCATATTTGGTGGAAAGCTTGGAGATGGGGTTGTCGGTGGTTAGATCCACAAAATCTACATACTCCTCAACATATATGTTTAACATTTCTAGAATTTCATTTTTAGTGAAATTGAAAGATACACCATCAACCATAGAGGTGAAGGAGTAGGGTTCATTGGAATCTCTAGTTACATTGGTGTAGAGTTTGTTTATGTCTTGGGTAGACCAAAAATGAAAGGAGCGGATAAGAAATTCCTTCAACTTTTGCACCTTGAAGAGTGGAGAGAGATCAAGAAGGTCGATGAAGTCTTTGAGTTCCACCATCCGACGAGGAAGAGGATACTTAGATGTAATCTTCAGGTATCTTTCTCCAACAGTCACATCATTGAAGGGGATCTCATTGATGATGCTCAATGTCCGAGTTGCAGTCCTCCCCTTCTTTGAAGCTTGCTTCTTTCCACCACAGATTGAAGAAGATGTCATTATCACCAAAGTAGTGGAAGAAGATGTGAAATTAGTAGGGAATGAGGATATCTAATGGAGAAATCTAGGAAGTGCTCAAAGAATGGTAGAAAATAGTTATGAGATGAGTGTGAGAAGAATGGGTGATTGAGGAGGTATTTATAACAAAATAGACTTGTTGACCAAGCCCTTAACGAATATATTCTAATAGTCACAACAACAGCTAGTTCGGTCGATTCTTTTATTAAAACAACAGTCAGATATCGGTCGAGAACATTGTCGACCAAACTTCAGTTGGTTAATTTATTTGTCATCTGAGAAATTTCTAGACCCGTATTATTGATTTGTCAATCTAGATGGACTCAGTCAAGGAAGGTGTTTGATGAACACATTACTCGGTCGCTCATTTTTTCATCTGAAACATAGATTTTGAGCAATATTATTGATTTGAGTTTGTCTTGAGAATTTGTTCATGACAGGAAACATATGTCATTAATTTTTATTTATTATGTAAATCAAAGTAATCATTTCATAGGAGAATTCAAGATGTCTTTATGAATTAATTTATGTAAAACATTGCAACATGATAATTCTAGCCAGACTTATTTTTGGTCTACCATGACTTTGACCGGGGCGCCCCTCGATTGAAGTGCTTATAGACCGAAAGACAGTTTTGTAGGTTTCCAATTAATGCAACATTTCTAATATAACTAAATATGTATCAATTTTGATTATTTTGATTTGAGTATCGAAATTAATGATCAATCATTCAAAGATATACAAATTGAACCAAAGAACGAGGAGGAAACACGAAAGACACCTGGATTTAGAGTGGTTCCAACCTATGAATCAAAGGTTGTTACTCCATAACCCAATTGTTTCCAATTGGGATTTTGAAAATGATTTATTTTATTTACCTCACAATTATGTTAAAACAAAATACAATCACCTTCCACCTCCTTGAAGTAGCCTCAACCTCCTTGAAGTAACATTCTTGAAGTAACTTCAATCCCTTAGAGCAGTTGTCACCACCTTGAAGTAGCTCCACCAACTTGAGGTAGCCTTCACCTAGAAGTATCCTCAACCTTCTTTGAAGTAGACTTCTTGAAGTAACCTAAGCAACCTTAGAGCATCCATCTTTGCCTTGAAGTATCTCCAATAAACCTCTTTCAAATAGCCTCCAACCCTAAAAGTAGTTAAGGAGAACAGAAATACAATACAAAAGAAATAGATTGGAAGAGGGAAACACTTAGCCAATGGAGTACAATGTCTTGATTCCTATATCAAGAATTTATACCTTCCTAGTGAATGGCGATGGACATTGAAGTAGTTCACTAGAAGGTTGAAGCTAAGAGATGAAGATTGCAAGTGAGTTCAAGCTTGTAGTTATCTCTCAATAAATAGCTCAAGTGTAGCAAGTGTGTGTAGTGCCCTAAGGTCACTCCTATTTAAAGGAATAGGTTCCAAGTGACTAGGGTACAATTTAGATGAGTCTAGAGTGTGCACTAGCTATTTAGGGTCGGTTTCCATTAGGTAAAACAACTAATTTAGTCATTAAGGATAGAATAATCCAGAACCTTTCTCGGTCAATAGTTTCTTCGAACAGATGTCTTGTCAATCACTACCTTCTCGATCTAATATGACTTGAGTGCTCCGGTTCTATCTAATGGCTAATTAGAGAATTAATCATATTGTTTAACAGTTGCAACTTTTACTTGTCGGTCGAGAATAATTTTGACCAAATGGACTTGGTTGACAATGAGTTTGACCAAATTTTAACTCAGAGCATATGTTAAGTATACAGTTCATGTGATGCTCTGAAACTTTGACTGAAGGGATTCTCGGTCGACTAGTTTCTTGACTAAAAGTGTGCCAGTTGAAAATTTTGTAGACTAAAAATTCTTCTATTATAGGTTCTAAGGAAAATTTACCAAGTGATCTGTGCACTCAGTCTTCGATCGGTGAGTGTCTTGGTTGACCAATGTTTTTGATCGAGTTATGTCTCGGTTGAGGATTTTCTTGAATGAAAATATCCCTATTGGCTAATTTGAAAACCCTATCAAATGATTTCTTTCATTAGGTTTATTGGATATAGACTCTAGGGAAGATCCTAACTAAGGGTTATGGGTAGATAGGAAAGATCTAACGCTTGATTTACATGATATCTAAGTACTTGTACATTATATACTTGTACAAGTTTTTACATTGAAGACAATCATGAAAATATTAAGCATTTAAGCACATTGATATTCAACTATCCACTTAGTATGATCCCCTCATCTTATTGAACCCTAAAATACTCAAGTAGCATGTTATATCCATAAGAATGAAATTTTTGTCATCATCAAAACAAAAGGTATTACAATGTCCAATTTAGCCAAAAATGCTTGGGCCGACATCCTTTTTGGGCCCAAAACTACTGTCGTCCCACACACCCTCTCCCCTTTTTCCTTTCCCTTCCTAGTCTTCTATGATCCATTCCTTCCCCTCAGGAAATTATCAACACTTAGATTGTGATGCCACAGATCGCCAGGGCATCCAATGACAAGGAAATTGTCCTCTTCCCCGGGTTTTACGCTGCTATTGGTAGAAGCTTTTTAGATGCTTTATGATGACCAATATCCATGCTTCATGCCCATTTAGCCAAAATTGGTGCCACCTTTTGGTCCTTTGTGACCCACCTATTGTTTTCCCCTTTCTTTTTCTCCTCATTCAAAAACTATAGCTCTCCCCTACATTCTTTTACTTCTCCCTCTTCTGTGGTTTCCTTCATGGGCGGTACTTTTGGGGATTTTCTTCACGAGCCACGGTTGACTTCTCTTAGGCCACCATTTGCCTCATGGAAGAGGATGGGCAACCACCTCGATTACCCAGTGGAGGTCCTTAGATCCGCCATCATCTTAGCTCCTATAAGCTATCCTTGACCTGCAACTATGAATGTGCGCATGTCTACTGTAGATGGAGCGAGTGGGGACGGTCATAGGCCGCTTGCAGACCCTCCCTGTAATAGTGGGCATCATTCTATAGCCCTTGTCTGACTCTCTGTAGGCTACACATCACAGTCGAGAGCCGTAGGGAGGTTAAGACCAATGAGTCGGGCAACTGTGAGCGAGACCAAGTGAAACACTAGAAGCCCAAACCTTGAATGTGCCTTCCCTAGACCTCCTACTTGACCTAGGATCAAGATCCAAAGGTCCAAATGTACTATTTTCATGGTAAACTTTTAAAAATCATATCTTTGTCACCCTAGCCCCATATATGGACATATTATATGTTGTTTTGATTAGAAAAACGTGTTCTATCCAATAAAAATACTTATAGAATCTAATTTGACTTGTGATTTTATTGTTTTCCCAAATTGTATACTTTTGAACTATGTTGATGATTGTTACAATTTTTTAGTACTCAAATATGATCTTTTATTCCTCATATCTTTGTGATTACTTCAAATCAGTAACTTGAGTCACTTTATGTATTCTATTTTGACCTTACATACTCTTGTACCCTACAATAACCTAATGTTACTTGAATGATCTAAAATGGGATTTTATGATAAGACCACTCCTTTAATGATCAATCTTGTTCAAGGGTTCTTGAAATCTCTCTGAATTCTTTAAATCAACATATTTCACCCTCAAATGCAATCATTTTTGGTCATGACCCTTCTTGGACAATAATGATAGTGTTTTTGTTTTTAATGTGTCTTAATATGGCCTTATGTGCACATTTGTGATGAATGTTGAACCCTATGCTTTCATTGATCTAAAGTTGATGAAGATGATTATGTTGACGACAAATCACAAATATTGCATGCTTATGGAATGTTCTTGTTCCCTAATGTGCTGGAATGCCCAAATCTTGAGTTGAAATGCAATCTAGTCTGGATGTTGATAACTAAGTCTCCAATCTTGCATGAATCTTGCTCTAATGATCATCCATGTTAGATTATGCTTTGAAATCAGCAACTTATAGATGTGTTAATGCCTAACTCAAGTAGACACCATCTATATTGTAATGGTGATAATCTTGCATTAATATGACTCAAAATAACTATTTTTACTATTTTAATGCTTACATTGCCTGAATCATATGATCACTCCATCTAAGATCATGAAACCCTAATATTATGATCCCTAATCTTAGTTGTGATATGTCAGCCTAATCCCTAGATGAATCCATATTGTATGATGTAACTTGATAATGAACTTGCATCACTAGTTGAGATGTTGAAATCAATGATGAAAGATATGATACCTAGACTTCGGTGACACATCCAACCACCATGATGATAATTAAGGAACCTAAACTTGTTGATGTTAATCTAACTATACTCATTTGTAATGTCAAGATCTCTATGATGACCCAATTTCCCAGATGTAGTCAAGTTGCTAATTATGGTCTTCTAATCAAGTTGTTAATCTTGTGCTCTAATCTAGGTACACTTTATCCTCCTATTGGCTGCACTAGTGGTATTGAACTTGCTTGTATGCATAAATTGCTTGGATTTATGTACTTGTTTGAGCTACTTGTTCCATATGATTAGTATGTTTGTTTTGTTGAAATATGTTGAATAAACCTTGAACATAATTGAACTTGCCCATTATACGAACCTTATGTACCTTCCTGAATTCTCAGGTTCAGGGCATGCGGCATGTTGAATATAGGGTTAGCTCTTTAACTGAGGTCTTGAGGTCCCTCATGTATATAAAAGGGTTAGCTAATCTTAAGCACCCTTACGGACCCTTCCTTTGAGGAAGTTTCTCAATCGCCATATATTATTGTTTAAGTATAATGGAAATGCACCTAAAACACAATTGCATGCTAAAAAGAAAGTCTTTAATGTTGTTTATTTTCTTTCTTGACATCATATTAAGTTTTTCCAAGAATATATGTTTCTTAAACCTATGAGTTTATGTATTTTACAGTGTACTTAGCACAGTTGTGCTGATGTGTACCCTTTTTATGATTTTAGGTAACTCGTACACTATGACTCTCATGCTATGATTGTTGCTTCTGCTATGTTGTGATAGTCTGCTTCTCCGACTTTGATGATATCGAATGACATGCAAATGGATTTCTTATGGGGTTAACATATGGGACTAAAATCTTATGTTAGGTACTAGCTTAGTTTCCTTTTATGCCATGTTGTCTCTTATCTTGTTCTTATTTGTGGTTTTATTCATGCATATGTTATGCGATCCATTCTAGGGGTGGATGCCCAAATCCACTCGCCTTTGGCATGTGGCCACTCGAAGTGTTGATTTAGGGTAATAAACAGTTTTGTGACACTACATCTCAAAACTCATGATGCTAGACCTAGGCAGAAAGAACATAAAGTTCCAAATAGGCATGATACATGCTAGGGCATAAAAATCATTAGCCTAGTTGAATTTTCATAGTTGAATAATTGGTGATCAGTCATCCAACAATGAATCTCCTAGATTCAAACTCCAGATCTACAACTTATCATTGTTGTTTTAGGATTCAAGTGATTTGGTAGTACTAAACCAAACTCATTGATCTAAAATATTGTGGAAAAAATACCCCAACCCTTGTGCAAGAGTCTCCTCTAATATAGGCAAAGGGGAATCTCCTTGGATACAAGGTAGGGGTAGGTCTGTTGAACACAAGGATCCCAATCGCCTTGATGGAGCAAGATGAAGACAAAAACATGAAAAATATAATGAAGATTGAATAAAAACTGGTAGCTGCACACGAATTTGACTCTGGCCCTAGAAAGGGGTAAGAATAGGGAAAACGATACTTAACATTTTGATAGATCAATTGATGGGAAGCAAATGTTCTTTGGGGTTCAAGCATAAGCTCCTATCTATCCTCAAGATTTGCCTTGGTTGGAAATGTCTTTCGGCATTAGGGATCCAAGTGCCAATTTGTGGTGTTGGGAAGTTGTGTTTGAGGGAACTTAAGGAAATTTAGGTGATTGTTGGGAGTTTTTTGAGGTGGTGTGGAGGTTTGAAAATGCTTTTATAACAGTCCAAAGACCTCAAGATGCAAGAAAATGGAAAAGGGAAAGTAACATGAGAAGAACAAGGAAGGAAAAGGAAGGTTGGATCAAATAAAGTAGTAAGGGTTATAAGACCCTAGACATGTTAGGTTTATTCTATGCGGAAAGGAAAGAGGAAATTACAGGAAAAGAAATATCAAAGAGATTTGGTGTGAGGAGGGAGAAATAGAAAAATAAAATTTATGAGTAATGTGTGTATGATTATGAAAACCTATCTAAGGTGATGATTCCTTGGTTGTTCGATCTGAATCTAATGGCATGGAAGAGGCCACACATCCACTAAAATTAAAAAAACAAACAATCATCAAGAGATAGCTAGTAAATTGGAAACCTTATGGAAGCCAATTGTATCAATTATATTATTAGTAGATTTAGGTAATTATCATGTATTATCATTCTTGTGTTTACTTCAGGTATCAGAAAAGGTTCAATTGAAGTAAAATTTGACACCTAGGGTAATTAAGGCATGTAGAATATGAATTTAACTTTTGTTACCACTTCTGGATTAATCTGTTATATTGTTTAATATTTTTTAGTGCAACTTGTATTTTCTATCCTAGATCAAATTAAGGCATCTAGGATTATTCATTTAATGATAATCTTGGACCCTAAACCAACTATAACATTGAGGAGTCTAAACTTCACATCATTGTTCACTTTTTTAATCATTAATTAATCTATCCAATGAGTTAGCATTAGGAGAGGTTATTTCTATATTTATTCACCAAACAAATATTTATGGATTATATCTCGATGTTTTATAATTTTTAGGATTCACATGACTATTTGCCTTAGCTCTTACACGCAACCATTCCCATTATTTAATTTGAGTTTCACTTTTGAAGAAATTTACTGATATCTTACCATTAGAAACAAAATAATTGTTTATTATTATGTATATCCCTATTATGACTATTAGGGTGGCTTCCACCATTATATGTTCCATATAAATGTATACATTGATAAAATATTAGTTGAGTTAGTGGCATTAGCTATTATATGCATACATAATTTATTGTATGAAACTTGTATGCCTTATATTGATATATCAATTATATTTCATAATTTATTAGTTCTCTTGCAAGCTTAAGCATATTAGAATTTATTTTATGAGATACATGGTTTATTTTGTAAAAGTTTGGTTGTGTATTATTTATCACTATTAACCATTTCACAATAAATTACATGTTATTTTCATCCTATAAGGGTTGAAGATGACAAAGTACCTATTTGGCACATTATAAGATGTTGTCACTATTAAGTCAAGCTTAACATCTAGGCCATTTATACCATCATGTTACAATGCTAGGGTATATTCTATATCTTGTTTCAGGTTAATTTATGAATTATACACATTGGTGCCTAGTTTAGGGGAATTAAATTTCAGGTATTATGAAGTAGGTTTTAATATGTTACGACACTTGAATCTTTGATTCTAGAAATCCTATTCCCATTATTAGCAGATTAGAATGTTTGGTTCTTTAGATTGGATCAAACAAGGTTGAGGTCCCGTAATATAAAATGGGCTTGAAAATGAATATAATACATCAACTAGCTTTCGGATCTATAATCAACATCACATATCATTATAAACTCATATTAATATAATAACTCAATTATGTGCTAACATGGAAGTAAATCCATTAACCATTCCGCATATGTTTTTTTTTCTAGTAATATGAAAATAATAGATACAATATGTTTAATAAGTGGGACAATGTGTTTAACACATGTATACAAAGAATAATGAAATTTCCACGTTCATAAATATTAATTATGTTTTATTATTTAAAAAATATTAAATTAATGGACTTAATAGATTAAATACATAAAATATGAGAATCATACATAATAACATAAGCTAACACTTTTGGTAATAATGTGAAGACAATAATAATTTAAAATTATATAATGATGGTAATGATATAATTTTATAATAATATAATGGCATTGAGCCTAAAACCTTAATCATATTAGATCTCATAAAAGGTAATTTTAAAAGTGAAATATAATGGAAAATCATGTTCCTTGGGTCCCAATTCGATTGGGAGACAAGTTTCATATTATTTGAACAATAATAACTATCCTAATTTCATTTAGAAAAGAAAATATGAAATAATGCCAAAAATATTAACTGATATGTTCAATAACTTCAAAAGTGAAAATAAATTTAATGATCGGATTTTACATATCAAAATTGGTCTGTGTCATCTTTCACATTAATTGAATAATCTTATCTATCCTAGTTTTATTTAGGAGAGATAATACAACTTGAAGTCCAAAACTTTAAATACAATGGAAAAGCATTCCTAAAGGGAAAATTGATGCCCAAATAGGGGTCTACACATCTTAATTAATTTAGGTGTCAAAATTGGCTTTATTTGAACATTGTTTGGTCACTGCAATAGATTTGGAAAGGTATGTGCTTAAATTGATCAAGTATCTAATTAGTGCAAGTATTTTCAACATAGTTTCATATTCCATACATGTCACCTTCCTTTCCTTGACCCACATCTCTTTCTGGGCCCTTGGATTTTCACTGGATGGTGATTATACTCTTTGCTTCCTCGATTGGGTCCTTTTTCACATGCAATAGTTGATGATTTTGGGTTTTAATTTCTTCTCATCAATAACTCTCTCTATTCTCAACAATTTTCAAAGATTTCTTATCCATTATTTTTTTGTTTGATTATGCACCCCTTGATCCCATCTTTTCTAGGATTTTATCTCTTATAAGCGTCCAACCATCACAACTGCCCTTCCTCCCCTGTTTCCTCTCTATTTTTCCCTTCCTTCCCTTTCTCTTGCCTCTCTAGGTCATCGAACCTTTCGAAAATTACTTCAAAACATCACTGAATCACCTTGCATTATTTCCAGGTTTTTTTTGCCCATCCCCATCCCTGAGTACAATTCCCCTACTCTGGCCATCTGCATCCAATGTTCTGGGGTCGGGATTGGAACATTCAACCTCAACAGAATATGGGGATAACCTTGGGGTCCTTCTTGTGTTCACAAGAATGTTTCCTAGATATCAATTGGCTTACTTAACTGGTAAATCTCTTATCTTCATTTCCCTTTTTTACCCCTTTTATGTGATTTCTAGAAATTTCAATCCCTTCACTACCAAAATCTTGACTTTCATCTTCTCAAACTTTCAAAGTCACATTATCAACAAACTTCTTATTTCTCCTCCTCAACATTAGTTTTTTGAGTCCTCTCTATTAATCATGGTGGAGGATTAGCTTTGGGTCTCTTAATTGCCCTCATTGTTGTATATTAGGTCGAGGAGTTCATTGATGCATCTAGAAGTGGGTGGGGTAACCATTGGTGAGTTTACTTTGGCAAAAAGAATCATTGGCTCATAAGTTGGATGATTCGTTTTGTCTCCTAAAGGAAGGTTCTTCATGAGTCTCCAATACATCACCAACAAGTATGAAGAAGTAAGAGCTTGTGTTACCTAACAAGCCCTCATATCGATTTGGTTTTTGTTCTATGCCTAAAGGGTATTTTTGTCTTTGCGGGCCTTACAATCATGTCGATTGTGTTTTGGTTTGAGTGAGCCCCGACAAGTTGGTCTTAGGTGATAGGGCCACATCGTATGAGGTTTTTAATAGATAAATGTTAAATACGTGGCTTTATGAATTTTCTGATTGATTGAGTTTTCCAAAATTCATAACAAATTATTTATAGCTCACAAAAACAAAACAAAATAAGTTTTAGAATAAATGGTTTTTCCTCTATTTAATGGTATCAGTCTTATCGCCTAAATTGAAAATAATAAATATGCCATTTTTCTGAGGCTTTTCCTAGTTGTTAATATTTCTAAAATTCAAAACTACTAATGTATAAGTTACAAAATAAAGTAATATATGATACCCAACTCATACAACTATAATTCACCAGATGGTATAGTTTGTATAACCTAATTCAATAAAAATAAAAAGGCAATGTTTAGGGTTTATGTAATTAATATGAACCTCCTAATTTCATATGTTCCTTAAGGCTTATGGCCCTGATGTGGATCTAGGGTTTAATCCTAACTTGTTAATACATAGATAAGGTATGTTGCATTCCCTTACTTATACATTGAGAAAAGACTTATGTTTCATCTCTCTCTTGGTCCTTTGGACATATGCCATACACACTTTTCTCTCTCTCCTGATAGGTTGACTCATGTGAGTACTTATATTCTCTAATTGATCTTGTCAACTTAATCTGATGGATATTCTTACTTGACTCATATTCAAATCTTGTTCATGTTATTCCATTTAGAAACCCTAATTTGAGTATTTGATGTCCTAACCCCCTTGTGGTGGACTTTTATGATCATGTGATACATCTTATTTGTGGACTTGATTGAATACTTATTATTGGACCCTCTGACCCCATTGATATTAGTTGGATGATCTCATCCTTTATTTGAACATGAATATACTTTACCTTGCTTATACTATTTGCATGGGTGATTGACTAGTCATAACTATAGGTAGTAATAACATATAGGTAATGGATTTTATTCCCCTATCATGTTGATATTAGGCATTGGGTTCTACTCCCATGCTAGGTAGTGGGTTTTATCCCCTTGCACATATGATATTAGACACTTGGTTTTATTCCCCTGCCATGCACTGGGTTTTATTCCCCTATAAAATCTATATTTATTTGGCATTGGGGTTTTAGTCATCCTACCATTTGGTATGGAATATGTGGGTTCCTACCCTACTATTTAGTAGATGCTAGTCTGGGTATTATTTCACCTTGCAATTGTTCATGCTTTGTTATATTATTATTGGTGATATTGTTTAAGGAAAGAAATCTCTTTTATTTATCACCTAATTGGTAGTCATATTATCTTTTAATATCCACTTGGATAATACTTTTCTCTTCTATAGGAAGCCTTATTGTACTTGATATCTTATTCGTATTGTATTTCTCAATCTGTATTTTTCACACATACCAACTTTTATGCTGAAAACTTCCATTTTATCTTTTATTTAGGGTACGTTTCCAACCCCAGGTGTAGGACATGGAGGACATGACATGCAGACATGGACATAGATTAAGGAGCTGATGCTTGGGAGATAGACTTGAGAAAGTTTAGATATCCCTCTACCTAGATCATGATGTTGTTTTACTTTTGTGCAAGCCCCTTAGTGGAAGAATTATGTAACTTTAATAAATTGAATATAGTAAAAAAACATTATTCAACCGCTATACTTTGATCTTTTGATATCATCATTTGAGAATTGAAAATTTTACACCTATTACAACATACCTTGTACATTGTAACATACCCAAACTAAGAATATTTGACTCTAGAAATCCTATTCCCATTATTAGGAGATTAGAATTTTGGTACTTTCGATTGAACAAAAAAAGGATGAAACTATACCTTGATGCATATAACATGAATAATTCAATAGTAACCCTTAATATAAATTGGGCTTTAGAATGAATATAACACATCAAGTGGCTTTAGGGTCTATACTCAACATCACATATAATAATACACTCTTATTAATATAATAATGTAATTATGTGTTGACATGGAAGAAAATCAATTATTGATGTGTCATATGTTTCCTTTTCTAAATAATATGCAACTAATAGATACAATATGTTTAATAAGTGACAGAATGTCTTTAACACATTTATAGGAACAACAATGGAAAATTCCATGTTCATAAACATTAATAATGTTCTATTTTTTTAAAGAATATTTAATTAAAGAGTTAATAGATTAAATATGTAAAATATGGGAAATTGTAAATAATAGTAGAAAATAACCCTTTTATTAACAATGTGAAGATAATAGGAATTTAAATAATAAATAATGATGATAATGATATGATGTTATAATAATATAATGATATTTGGCCTAAAACCATAATTCTCACACTCTAATTTTCACAATTAATTTAAACCTAGAAAATGGTTTTATTAAATAAAAATATTTGAAGCGATTATGTAAAATGCCATGAAATTATATTTCTTATAGAAAAACAAAAGAAAGCTAAAATACACTTTCTCTTATACATAAGCCATCATATGTTCCTATTAAATTAAACTATTGAATAAATGATTTTTTTCTCTTTTTATCTCACTCATCCTTGAAAATGTTTCAAACATATAAAAGAGGAACATAAAAGGAGTAGAATTTGAAATTATAGAACATATAGCTTGAACAAGAAGTCTTCTTTTTTTGATAGATTTAAACTTAAAGGGAAAACAACATTATTCACTATTTCTCTCTCCTCCTCTTTGAAATACTCAAAAGACATAAAGAAAAACATAATGCACTTAATAGCTTAGTTTTGAATGCATGGAAAAGAATATCCATTCATTCACATGATGTTGATATTACTTTCTTTACCCAATTGAATACATGTAACATTGTCTTCTCTTTTTTGCTCTCTTCAAGAAAACTTCTCCAAAAGACATATAAAGGAATGTAACTTAAATATTGAGTTCAATGGTCATCTCATTTTTAGAGTCAAAGAAATAATTAAGGAGAATCTTTTCACATTATCTCACCTTTTGATGAATAAAAATCAAGTAAATAACAAATATGGAAATTTTCATTAAAAGATATGCAAAATTCGAATTTACTATCTTGGAAGGATGCATACTACATAATTAAAATGTGTTCCAAATTTACTTTAATTTTTTATTTATTTGAACACTCAAATAAATATAAACACAATGCCAATTTATTTAACGCATGTGAAACCAAAATAATGTAAACATTGATTAGTTGTTGGTTAAAATTTAGTTAACATGGAAAAGATATATTTAAAATAGTAGTTGAGAAGTTTGTGTGTATGTATTCTTAGAGAGCCAATCATATGATAATTGGTATGGCATATAAAAATAAAGGATTTGATTGATAATAATAAAGGCAAGCTTCTGATTCATTTCATTTCACTCATTATGAGATAATGAGGAAACATAACAAATGTCTAAAGAATTTCATTACTCGATGACGTATGTCTGCAAGTGTCTGACTTGAAAAATGAGATCATACAGATGTTAAGAGAATGTAAATTCTTGATATGTCCCTAGTTGGATGTTATTGTAGGAGTAAGATAGACAAAAATAACACATAAGACTAGAGTGTGTGTTGTTGATGACAGAATCCCATTAATCATGATGTGTGATATCAAACCAAGTGCATAGATACTTGTTAGATAATAGTGTATCATACATACCCACCTTGAGAGTGATACATGGAAATCATATTTGGTGGTCATAGTCATCTCTCATAGTGAAGGTGGTGATTATTGTTCTAGACCAGAAATCACTACACTCATCACATGTTGTTCGCTGTGTTTTGACATCATCCACCGTGATCCTAAATAAGGGTTGCCAAGAAGGTGATGATCAAATGCACTATAATACATGGGGATGACTGTGAGTGATGTAGATGGATTTGTCCCTCCTACAGGATTTTGACATCCTGACCACTTGATAAGAGAGACTGCGAAAAGCATGTGCATGCACATGTGAATCCATATATCATATTGAGGTCACATATATCTCAGATTGTCTGCTCCAGTTTAAGGAACATGGATTGAACATTGAAAGGATGACGATCCATGCCTCGAGTTCAATCTAGATATTAGAGACAAAGGAATTATACAATCACTGTAACACCTATGAAAGATTGTAGGTTGAAGTTGTTCTTTAACTTTCCATTTACTTGGGTAGCAATGATGTGTGACTAGGCACCACTCTTTTCTTGTGATGTGATAAATGAGTTATGGACATTCACTCCCAACATAATATGGAACTTATATAATCATACACGTAGCATACACTTAGAATAGGAGTTCAATCATGAATGATGATTAAATTTATTACTAAAGTGTTTAGGTAAATATAAAAAACAATTAACTAGATGGACTCTGAATTGACCGGTTCAAGTGTTGAACTAACTCTTTGGAGTGTCAGATTGATTGTATATTGCATTGGCTGAATTCTGGATGAACCAAGGAATGAACCGGCTGGTTTAGTAAGTGAACCAATCTGCTCATGGTCATGAGATGAGTAGTTCATGAGATGAACAACCTGGTTCACAAGAGAAATTCGATTGCATTAAGGATTAGTGTTGACATCACGATGTATATTAATTGGATTAGATTTTCCGATACAATTGTGATTGGGAAACATGATGAAATGATTGATTCACTGGGTGAATCGATCAGCTCTTGTGTCAACTGATCATTTCACCTATGAATCGGTCAGTTCGCCTCTTGTTGGTTGTGAAAATTCATGATTTTGGGTCCCTTCCGCTCCCACTCAAATTGAGAATGCTGATTGTGACCATCCTATAAATAAAGGCATATTATGGGCTTCTCAGACACAACTCAATTGCCTCCAACAATTTTTTGTCTTCTCTGGTTGTAGTAACTGAGAGAACCTGAGGAAGTCCTACCCGATAAAGGGAGGGATAGCAAGGGAGAACAATTGTAGGAGAGAAAGTTTTGACTAGTACACCAACGTGAGGGGACAACTCCTCCTTATCTATTCTTCTACAACAATAAGAGTTCTTGGTGGTCTGTGTGGATTACTCTAAAGGCTTGGATCCTTTTCCTGCTTAGAGGACAACATCAACCTATTTTTAGTGGTGATCAACTAGGAGGCCAACATAGACATTGTTCGAGTGCAACATCGGTAAAGGGTGCACAACGATGATAAGGATATTGTTGTTGGACTTGCTCCAGGTGCAAGTATTTCTCTAAACTATCCTTCCCATTACATAGTTATTGATGCATTCCATTAGTTCAAGGGGAATATGGAAGATAAGTTTTTGTTTTCATTTCCTATTTACTCACCATATTACCCTACAATGGTATCAGAGCCACCTCAATTTGCTATCTTTTGGGATAATCGATATGATTAGATTTTTTGGTTTTCATCGTTTATTTATTGCATACGATGTGAATATTTAAACTGAGTATTGTTCATATCTGATTAAAGACCACATATCGTCCCAAACTAATATATAATATGCAATTTACACACGTAGCCCTAAAAGTGAGTTTTGATGGTGGATGGCAGCATGGTTATGGCCAATCACCCAAATATTTTCATGTGGTTGAATAATTTGTTTTGTTCCTATTATATATCTCTTTGCATACCAAGCATCTACCTTCTTCTTCCCAATGTAAAAGTATTATTCTTTTCTACATTTTCTCTTTTCGAATGTAACATGAGGTTTCTCATCACCATGTAATAATTTTAATAGAAATAACATAGTTTCCTTTCTTGCAATGATGAAGATGATGATCAAAGTTAGATGAGCTGACTGTTTCACATGACGAGCCGATCAGCTAGAGGATCGACGAGGGCAGACTGTAGGAAGAGAGAACTGACTGGATGGTAGATCCAACCAACCATTTGGAGGAGTCCAAACATCATTTGGATAGGAAGACAGATGACCAATTGACCAGTCAAGAGGCGAGCCGAACGGTTCAAGGGTTGAATCGATCAATTCGAATTGAAAAGCACTGATCTACACCAACAATAGGTCCATGCATGAGATGTAGACCTAGGTGGTAGTAATTCCCTATGGTCACAAGGAATTACAGTAGTATGGCTACAACCATTGCTAATGTTTTATATTATATGTTTAAGTTGTGTGATATACCATGTATATGATGGGATTAATAGAGGCATTCTCTCCCCCAAATTATGAATATAACATGTATATGATACATACTAATATGTATGTGGTGATTGGATAATGTATATGCATATATATAAAATACCTCAATCAAATATATTAAGTGTAAGAAGCTTTCTATTAGTGGCACATATGAAAAGCTTGATCGACTACGAGTGGATACCCCAAGGGTGGTTGATAACCTCACATTTTGTGATGTTATCTTACTAGTTTTTCTTAGTTTTCCATACTCTTTCTTAAATAAATTATATATAATACTTAACTTTCCGCTTTATTGTGAATATACCAATAGAATGATATTTTCCCTTTTTCTTCTTACAGAAAAACCCAAAAAAATTTGCAAAAGTTCCAAACTGGTCCCAAGACCGTGAAGGCCCTAGCGGTCCCAGGACCGTGAAGTCCCTAGTGGTCCCAAGAACGTGAAGGCCCTAGCAGTCCCAAGACCGTGTAGGCCCAAGATCGTGAAGGCCCTAGTGGTCCCAAGACTGTGAAGGCCCTAGAAATCCCAAGATCGTGAAGGCCCAAGACCGTGATGACCCTAACGGTCCCAAGACCGAGCAAGGTCCTAGCGGTTCCAAGACCGCAAGGACTCTAGCGGTCCCAAGACTGAATGAAGATTTATTGAACCCAAGAACACACGAAAGCTATCGGTCTCAAGACCATTAGGATCCAAATGGTCTCCAGACCGTGAGGATCCAAACGGTCTCCAAACTGTGAAGATCCAAATAACTCAAGACTGTTCAAGACCCCTTTGGAGCCTATAAATAGGACCCAAGGGGTCCTCATTATGCATCGATTCTTAGACGCCAAAAGGCTGCCTCATTTGTTCCAGAGTTGTTTCATCCTTCATCCTTCACCTCAAGGCTACCGGTCTAAGATCCACACTCCATCCATTAGCCTACTTTCTCTCTCATCAACATAGAAAGTGGGGAGTGAAGGATTCATCACCAAAGCAACCATGCAGTGTGAAGATAGTTGTTCTCTACTCGAAGGGGTCAACCTTCCTCCCTCCCACATGGAGATGATGTTTTCCTTCTCTTCTCCTGTCTCTTTCTTTGTTCTTGCCATGAGCGAGTAGTTCCATACACTAGTGTGCGGGGAGTAGCCCTGCTACTCATGTTTTCATTTCATGCATTGTAATTCATGAGTTTGCAATAGAGAAATACTATCTTTTTAGTTCAACATCAATCGTTTAATGAATGCTAGTTTCTTGATCACCAACCTGTGTTACCTATTATCTACTAGTACGAATTTTCTACATTTGTGCTTTTAGATTCGATTATTGATTGTATGTTGGTTCTTGATGTATGTAGTCACCATATATCTATTTCGGTAACTAGGAATGCTTTTCAAGGAGTGGAGTAAACTCACCTCCATCGTTGTAATTTCATACTATGAAATGGAATCAGTTGATGTATGGAAGTACAACTTTGATAGGTTGAGGAACACACTTTACGAAGGGAGTAATGCAAAGTAAGTGACCATTCTTTCGGGGATGGCTGGCATTGCAATACTTCCACATTTCTCATAGTTGGCTTTTCGAAAGAAATCCAAGTCTACACTGATACTAACTGATTAGACCCTTTTTGCAAGCCATGTTATTATGATGTATGTTATGATCCACATGTAGTGGTGGTGAAACTCGATCACATCCTAGTGGTTTCCAAATATTATTTACAACCTTAAGTTTACTTTCTTGCCATTTAATCTGCATTTTCTTTTTAGTTTAATCATCAACCCAAATCTTCGATTTAAATATCAGCTCTTGATTAGATAAATAGAATTATAACATTTTCCATCTTGTTAAACCTTAACAAGACCGTTGTCTCGTGGATTCGACCCTCAGCTGTACTACGATAAGACTTCCACGTACCTTAGTATATGTGGGTGGAGATCTTATTATAGCACACGCAAGGTTAAACTTACAGACATACCATCTCTAAGATTTTTAGTGGTGCACACAAATCCACACAAGTGGAGGGTCCATCAAAAATTGGCGTCGTTGTCGGGGATAACAGAACATTTTAATTTCATTTATCAACTTGCTAGTTGATTAGGATTTTACATTTTTTCCTTGATAACTACTTCATATCTTTTTGATCCCATCATCTTTCCATCATCTAAAGTGTGATTTTTCTTCTACTCAGGTAGGAAACATGTATGCAAAACTATGGATTCTCCCCTGAACCAGAGTATGACTCTGAGGTAGAACGAAACTTCCACCGATGCATCAGACTCAACCGCCAACAAGTTAGACAGATGGCTGAAGAATAATGCCAAGCTGCCTCGATATTGGAAAGAGTCAATGCAGCTATAGTAGCTCAGAGAGCTCAACTCATCCCTGATACATGTGCTCAAGTCCAAGCTGAAGTTCAAGCTAAAGAGCAAGCTCACATCCAAGCTGAAAATAAGGCAGTCACAGTAGCTGCTCAGTTATTGATCAAGAACAAGAAACTTCGAGACTACGCTATTCCTAAGAATTATGAGGATAATCATCCAGTTCAGCCTCCACTCATTAATGCTCCTAACTTTGAGATTTGAATACAATGGATCCAAATCATACAAGGTATATTGTTCTCTGGAAACACTAGAGATGATTGCATGGACCATCTGAAGCGATTTAAGGCACTCTGTCGATTGGTGCCACAAGTCGGAGCTACGCTTGATGCAATCATGCTCTCACTTTTCAACTTCACTCTGTCTGGAAAGGAACTAAGCTGGTATAACTCTTTAGATGGAGATCCAATCACCACCTGGGCTCCCTTGGAAGAATTTTTTTTGGAGAAGTTCTTTCCTCCCTCATTGACCTACCAAAATAGGGGACAGATCAACCAGTTTTCCCAACTTCCTGGAGAATCACTAGCAGAATCATGGGGAATATTTAAGGAACTTCTGAGGAAATGCCCACATCATGGAATCTCACAAAGCCAGCTCATAGAAACATTTTATAGAGGTGTAAGTGATGAAATAAAGATGTTTTTAGATTCCTCATCTGGAGGAAATTTCATGAGAAAGAATTATGAGGACGCCTGGAAGATGGTTACGCTCGGAGCTGAGAACCATCTAATTGGGGAAGGCCATCTATAGGAGGAGTCCTAAAAGTCTTCAAAGCTGAAGAATCCGTAGATATGAAAGCCATTGTTGAAGCTCTGAAAACTATAGCTCATAAGCAGCAAATCCTTGAAACATCATTTGGAGAATACAATAGGAAGAAGAACTCTCAAGTTCAACAATCCAAAGCAGTAACTGAGACTTGTGAAGCTTGGAATGCATCAGATCATCCCACATTATCATGTGGCCTCTTATATGATGTGATGATGAATCTGCAGACACCTCAACCACAATATGAACAAATCATTGAACAACCCAAGGATTAGCTGCCAGAGCAGGCTAAATCTATCCACACCATTCTGGGACAAGCATACTATAATACAGATCAACCAAGAAACCACCCTAGATTTTAGTACGGGAATCCCGTGGGAACTGCCAATCCACATCACCAAACACAAGGTGGGTCTTCTAATAGACCACCACCTAGATTCTAGAGTAGTTATAGCCGAAACCAAGGAAACTATAGAGGTGGGCTTCAAATATTTGCCTACCCAAGAAATTCTTCTTCATACTATCAATACACCCACCCTTCATTGCACCCTCAATTGCAACAACCTCAGTCACAACAGCTGCAAATTCAACAACTTCAGTTGACAACTCCTCAACAACAACAACCTCAAGGACAACAACAAATCACACAACATCAACAAAAGAATGCTCAACCTCCATCAACATATGAGTTGTCTCTAATAAGGCAAATGTTGCAATCTCAACAGACCATGCTTTCCAACCAGCATGCTCAATAGAAAGATGTAGAGAACCAATTGGCACAAATTGCAACTCAATTGAAACCTCCAGTGGGTACTTTTGCTGGTCAGTCAGAAATAAATCTGAGACATGATCAACACAGACCAGAACAACTGAATGCAGTTACCACAAGGTCTGGTCATGTTCTTAATGATGCTACCAAAGTCATTCAATAAGACGAAGATACCACTGAAATCATCCCAACTGTAAGTGCAAATCAAGAGGTTGAAAAAGAGAAGGAAAAAGAACTAGTTCCCAAGGAACCAGAGGTCCCACCATACAAGCCCATGATACCCTACCCAGGCATACTGAGGGGGACTAAACTGGATTCTAGATTCTAAAAGTTCAAGGAAGCAATGAAGAAGCTATATGTTGATATTCCATTCCTTGATGCTCTCTCCGAAATTCTAGCTTGGTCTAAATATCTAAAGACTTTTCTATCAAAGAAATACATGACCGAAGAACATGAGACAGTCAAATTAGCTCAGACTACTTCTGACATCATTCTCAACAAAATGCCGAAAAAACAAAAGGACCCTGGCTCCTTCGACATCCAATGTTCTATAGGAAACACCTCTTGCAAGAAAGGATTAGCTGACTTGGGGGGCAGCATATCTACCATGCCCTTTTCTATGTGTAAAAGATTGGGTTTTACTGATTTTCTACCCACAACAATGACAATCCAGCTGGCTGATTCTACCATTACCGCACCTTTGGGAATTATTGAAGATATCCCAATGAGGGTAGGAAGAGACTCCTATGTCCCTTGTGATTTTGTTGTCATGGACATAAAAGAAGATCTTAGGTATCCAATAATATTCGACAGACCTTTCCTCGTGACAGCCAGAGCACTAATTGATGTCAAAGTTGGCACAATTACCTTAAGGCTGGGGAAAGAAACTTTTCAATTTAGAGTCTTTGACAGCCTTAAAAGTCCTAGCATCCATAAAGAAGTCTTTCTTCTTGAGGCAATAGGTAAAATGTCCCAGCCGAAGCAAGAAACTCCTAAACCATCTGATGCTCTAGAAGAAGTCTTAACGAATCCAAAAGCCGAATTTTCAACTGACGAACTAGTTCGACAATGTATGCAATACCTAGAATAAGATGAAGAAGTTCCAGAAGCTACTTTTGAGGAGTTGAAATTTGTTACCACTCTAGAGACCACTGAAGTGCTCAAGGCACCTGAGATGAAAGTCCTACCAGCTGGACTCAAACACGTCTTTCTAGACAAAGAAAAACTATGTCTGGTCATTATCGGTTCCACTTTGATAGATGACTAGGAAGAAAGACTCCTTGTTGAGTTAAGCAAGCACAAGAAAGCCGTTGGATATAAGATGACCGACCTAACTGGGATAAATCTAGCTTTGTGCATGCCTAGATTACCTATGGTAGAAGAATTTAAACCATCACGGGAGCACCAGAGGAAGATAAACCTGAATCTCAAAGAGGTAGTTTGCCTTGAGGTTCTAAAACTACTAAAAGCTGGTATTATCTATCCAATTTCTGACTCTCAATGGGTAAGTCCGGTTCAAGTGGTCCCTAAAAAGGGGCGAACCACTGTTTTTTTGAATGATAAAAACGAACTTGTATTGACCCCGCCTCCCGGTAACCCCCAGTTAAGGGAGACCAGGAGGTCAAATCCGTTATCCCAATAAACAGGATCAAAGGTTTGACAAATAATCAATAATAATTATAAAATTCTACCAAACTATACTAAAAGATGGAATAAAATAAAACTTTGCATACCTTTTAAAAAATTGGATATCTAACTTCTATCCATGACTGGAATCTACTCTAACTAATCCTCCTGGCACTTTAATTCTTATTTTCACAATATGCCACTTTACTGTTTGTCCTTTTCAAACTTGTACCTAAAACACCGACAAACAAAATGTCGGTCAGCATAAATGAATATGCTGGTATGTGGGGACAACCAAAATTTCACATATATGGCTAACAATCTAAATATCACAATCAAGTTAATTAACAAGCCAATTTACATTTTCAGTGTGACATTCTCCGCCGCTTTTTCCCTAACCCTGGAATACCCTACTTAGGGTTTCTCTTTTGCCAATGACTTAAGGCCACCTTCTCCATCCTGAGCTTGGTGCCTGGGGTCACCTCTCATGGTGCCCATTAGTCATGCAATATCATAAGGCCACCTTCTCTAACCTGAGCTTGGTTCCTGGGGTCACCTCTCATGGTACCCATGGGTCTTCCCTCTTGGGATTTACCTCATGGCTTCATCCATCAGGGTGGCATGTAGGTGTGAGAATACACACTTATATCATTATTATGATAATCATAGTGACTTTATGATTTGCAAGTATGAACATTCAAACTGATAGGTTGCATTCAATGCGATCAATCATCTAGAAAACCTTTGGGAAACTAATGTGATTAACCATAATTAACCACATACCTGATCCATAGCAACTTGATGTCCAAGCAATAATGATAAAGAACAATCAAACAAGAAATCAGCAACATCCTAAAATTAATGCATAACATCCAAGTGTTATAGTTTATCCAAAACATTCTCAAGATAGACAATATTCCACCTTAGGCTTTCTAGGCCACTTTAGGGTTTTATTAGGGTTTTAGCCTCCATAATACGATCTCGTTTAGCACTCTCTTAGTTCACAAACCCCAATTTCAACATCATAAGCCTACTTAAAAGTCAATTAAGTCTATTATTTACCTTTTACACTAAAATTACCATCTTTATCCTTTTAAGTTATTTCAAGATCATTAGACTCAATTATCACCTTTAGTTTCTTCCGAATTGACAACTCATATTTCATATAGTCTAATTCATATATGAACTCTATTTTTCCTTAATTCCACATTAATCCACTAGAAAACCCTAATTACTAAATTCAGGGTATTTATCCACAATTAGGAACTTTTATACTCAAAATAGCTTAGAACCATCATATCTCATATTTATACATGAATTTGAACAATTAAAGCCATTAAGAATCGTAATTACTAACATTAGGGGTTCAAGGCCCATTAAAGCTCATTTATGTACATGGAACCCTAAATTAATCAAATTATGCATAAAGATCATACTCTTAGATCTAATTTGTCCCTTTTGTAATCAACATGTTAATAAAAACTTTAAACATTCATATAACCCTTCTCAATACATTAATCATCTTAAATTAGGGTTTCTTAATCATTAATGCATTAAAGTTGATAACTTCCACTACTTTTCGAATTGCAAGAGAATTAGCTTCTAAATCTATTATTAATGGATTCCTCGCATTTTTCTGACCAAAATACATAATTATATGCATCCATCCGAGCTACCATTATTTAGATACAATTTTTACAAAAACGTGCTTACTTGGACCAATGGCAGGCCACCACGTCATCCCACTCATGCAACGTAGTCATGGCCGATTCAAACATAACCAAATTACTGTATTGCTCCTACTTAAGTTGTCGATCCTTCACAGAGCGGAGGGGTACAACCATCCAAATCGTCCATCCATCTTCAACCTCACACAGCCCTAACACTGCCGCCCTAGTTGCTCTTAGCGCAGCTCTTCCTCCCTATTATGGACCCGACGGCCACCACGGCTCCTTCCCCTACCTCTGTCGTGCCTCTGCGCACCTCTGGGTGCCCTCAGCCCACAACCAAGGTGAATGGTCCAAGCTGACCGGGCATGCAACCCCCGACCGTCCTGGTAGCTACGCTACTGGTGCTGCGCATGGCCTAAAGCACAAGGACGATGACCAAGCTCCCCTCTGGCAACGCGGGGCATTGTGCTTCAAACATGATGACCTCTTGGCCCCTAGCTACCCCAGGGAAAGCATCATCCACATGGCTAAGGTTTGAATGAAGAAGAAGAAGGAGAAGAGTGAAGGAAGCATGGAATCTTATTAGATTCGACCAAGGGTTCTACCCCTTATATAGGGGAGGGTAGCAAAGCCCTAGGATGCCCATCCATGAGATCCAAGCCCCTTTCCCAATAGGAAACCAAGTTCCTTCATTAAGAAGAAATCTTCTCTCTCTTCATTATCTTCTTGATAATCTATATTCTTTAGATATTTAGGAATTTGAAAATCAGCTCTCTTATCATCTTTATGCTTGACTTTTAATCCATTGGCCATGAAATTATACTTTCTTATAGTAGAAAATACCTCTTTTTAATAATACCACAAAATTCATTAATTATGTATCAGATTATCCTCTTATTTTGTATTATTTGCATTTTCTCTTTATTCTTCTTTATTGGGACTCCTTGGACCCCAAGAAATACTAATATTTTGATATTCCTTTTTAAGGATACTTATTATCCTTCTAGATGCATCTACATTCTTCATTTCTCATTATCTTACTTTTTTCTTTATTAAGATATCTCTTTTCAAGGATTTCTCTTTATCCTTTATTTCCTTTTTTCCCCTTTTCCTATTTCTTCCATTAGAAATCACATATAAACAAAATTTACTCAATTGTGGCCATTAATGCCACTTTCCATAGATTTCTATGTATTTTTATAAATACTTTGTTTAATATTCATTATCTTGTATCTTTTTCTATTATTTGGACTTTTCTTCCTTTCTTCTCTTTTATATCCATTATTGGATTAATATAATAATAGGAATCACAAAATTCATATCGAAAGGGATATTTGCAAAGTAATCCATTATTTGAAGCAAAGCATATAATCTTTTCAATTAATTCCAATTCATAAAATCTTTACATTTCAATTATGAAAACAAACGTAAAATTGAGGTTGTAACATCCTTCCCCTCTTATAGGAATTTTGCACTCAAAATTCCATCAAACATACAAACAAGCAGGATAAGACTTTCTCATGTCCATCATGGCTCTTATGTGGCTTCACCCTCTCCATGGTGCTTCCCAAGAGCCTTCATCATCTTATATTCTTACATCTGATTTCTCTCTCACCTTGGTATATCGTACCCTCATAGGTGACTCAAGCCATTTTGGCCTATCACAAAGTTGAATAGGTCCATGGCTCAGCCCATGGCTTGGGTACATCACATAGTGCTCTAGATCGGACTTGTGGAACACATCATACATCATGTTATCTTGAGGGGTAAGGCTTCACACAAGCATCTCCACCAATCCATCTCAAATGGACCCATGTATCAGGGACTCAGCTTTCTCAGCTATAGCTCAGAGGGGTCGGATTTTCACATCACATATTCTCCCACAGTGAACTGTGTGTCAGTCTGCTTTGCATCAGCTCATGACTCATGTCACCCTTGGGCTTCCTCAGCCGTCACACGATCAAAGCGACTTCATCTACACCCATTGTGGTCTCTCTAACCTTCACAAGATCTTTCCACCAACATCCTCTTCATGAAGCGGTGAGCGACACATCCTCCCTTACAGAGTTTCTTACATTCCGATAAAGGCTATGGTGGCTATGATCACATCTTTTCTAGTACAAAAATTGTCCCCATATATCACCCTGGATGAGCACACATGCTCATATCAGACTCTCTAGTCTGGATCATACTAACCATCAGTTAGGGGTGATAAGCTGTACTCACATAGAGTTCTTCATGTATCTACTTCCACCTTATGGAAGTGAATATTTAGGTTATATTCAAGATCCTTTGAACTTGCATCATGGTGTAGTTGAACCATCTCTCTTTCTTATATGTAGTCCAATTAGATCTGTCCCCTTATAGTATCTTCTCTTTCTCTTAGATCATGTTATCTAGGTAAGGTGATCTACCATAACCCACATTGCATCCTGACCTTCCTCGATCCATGGGAGACTTACTACAACATCCACAGTGATGAACTCCCATTCCCTCTTAGGGACTCTTTATCCTCTATATCAACTCATTGGGTTAGAGGTGTTCGTCCTTCACCTCCTATCATGCATGGCAACATGCCACATGCAAATTCCTCTTGGGCATCCAAAGTACTACCGAAACTTACCATCTTAGTAGTACCATGGTGTATGGTGACTTAAAATCATGATCTCCTATATTTCATGATTCCTTAAGGTTGGTTCCTCAGAAACCTTATAAACACTCTAGTCAGGGTTTCATCACCTTGTTTTCCAGAGAAGTGCATCTGAGGTTCTACAACCATCCTTTTATCACATATAGGCTTAGGCTAGCTAACCAAACAACCACTGACTTGATCAATAGATCTTGTTACATCTGAGTGTTAGCCAAACATATCTCCTTTTCCAAACATAGGGTTAACCTAACAACCTCTTCTAGCCTCCAACGAAACTAGGCAGCTGCATCTCAACCAGAGCATCCATTACTACCTTTCATCTTTAGGTGCTAGGTAACAGTGAAGACATACACCTCCCTATTTTCCACTTATCATCTCATCTCAAACTCTAAGCCTATCTTCATCAAGGGAACTCAGAGCTCATTCTCTTGGTTATCAAACTCTACCTTGTATAGTTCATAAGTTTCACATAACTCATGATAAAAACATCCTCATAAGATGACTACCTTAGTTCTCTTGGTGTTTGTTCAACATCCACACATAGTACACTCGACAAGGGTACATTATTATCTCTATCCTCATGCATCATAACAACATTTCCACTCACATCATCTTTATCTTTGGTATGACATGCGTACTGTCCTATCTCTCACCCCCATAACAAGAGGAAATAAGCATTTGGCGGCCGTCCAAACACAAAGTTCTTCTTGTTCCAAAAGTAGATATGGTACATCCCACATACCAGTACACCTTCAAATCTAATTTGAAATGTACATCACGTCTCTATATCATGAACATCTCGATGTCAAGGTTACTTCCATGGAAAACTGGTCTCAAACCCACTTGGGTCATCACACCATCCTTGCTCATCTCCTCTAGGTCTATAGGGTGCCAGCACTTTTGGGGTCATCCCTCTACCCTTATGCATCAGAGAGTGCCCACCTCATTTGCCCCTTGGGTCCCATGAGTTCATGAAGGTGATCAATCTCCCAACCCATGGCCCTCAGACAATGATAGCTATTACCTCTTGACCCTATGGTCATCTGCAACTAGGGAATTAGGAAACTCCTACTTCCATTAGTCTTATCCCTACCTGACCCTAGGATATACTTAGGATTCTAACATAGTACATATCCAACTTGAAACCGTACCCAAGTCTCCATCATCTCTTATGGCATTTGTAGTCTAATTTACATCCTTTCATAGGGATCATGGCAACATTTGTAGTCTAATTTACATCCTTTCATAGGTATCATGGCGACCAACCTACCTCGGTCAGGCCCCATTCTAGTTACCTCCATGGTAACTCATCCACATGCACTTAGAGATGGTTACCTATGGGTTTGTAGGTTCATTCTCTTACTATGTACTCTGCACTTAGCTTCTCAAGATTCTATGAGACCTCTTAGGGTTTCCTCAAACCCAACAAAAGCTTATTCATACCCTATAAAAGGGTCCTCTCCCAGGATGGGAGGAAACTATCTCTTGATAGCAACAAAGGTCACAAACGCCCTTATGTCTAGGGTTTGCATCCACATGAGCATGCTTAGCCTTATCAAGCTACTGAGGCACATTGCTAACAAACATACCACTATTAAACCATGCTAGGTCTCCATGGTAGGTCATACTTGTCCTCATTCCTCAACATTGGACCATCATCATACATGCCCATGTCACCAACCTATATGTAGGAGGTTCATCAAACATAGACCTTAGTCTTAGGGATCTCCCTTTTCATCTAAACATGAGGAGTGCCAAGATCGAATCTATAGAAACTCAATCTCATCATGAGCATCAGGTGCACTAGGTACTACTACTTCCCCTCTTATAGGTCTAGGAACCCTAGGTTCACCTTTATAATGTCCAACTGCATGCTCAACCCTGTAACCACGTACCAAGCATGTTCAAGGTATGGCATGCACTTCCTATTATCCTTCTACTCGAGTAAAACCTCAGAGTTGAGTCCTCCTCAAGGACAACCAACTAGGTATAAGGCCTCACAACTTGTTACTAAGCCTCCTCAGGGTCAAAGGAACTCTTCTTCCTATCCTTAGAAGGTCAGCACTTACATCCTCTGCTCATAGGTACCAGCAGCTTCGTCCTTCTTCTTAGGGTTTGGTTCCTTTAAAGGCAACTCAGATACCATGTATGAGGCAACCCCAACCATCCACTTAGGTCGCATCAAACCCGACTTCTCAGGGTTCCTCAAATCCTAGAGTCCAAGCTTCCAACCTTCTTGCTCGGGTCTTGCTCTCTTTCTCTCTAGAGCTAACCCTACAACAACCCCACTACTAGAGGTTCCCTCTTTAAGGTGGATCAAGCTCACATGCATACACCTACAGGGTGAAACTTATGATCAAACCTATGCTCGCTCAAGATTATCCATAGCTCTTTTATGCCCAGATCATAAGTTATCCAACATGCCCTTCTGGCCTAGGTTTTATCCTACTGCCAGCACTACTAACGTACTATGGGTGCATACTATGCCATGCTCATATAAGCCCATAGGGTTTCTATAGGATCTTCACTAACCTCATCAATGAAGGAGTTATCCTTCACCCTAACATACACGACCCTTCCTAGGGTTGGGTCGCTAAAGGTACTAGGTCAGCCAACCTCACATGGCTCATACTATCATAGGTATCCAAAACCAAAAGCATGTCAACCCACACACATGGTCGACCATGGTATCCATCTCATCATGCCTTCTCTCTCTAACCACCACTTAGGGTTAGGGTTAGCATCATCCTCAGAGGATGCACCAGGTCTCTACCTTAAATGGAGATCTCTACCTCTAAGACCAACTCTCTACTCATCCTCCTGAAAAGAAGATCTAACATCAGGTCTCTCCTGAGGGTACGACAACACATGTCATACGACTGAAGAATGAAACTAATTTTTAGTATATGCTTAAACTATTAAGCTTATGTCCATGACATCTTATTTACATGCTTTTCATTAATTTGGTGGAGGATTCTTTAACCTTATCATATGTACCCTATCCTCAATAGGGTGAGGAAGAGAGAGAGAGAAAACCCTAAACCTTATAATCTTAATTGAATTAGGGTTGAGAAGGGATGAAAATAGATGAGAGAGTCCTAAAGGTATCTTTTTTTGAGTCAGATCCTAAGACATTGACCAGGGAGTCACATAGATCTGAGAGTCCTTGTATTCCGACTAGTGATGCGGAGGAAAATCTTGCCAGCCCTTGGGACCGTGATCCTTTTCTAGACACCTCAGTCTGTGGAAAATACTCTAATAACTCCCTTGGGTTCTACATAGTTTGTAAAATTTAATAATTACTAAAGATTAGATGAGGAACCAATGCTCTGATACTAAATGTAACAACCCCGCCTCCATATAACCCCTAGTTAAGGGAGACCAAGAGGTCAGAGTTGTTATCCCAATAAATAGGATTAAAGGTTTGACAAATAATCAATAATAATTATAAATTCTACCAAACTATACTAAAAGCTGGAATAAAATAAAACTTTGCATACCTTTTAAAAACTTGGATATCTAACTTCTATCCATGACTGGAATCTACTCTAACTAATCCTCCTAGCACTTTAATTCTTATTTTCACAATATGCCACTTTACTGTTTGTTCTTTTCAAACTTGTACCTAAAACTCTGACAAACAAAATGTCGGTCAGCATAAATGAATATGCCGGTATGTGGGGACAACCAAAATTTCACATATATGGCTAACAATCTAAATATCACAATCAAGTTAATTAACAAGCCAATTTACATTTTCAGTGTGAAATTCTCCACCGCTTTTGCCCTAACCCTGGAATACCCTCCTTAGGGTTTCTCTTTTGCCAATGACTTAAGGCCACCTTCTCCATCCTGAGCTTGGTGCCTGGGTCACCTCTCATGGTGCCCATTAGTCACGCAATATCATAAGGCCACCTTCTCTATCCTGAGCTTGGTGCCTGGGGTCACCTCTCATGGTGCCCATGGGTCTTCCCTCTTGGGCTTGACCTCATTGCCTCATCCATCAGTGTGGCATCTAGGTGTGAGAATACACACTTATATCATAATTATGATAATCATAGTGACTTTATGATTTGCAAGTATGAACATCCAAATTGATAAGTTACATTCAATGTGATCAATCATCTGGAAAACCTTTGGGAAACTAATGTGATTAACCATAATTAACCATATACCTGATCTAGAGCAACTTGATGTCCAAGCAATAATGATAAAGAACAATCAAACAAGCAATCAACAACATCCTGAAATTAATGCATAACATCCAAGTGTTATAGTTTATCCAAAACATTCTCAAGATAGACTTGGATTCCACCTTAGACTTTCTAGGCCACTTTAGGGTTTTAGCCTCCGTAATACTTTTATCTCATTTAACACTCTCTTAGTTCACAAACCCCAATTTCAACATCATAAGCCTACTTAAAATTCAATTAAGTCTATTATTTTCCTTTTACACTAAAATTACCATCTCTATCCTTTTAAGTTATTTCAAGATCATTAGACTCAATTATCACCTTTAGTTTCTTTCAAATTGACAACTCATATTTCATATAGTCTAATTCATATATAACTCTATTTATCCTTAATTCCACATTAATCCACTAGAAAACCCTAATTACTAAATTCAGGCTATTTATCCACAATTAGGAACTTTTATACTCAAAATAGCTTAGAACCATCATATCTCAGCTTTATACATGAATTTGAACAATTAAAGCCATTAAGAATCATAATTACTAACATTAGGGTTTCAAGGCCCATTAAAGCTCATTTATGTACATGGAACCCTAAATTAATCAAATTACACATAAATATCATCCTTTTAGATCTAATGTGTCCCTTTTGTAATCAATAGGTTAATATTGACTTTAAACATCCATATAACCCTTCTCAATACATTAATCATCTTAAATTAGGGTTTCTTAATCATTAATGCATTAAAGTTGATAACTTCCACTACTTTTCGAATTGCAAGAGGAATTAGCTTCTAAATCTATTTTTAATGGATTCCTCACATTTTTCTGAGAAAAATACATATATTATATGCATCCATCCGAGCTACCATTATTTAGATATGATTTTTATGAAAAATTGCTTACTTGGACCAATGGCAGGCTGCCATGTCATCCCACTCATGCAACGTAGCCATGGCCGATTCAAACATAACCAAATGACCGTATTGCCCCTGCTTAAGTTGTCAATCCTTCACATAGTGGAGGGGTAAAACCGTCCAAAGCGTCCATCTGTCTTCAACCTCACGCAACCCTAATGCTGCCGCCCTAGCTATTGTTGGCACGACTCTTCCTCCATGTTCTGGACCCGGCGGCCACCACAACTCCTCCCCCTACCTCTGTCGTGCCTCCGTTCACCTCTGAGTGCCCTCAGCCTATGGCCAAGGTGGCTGGTCCAAGTTGGTCGGACCTACAACCCGCGGCCAGCCTGGGAGTCGCGCTGCTAGTGCTGTGTGTGGCCTAAAGCGCAAGGACGATGACCGAGCTCCCCTCTGGCAACGCAGGGCGTTGCGCTTCAAACGTGATGACCTCTTGGCCCCTAGCTGCCCCAGGTAAAGCACCATCCACATGGCTAAGGTTTGAATGAAGAAGAAGAAGGAGAAGACTGAAGGAAGCATGGAATCCCCTTGGATTCGGCCAAGGGTTCTACCCCTTATATAGGGAGGGTAGCAAAGCCCTAGGATGCCCATCCATGAGATCCAAGCCCCTTTCCCAATAGAAAACCAAGTTCTTTCATTAAGAAGAAATCTTCTCTCTCTTCACTATCTTCTTAATAATCTATATTCTTTAGATATTTAGGAATTCAAAAATCATCTCTCTTATCATCTTTATGTTTGACTTTTAATACATTGGCCACAAAATTATACTTTCTTATAGTAGAAAATACCTCTTTTTAATAATACCACAAAATTCATTAATTATGTATCACATTATCCTCTTATTTTGTATTATTTGCATTTTCTCTTTTTTCTACTTTATTGGGACTCCTTGGATCCCAAGAAATACTAATATTTTGAAATTCCTTTTTAAGGATACTTATTATCCTTCTAGATGCATCTACATTCTTCATTTATCATTATCTTACTTTTTTCTGTATTAAGATATCTCTTTTCAAAGATTTCTCTTTATCCTTTATTTCCTTTTTTCTTCTTTTCCTATTTCTTCCATTAGAAATCACATATAAATGAAATTTACTCAATTGTGGCCATTAATGCCACTTTCCAGAGATTTTTATGTATTTTTATAAATACTTTGCTTAATATTCATTATCTTGTATCTTTTTCTATTATTTGGACTTTTCTTCCTTTCTTCTCTTTTATATCCATTATTGGATTAATCTAATAATAAGAATCACGAAATTCCTATCAAAAAGGGATATTTGCAAAGTAATCCATTATTTGAAGCAAAGCATACAATCTTTCAATTAAGTCTAATTCATAAAATCTTTACATTTCAATTATGAAAACAAATGCAAAATTGAGGTTGTAACAGAACTGGTACCCACCTGGATGGTTACCGGGTGGAGAATGCACATCAACTATAACCCACCTAGATGGTTACCAGGTGGAGAATGTGCATCGACTATAGAAAATTGAACAAGGCAACAAGGAAAGATCACTTTCCCTTACCTTTTCTTGACAAAGTTCTCGAACGTCTAGCTCACCAGAAATTCTTTTGTTATCTCGATGGGTACTCAGGGTTTTATCAAATTTTGATACACCCTAAAGATCAAGAAAAGACAACTTTTACCTGCCCTTTCAGAACTTACACCTTCAGGAGGATGCCCTTTGGGCTGTGTAATGCACCCACTACATTCCAGAGGTGTATGTCCGCTATATTTGTAGGTTTAACCAAATCTATCATGGAGGTATTCATGGATGACTTCTCAATCTATGGAGACTCCTTCAATAACTGTCTACTTATTCTCAGTAAAGTGTTACAAAGATGTGAGGAAACAAATCTGATCCTTAATTGGGAAAAATGTCACTTTATGGTGACAGAAGATGTTGTCCTCGGGCACCAAGTGAGTGAACAAGAGATTCAAGTAGACAAAGAAAAAATAGATTTCATTTCAAAGTTGTCACCACCAAAAGATATCAGAGGAGTACGAGCCTTCCTGGGCCAT
Source organism: Alisma plantago-aquatica (assembly GCA_963693085.1). Lineage (NCBI taxonomy): Eukaryota > Viridiplantae > Streptophyta > Magnoliopsida > Alismatales > Alismataceae > Alisma > Alisma plantago-aquatica. The sequence goes on from OY856411.1 coordinate 24,443,861, forward strand.
GTCGGATTTTATCGAAGATTCATTCAAGATTTTTCAAAATAGCAAAGCCCATGACTCACCTATTAACTAAAGATGCGGACTTCAAATTTGATAAAGAATGTCTACACAACTTCACGACTCTAAAGAATGCCTTAGTCTCTGCCCCTATACTAAGAGCTCTTGATTGGTCACAACCCTTTGAAATAATGTGTGATGCCAGTAACTACGCTATAGGAGCAATACTAGGGCACATGATAGATAAAAAGCCCTACGTGATATATTACGCATCAAAAATGCTTGATGAGGCCTAAAAGAACTATACAACTACAGAAAAAGAATTCTTGGCAGTAATCTATGCCTTTGAGAAATTCTATTCTTACCTAATCGGATCAAAGGTTACAGTTTACACAGATTATTCAGCAATAAAATATCTGATTCCGAAACAAGACGCCAAACCTAGACTTATTCACGGGGTGCTGATACTTCAAGAGTTTGACCTAGAAATAAAGGACAAAAGTGGGGTGGAAAATGTTGTCACCGATCACTTGAGTCGTATTGAAGCTCAAGATGAAGATAATATACCTATCTGTGACTCTCTACCCGACGACCAACTCATGAAGGTCACCACTAGATTCCCCTGGTACGCTGACATAGTAAACTATCTGGATACGGGAATTGTTCATCCTTATGCTTCCTATCATGGCAGGAAGAAATTTTTCCATGACATCAAGCAATACTTCTGGGATGAACCATACCTCTTCTGCTTATGCACAGATGGATTATTCCGTCGTTGCCTTCCTGAAGAAGAAATCACCCCAGTCTTGGAACACTGTCATTCTGGCCCCACTGGAGGGCATATGAGTTCAAAGAAGACTGCTCTTAAAGTCTTATAGTCAGGTTTCTTCTGGCCGACAACAGCAAAAGATGCACATGAATTTATACAATCATGCAGTAAATGTCAGCTCTCTGGAGGGATAACCAAACGAAATGAATTGCCACTAACTCTTTGGCAGGAGATTGAACTCTTTGATGTATGGGGAGTGGACTATATGGGTCTATTTCCCTCATCATATGGATTCTCCTATATATTGGTCTCTGTGGATTACGTATCCAAATGGGTAGAAGTTATACCTATTGTATCTTGTGACTCTAAGCCAGTTATTAAGTGGTTCAAGGATATTATTTTCCCTAGATTTAGAGTTCCTAGAACAGTCATATCTGATGAAGGGTCACATTTCTTGGAATGTAGTTTTGAAACACTACTGTGAAAATACAGAGTAAAACACAAGATCGCCACGCCTTATCATCCGCAAACCAATGGTCAAGTTGAAGTCTCAAACAGACAACTGAAAGCTATTTTAGAGAAGACTGTCAACAGAAACCGTACAAACTGGTCTACCAAGCTTCCTGATGCTCTTTGGGCATATCGTACTGCTTACAAGACACCAATAGGAACAACTCTGTTTTGTTTGGTGTATGGAAAGTGATGCCATCTTCCAGTCGAACTAGAACACAAGGGTTGGTGGGCTATTAAATAGTTGAATTTCAATTTCAAAAGTGTTGGCGAATACAGACAGCTTCAATTAAAAGAACTTGAAGAACTAAGAATGTCTTCTTACTAGAACACTAGGATTTACAAAGAGCAAACTAAGATGTGGCATGATGACCACCTTAAAAGAAAAGATATCATCATCGGAGACAAGGTCCTTCTTTTCAATTCCAAACATAAAATGTTTCCCGGGAAACTCTGCACAAAGTGGTTCAGACCCTTCACTATCAAACACATCTACCCAACTGAGTGGTCATCATCCTTGATGAAAATGGAGGAGAAAGGACTGTTAATGTCCACAGACAGTAGAGATACTATACTCCAGCCGATAAAACTCCAAGACAGACGATTGACATTCGTGACCCCACTGCATCAACCTGATCAAGCCAGAATCTCGTCGAGCCAGTGACGTAAAACCAAAGCGCTACTTGGGATGCAACCCAAGAACTGAGTATCACCTTTCTTTTTCACTTTAGAAAATATAAAAATCAATATAAGAAACCAAAAAAATATAAAAATATAAAAATCAATAACTAAAATAGTCTTATTCAAATGGTCTTGGTCCTCACGGTCTCAAAACCATTTGGACCCAAACGGTCTTGAGACCTTTTGACCTAAAGGGAATTTGTACAATCGCCCTTGCTTTTTCTATAAATACTACTCGACCCTCTCCCTTTTCATTTCTTCGACTCCCGAATCTTCTCTCGCAAGATCTTGTTCCATTCCTTACAACTTCTCTGCTCCTGCGCGACCCAAGCCAGTCATCGTCTTCGTTCACACTCTCGCTTCCAGTCTCACTTTTGTCGTCTCCGTTCACGCTCGCGACAGAAACGTCATCCTCCCCTCTGCCGCTCTCTCTGTAGCAACCATCACCCCAATAACCAAGGTAGATGGTGCTCACGCCCATCACTGTCACCACGACACGTGTTTTTTTCTCTTCTTCATCGCCACTATCACTGCAGCATGTACCCTTCTTCTCCACCACCACCGACGCCTTCTATTGTTTCCGCCACTTAGCCATCATTGCCATTAATACGCTCGTCGCCGCCGTCATTTTGACTCCTTAATAGTTTCAACACCTGCACACTCCTAGCGGTCTCACACACCGTATGGACTCTCGCAGTTTTGAAAACCGCATGGACCTTCGCGGTTTCATCCTCACGATTTTCACTCTTAACAGTTTCATCCTCGTGGTTTCACCCTCGCAGTTTTGCTCTCACGGTTTCACCCTCACAATCTTGAAAACCACATGGACACTTGCGGTCTTGAAAACCGTTTGATCTCTTCATGGTTTCATCCTCGCAGTTTCACCCTTACAGTTTCACTCTCACGGTTACACCCTCACGGTCTTGAAAACCGCATGGACTCTTGTCGTCTTGAAAACTGTTTGATCTCTTTGCAGTTTCACCCTCACAGTTTTTCTCTCACAGTTTCATCCTCACGGTCTTAAAAATCACATGGACTCTTGCGGTCTTGAAAACCGTTTGATCTCTTCGTGGTTTCATTCTTAACATTTTTACCCTTGCGGTTTCATGCTTTAAACCACATAACCCTACACAGTTTTGAAACCGTGTGATCTCTTCACCATTTTGCACCATTTTGTAACCTTTTCAACATTCATACAATAATTTCATTAGCACTAAAATTTCAATTTTTACTAATGTACATGATTTCTTGTTAAAATTACAGGATCGCCTCCCCTACAAAGGATGTCACCGAAGCTGGACACTGGACCAGGGAGCAGCTTTTGGAGCGTCGCACCAAGCTCCAACGCATCATTGACATGTGTGCAAAAATAGGCAAAACTCCAGTTGACTTACCCAAGGTCATCCACGACCTTGAGCGCGTCAACAAATGTTTAGCAGAAGATCTAGTTGAAGAAATGGAAGATATCTCATCAACCAACGAAGGCTCAGACTACACACCATACCCTGAAGAGGAATCTCCAGCTACCAAGTCAAAGGGCAAAAGGAAGGCCCATGAGATTATTCAGGATTGGTCAACCAAAAGATGGTCCAGGAAACAAGTCAAACCCACAACTGTAAGTGAACAAATTCTAGCGGGATACGCTACTCCGCCTGCTACAACCACTGAACCAGCAGTACCAGCTCATATGTATATCCAACAACTGTAGGCTGGTGACAAAATACTGTGACCAACCAAGTGTGCATGCTCCAACATACTGAAAAAGATGGGCATCTATGACTGAGTTCTTGCCTTTCTCGACAAGGCGAATCTTTCCAAACTCTGCTTCGTCGCCGAGAATTCCTATGTTGAGCCCACATTGGAGTTCTTCACCTACCTCACCAAAGAACTTGTGGATGTAAAAGACAAACCAAAGGACAGAGGTGACCGCAAGCTTGTAACCTCCTTTTTCGAGAATAAGGTTACACTAACTAAAAACCTATTGAACAAAGTATTCATAGACAGCCCAGACCATATGAAGAAGGCTACGGCAGTAGGTCTGGATCACCCACAATTCAACAGACACTTTTTCTGGAAATCATTGACTGGAATCCCCAATTATGATTCCAAAACCTGCAAAGCCTCCAACATTCATTCCAGCCTGGTGTGAACTCTGCACAAAATAATAATAGGTGCACTATTCCCTAGAACAGAGAGCAGGAATGTGCTCATTTCGGACCTCTTCATACTATGGTCCATCCTAAAGTGGCAGTCGGTCAACATCAGACGACATTTGATACATAAACACACATCCTATGCCCCCGAAAAGGAAATCTGCATGGATGGTCATGCAACATCAATTTTGAAGTATCTCAAGATGGATGGACCACTTCCAAGATGTACTTTGATAAAGGGTGACATCCTAACAAATGAGAAGATTCTAAAGAACACCTATATCATAAAGGATAAGGATGCCAAACTCCACTATGTCTTCTACCCAACTATCAAAGCATCTAGCATGCTGCTACGACTTCCAGAACTTGCTGATTATGATAAAGACAAGCTACTCTTCACTAAAGAGGAGGTTTCTAATGGTGAGCTAATGATCAGGTTCCAAATAAACAATTCGGGAATCAATCTATTACAGGTACTCTACTAATGAGTTTCCCAAATGAGATTAGCAATGGATTCACATAACACTTCGCCCTCCCTTGAATCGGCCTGAGTTGCACCTTTCCCTGAACTCGGGGGAACGCCGGCTGGGGGAATGGCAGATGATGAATTCTCATCTGGGAGGTCATCCATTAAGGTGTCACCGTCATTTTGCCGTCGGATGAAATTATGTAGGATACAACAAGCAAGTACGATGCGACACTGCGAATGAATAGGATATGTCAGCCCCTTCTTAAGGTATGCAAACCGTCTCTTCAGCACCCCAAATGCTCTTTCTACAATATTACATAGTTGAGCATGTCTGTGGTTGAACATCTCTTTCTTGCTGGTGTAGGAATGTCTGTTTCCTCAGTACTCAGCAATATGGTATGCTGTGTTGCGATAGGGTGCAACAAATTCACGAGTGTTGGCATACCCTGCATCTACCAGGTAAAACTTCCCCGACGGAACTGTAAACCCGCTATGGGTCTTTGCCGATTGCAGGACCCTTTGGTCGGCAGCTGACCCCTCCCACCCAGTGAGGACATATGTAAACTCCATGGAGAAGTCTACTACAGCCATGACATTGAGAGAGACATTCCCTTTTCTGTCACGGTATCGATTTTGTTTTTCTCTGCTGACCAAGATAGGGATGTGTGTTCTGTCAATAGCCCCTATGGCATTCTATAAACCAAAATAATGTTGTAAACATACAGAATGTTTGAAAATTAATTAAATTTATTAGGGGGTTAACTATTACCTTGAAGTATGGGTAGAACCTTGCGTTATGTAAAATGCGAGTATGTGTTGTTGTGCATGTAGTTGCGGTTTGCATGACAATGTAGTCATGGGTCAACGCACAAACATCGTCCAAGACTTCGTTGAACTTTCTGCTAATGGTCTCACCGGAGTGAATATAGTCCTCCGCTAAAGTATGATTTGTGTGTCCATGGCCAACCATCTGCAGGAAATAGCAGACTGCCTCAACTGAGGTGACGCCTCTACTACCTCACAAGAAGCCACGACTCTCAAGCTTGTCGACAAGGGCCATTATAGTTTGTGGACGCATCCTATATAGGTCATAAGCCCTTTGTTCGTGACCGGTCAATATTTCGAAGACCTTTATGTGGCCACTCCTGATGCTAACAGACCTAGGGATACGAGGTGGTGTGGAGGAATCAACGTATACTGTGTCCATGATTGAGTATGCAATAGAGTCAGCAATTAAATCACCAACGTGAATCACTGGCCACAACAAGGTATCTAATAAAAGGTTGTTGAGCATGTCATGTGTTTGCGGTTGGTCATTGGCAGACATGATGCCTACATGTACAATGAAAACAACAACATAATAACTGCTACAACATAAGACAATCCAATTCACGTCCAACATAATAACCGCTACAACATAAATTATTACAACACTCAATCAAATGAAATTGTACGGATATGTAATGTGTGTGCGGAAAATAAATTATTACAACAGTCAATCAAATGTAAATATTTGGACAGAAAATAATAAACATCAAATGCATACGAAATAAACTGTGCAATTATGTTCCCGATGGGCCACCATCACTGGATGTAGGAGACCACATCGGTGGCATGCCTGGGAAGTTGGGTGGTGGGATAAATGGTGGCTGAGACGATGTGCCTGGGAAGTTGGGTGCAGAGGAAGACGACATAAATGGTGGGTGAGACGATATGGTATTAAAATTGGGTGAAGGGAATGGTGGCACAAATGATTGTTGAGATGACGTGTTGTTGAAGTTGGGTGAAGGGAATGGTGGCACAAATGATTGTTGAGATGACGTGCTGTTGAAGTTGGGTGAAGGGAATGGTTGCGGAGACGGGAAATAAAATGAAGGCATTGGAGGTACAGATGTGCCAAAACCGAATTGTGACCTTTCACAAAGGTCGTTTAACCACAAGGTTATCTTTACAGGGGTGTTTTTGAGGCTAAGGTAGATGTTGCAGTTTGTAGAGTCCTTGATGGCGTTCACAAGTGTAGTAAAAACAGCGGTGGGGGCATCGGGGAAATTGTCATTAAAATGTTGTAAAATGTTTGCCAACTCTTCTTTTTCATAGGATTTTGTCAACATGGATGTGCCTAACTCGTGAACCTTTGTGTAAACCTGTGTGAACTCAGCCAGAACTTCATTGGAAAGACTACATCGCTCTTGCGGCGTTGATTGTCATTTCCTGCGCGTATGGGTAGAAGGACTCCTGCCCCCAACTGACAGGTTATCTGTTCCCCCAAGCCACACACTTTCACCCTCACTTTGCACGGTAGGTGCGGGTATGCTACGCTCGTCTGTTGCCGATTGTGTGTACATGGGTGTATCAGTCGTGCCTAAGTCGACACTTACATCATCCTCAGACGCAACATCTGCAGGAATCTAACTGTCCGCCGAAGACATTGCATGGTGTCCTCTTGCAATGTTCCTCCCCGCCATTAGCTCTATGTCGTAGTAGTGGGGAAACAGGCGCCTAATCAACCTAGTCAGGTCCCTGTCTGCCTACGCTTTCAAAAATATGTGTATTAGGATAATCATGTTTACATGTACAGTTACAATTTGTTAGGATAAAAGTTCTGTATAGTGTGCGTACCGCAATGGACTCTTTCCACTCAGGGGTGTCTGGTACAATGGGCTTGTGCCTTTCTTCATCCCATCCAACGCCACTCTTATTGGTCAAACCCTTCAAATGGACGTAGTCCTTTTTAAGGTTCTTCCAGTGACATCTTATTTGGTCTAACTTATACATGTTGCCAACCCTATTATTGACATCAGAAGTTATTTCCCTCCAAGAGTCCCTAGTAAAATTACCATCAATACACCTGCCTAGGTCATATTGTCTGCGCAATGCTGTCACCACAGCGACATCAGACTCTCTTGTCCATACAATATGGTGGTTAGGGTCGACGGGAGGCATACTCGTGTAGTTGCTGCAATATTTGATGACATGAGTCAAATTTGGCAAGTTACAAATATACACAAATGAGACAAGCTTGATTGATTAACACCCAAACACAAATATTGTAAATGAATCTGGTTTGTTGATATATATTGTTTATTCCAAATGTAAATGAATCTTGTTTGTTGATATATATTGTTTATAAAATGAATCTGGTCATTCCCTGATTTATGAATGAATGAGAATGGACCTGGTACCACATGTATGTAAACCAGTACATACCCAAAACCTTGCTACGGTTCTAGTACTTATTCAGTTGAAGTCGTAGAAGGAAATAGAGCAATAAATGAACTAAAGCATGAACAATCAGAAATTATCTGAATGACATAAGTTACAAGGACTACTGAAACACACTAAGTAATTAAAGGAACTGAACCAAGCTACTAAACATGAAGTGGACCAAGCTACATAACATGAACGACCATGATCCTTGTTTGGTGGTTATGTCGGCAAGTCCAAACATATGTTTTAGAAGATTCTTCATAGTCTGTTGTATGGATAACACACATAGTGTTGACATTCATACCGTTGACATCTATTTGTTTAGGAATAGGTTAAACCATGGTTAACACACATCACAACCACACTTTTGGAAATTATGTCAATGTATAATCATGATTTGCAGAATAAGTGTAGACTTCTAATACAATTATCAATGACTGCAAAGTATGTCATGAAACTTGATTGACACATGAAAGAGAGCCATGTTCAGTTGTATTGTACCTGCCGGGAAGCAAACCCCATTAGGGATCAGTCTAAATCCAACTCATGACCATAGTTTGGAAAAAAACTAGGCTATAACTGAACTAGACATACATAATTTCATCATGATTGAATGTTCAGGATGATGAGATCAAACTGACCCAAATTAAGAAAAGTGTGGCATGTAACAAAGTGGTGGTTCAAATCCATTGGAAAAAGCATCATAGTCCAATCAAGAAACAAAAAAAATACAATTAAAGTTGAGCATGAGAAAAGTTAGTAAAGCTTAAGTTGAAAGTGCTACTGAAATCTTGTATAAAATATCATATGAAAATATTTTGTCATCAACCTGAAATGATTTGAAGTAACAAGGAAAACACGCTTGAAATGTGTGAGAAAGTCATGCATGTATGGACTCGAGGTGTGCTTGAACTAAATATGGCCAATGATAAGGAATGTAGGTTTAAATTTGGTTAGGGAAAGCCTCCTCTGCTTATGTAGGGTTACATTTTGAGTGATAATACATGTTGAAGTAAAAATAGGGAGATGAATACATTGGGCACATGTGACTGATAGCAACCTACTATTGAGACATCCAACCAGACAGACTGAAATACCTAGATGCAGGGGTTCACCTAACCTAGACCTCACACTGATTTAGTTAAACAAGTTTTAAATCTGCTGTTGTTTCCCCTATTAACCTAACCACTACCATATGATAGATTCATATCTTGCATTCAAATTGACATAACAACACATAAAATTTACATGTACGATCTCAACAACACATACAATTTACATAACAAAAAATGAAGAGTAACATTTATTAGATACAACATTTAATTCATTAAAAGCTCATCAGAAGCATGAAATAACAATGACTGCTCCCGCATGCCAAATCAAACATAGTACCTGCTAATGGTGAGCTAATGTAGGCAAAAATTAGGTTCAACCATGGTATATATTGTAGGATTAATAATGGTTACTCTAAATGCAACATAGAGAGGAAAGTTGACTGTAAAATCAATGAAAGCTGAAATCCATAGCTGAAATCAATGAATGATCTTTCCCAGAATACCAATTTCTATATCCAATTTCTAGATTCCTATCCACTTTGAAACCACGTGAGCATATTATATATGAAATACCAACACAGGCATACATGAATCATATGAATGGCATAAATTTTATTTCATTTTATTAAAAATCATTGGGATAAAAACAAATACGAGTCCTAATTTGTATATGCAACATTGACAATAACATCCTTTTCACTTGATAAAATCATAAAAAAAAACTAAATAAGTAGTATAAGTCAAGCTACCTTTCAATATAGAACCAAAAAAATGTGTACAATTATGCCATGTTGGGTTCACTTGTTATTTCCAAAAATCATATGCAATTGATGCTACTATTATGATATCATAATAGTATCACAAAAACATAACATCAAAATATAGAACATTAAAATAGAACAAAAAATAGAACATTCATAAATATGAAAAACAGATATGTCCAACACATTAACGACGCCCAATCATGTTAGAAAAACAAATACAAAGTCACAGAAACCAGAAACCAGCAGAGGATGAATCGGCCATTACTACCCAATCATGTTGAAAAAACACAGACAAAGTCACACAAACCAGAAACCACAGGATGAAAAACAAATGACAGAAAATGAAATGTAGGACAACACTACTCTATGGTCTACTAACACATATCGATATCCTCAAAATAACCTAGCCGGGAAAAATCTGGAAAATCAGGCATGCTAGTTGCTTTTATTTGCTTTACTGCTATAACTTAGCACACAAACACACATGATAGCGGTAAATTGATGCATTTCTAGATAAAAGTAGTAGTAAGAAGTAGAATAAATCAGTGTCATACACAACGACTCAAATGTTTGCAGGTATTGTCGGCTCATTTTCCACTTAATCGATACACATGCCTGATTGTTGTACTTATGCCCTAATCGACCTCACAAACAAAGCAAAGTCTACCCTAATTCATGACCAACCTGAGCAGAAGGGGGCGAGAATGACGACAGAGTGCGGAAGCGTAGGTCTGGGCAGGGCCGCCGGAGCCGCCAGAGCACGATTGAGAAGCACGATTCAGCAACAAAGGACGACGACCAGCTTCTGTGAACAGCTCCTCCAAAAGGCGTATGTGGAAGTGTACAACCTCGCAGCAGAAGGAGAGGAATAAGAAGGCACACAGACACTTGCTAGGGTTTCTTGTTGCCTTGGGCAAGCTAGGGTTTCTTCTGTACGTCGACAAGACAATTCAATGTCAGAGCAGGTAGTAGAGAAGAGTAGGGCAGGGCATGGGTACCTTGCTTTTGAGGGAGCTAGCCGCCCAGGTAGACCGGCGGTGGTAGGCGGAAGCATTGATGCTCCACGCGGACGATCCACCCGACGACCGGTGCACTCCATCTGCGACCTCGAGCAGCTTTCTCTTTTACTTCTCACGGACAAACAGTTGTGAAGATGCGCCGAGAGGAGATGGTTAGGGCGAGAGATCAGGGAGAAGGTTGGCGAGAGGGAGAGGGAGGGTTGCGGGGTTGCGAGGGATTAGGGAGGGTTGTCGGGCCAAACTGGATTGGAAATCCCAATCCTGCCTCGATGGGGATTGACTTCAACCAGATATTGGGATTCTGTTATCCCAAAACGGGGATCAAATTGGATTGGTAGCCAAACATGTTTCTTGACCAAGCTGGACCGGATTGGGCCGCCGTGGAGCAAAACGACAAGCCCTAATCCCGGTCCAGTCCATTTCCAAACAGGGGCTAAGTCTTTTTGGCTAAATCCTGAGCTATTTTTCTAGTAAGTTAATAAAAGGATATAAAGATGACGTGGCGGCCTTTAAGTGGCTCAAATAAGAGAAATCTTGAAATAATCATAACTAAGTATAGGAAACTCGGATTGAGACATATCTTATATCAAAATTGATTAGGAGAACGAGAGGAATCCAAATAAAATAGATTGAGAGTCTAGTTATGATTCATATTATAAAAGTATAGGCAATACATGTTTAAATGTGATTAATAGAAAGGAAAAGCTTAGATTTGCTTTAATATGATGCTTAATTGATTACATTTGGTTATGTTGAGTTAATACCTAATTTTGTTATGTATAATGAAGAAAATCCTTAATAATGATGAATAAATGATGATTCTAGATTGATAATCTTATTCATGCTAATTTAGGGTTTTAACACCAATGTCGACATCTTGCTATGATCTAATGCTGATAATGTGATCTAGGTATCATAATTGTCTAATATGCCAAAGTTGATGATTATGGTTTCCCCTAATATGTATATTAAAGTTTTTAATCTTAGAAATTATGACATGATGGAATTAGGTTTTGTAACCCTAATCCATGGTCCAAGCGTGAGACATCCCTAAACCCTAGTTTAGGAGCACATATATATCTGATTAATGTAATGTGAATACATGATGACATGTATGTAGCATGTATATTTTAGATTGAATACTTTCTTTCTTGGATGTTTGGATGCACTCTTAAAGTATATGAGATTTTTTTATGATTTCTGTGATGGCATAAGGTATGTGGTTGCATTTACGAATACATGTATCGAATTCTGAGTTTGCCAAGGTTTCTCAATGAGATTGAATGAATGATAAACTACTTGCTTGTTTATTTACTTCTTGCAAATTATAAATTTCCTATGAGTATCATGTAAGGTAAATAACAATATTATGAACCCTGGGTTAGACTAGTCTTAAGGGTGATGCACACGAGCCCCAGAGGAATAGTGATTACACATGAGGTAGTAGCCCATATATGGGTTAGAATATGAAAACAAGTGTATGTTCTTATATGCAAGATAAACATGTTTTCTTATATTTGTACTTGTGATTATTGTTTGAACCCACGTACCAGTATAGAAATATACTGATCATGTATTTGTTTGTTGGCATTTTAGGTACCTGTGATATTTGATTCGTGGACATGAGGTTACATATTAAAGATGTTGAAGATACTAAAGTTATTCATGAAGGTTTAGTCTTAGTGGTATATCTTTACACATGTACATGTTAACTCTTTCCAAAATTTATGTAACTCCTTAGAGGAGCTTTTTATGCAAACCTGTAATTATTTGTTCATTAATGAAAATTGTTTACTATTCTGTATTATTTCTTGAATCTGATCTTAGAATTTATGAGTAATGATTCACGACTTTAAGGTCTTTTGGACACTCAAAAGTGCAAGTTGTTACATTTGGTATCATAGCCCAGATATATCAACTAATACTTAATAGTTTATAATTTCATATCATCCTTAGAAATATAAGAGAAAAATTAGTAAAGCATAATGTATCTCTTAGGTTTCTTATCTCACATTTTCGTCTAATTCTCATATCTTTTCTTAAAAATCCTTGAAAAGAAATTGTCAATTAGAGAAGTAAAATGTGGAAGGATGTAACCTTTTGTGTAGGTCCCTCTAGAGAGGGTAGACACTAGAAAGATATATGTATGAGTAAGCCCTTTATTAGAGGAAGGACTTGGTTTAGGGTATGAAAACTCTAGTGGGTCAAGGGATATGGAACTCTGAGAGCTAGAGTATAGTCCCTAACCCTAACCCTAAAACCTTAATCTTAAATAATGAACATGGTGTGGTGGTATGGGACACCACCCATGTAAAACTTGAAATCAAGAATAAAAAAGATAAAGGGATGGGTTGAGGTAACCCAATTTCCCAGGCATGTGAGCATGAGGAGCATAACACGTATGTAAGAGGTCTTAAAAAAATATTTGAACTCAATAGTTATATATGAAAATGAAAGTTTGAATATAACTTGCTCAAACCCCTCATGTTGTCTCTAGAAGTTTGGTGATGTGGCCAAGCCCCTGGAGGGGAAGGCCAATGTAGCACCAAGCCCCAGGAGGGAAAGGTGACCCAAGTTCACTGAATGGACAAAAACCAAGAGGGGGTATTTCAGAAATTGAGCAAACATGGGTTGATAAGTTGTAATGATCAAAAGTTATGCCTAATGAAAAAAGGGGATATCTATGAAACCTTTAGGGTTAGTATGCCAACCTGGGGTGGGTCAACCCAAGAGTGGGAAGATGACCTAGGAGGGAGGAAAAACCTTAGATCTTGGGATCATGTTGTGGCTAGAGAGCCTAACCCCCTCCTATGAGCCAAGAAGGCACCCTAGGCTAGGACTTTCCCTTAAAAGGTAAGTGAATAAACGTATTTAAGTATTGAGATTACCTTAATACTAACCTAGAGGGGTGAAGAGTTGAAGATATAAAAATGAAAGAACTTACATTATTTGAACCCAAGGATGCTATCTCTGAGTAGATGACCAAGCCCAGGAGGGAAGGTCATAATGGTCAAGCCCAGGAGGGAAGACCGTTAAGGCACCAAGCCTAGGAGGGAAGGTGTCCTGAGTGGATGACCAAGCCCAAGAGTGAAGGTCATGAGATGGTCAAGCCTAGGAGGGAAGGCCAGAAAGGCACCAAGCCCAGGAGGAAAGGTAGCCTAAGTCCATAGTGTAGTTGTTTAGGATCAAGCCCCTGGAGGGGAAGATCACAGAAGGTCAAGCCCAGGAGGGAAGACCGACATGGCACCAAGCCCTAGAGGGAAGGTGGCCCGAGCCCAATGTTGGAACTACACTGCATAGTATCTACTCAAAAGTAAGAGGTGAAGGAAATCTGGGTTAAAGAATTAAATAAGAGAATAATGTGCTTAAAATATGTGAAATCTCAAAAGAAACCCTTAAGAAGGGTAGAGTCCTAATGCAATCCTAGGGTCAAGTAGGGTGTATTGGAGGTACATAGGACCCCGATGGGTTGGGAGTTGGTATTCCCTGAATGCACATGACCATGTGGTTGGGAGGTAACTGCTAGGTTTACCCAAGGTACATGACTCAAGAGATTAGCTACCGCCATGAGGATCATGTAGCCTAATGGGTGAATGTGAAAGACACTCTCTTAATTCATAAGGATGAGATCACTCCAAAGGTACCTATACCCCTAGAGACCTCAAGGAATTGGCTAAGACTTATAAAACATGAGGTGTAAATATAAAAGATATAATGAAGTCATGAAAACTTGAAAGAAGTTGTGCCCTAACTTAAGAGTAAGAAAAAGTATAAGAATGTTATGCAATTAAGAACCAATAAGTTTAGAGTCATATTGAATATGATTCAAAATCAAAAATGTGAAATTGAAAGGTAATGTGTGGATGTGCCATCTTCGCTCTTGCAATGGAATGAACTTTGTGTTTGGGCTGTAGTCAAATGCTTATTTCATCTCATTGTGAGGGAGGGAGATTTGATAGACACATGTTAAGCTTAAATTGAGATAAAGAGGATGAATATCCTACATTTAATGTATAATGGCATGAACTAGGGTTAGAGGTGTCACCTCACCCTTGTGTGAAAATAATGAATAATAGGTTGGAAACCTAAATGCAAAGAGAAATCACCAAGTAATAATGAAATCACCAATGAGAATGAAATCATCAAGTGATGATAGGATGTAAATACTAAGGATGTGGGTGTACCTTGAAACTGAATTTAAGTGCCAATCCTATTAATAACGTGATGAAATCTACTTATCAGTAAAAGATGTTAACGACATCTAAGTAGGGTTGTTAACCATAAGTTCTGGAACTAAGTTGGGATATCATTCACATTAAAGATTAATGAGTGTGAATATTGGGGACAAAATTCCTTTCAAGGAGGGGTGAATGTTATATCCCCAATTTTGGTAAACTTGAATGATATAAATATAAAGCATGCTCTGATAAATAATTTTCATGAATGGTATTATTTATGGAATAATATTATCCTTGTGACATGTTAAAGAAATAAAAGGATTTTTGTTTGCAATAATCCATTAAAATTTTGAACAAGAGAAAGAATGGAAAATTATAGAAAAAGGATATATCGTGGGATAATGGTATTAATGTTCAAAATGAACAAGCTTTATATGGGAAATGTATCACATTAGATCCCAAAAGAATAAATATAATTTGGAAAGGAAATTAACAAGTTCCTATAATTGATGCAAGGATAAATCAAGGACAGAAATAGATGAATAATCCAGAATCCATTATCCAATATGTGTCATGCTTTCCTTTATGGGATTTTGGTGTAAGAAAGGAAAAAGAAATACTTGGATCGTGTGCATGACAAGGAAATATTTAAAATAGAAAGGAAGAGATTATATTATTAATGCTTAGTATGTATGGAAATACCTTTCTATATCAATTAATCACTCTATAACTCCCCTCTCACCCGTGGCCATAAGAGAAAGGAGTGTAATTAAGGTTGTTTCCGTGTGTACCTTGCCAATATCACATTGGAAACTTGTCCTTTTAAACTCTACAAGAGGATAGGAAATAATTGGGATAAGGAAAGTGTTAAAGATAGACTAATGTTAAGGACATACCACAATGGAGGGTGAAGACCTATGGTTGACGTTGCTCGAAGGAAGGAGAAGGAGGAGGCGCTGGTGCCGCTGGCGGGTTGAGAACTGACGAAGAGCTATAGGTGTTTGTAGACAACAGTGTTGAGAGAGGAAAGTGCTTTGTGTCTTCCTTGGAAGATCTGAGGAGGGTATCCATGGCGGGTAGGGTCGAGGCGACTAAGGCGCGTCGAGGTTCGTTATGCAATCAACGGCGGCAGCGGGCATGGCTTGCGTAGGCCTGGAGAACGCAAGGGAGAAGGTGGATTAGAGTCAAAGGACAAGAATGCCCCCACCTACTTGTTCATGACCTAGCGATAAGTAAGTCTTTTTGCCTAAATCCTGAGCTATTTTTCTAGTAAGATAATAAAAGGATATAAAGATGATGTGGCGGCCTTTGATTGGCTCAAAGTAAGAGAAATCTTGAAATAATCATAACTAAGTATAGGAAACTCAGATTGAGACATGTCTTATATCAAAATTGATCAGGAGAACGAGAGGAATCCAAATAAAATATTTTGAGAGTCTAGTTATGCTTCTTGTTCTAAAAGTATAGGAAATACATGTTTAGATGTGATTAATAGAAAGGAAAAACCTAGATTTGCTTTAATATGATGCGTAATTGATTAGATTTGGTTACATTGACCTAATACCTGATCTTGTTATGTATAATGAAGAAAAACCTTGATAATGATGAATAAATGATGATTCTAGATTGATAATCTTATTCATGTTGATTTAGGGTTTTAAAACCAATGTTGACATCTTGCTATGATCTAATGTGGATAATGTGATTGAGGTATCACAAATTGTCTAATATGCCTAAGTTGATGATTAGAGTTTCACCTAATATGCATATTAAAGGTTTTAATCTTAGAAATTGTGACATGATGGAATTAGGGTTTGTAACCCTAATCCCTGGTCCAAACATGAGACAGCCCTAAACCCTAGTTTTGGAGCACATATAGATCTGACTAATGTAATGTGAATACATGGTGACACATATGTAGCATGTATATTTCAGATTGAATATTTTATTGCTTGGATGCACTCTTAAAGTACATGAGATTTCTGCATGGTTTCAACATTGGCATAAGGTATGTGGCTACACTTATGAATACATGTATCAAATTTTGAGTTTGCCGAGGTTTCTCGATGAGATTGAACGAATGATAAACTGCTTGTTTTTTATTTACTTCTTGCAAATTATGAAGTTCCTATGAGTATCATGTAAAGTAAATAAAAATATTTTGAACCCTAGGTTAGACTGATCTTAAGGGTAATGCACAGGAGCCCCAGAGTGATAGTGATTACACTTGAGGTACTAGCCCAGATTTGGATTAGAATATGAAAGCAAGTTTATGTTCTTATATGCAAGATAAAGAAGTTTTCTTATATGTGTACTTGTTATTATTGTTTGAACCCACATACCGGTATAGAAATGTACTGATCACGTATTTGTTTGTCGGCATTTTAGGTACCTATGATACTTGATTTGTGGACATGAGGTTATAGATTAAAGATGTTGAAGATACTAAAGTTATTCATGAAGGTTTAGTCTTAGTGGTATATCTTTACAAATGTACATGTTAACTCTTTCTAAAATTTATGTAACTCCTTAGAGGATATTTTTATGCAAACATGTAACTATTTGTTCTTTAATGTAAATTGTTTACTATTCTATATTATTTCATGAATCTGATCCTGGAATTTATGAGTAATGATTCATGACTTTAAGATCTTCTGGACACTCAAAAGTGCAGGTCATTATAGGAAAGTAATGAAGGAGTAAGAGCTTAAAGATAGAATGTGATACAACTTCTGCTTTATGCTTCTTTGATTGGAGATCAATAGAAATGCTCTTACATATTTGAATTCAGATATTCCATTTTTAGAAATATATGTGGTCCTTTAAGATTGTTGTACACTCTAAATTAATTTAGTTATTGTTTGCATTCTTTGTATCAAGTAGACCAGAACTTGTGATTAAATGAGTTTGTCATAAGTGGATATTCTTTCCACATGTTTGAGATGAATAGGAGTTGGTTAATCCTTAGTAGCTCTTGGCTTTATGATTGCAGGTTCAGCCTAGTCCGGTTGGTAGGGTACGTTACTAGGATCTAATGACTCCTATTAACAACATAATAAGAGTAGACTATGGATAAATTAGACCCAAATCTAAGTTAGAATGCACATACATTAAGATGTTGAAATATAAGTGAAAGATTAGAATAGTTGAGAATCAATTGGAACTGATATCTGAGATCCAACTTTGGGGCCTTAGATAAGAAACCCTAAATTGGGAATGAAGGAAGAGGGATATATATATAAGATACACATTAGTATGTAACATAAAAAATGAAGAAGAAAGGATGGATAAAGAGAACTGAACTAGATAACTAATTGTGGAACTATATCCAATCTAAAATCCAGGAAAGATAAGAGAAAACTGCATGGAAAGCCAATATAGAAAGAATCAATTAGAATGAATGGATCATATAATCGAGTAAAATGTACTTATGTATTCTACAACAAAAGTTAAATAGGAGAAAAGAGTTAAGTATGCAATAAGAACATAGAAGTGAAGTTCAGAAGAATGAAAGTGAAGAACTAGATAAACATGTAAATTATAAGACTAGGATAATAAACTAAGATGAAACAAAAAAGGAAGTGATGGAAATGCCGAGTTTGAGTTAGAAAGGAGGGTTACATGATATAAAAACATCATTGAATGTGTACTTTTATCATAAAGTTCAATGTATTCATCCTTACTAGATTTTGATTCAAAGTCTCTATTGAGTAGCAACCTAGTTGGCATCAAGTGTGTTCAGTAGTTTCCTAGTGATGAAATGGAACTAGTTCATAAAAGAAGACAAAGGTGCGACTAAATAAATGAAAAACACATATAAAGGTAAATTGTATTCAAAATATAAAGGCTTGATTGAAAAGGAAACTATGGTTAACCCCTGCATGATCCGTTTAATTCAAAATGAAGGACATTTGATGTATTATGCATAAAATGAAGCTAGTAGGGAGAATATTGATTTAGAATTTCCACTATATAAAAGTGAAAGGATGATAAGAAAGTTTATATGGAATGGAATATGGAACCATACACAAGAGTGAGAAACATGGTCATAAGAGATAAGTAAAAGTAAATAATGACATAGGGAAGAGTATCAAATAGGTAGCCAATGATAAAAAATAAAGAAGGGGATGAAACATGAGGGAGTAATATAGATGATAAAAGAGAGAGATTGTGACATGTGAGGAATTGTGAAATAGTCTAGTCTCCTTGATGATGACTAATATGAGAAATTGGTTAAGTGAATACTTGAATATTATAATTCTATGTCTCAAAATCAGCTTCTCTTCTATATCCTCCTTAGTGAGTGTAACATGGGATGAAGTGATAAGGAAATAAGTTATAAACGATACACAACTATCATGAGAGACACATCTACTGAATATACTAATGACACCTAATATGATGATGAACCCTATAAGAGTAGATCAAGAAAGTAATTTATCAAAATGGTCAAGTAAGAGAAAGAAAATTCAAGTGGTAAAGGCAAGGAAGACTTTAGTAAACCTCAAGAGAGCTAAGGTTTCAATATTGACATAAGGGAGTAAAATCATGACACAATAACATCATGCTATTAATAAGGATCAAACCCTAGATAGTTTAGGTTTGTAACAGTTAAAGGGATGTCATTAGTGATTTTACCTTGAGCTTGAAAATCTTTGTAAAATAAAATCATGAGATAATTAATATGAATAGAAAATAATAGTTATAGTATCCATGGGTTTAAAGGTTGCAAATGTGAAAGATAGATAAACAATATGGAAATGAGTATGAATGAAGGATAAGAAATATATTTGAAATATAAGAAGTGTGATTTGAACAAAAGGATAAGTGCAACATGAGAAAAGTGTAATCTAAAATAAATTCTTGCAGTGATAGCAAGAATGATGAAATATCTATTGTTACCTTGAATGCTTTAATGATTAAGTATGTTTATTCTAGATGATCAAAATGAGAAGGATAAGTAAAAAGAAGTTGTAATGCATAAGAAGAGAAATCAGAGAAAACAAATGGCTTTCAACAATATGTGAATTTTTTTAAAGAAGTATAGTTTGTTGAAGGCATTTCAAGGGATGAAAATTTGTTCTATATATGACTTCAATTGTACATGTGCGAGCAATATACTAAACTGGAATGAGTTTTATGGTCTCAATCATTCATATGAGTCATATGACTTAGTTTTATACAATTATTGTTACTTCTAGTCTTACAGTTTATGAGTGCTTTTCTATTAGAGTGGAAAAATAGTGAAATTCAACAAATAAAGGTAAATCGTCTTTAATAACTCTGATGTGATGCAAAAAAATAAGTACAGATTGAAGTGTATGAATTAAGATAGTGGGATAAGATTACCAGTACTGAGGTAACATCTCAACAGGGTATGGCATGATTAAAAAAAGAGTTGTTTATCTATCTCTTTCCTATTAATGATTGTGAGAAAAGAAAATCTTCTTCTATCATTGAGAAGGCTTGCTTAATATATGTTGTGATTAGAAGAGAAATAAATGACTCAATGTTGAAAATAACATTCTAATATGAAATACAATAGTATAGTGACATATAAAACTTTAGAAGTTTATAAGAAACTTTGAATATACTTTGTTTGCTTATTTATGTTTTGGGGATGAAACTTTTTAAGGGGGCGAGAATTGTTATGACCTCATTTGTGCTTAATTGGTAAATTAGGGTTTACCTGAATGATTACATGCTTGATTAGATTGAACATCGCTTAGACTTGATTCATGATAGTAGATAATTTATGATGTTTCAAACCTAATAACAAACTCTAATTATGATTTTAGTTTGAAGAATTGGGGTTTGAGAAATGTAAACCCTAATCAACCAAAATTAGGGTTTTGATAGTACATGAATATGGAATTTGATCAGGATAGTAGTGTGGTAAATGATTTTTCTTATTTTATATGTATTTTATATTTAATTTAATTTTTGATATGATATGGATAACTCAATCATACGTGTTGGAGAAAAATTTCAGAATATTTGGATGTCCTTTGAATGTTGTTCTCGGTCGAACTATACTTTAACCGAAATGCTGACAGAGTGTTGTTCATAAGTGTAGTGTTTGATTTTTAATTATTTATTGGTATATATTAATGATATGAAATTTATATTGGAGCTCTTGTGTTACATTTAAGATATCATGATAAATTTCCATAATTTTTGGATAATGTTTGACCTTTGAAATAAATGAATTATGGTAACTTTTTATAATAGAAAAATCTGCTGAAATAAGAAAAAGTATAGTGAGGGGTTAATGTGCAAATTACCCAAGCACCTTAATTTCTCTATATGAGAAAGATAGAACCCAAGTATCTCTCATATTTTGTGATCCATTCCAGAGTAACAAATTTCTAGAGAGAGAGGAGAGCTAGGGTTTTGAGAGGAGAAAGTGGTGGAGATGTTGACCTAGGGTTTCTCTATCTAAGATATGATGAAATCAAGTAAGTTTAGCTTCGTTGCATAGCCTTTCATGGTGTTCTCTCACATGTCAAGATTCCATCCCTCCTCTGATTTGATCTGGTATGATATCAAATCTCTCCTTTTTCTCACTCTTTCTTCATAATCCCTCATTTCTTGGATTTCTGAGTTGAAATGAAGAAGAATCTGATGAGTTGCTAGGGTTTTGATATGGATTTGAGATTTTCAGAGATAGGATGCGTTTTTAAGGTGTTTTCACACCTTAGGGTGAGTGGGTACTTCCTTTAAACATTGGATTTCACGAAAATGAGTTAAGTCATCAATAATCTTCAGTTGCTTAGTATGCAAGTACAAACCCTAAATTGTCTTTTGATCAAGTTTTTGCAAAATGATATGAAATGGATTATTCCTCTATTTTGATGAATTTCATATGATAAAAGTATATCAGAAATGGATACAATCCATATTAATTAGAATTACCTAATTACTTGCAAAGGTTATAAGAGTAAACTAAAATTTAGGGTTTTCAACTATAACTAAAATTATTGTATAATTAGATAGAGAAATGTGTCTATTTGAATCTAATTGATTATGAATGATTGTTTATATGAATGTGTAGTACATATATGATAGATACTATCTAGGATTTCATGTGATGTGAATAGTGTTTTCTTAATTTCTCAGTAAAGAGGGTGAAACCCTAGATGAGTGGAAAGTTGGAAATTTGTGAATCAATATTGTGAAATCCATTTGAAGTGCTTTCCTTGACAACATAGACTTTATTTATTCAATTTTATTCTTGATTCATGATATCTCAATGAATGGAATTGAAACCCTAATTTATCTCAATTCTAAGATTTCATACATATGTTGATTGTATATGACTTGTTGAAAGCAATTTTTATTTAGTGAATGTTTATGACACAATTAAATCCTTATGGGAGTCATGTGATAAGTGAATGAGGTAAATGAAACCCTAAGGATAGGGTGTTCAGTGAATCAAGTATTTTGATATCAATGTTTCTCAGTATAAGATGTGGTTATGCTTAACTGTTCAGTTGTGGTAAATGCCATCAGATGATTTATGAAATGAACAGTTTACAAAACTAAACTAAGATATGTTGATGTGATGATTGAATTGTGAATTTAAAGAGTGAATTAGACATTTAGATTCCCTGAACACTATAGAATCCTCACAGGTTGAGGCCTACACTATGGGGAGGAAACAATTTCCCGACTGGAGGTAGTCCAGATCGAGGTAAGTCAGAGTGCACTAGTAGGGTGTGGGGGTCTTGACCAGTAGGGCAGACTCCTTATAGTTGTGTGGTACCCAACACCAACTGGGGATGTCACTGGTACATGTGTTACATGTTGTAGTGATTAGTGGTCAGTAGGTCCATTGATGCACAATAAGCCTGGGGGCTTTAACTCACTACCTGAGTACTCAGGTTGAGAGGTAGAGTCTGAGATATCCAGTCACTCCCATTAGCCACTAAGAGTAGACATGTTGAGGCCCATTGTAGATGGAGTCTTACTCGAGAGATTGGCTTCGGAACCCGAGCATGCTTCTAAGCTTTGTACAGTGAGATCTAGCTTGTTGTGATTCTTTCACATGTTGTGGTACACCTCATGTGGGTTTAGGGCATAATAAGATGAATGAGAAGTTAAACAAGTGTGTGTAGTTATTCAATTATTCTTTGTATGTTTCTAAATTATTAGTTCTCATTATGATCAATCTAGCATGTTCATAAATTTACTCACCCTTGTAGATATCTAGAGTATCTTGCTAAATTAATATTTGCAAATGATTAGTATCTTTATAGCTTATTGCTGTTATAATTGATACTAGTTGCTCAACAGTACATCTGTAGTTATATAAGTGTTTTAGACTGTTTCTTTGAAGTACACATTCACTGAGCAAGTAGGATCACCCCTCTACTCACAATTTTTAGGGATAACTCGTGGACTAAAGATGTCATTGTATCAGAGTAGATATACCATAGGAGTTAAGTACAAGATTAGTTAAGTTCAGTCGGTCCCTGTCACTCTAGGTCCTTGTATAGATGTGAGAGAGTTGTAAATTATGATGTTTAAACTTGTTTCTTTAATAAGAGAGAATGTTTATGATTATTATGTCATATGTACACAGAATTATGAGAAACAAAATGAATGTTTAGATATGTATCTGTAATGTTGAGATCATAAAAGAGAAATCAAGGTTTCATTC
Organism: Alisma plantago-aquatica; assembly: GCA_963693085.1. Classification (NCBI taxonomy): domain Eukaryota; kingdom Viridiplantae; phylum Streptophyta; class Magnoliopsida; order Alismatales; family Alismataceae; genus Alisma; species Alisma plantago-aquatica. The sequence goes on from OY856411.1 coordinate 24,467,322, forward strand.
CCTTATAAAGTTTGTTTATGTGATTGAATGCGAAAAGAAAAAAGAGTTTTAGATAAAGAGAAAAAATTGGGAGTGAACCTTGTATTAAGTAAAATCCTCAAACTTATGCCCTAATGTCATGATTAGTGGTAATCGTGGGATGTGGGTGTAACAACTTAATATAGGCTCTATGCATTCATAGCTTGCTCAATTCACAATTCAACCAAAACATTCACAAACTTGAGAGCGGTGATGCACATGTAAAATGTCAACAATCAAGATCATATAGCAATAAACTCTAACAATGTGCCATGCATTTGTCAAAGATCAACATTTTCAGTTCAAAAAGTGGAGATTAAGTTAAAACATGCTTTTAGGAAAGAGCATTCAAATTTGGGCAAAATAGGCCAAAATGGTGTCAATTTGCAATCAATCACATCTAAACCTACATTTAGGGAAATTAAAGCATAAAGTAGAAAATCCTAATTGAAACACACAAAAATTACTAAAATCTACATGGAAATGTAATGCATGACATGGAAGAGAAAAAGGAGCATAAATTTTGAAAAATTACACAAAAATGCATGAAATTAAACTACACGTATGCATGAATACAAACAAGAAGAAATCTATACTAAAAAGAGTAAAATCAAACAATCCAAAATTAGGTGGAATAGGTGTAAGTGAAATGAGAGATAGCATCAGTGTGGTGCATACCAGCCTACCACCCCAAACTTTTGAATCATGCTATCCTCGGCATGAAACTAAACCTTAGGGCTAGTAGGGTGAAGATCAAGGTTGGTGCTGCGAGTCAAAAGGTAGGTTTACCTATTGTGGCTGGTTTGGATGCTCTGACTAGTGTTGATGAGTAGGTGGAGGACCTAGACAAGATGGAGGGAATTGCTAATAGTGGCCCCAATATGTGTCTCGAGGGGGAGGGTAGGTCTTTTGATATCCCAAAATTCCACCCTAGAAGTCTTCACCCCATTTAGGGTTCCATTGTGTCAGAGCATGGTGGTATTCGTACAAGTGGTTGGCATGATAATGCATCTGCTATATGTCCTACCACATGTACTGTTGGATGAGTTGCATATCTTGGTGTGTCTTCTGAATACCTTCAAGTTGTTCCTGGATGGATGGCATGTCATAGGCATTAACTGAAGGCTCCTGCAGCTGGGATGTTGCATCATCCCTTCTTCTCATCCTTCGGGGTTGTCTTCTTTTCTCTTCTCCCTCTTCTTCTTGTTGCTTTGCATTTGACTCTCCCACTTCTTCATGTGCAGTAGCGGGGTTATAGTTTTCCCGAGGGTTGTCTCACTCCCATTGCCTAATGTGTTCTCATTCTAAGTCAGGGGGGCCCAAGACAGAGAGGAGTGGGTGAGCATGATAGGGTAGCTCACAAGTTTGTGTCGGTAAGAATTTAACATCATATATTAACCTCTTGTTTTTTATCATGATCATATGAGAGTGAACGAGGTATTTCAAATCAACAAATTGAGCCCCCTCAGCCTCTTTAAGTCTTGTGACATCAAAGCCTAGGGATAGAATAATGGAGGTCACAATCCCTCCCATAACAAACAAATTTTTGCTTTTGAAAGGAATTGTCCTCATTGTATCTATCAAGAACGACCCTAGGTTAATGTGTAACTTCTTAATTAATCCATGTAAAACAAGGAGGTCCTTTTGTGAAATATTTCCCTGGTTATCATACCTCCCCACAATAGTGTTGGCTAGGACTTTCTGCATTTATCTGTCCAAGGGATTATTGATCAACATCATCTTTGACTTGCCAACTATGTATCATGGCATCCCTATCAAACTATACCAGAAGTCACAATAGTCCAAGTCAACCTTCCTCTCAATTATGCCATCATTCATTTTTTTTGGCTTCTTTAGGATCCTTTTCAAAGATGTAGTTCAATTCAGAAGTAGTCAACGTGTGTATATTATATTGAACATTCCAAACTTTATCGTTTCCTCCCCTTTTACCTTGCCTTCTCGAGTGGGGCAAAGAATTTCTAAGTCAACTCTACGTATGCAGTTTGTGCCATGAAAAGAAACTTCCACAAACCTAGTCTTTTCAGCTTGTTTTCCACCTCTACTTTAATGCCCAGGTTTTCAATCACCTTCTTAACCATACCTTGTGGAGATGACTCTCCTTGACAAGCATTCAGGATATATGGGTGTGATCTGCATCTTCCTCTGACCCCTGCCACAAGAAGTCCCCTCAGGAGCCTTGTCAAATCCTTTCAGTCTGTCTACATCCAGGTATGCCAAAGTATCCTCTGGCTCAGAATCTGACTCCTCCTCATCAGTGCCATCTTATTCTTCCTCAACTTGGTAGGATCTTGACCCCGAGCTCATGTAAATATTAAGTAGTACCCATTTCTCGGGGTATCGTTGTGGGTGATCCTCCTCTTCAATCATCAATTGTCGCCTTGCTTGTGGATGCTACTATGGTCTCTCCTCCAATGAGGAGGTAGAGTGGCATGCTGGCATTCCCTGAGGAGGTAATCTTGATGAAGATGGGGCTGCATCTCCCTTTCCCCACTTCCAGAGAGTTGTGATCTTCGGCTCAACCTCATCAATCATGACATCGAGGTACTCCTCGGATGCCTCCCCCTCCTCCTCCCTATATGTCTCATCAGTGATGTGGTGGATATCTGACGACTGGGTGTGGGATGCACTCACAGATGTTGAACAATGGAGTGATTGGGAAATTGAGTTTGATGGTGATGGAGTGTGGGATGGAATGGAGACTTAAGAAGAGGCCCTCTTTGTGCGCACTTTGCCTCCAATGATCACCTCAAGGCTCTTTTGAGCCCCATTCTTCACAACCTTGGTAATGCCCTTCATTGTATGGAGGTGGTGGTGGTGGTATGGATGTGATTTTTGGATTTTTTTAGGAGAAGGTGACACTACTACAGAAATAGCATTCAGTGACACTTTTCTGGGCGTCGGTTATTAAGGAAAACCGACGCCTTCTATGTTAGGCGTCGGTTGTTTACGAAAACCGACGTCTATATTTGAAGACCAGCCAGACACGAGTACCGCTTTGTCTTCAGCGTCGGTTGTTTATAACAAACCGACGCTTAAAGTCGCCCGCGAAATCCATTTTTTGATCAAAAAAAATAGTGTCCTTTTCAGCGTCGGTTATTTAGGTAGAAACCGACGCCTATGTGCGATGAAAATTTGCGCGAAAAGTGTCACCTTCAGCGTCGGTTATTAAAGGATAACCGACGCTGAAGGTGGTTCCCGCCAAACAATTTCATGAAAATATCGTCCAATTGGACGTCGGTTTTTTCAAACAACCGACGCTAAAGATGTTTAGGCGTCGGTTGTTGTAAAAAACTGACGCTATTTGGGACTTTATAACCCACGATGCCCGACTCTTCCCCTTTCTTCTGTTTCATTGCGAGCCCTTTTTTCTGCTTCTCCGTCGATTTCCCACGCTGTCGCCGTCGATTTCTCTGCTCCTTGTTCTCCACGACAGCGCCGTCGTGCCGCCACTGCTACTCCGGCGCCCCTTCTCCGCCGCCACTACTGCTGCACCCCCTTCTGGACCGTTCCCCCTTCTCTGGATGCCTGGAGATCGTTGCCGCCGACGCCGCTGGTCCTTGGTCTACCTGCCTGACGCCTGGAGCTCGCCGCCGCGCCCTGCTGCTCCAGCCACCTATTGCCCACCCTGCTGCTCCATCCGCTGCGCCGCCGCCACGCCGTCAAGTTCAACCTGTAGCTTCCACCTGGCTCCCGCTGCCTCCTTATCGGCGCCAACAGATCTGGTATGCACCAGTGTCTTTTCCTTTCCTCTACCTATTTCTCATTTACTGTGCGGATTATTTTGTGAGGTGAAGCATTTTATACAATGTAAGCTTCCGATGCTTCATGGAGCTGGTCACTTACTGATGAGGTTTATTTTGCTATAGATAATAAGTTCTGGAGTCAGTCCACAGACAAATTGATAACTGTTCTTAGACAATTATAAAAAAAGAACTATGTCATCTTTATCTCTGACTATGTGCTCATTTGTGCTAGAAATTTTGATGTGCTGTAAATTGTATCTTTACAATAACTGATCTGCTTGCCGATTTTAATGATTAGAGATACTGATTAATAGTAAGTATTGATGAATACTTACTTAATTACTGATTTGTTGATTAGATATGTATAGAAGTTCCTTATAAATATATTTTTTATATACACATACATGTAATTTTTTATAAAATACATGATGTAGTGTGATCTTAAATCCTAGAGTGTACCCCTTTTGTTCTATGATGGTACCTATGAGCCTAAATCCTAGAGTGTTTGTTGGCCTAGAAACCCGTCCAAGATTGACTCATTAGGAGTAAATCTTGGATAGTCCCCGGTTTGGGACTGTTCTTGAACACCTAATCTCACTTAGGATGTAAGTGTATAATGTGTATTGAGTTTTCGAGAAAATTTTTGTATAATGTGTATTGAAATGGAGGTTGAGAGATGGGTGGAATGGGTTAGGATGGTTCTTGTGATGGCGGAGGATGGATTGGTTGAAGTTTTTGGGCGAAAATTGGTGGATTTGTGTGGGTTTTCATGTGGGGTGGATGTAGGTGGGGGTGGAGAACAAAAATGGAGATGGTGGCTAGATTGATGGAGGTTTTGGGGTGGAAATGGAAGAGGGAGAGGTGGTGGTGGTGTAGGAAGTGATTGGAGGTCGATGGGTTAGAGGATTTGGGTTGGAGAAGCCAAATTGGGGTGGATGACATTGTTGCAGGTCGCCATGGTCGTAGGGAGCTCACACAAATGAGTTAGAATGAGGAGGGGGTCGAGGTGTTTTTGGGAGTTTAAGTGAAAAATAGGTGGAGTCGGGTCCCACCACGTCTATGGTGGGCCACAACAGTCGTGGTGGGGGTTTGGTGCCACGGTCGTGGTGGTCAGTGAAGGCAAATGCAGTTCTACCCTAGCCACGGTCGTGGTGGCCTCCTCTCACCTCGATCATGGTGGTTACCACGGTCATGATCGTTCATGTACACAATCACCTCCATCATTGTAACTTCTTTGTATTTTTGCAATTAAATCACCATGGTCGTGGTGGGTGCAATGGCCATGCTGCCTTCAAGTGGCCATGCCTATGGTGGTTTCCACAACTATGTTGTCATGCATGGGCCACGACTGTTTTGAGCTCCATGGCCATGGCCATTCCTTCAAAAAATTGACGATGTTACTATAACTTCCTTGAGATTTTGCAATTAAATCACCATGGCCATTTTGAAGCACCACGACCGTGGTGGGTCTTCATTCTGTACTTTGTCAATTCAACTTCAAAAACTTTTATATTTTGCACTATTTTGGCTCTTTACCACATTTTAACTTAAAAACCCATGCCTTTCCCTCTCTTTCTCTCTCTTAAACCTATCACCTGCATCTCATCAAAACTCAAACAAAAAACTATCAAACAACAAGTGTGTGCATGTGTATTTCATGGAAAAATAAAACAAAAGTATCAAAAAGTGAAGGTTGGGTGAAAAAGTTCCCAAACCTAGGTGGGTTGCATCCCACTAGTGCTAAATTTTACGCCTTCAGTCGGGCTTATTGATTCTTGAACTCTTTCATCCACTCATAACTCTCAAAGCATCTTTGTAGTAAATAGCCTTCTCATGTGCATTCAAGCACATCTTTTCATCAAGCTGGTGTTCCTCAACTAACATCACAATATCAAAACTTTGATTGGCTCTATTGGGACCTACTTCAACCACTATTTGCAATCTTTATCCATTCACAGTAAACTCTCATGCTCCGTCTTTCTCACTTATCACAATTTCTCTACATGGATATACATTCTTGATTAGATAAGGTTCTTCCCATCTAAATCAAAGTTTTTTGGGAGAGAACTTCATCCTAGAGTTGTACAACCATACCCATTGCTTGGGCTCAAAATCCTTCTTCTTGATCAGTTTGTCGTGAAGAAACTTAGTTCTTTCCTTGTAGCTTTTGGAAAATTCATAGGCCTCATGCTTCATCTCCTCAAGCTCATGTAGCTACAACTTTATTTTCAATCCAGTAGTGTCTCCATCCATATTCATGGCTTTCAAAGCCCACAAAGCCTTGTGTTACATTTCCATCGGTAGATGGCAACTTTTTCCATAAATAAGCTTAAATTGTGTGGTTCCAATCACGACTTTATATGCAGTTCTATATGCCCACAAAGCCTCATTGAGATGTAAAGACCAATCCTTGCGATCCGGCCTAACCATCTTCTCAAGAATGAGCTTTATCTCCCGATTAAGAAACTTGACTTTGACCACTCGTTTGAGGGTGGTAAGGAGTAGCCACATAATGATTTACTCCATGTCTTTTTAGAAAACCTCCAACTGTGTGATGGATGAAATGACTTCCGCCATCACTAATCATAGCTCTTGGCACACTGAACCGGCTAAAGATATTTGAATTCACAAAATCACACACCACTCTATGATCATTGGTTCTAGTAGAAATAGCTTCAATCCATTTGATACATACTCGAAGGCCACCAAGATGTACACATATCCAAAGGAGGGAGGAAATGGATACATGAAATCGATTCCCCACACATCAAAGACCTCAACCACAAGAATGGGTGATAGAGGCATCATGTTCCTTTTGAGATAGTGCCCACCTTTTGGAACTTCAAACAACATTTGCAAAACTCATGAGCATCTTTGAACAAAGTTGGCCAATAAAATCCACTTTGAAGAATCTTGATGGCTTTACATTTCCTACTGAAATGACCTCCACATGCACCAGAGTAGCACATGGCTAGGATTTCTTACTGTTCACTTTCTAAAACACATCTTCTAATAAGTTGGTTGAGAAATTATTTGAAAAGATGTGGGTCATTCCAAGCATAGTTCTTCACCATAGAAAATTGTCTCTTGCTCTCCTCCCTTATCCAAGTACTCGGTATCCTTCCACTAGCTAAGAAGTTAGCTATGTGCTTATACCATAGTCTTTGGGTGTATGAAAGTAAGAATATCTTCTCATACGGAATTGTTTCTTTGATGTGGTTCTTATCATCATACGGTGCTTCCATGCATGAGAGATGATTAGCTACAAAATTTTCGACTATCTTTTTATCAAAAATCTCAAGATCAAACTCTTGGAGCAATAGAATCCATCATATTAATCTTGGCTTAGAATCTTTCTTCATCATAAGGTACTTTAAGGCCGCATGATCTGTATATACCACCACCTTTTTTTTCAAGAGATAATATCGAAACTTTTTAAGAGAAAAAATCATGGCAAGAAAATCATTTTATGTCATTTTATGTGGTAGTGTAGTTTCTTTGAGCCTCATCAAGAGTCTTCCTTGCATAGTAAATGACATGTCGAATCTGGCCAATCCTTTGGCCCAACACAGCCCCCACTACCATATCTGATGCATCGGTCATGATCTCAAATGGAAAGGAGAAATTCAGGGGCTACATGGTAGGAGCAGAGATGAGCTTATTCTTCAAGTTGTTGAAAGCTTCAACACACTTGTCATTAAAATTGAATTCAACATCTTTTTCAAGAAAATGACAAAGTGGCCTCAAAATCTTATTGAAGTCTTTAATGAATCGATGGTAGAAACTTGCATTCCCCAATAAAGATCAAACATGTCTTATGGTGGAAGGAATGGTGAGAGTGGTTATCAGGCCCACTTTGGCCTTATCAACTTCAATTCCAGCTTAGACACTCAGTTACCCAAAACAATGCCTTTAGGCAAAATGAAGTGGCTTTTCTCCCAAGAAAACACCAAACTGACCTTGACACACCTTTTGAGAATAGCTTCTAGGTGAATCAAACACTCATCAAACATCTTACCATACACAAAAAAGTCATCCATGAAGACTTCAAGAGACGAATCAAGCATATTGGCAAAGATGGATGTTACACATCTTTGAAATGTTGAAGGTGCATTGCACAACCCAAATGGCATTCTCATGTAACCAAAAGTACCACTTGGACAAGTGAACATCATCTTCTCTTGATCAATGGGATGAACAACTATTTGGAAGTAACCAGAGTGCCCATCAAGAAACCAATAGAAACTCAATCCAGCTAACCGCTTCGATATCTGATCAAGGAATGGGAGAATGTAATGATCTTTTTTGGTCTTTCATTCAATTTCCTATAATCCACACACATCCCCCACTTGGATTGCTCTCTCACGAGCATCAACTCCACATCTTCATTCTCAACGACTGTGATCCCACCCTTCTTGGGTACAACTTGGATGGGGCTCATCCATGGGCTGTCAAAAATGGGATATATGATTCCAACATCAAGTTGCTTCATGACCTATTTTTCTACAACTTCTTTCAATTTTGGATTCAACCATCTTTGCATTTGATGGGTGGTCTAGCATCATCCTCAAGATATATCCTTTGGACACAAATAGAGGGGTCAATACCCCTCAAATTAGCTATGGACCATCTGATGGCATGAATGTTCTTCTTCAAAACTTCCATCAATGCATCTTCTTGCTCTGGAGAAATAATAGAATAAATGATCATCAGGAGAGTGTCATTGGAGCCTAAGAAAGCACATTTTAGTCCTTCAGGAAGAGACTTGAGCTCAAGAACTGGCGGCTCTTCAAGGGAAATCTTCAATGGTTCAGAACTAGAAGGGAGGTCTTCACTTGTAGCCACTATGGCTAGCTTTTCTCCTCATCCTCATCATCATCATCATCGGAAAATTCCACAATGATCTCTAGCTCTACCTTGTGTGGTGGTATGAATCCATGTAGGTAGACAATGTTCTACTATCTCATCAAGACACTCAATTAGATAACAATCCCCTTCTGTAGCACCTATCACCTCATCTTTAGTAGAAGACTTAAAAATGTCAACTAGATCTTCATGTGTATGAAAGTCACATACATGGTGTCAGTCCTCACATGGATCAATGCATCATCTGTAGCCAAGAAGGGTCTCCCCAAGATGATAGGCACTTTCCTCGAGTCTTTTTCCATGTCCAAGACAATAAAATTATCAAGAAAGAATGTGGAGGTCTCATCATCAAGTCTGACCAACACATCATCAACATGCTCTCTAGGCATTTTCATAGATCTATCGGCCAACAATAAAGTACAGTGAGTGGGACCCAGTTGTCCCATTTGTTGTTCAGCAAATACATCATAAGGCATTAGATTTATGCTAGAAACAAAGACAAGAAGAGCTTGGTCTGTGTGATGTGCTCCAATAAAGCATGAGATGATGGGAGCACCATGATATTTTCTCTTTCTTGGCATAATGTGATGTAGAATTAAGCTCACTTACTAAGTGGTCTTGACCTTCCTCGGTATGCTTCCGGTGGTCTTCCGCTTGAACACACACAAGTCTTTCAAGAACTTAGTGTAAGATGGAATTTGTTTGATCGCATCAAGCAAGGGAATGTTGATCTTGACTTGCTTAAAGGTCTCCATGATGTCCTCAGTATGCTTCTTAATCCTTCTTTTGTTGGATGGCTCTTCAAGTGCATCGGGGAATGGAGGGAGTTGTGCTCCCAACTGACTCAAATCAACAATATCATCAAGCGGCATCACTGGAATCACAATATCATCTCTCGGTATCATGGTATCATTATCCTAAATCTCAGTATCAACATTTCTAATCACAGTATCAACCATGTCATTAATAGCTGCGCTATCAATAGAAGTACCATGTGGCTTCTCCAAGGTCCTATCACTCCTTAAAACTGTCATTGTCTTCACATGCTCATGGGTAGTGGAAGAGGAAGCTTGTGGAGGTGGTTGTGGATGTCAAGGTGGTGGTGGCCTTGAGTGTGATATATTTAGGTTTTAGAGAATGAATTGTTCCTGGGGTTGTGGTTATGGTTGTTGTGGTGGATGGGGGTGATATTTTGGAGGTGGTGTTGGTATGAGTGAAGTGGAGGGTATTGGTAGTTGTAAGGGGGTTGTTGAGTTGGACGAGCATATGGATGTGGTGGTCCTTGGCACTAGTGAAATGGGGGTACTTGGTCTTATGGTGGGACATAAGCACCTTGAGTAGTGCTCACATAACCGCCATCACTATTTTGGTTGGCCATGGGTTGAGACGGGAGTCTCCCTTCTTCACGGGGTGGGGGGGCAAGTGAAAGGGAAATTTAATCAAGCCTTTGTTCAAGGTGGCTAATGTTTTTTCGTTGAGAGGACACCTCATTCTCCACTTCATCAAGTCTTCTTAGCCTTTCTAGGACTTCTTCCTCAAACTTGGAGCTGGACTTGGGCCCTTGGTGTTGCCTTGGCTGCCCTTGCCCCTCCTCATTTTGTTATTTCCATGAGAAGTTTGGATAATTCCTCCACTCGGGAGTATAGGAGTTGGGCATCGGTCCTTGGTTGTTTTGGTTGCCAAAGGTATGAAAAGCATGCACTTCTTATTCCTCAGCATCAACTACCGTAGTCGATTGGCTAGAGGAACCACCAGTTTGGTTCTTCATCATATTCATCATATCCACAATCATCTTGAGCATTTGTGGGTTGATTTCAGTCTGGGCTAGAACTATAGGAGGAGGTGGAGGGATGTAGTTCCGGTCACAATGTTCCCCATTAGTTGAAGCCCCGTGGTGAGAATTCTCAAAAAGGTGCTCGAACAAGGGCCATGACTCCTCAGGTGTCTTTGCCATGAAGGTGCCTCCACATGATGAATCAACATTATTTTGGCTCAACTCCACTAGAGCGGTGTAGAATGCTTGAACTAGCTACAAAAATGGTACCCCATAATGGGAGCAGTCACGCAGGAGCTTTTGGAACCTTTCCCATGCCTTGTGGTAGGGTTTATTTTCTTTTTGTGAGAAGGCAGTGATACATCCTTGCATCTGGGTCAACTTGGCAATCTGGTAGAACTTCTTAAGAAACTCATTCTTCACTATGTTCCATGTCACCAACTCAGGCTTGGAGATGTACCATTCCTTGACTTTTTCTTTCATATAGAAGGGGAAAAGGGTTTTCTAGATTGAGTCATCAGTGGTGGCAACTGTGCAGAAAGTGGAACAAATTTCAAGGAAGGCGTTGATATGGTCGTAGGGGTTCTCATTCTCCATACCATAGTAAGTAGGAAGTAATCTGAGAAGGGTAGGTGGAATGTGGAATTATTGACTCAGCATTTGGTCAACAGAGGTGGCAATGGGGGAATTGTAGTTCCTCGGGATGAAGTACTCATGGAGAGGGTGGTTGGGTTGTGGTTGGGCTTCACCATGAGGACCATTGTCATCCATTTCAGTTGATTGGTGTTGTTTGCAGAAGCTTTGGTGCCTCCTTCTACCTATCTCGGGGTCGTGTAGCACCAAGTCGGTACAAGTCGAACATGTATTACGCATGCACAACTATCACCTACACAATACACAAACAAGAAACAAAGGCCAAGTTAGAACGATAATATGCAAAAGTAAATAAAGAATAAAGAATAGAAATGGTGAGGGCAGTAGGAAAAGCTAAGCTACACTAACTAACTAGGCCGAGCACCTCTATCCTCGATAATGGTGCCAGAAAGCTTGGTGTGATATTCTCAAGGGCACACACTAGCCAACTAAAGGTGACTGGATGTGACCCTAAGTGAAGACACACAGATCTCTCAAAATTTGTATATGGACCTAGTCCAACGCACAGGCTCAACTAACCATATGTACCCGCAAGCGCATAGGTTCGTGTTGTAGTATAGGCTAGTGGTAAGATTAGGGTCAATTCTTCAGGGATAGAAGGGGCACTACAACTAGGTTAATGTTAGGTATGTGACTAAAATGGAGTCTAGGGTTTGAGGGTTAAAAGTTGGTTTTATTAGATTATACTACAATTGCAGGCAAGAAACAACAAGAAAGAAACTAGGTTAGCAAAAACCCTAGATCACCCTAAGAAAGTTAAGACTAAGAAACTAGGCAAGACAAGAAACTAAGCTAGAGAAAGGAGTTACACTACAATTAGTAAGGCAACTTATCAACTAAGAATCAAGCTAAGAAATAAGACAAGCAAGAGCCTAAGCTATCACTAGTTAGATAAATTAACATAAGCAAGCACAAAGGAGCCCTAACTAGTTGAGCAAGAACTAAGCACTCAGCTAAGAATTGACAAAGGCAATTGACTAAGCTAGCACTAACAAGCTAAGAAGGCAAGATTGGATTTTGAGCAATGAGGTGGATAGGTGGGCCATTTCGGAATGAAACTTGATATTAGTTGGAGGAAGGTTAACATAGCATGTAATTCTCATATTTCAATCTAGATTACCTAACCAAACAACAAGGCAAGTGCTATTGGAATATACCCTATGCTACTAGTGGGAGAACTACGGCTAGGTGTAATTCTAGTAGGACTTGGCAAGTCTAGGTTTCTAGGGTAAGTGGTATTAGGGAAATTGAGAGCCAAGTGTAGTAATTGTAGTAGAGATGAAGGTGTTTCATCTCATGTTACTTACCATCTAGCCTTTACTAAGCTCTAGGCAATTGCACTAATCACACTTACACTGGCTACTTAGAGGTAGCCACAGGTGAGGTCACTCTGAGGTCATTTTGTGTTCAGCTTGACACGGTCGTATTGAGCATCATAGGTGAGGTGGCCTTGCCAACACGATCGTGGCAACTTGCCACGGACGTGGCCACCTGCACACTTGCACTAGTGGGAGAACTACAGCTGACACGGTCGTATTGAGCATCATTTTGTGTTCAGCTTGACACGGTCGTATTGAGCTGTAGTTCAGCTTGAATTTCCCTTGTGCATCCAAGGGAAGCTCGAGGAAGAGATAGGTCCACTATTAGGGTGTAAGAACCCAAAGATGTTCTTCATCTATCTCCCATGCATCAATGCATGCATAAGTGCCCTGAAATACACACAAAAGGAGGCATAAGTGCATTTGTCATAAAAGATCATATTGGAGGAAATAGCTTGTAATCTACAATGTTTAGATGTGATTATCATGCAAAAAGACACATGATGAAGCCCTAAAATAGGGTTGCATCATGCAACGACTAGCTCAAGGAATCTTCAAGAAGAAAAGATCCAGTGGATGCCATCTACCAACCTGATCCAATATTTTAGATATATCTCACATCATGTCTTAGTTACATTATCCAAGTTTGTCTCGGTAGATCTAGATTTCAGATGAACAAGTTGTACTATTCCTATGAACCGTATATGAATTTATTTCAAATTAATATAAGGTGTTTCATTTACTCTATTTGCAATAATTAGCATTTTGTGACATCTCCTTTGAGAATAATGCTTCCTCTCAACAATGTGTATGTTTCATAAAAATTGTGACTTTACAAAATGATTGTATTAGAACTAATAAAAGAAAATAGCAAAAGTGAAATATAATGGAAAATTCATGTTCCTTGGGTCCCAATTACCTTGGAGTGCCAAGTTTCATAATATTGGAACAATAATAACTATCCTAATTTCTTTAAGAAAAGAAAATATTAATAAGGCCAAAATTAAATAATTAGCCGATAACTTCAAAAGTGGAAATAAATATTAAGTTCGGTTTTTGGATATAAAATTTTGTCTATGTGTTAATTTTCACATTAATTGAAGAAACCTATCTATCCTAGTTTTATTTAGGAGAGAGAATATAACTTGAAGTCCAAAATATTAAATAAAATGGAAAACCAACCCAAAAGGAAAAATTAATGCCAAAATAGGGGTTTAAACATCCTAAGCAGTCAATATGTCAAATTTGGTTTTATTTTAATGTTGTTTGGTCACTTAAATAGATTTGGAAAGATATATTCTTAAATTGATAAAGTATCTAATTAATGCAAGAATTTTCAATATAATTTCAGATTCCATATATGACCCCTTCCTTTCCTTGATCTGCATCTCTTTTTGGCCCTTGGATTATCACCAGACGGAGATTATACTCTCTTCTTCCTCGACCTGGTCCTTTTTCACACGCAACAGTTTACAATTTCAGATTCTGATTTCTTATCATCAATAACTCTCTCTATTCTCAACAATTTTTAGAGATTTCTTCTCTATTATTTTTATCATTTGATTCCATACCCCTTGATCCCTATTTTCTAGGGTTTCATCTCCTATAAACCTCCAACCATGACACCTGCCCTTCCTCCCCTATTTCCTCTTTGTTTTCCCCTTCCTTCCCATCCTCTCACTTCTCCAGGTCATCATATCTTTAGGAAGTTACTCCGAAACATCACATCACCTTGCATCATTCATAGTTTCTAGTTTGGCCAACCCCGTCCCTGGTTACAATTCCCCTACTTTTTCCATCTGTGTCTGATGATCCAGGTCAGGATTGGAACCTCCAGCCTCAATAGATTTGGGAATAGCCCTGGCATCCTTCTTATGTTTAGAAGGATGTTCCTAGATCTCGATTGGATTACTTAATTGTTATATCTCTTATCTTTGTTTCCTCTCTTTTTACCCCTTTTATGAGATTTCTAGAAATCTCAATCCCTTCACTACCAAAATCTTGACTTTCACCTTCTCTACCTTTGCTGAGACCTTCCGAAGTTACCTTGCCATTTTGCTTCTCATTTCTCCTCCTCATTGCTAGTTTTTTTAGTCCTTCTCCCTATCAATCATGGTGGAGGAATGACTTTGGGTCTCCTGATTTCCCTCACTATTGCATTTTAGGTCGAGGATTTTATTCATCCATCAAGAAGTGGGTTGGGTAGCCCTTAATGAGTTTACTTTGGCAACAAGAATCCCTAGTTCATAAGTTGGATCCTTCATTTTTCCCTAAAAGGTTGGTGCTTTGTGAGTATCCGATACATCCCAGACAAGGGTGAAGAAGTGAGAACTCATGTTACCTTATAGTCCTCACATTTTTTTTGTTTTTGTTCTACACATATTGTGCACTTTTGTCTGTGTGGCCCTTGAAATCTTGTCGTCTGTGTCTTGGTTTGAGTGGGCCCTGACTATATAGTCGTAGTTGATAGGGCCATGTCAGATGGGGTTGTTAAATAGATAGATGTTTAATATGTGGCGTTATCGAGTTTCTGATTGGTTGAGTTTGCCAAAATGCATAATTAATTATTTATAGCTCGAAAAACAAAAGAAATATATTTTAGAATCAATGGTTTATCTTTAGTCTATTGGTATCAGTTTTATCATTCAAATTGAATAGAACAAAATTCACATCTAATAATCTATAAGTTACAAAAATAAAGTAAAATATGATATGAACTTAGAGAAATATAATTCACAAGATGGTATGGTTTTCATAACCTAATTTAATAATAAAAAATATTTTCTTTTAGGATTTATGTAATTAATATGAATCTGACCTTAATTTAATATATGCATTTAATAGGTGGCTTGTAGAACTGATGTGGATCTAGGGTTTAACCCTGACCTTCTAATACATAGATACGGTATGTTGCATTTCCTTACTTTTATATTGAGTAGACCTATGTTTCATATCTCTCCTAGTCCTTTGGACATATGTCCTACACACTCTTCTCTCTCTTGTGAGAGGTTGACTCATTTGAGTACTTATATTCTTTTATTAATCTTTTCAACTTAATCCAATGGATATTCTTGTTGGACTCATTTTCATATTTTATTCATGTTATTCCCTTTGGAAACCCTAATTTGAGTCTTTGATGTCCTAATCCCCTTATGGTGTACTTTTATGATCATGTGCTATATCATACTTGGGAATTGATTAAGTACTTATTATTGGGTACTCTGACCCCATTGATATCAGTTGGATGATCTCATCCATTATTTGAACATGACTATATATTAACTTACCCTCCCTAATTGTATGGGTTGTTAACTAGTCATAACTACAAGTAGTGAAACCATATAGGCACTGGGTTTTATTCCCATGCCATGTTTGATATTTAGGCACTGGGTTTTATTCCCCATTCATGTTTGATAATTAGGAAATGGGATCTATTCTCCTTCTAGGCACTGGGTTTTATTCCCCTGCACATATGATCTTTGGTTTGGTTTTATTCCCCTGCCACATATGATATTAGGCACTAGATTTTATTTCCCTGGCATGCACTGGGTTTTATTCTCCTACAAAATCTATATTTATTTGGCATTTAAATTTTATACTCCTACCCTTTGGTATGGAATATATGGGTTCCTATCCTACTTATTAGTATATGCTAGTCCAATTATTATTCGCCATGCAACTGTTTATGCTTTTTTATATTATTATTATGACATTGTATTAAGGCAAGAAATCTCTTTTGTCTATCACCTCATTGGTAATCATATTCTCTTTTGATATCTACTTGGATAGTAATTTTCTCTTCTATGGGAAGCCTTGTTATTTATGATGTCATATTCCCTTTATATAGCTCAATCCATGTTTATACACACATACTGTCTTTTATGCTGACAACCTCCAGATTCTATCTTGTCTTCTGGGATGTGCTTCCAAACCCAGGTGTAGGACATGGAGGACATGACATGAAAATATGGACCTAGCTTAAGGAGTTGATGTTTGGGAGATAGACTTGATATAGTTTAGATATCCCTCTACTTAGATCCTGATGATGTTGTACCTTCATGTAAGCCCCTTAGTATGAGAATTTTATGTAACTTAGATAAATTTAATATAGTCCAAATATTATTCCATTTCTATACTTAGTCTTTTTGTATATCATCATTTGAAAATTGAAAATTTTACACCTATTCCAGCATACCTTTTGTGTGTGTTTGGAATAGATTGATGTTTTCCTCAAATTTAGTAGGGAGTGGATCCCATAGTGGGTTCCTCTCAAAGTTGTGACAAAGTGGTTTCTAGATTAATTTTCGGGGACGAAATATCTTTTAAGGTATATAGGATGTGATGGAGTGAAATTTTTGTATTCTTGAATACTCAATCGGATAAGGAGTTTATGGATTTGAGATTCGAATATGCATATGTATGCTTTAATCACAGGAAGGCACTTCCATCAGTTTGGAAGAAGTTGAAAGTTGTATGAGTAATACCCTCAAGTATGTGTTGTTTGGATTAAGTTGTTGACTAGTTAATTAGTGATAACCTAACAACAAAATGGAAGATGATGTAGCTTGTGTCATTGTATATCTATCTTTAAAGTTTCATAAAGTTTGGAAGATCCTAGAAGAAGTTGATTAAGTTTCAATATTTGAAATAATATGCTTAATGATCATTGATGGACCTAAGTTTAATACTATAGCCTAAGTTTTACAAAGATGTGTCACACATAGTTTTGGTTAGGAGTTATGACCTATGTCTATATTTGGCCACAGCTGGATATGCCCAGATAAGGGGTCATGGATGGGTGACATGGAGAGATCAAGTCCCTTGGATGTGGATTAATCAGAAGTTTAGTGCCTCATTCCTCTACGTCCTATCAAGATGGGGTCGTGGGACAGTTAGCGGCTATGGGGTCTGAATGATCCCACGTCGTGAGTGGTGGTCTGAGGAAGAAAGGGGAGCGGGTGGTTGTTTTACCCTTTCAGAAACCTACAGACCGACACACCATACCACTCAAGGCTGCTTCACCGTCACCTGAGTATGGAAAGAGACCCCGATGCACCCAGGTGTGAGGTGGTATTGATAGATGTCGAACCCAGTTTTTGGGTGATGTCGACAAAGGGCAGTCAATGGGCTTCGAGATCATACTAGGAGGAGCCATGCCGGAGTGAGATGCTGCCATAGAGGTCAAACCACAAATCGAAACCTCATGGGGGCAGACGCACCATGCGAGGAGGCATGGATCTTTGACTTTTCCAGATCAAGGCTCTCCTTTGCGAGGAGGGCACACAACCTTGTCTTAGCATCTGAAGGTTGTTGAAGCCGATGAGAAGGACCGAAGGGTAGGTGATCACTTGCTGGAGTCATGTCATGTAGTGGAGGCATGTGTAAGGGAGACAGATGGTGAGGACCTTGGAAGTGAGTCACAATGAGAAGGAGTCTCAGTGGCATCCATGAAATAGCTATAAACGAAGGGGAGCGGAGCAACACTGAACCTTCATCGAATTCCATCCTGGGGCAGCGGCGCTCAAGGCACAATTGGAAAGGCGGGTGACCCCATCTCATCATGAGGAGAAGGAACTATTAACCAACCTAGCCAAAGGTCCGAGTAGTAGGCAGGCCAAACAAGAGGAGCACCTCTTGGAGGCCACGTGGCATAACTCGATTGGCCATTCAAGGTACTTAGCTTCTAAAATGATCAAACTTGCATAATTCATAATAAATATCTCTAATGTCCAATAATTTTCAGAAAAATACCAGTACATTCATAAAAATAAGCATAATCACCTGAAACCATAATATCTATCGTTGATGCTTAAATCACAGTGATATCGTGTAGATTCATTACACTTGTTTCATGGATAATAAATAGTAAATGGTGACCTAAAGTTATGAGAATGCATGAGTAACACTTAAATATGTTATAGAATCCATGTGCATGTAGATATGATCATGTTATGACACGTAATCATATAATTTTCTCTATATGGATAATTAGGGCTAATAACCCTAAATAAAGTGCAATAAATACATACATGATCAATAAATGATGAAAGTTACAAAGTAAGCACATATAATTATGTGGAACTTCAGATTTAATTATGAGATCATGATGATGCATAGAATTCATGTTATATGAAGATGACCCTTAATACATGGGTTGTAACCCTAATTTAAATGATGTATATAAACTAAGGTTAATATGTGCACAAAAAGGATACGGAACCGAATGTTCAGATAATGAACTATAATTTGGAAAATGAAATCAGTAGGATAATTCTAAGACAAGAATACAAGTAAAAGTTGGATTATCCTAATGAGTTAAGTAAACCCTAAAATGGATATAACTAGGTTTACGATGATGGGAATCTGATGATGGTATATGATCTTGTCTTAATCATGTTTGACCAAGGATATAGTTGATATCAGGGATATGTGATAATTAGGTTTTTCTTGATCACGGTACGCCATTAACTCTTACTTGGCTTATTATACAACATGCTTGTGTTATATGTGTAGTAAAATACTTGGCATATAGTATTGGATGAAGTGATTGTTCTTGTATGATATGTTGCATGTTTTCCATACTTATTGTTATGTACACATGAAACATAATATATCTGTTCCATTATATGAAAGAGCTATATCTCTTTGGTAAGCATAGTGCTAGTGAGTGATCTATCTCTTTGGTAAGCATATCACATGTACAATGATCTATCTCTTTGGTAAGCAGATCATAAGGCTTGAATGCATCTATCCCATTGGTAGGCAGATGCATGAGCATATAATGGAAAATGAGCTTAAAATATGTGTTCTCTTTTTTTAATGAACTGTTGGCTAAATTGGACATTATTATAATCCCTTTGTTTTTATGATGACAAACATTTCATTCTAGTGGATCTAACATTCTACTTGAGTGTTGTAGGAACTAGGCGGATGACACAACTTTGGAAGATCTATATGCTTACAATGCTTTTATTCATGATTGTAATCAAATTTAAAAACTAGTACAAATATATAATGTGCAAGTACTTAGAAATAATGTAAATCAAGCGTTTAGATATTCCCTAGTCAATCACAACACTTAGATAGGTCATCCCCTACAATGGTGTCACAACTGCACACTCATACACACACTTAGTACTTAGTTTGAAACATTTAAATAGAGTCATTCTCGGTCGACAAACTTCTTGACTGAGACACTCTTGGTCGACCAATTCCTTGACCGAGAATGACCCAAGTAGCCGTTAGACACAACAGATAAGGTAGTTGGGAGTTGGATTAGAACATTATATACACTTGCTCCAGACAGTCCCTCGGTCGAAAAATCCTTGACCGAGAAGGACTCTCAGTCGACAATTCTTCGATCGAGAAGAGTTATGTCTGCACTTTTCAGAGTTAATTAACTAGTCGTTGCAAAAACAATTAGTGGATACCTAACGGCTAGTTAAGCACTTAGAATCCCCTAGAAAGTGTCTAGAACATCCTTAAGCATTCATAGGCCATTCCTATAAATAGAACAAGTCTTAGGACACCCTACACACACTTGTGCAACACTTGAGCATATTACATGCAATTGGAAATCTTTCTTGTGAGCAATTGAGCAACTCCAACATTTGCTACTCATTTCCATTACTCTAATTTCATGTCCTATAGGCTAGCATCTCCTACCCACTACACTTACACTTCCATATACATTGGTTAGGAGATCAAAACGCTTGATATAGGAAATCAAGCCTTGTGCTACAACGGTTTTGTAATTTCTATTTTTCCTTCTTGTTCCTTTATATTGTTTGTACTCTCCTTGCTACTCCTAGGGTTGGAGGCTGCGGATTGGAGAGGGTTTGACTTCTCAAGTGGAGAAGGGTCTTCTCGGTGGAGAAGGTAGACTTTGGACTACTTCAAGAAGATTGTCTCAACGGGAAGCTACTTCAAGAGGAAGGCTACTTCAAGGAGGAGCTTGAGGTTACTTCAAGGAAGGTTGCTTCGAGGTTGGTGAGACTACTTCTAGGTGAAGTCTGTCCAAAGGGTTTGGTGAAAGTATCTGTAATTTTATGTAACATCCTTGAGAGGTAATAAAATTGAAGTACTTTCAAAATCCCGGTTGGGTAAGAAACCAGGTAGTGGATTGACTGCCTTAGTATTTGCTAAGGTTGGAACCACTCTAAATCCTTGTCCCCTTGTCCAATATCTTTGTGGTTGCTTGTCTTGGTTGAATTATTTTTAAAATCTCCATAAAACCCTATTCACCCCCCCCCCCCTTCTAATGTTTTTTCAATTGGTATCAGAGCAGGCTTCAAGGAGCTCTAATCGAGTCTTGAAGAATGAAGGGTGGTGGTGTCTACAACCACAAGCAAAGGAAAAGCACGAACCAATCTTCAACAAGCTGTAATTGGTTCTTAGGAACAAGGCACTCAACACCTAGATGTCCATGGAGGTTAAAGAAGGAAGATAAGCATAAAGAATGCCTTATTGCTACAATAAGTGAAGAAGAAGAAGAGGTAAGTCTTTTTTATTTATCAAAAGAAGATTTAATTGCTAGCCTTCAAGAAACACATGATAAGTATATTGAGTGCAAGAAGAAATTAAAGAAATATAATAAAGCAAATGATGAGTCACATGCTAATCTTCTTGCTCTCACATCTGAAAATGAAGATCTCAAAAAGGCTATTGAAGATCATGATATTAAGCTAAAATCAGTAGAATCAAATTGCAATCTTCTCTCCCTAGAAAAGATAAACTTGCAAACTCAAGTAAATGATCTTAAAAAACAACCTATTTGTGTACACATCTAGATTATGATACTATTGTGAAAGATAGAGATCCCTTATTATCTAATCTAGATCAAGCAAAGTTAGATATCAAAAAGAGAATGGATGAGATTGCTAAGTTACAACAAGAAGTTAGTAGCTTGAGAAACAATGATGTTCTTGATAAGATCTTAAATGATTCTTGTGGTCAAATTGGAAGGAGAGGACTAGGTTATAAGCCTAAAGGAAAATCCTATCAAAAACCTAGTGGGAGAAGGACATAAGTGCCAAAGACACAATCTATGTATGTACCTAAAGGCAAGTATACATATGTACCCAAGAACAATCTAGATCAAACTCATAGAAAGAAATGAAATTGATTCTATATGTTGACATTATTGTTTGCGTCTTGGACATTATTCCTTCTCATGTCCTTACAAGAAAAAGGATGTTGAGTTGGTATGGGTTCTAAGATCCCAAAACTAAATTGATTAAATTAAGTTGACATATGACCAAAGACTCTAAACTGTATATCTTTATGTCTGTCTCAACTTAACATAATTAAAACTCCTAAAGACATATCCTTAATAACTTGATGGATTCTCATAACCTAGAGATTTGAATGTAATTTAGATGACATATGACCAAAAAGTTCATTTGAACATCTAAATGTCATATCTCAACAAAATTGAGCTTTAAATTTTCATATTCGTGTACCTTGCTTGCAAATAATTATTGAAAAATAGTACAAAAACATTCTCGGTCGAGAAAATATTCGACCGATAACACTGTCGGTCGAGAATTAGTCGACCTAGCAGGTTACAGTTTTTAAGCCTGCAACAATTTGATAAAACATGTACAAACAGTAAGCATACTCAGTTGAGAAAAACTTCAACCGAGATAAAATTCGATCGAAGAATAGTTCGACAGAATCAAGTTCTGTTGAACCTGTTTAAATGATCTCGTCTTCTATCAATTTGCTATAAATGATTAATTTGCAAATCAAGAATGAATCTTGGAGACAAATATTTTGATAAGCTTGTATTATGACTTGCTAATATACTTTGATTAAACTTGTTATAAAACATGGTGATTTAATTACTGTTTTATAATAATCCACATGGTTTGTCCTAAGTATTCCTTGGTCTATCTATATAAAAACCATGTTCCTTGAAATTTGTTTTTAATAATCGTAATCATTGTATTATGGATATGTTCTTACTATTTTCCATTCTTTACTTGGTTTGTCTAAAATTATCTTTGATCCATATATACAAACCATGAATGGATATTGTTTTCAAAATGATCATTGTGATTCAGCTCATTAAATATAAAGATGATGAAAATGCCATTTTGCATAACAATAGAAATCTATGGCACAAATGCATCTTAAATGTTTATCTTGTGCTTAGCATATGGAAAATGATATTCAATCAAGTAGATCATTTAATATGCTTAAATTGGAAATCTACAGAAACTACCTCTTGGTTAAAATTAAGTTTGACCAAGGTGTGCTAAGGTCGAAGTCAAGGTCGACCTAAAATAAGCTTGACAAAATGCTTAATTGGAAATTATTTTGTGCACTCAACATTAGTATAAACTTGCTCATTATTGGTTGACATACCTTTCCTGATTCTAATGTGCTCTTAAGAGATCTCATATCATTTTTAGAATTAACATTTATAAATGAGAAATATAGGAATGTCAATAAATTCTATCATTTCTAATGGTTATTTCTAAACATGGGAATTATGTTTTGGAAAATACTCTTAATAATGTGCTCCACAAAAATATTACAGTCTCTCATTTGCATTCATAATTGTTATTAAAAAATAGCTCAAAATTTCATGTACAATGCTCAAATACAGCAGTTCGATCGGTCTACAAAAATCTCAACCGAGACAAACTCGGTCGATGAGTTTGTCGACCGAAGATATCTCGGTTGGCCACCTTTCTCGACCGACACCCGCCAAGAAAATGCCACACTCAAACTCAGCTCGGTCGACAAAATGTTCGACCGAATCTATCCCGATCGACAAAATTATTGACCAAGACCAACTTGGTGAACCCCCAAATTCTTTTAAACTAAAAGGCTAATTTTTCTGAATTTACAAAAAAAATTCGCAACAACTATTTTTCGATCGACCGTTGGATGACCGAGAGGAGCGTCTGCAAAAACAACCATTGCGGACATCGGTCGACGAATTGTCGACTGAGATGGGTTCTGTTTTGCTATAAATAGAGCCCAAAATGACCCCATTCTTCACAAATTCACATTCTCATTTCTCTAGCTCCTCTCTAGTGCATTCTTGTGTGAATTTTTAGCTCCTCTCCACCCAAATCTTGCCTTGCTTCTTCTCCACTTCAAATCATCAAGATGGCTTCCTCATCATCGCGTGGAAAGATACAGGTCACGACTAGGAAGGGAAGGACGGTCTCCCCGATGCTGACGATCATCAACGACATTCCATTCAACGATGTAGCTACCGACGATCGCTACCTCAGGCTATCCTTAAGGACCCCTCTTCCACAATGGCCAGTCGACGTCATGGACTTCAACAACATTGTTGATATTGAGGAACTCTTTGAGGTGCAACACCTTTCTGAATTTCTAAATCCTTCCTTCTGTTCCTACTTCTCCCAAGTAGTCAACGAATTCTATGCCAACCTAATCATACATCCTGACCATGATCATTCTTTCTCTTCTATGGTTAGTGGGTATGGATTTTATTTTTCTGAGGAGGACATTCTCAACATGCTAAACATAGATGTAGAAGACTATAAAGAGTTTATTGATCTCACCACTGGCAATCCACTAAATAAGCTTTCTCAAGATAACACTACCACTAGTTTAAGTGACATTAAGAAAGCCATTTTTCTATCAAATACCACTTTCCATGAAGATAGGGGTACATATTATGCCATCAATTTAAAACCCGAAGCTATGATAGTAAACCAAATTGTTGCCACAAATATCTATCCTAGGGAAAATAAATATGAAGTATCCACTTTTCGTATGTATTTTATTTATGCCATCCTAAAAAGTATACCCATCAATTTTATTCATCTCATTCTTAAGAACATGGTTGAATTCTCTGGAAATTCACCTTATGCCGATTTTGTTTGCCAAATTACTCAACATTTTCTTAAGAAGAGTATTGAGGACCTAGGTTACAAATGGGA
The DNA here is from genome assembly GCA_963693085.1 of Alisma plantago-aquatica. Classification (NCBI taxonomy): domain Eukaryota; kingdom Viridiplantae; phylum Streptophyta; class Magnoliopsida; order Alismatales; family Alismataceae; genus Alisma; species Alisma plantago-aquatica. The sequence continues at coordinate 24,491,644 of OY856411.1, forward strand.
TAGGAAACCCCAAAAGATAACTAGAAATATAGTAGAGAACATGGGGATCGATTTTGGACACAAGAGGGATAGGACTAAAGGGGAGCCATCCACCCAAGATACACCTCCACCACCTCCTCCTTCTAACCTACCTCATGATCCTATCACAAATACTTTGACATATATTGCTGGTTCTCAATATCACCTAAGTAGGAAATTGTATTACAATCATCATGCCATGTCTTATTCAAATCAAAGGATGCAAGCCCTTTCTCCTAAACAACCTGATGAAAATCCTTATTCCCTTAATCCTGGCATGCTAAACCCCTACAATCCACCCTACAATTACTATCAAATTCCACCTCCACCATCTCATGACCTCACTCATACTCAATTTTCTCAAATCCAACTCCAAGATATTGCTGTCCACTTTCGATTCGATCGTGTTCCCACCTTCTTGGACGCTTATGATTTGACCAAGAGAGGTGCCTTGGAGTGGCAGACACTGGTCAAATACAATGGAGTTGAGCCATTTCTTGGGAAAGACCTGTAAATTGATGTAATTCTTCGGTCTTTTCAGTGAGATCATGAGATTTATGGTTATCTTTGTAATGTTTATAATGGCTATCTTTTTTGTTATAAACTAGTATGTTATGATTTATGGGTCATCTTATGAGTTGTATGAGCACTGAGTTATTATGAATAAAAGTGTTTCCTATGGCTTCAATTGGATATATCTTTGTTAAAATAAGAATATTATAGGGGAGCATAACAATCAGGGGGAGTAATATATGCAATGAACCTAAAAGGATCTTATTCTTTGCAAATGATTCAGAAATAAATTGTGGCTAAATTTGACAATGTGTAGTTTTCCTTCATATTAATCCCTTGCTTTTAAAATTGAATATCTCTTTGAGGGGGAGCATAGCAATACAATTAAGGGAAATAATAAAAGGCATACTTAATAATTAAATTGGTTATCTTTTTGAAATGAAAAAGGGGGAGAAATAATATAAAATCAAAAATATAAAATACAATGAGTTTCATAATCATTCGACCAACACACACTTGGAAATAAGAAAATGGCTACAAAAGGTAAACTTCAGGTATGAAACTCATATGATTTACATTTCCTTATTTTATATTTTGGAAATGTTTGTCATCTTCAAAAAGGGGGAGATTGTTGGCTAAATTAGACATTATTATAATACCTTTGTTTTGATGATGACAAATATTTCATTCTTGTGGATCTAACGTGCTACTTGAGTGTTGCAGGAACTAGGTGGATGACACAACTTTGGAAGATCTGTATGCTTAAAATGCTATTATTCATGATTGTAATCAAATGTAAAAACTTGTACAAGTATATAATGTACAAGTACTTAGACATCATGTAAATCAAGTGTTTAGATCTTCCCTACTCAATCACAACACTTAGATAGGTCATCCCCTACAATGGTGTCACAACTGCATACTCATACACACACTTAGTACTTAGTTTAAAGCATTAAAACAGAGTCATTCTCAGTCGAAAAACTTCTCGACCGAGACACTCTCGGTCGACCAATTCCTCGACTGAGAATGACCCAAGTAACCGTTAGACACTACAGAAAAGGTAGTTGGGAGTTTTTTTGGTCAGTCGAAAACTCGTGTTGCATTTTTGTATTTTCTTTTTTGGTTTCTGTACAAAACAATCCATCTCCAACTGAAGATGGAAAAAAGAACAAAAGAGGAAAGAAACTATACAGTGAACTCGAAAAAGGGATGAGAGAGGAGAGATAAAGAGCTAAACAACAGAAAAAACTCCAACTCCTCCAAAGCTACAAAAAGAAAAAGCTATCCAGTCTTCAACATCTTCAGGAAGATATCAGCAGTACTAGAAACCATAATCATGAAGATCAAGGACAACTGAACAGAAAGGTAGATCAACCAGTCTTCAACATGTCTACATAAAGCTCCTGAGAAGCAAAAAACCACAAAACAGCAGAAAGAACACAGCAAAGCTCTGATCATCATGTCCAACAGCAACAAAAAAATCTACTAGAGCAACTGACAACCACAGCAACAACAGGCAAAAAATATATGTACTCCCAAAGCAATCTGAAAGGAAGCTTTTGTTACCACCATGATGGAGGGGAGCGTCGACATCCACGAAGGATGGTGACTCAACCCTCACATCAAACAGCCCTCATGTCTGCAGAAGAACTCCCAAGAAGCAAAAAAACATAACAGCAGAGAGGACTCAACCATCCAGCTTTCAACATGTCAGTAGAAGAACACCCAAGGAGCAAGTATCCACAGAACACAGAATAACTGACAGCCTCACTATACTCCCAAAGCACGCTGAAAGGAAACTATGAAGCCACCATGATGGAGGGGAGTGTCGACATCCACGAAGGACGGTGACTCGACCCTCACATCAAACAGCCAAAACCAAACAACAAAGATATGATCAACACGCCCAACAGAAACAAAGCATCAACCAAAAGGCACCAAAGCCATCACTACAAAACAGAAGGAACCCACACCAAACTACTAGAACAGCTGACAACCACAACTAGATTACTCCTCCATAAAGATTCCAGCCATCGAAACAACCTAAGAAACCGGAAACATCCACCCTTCAACAGGAACAAAACTATATATCAACATCTTCATGAAGATATCAGCATAACTAAAAACCATAAAGCTTTTGTTACCACCATGATGGAGGGGAGCGTCAACATCCACGAAGGATGGTGACTCGACCCTCACATCAAACAGCCCTCAAGTCACATCACACCTCAAACTTTAGCAAACACCATGATAGGAAGGGAGGGGAGCGTCGACATCCACGCAGGATGGTGACTCGACCCTCACTTCAACCATCACAACATGATAAAGAGGGAGGGGAGCGTCAACATCCCACAGGATGGTGACTCGACCCTCACTTCCAACATCACAAAATAGTGATAGTTCAGACCAAACAACCAAGAAACATGTGCTAAGGAAGTGATGTCATGACAGCTCATCCTGCAACTAGAACTCAGCAGCACAACATCCAAAGACAAGAGGTCCAACCAGCATCTGAATCAGAAAAGGAAACCAGCACATCCTTCTGCATAAGACAGCTCGACCCTCATTGCATAACCAGAAACTCCATCCTCTAAACATCAAACTGTTCAGGCCAACCATAAAAGGGGAGCAGACACGGAAAACACAGCAAACCCAAGAAAAAACTGCAGCAACCAGAAAGAAGCCATAACCCCAGCATCAACTAACCGAGGAGAAGCAAACTGAAAAAAGCAGCAAGACTCGACCACCACAGATTAGAAAAAAGACAAGCATCCATACATAATCAGCTCCACTCCTCAAAGAAGCCCATAACAAAAGCAACCACTAACAGCACATAGGATGAACAAAGAAAGCCAAACTCTCAGAAGCCCGACCATCACCAACCCATCAAAAAAAGCATCCTTCTCCATGGAAAAACAAACAGCAACCTCCCCCATCAGGCACCAAATCCACCAAGCAGACAACAACAAGCCATCATCCAGATAAAGTCGATCCAAGAACAGCTTACAGAAACCAGGAAAAACTCTGCCATCACAAGAAAGAACCACCAAAAAAGAAAACAACCACTAACATCAGACCACTCTGCCATCACCAGAGAGAAACCATCCATGCAGCAACCAACCAAAACAGGCTCTCATAAAACTATCATCACCACCCCAACAGAGCCCCATATACAGGAGAAAAAGACACCAAGAACATCACCCAGAAAATAGAAAACCAACAGGCTCAAACAAAGAGCACACTACCACATCAACTCAAATCAGCCACCATCTGCTTAACCAACTTAAAAAGAACACCGGGCTCTCTAGAAAAATTAACGTGCACCCTCTTATTCCTTTCATTCCATAAAAGATAGAGCACCACAAAACAGGATATGTACTGAGTCTTAAGATTAACACGACTCACATCATTCATATCATTAGGAATAGAGTTAATGAGACCCCCCTCCAAACAAAGCTTCCAAACATGATAAGAAAACTCACACTGGAATGAGACATGAGAAGTATTTTCGTAATCAGCTTCACACAAATAACACCTAGAGACCACAGTAAGACCCATTCTTCTACTGTAATCATGAGTGGGGAGCTTATTAAGATACACTTTCCAAGCATGGACCAAATGATTCTTAGGGGCTTTACATTTCCAAAGCCACAACAGAACAGGAACATCCATACCTTTACATCTAATAGCTTCCCAAACAACTCTTAGATTAACATCAGAATTATCCATAAAAAGAATGGAGTCAACACTACCAATCTTGATATTATTATCCTCAATAATCTTAGCTACCAGACAAGCAGCTCTAGAATAAGGAAAACACCACTTATCCAGCTTCATGATGGTACACAACTTAGCTTCAGAACCAATCCCAGTGTTAATAGGATTCAGCTTCACATCACACTCCGAAAGAAAGTTGCCTCTAACCCAAGGAACTTTCCAAACTTTAAACTGAGAATTTAGCCCAATATTGAACTTGACAAGATTCAAAAGAGTATACTTAGTAGCTAAAATTTTGTTAAACATCCAAGAGTAATTAGGGGAAGGCTCAATATTCCAGAAAGTATCTTTCTTAAAATATTTAGCATGAATCCGTTTCACCCAAAGGCTCTCTTTCCTACTATTCAAATCCCAAGCATTCTTAAGAACACAAGCACGGACCATATCTCTGCATTTCCTAATACCAAGCCCGCCTTCCGACAAGGGGAGAGAGACTTTGTCCCAGGAAACCAGATGAACATTGCTTCTACCTTCAGATTGACCCCATATGAAATCCCTGATGGTCTTATCAATAGAATCGGAAACAGATGAAGGAATAGGAAAAGAGACAATCCAGTGCAGATACAAAGAGGAAAGAGTTGACTTAATAAGCTCCAATCTCCCCGCCAAACTCAGCAGCCTAGCTTTCCAAGAATCTAATCTTTTCTTAAGCTTATCAATCAAACTATAACAATGTTTCTTTGAAAGCTTGCCCATAAACATAGGAATCCCCAGATACTTCAACTCACTAACTTCCTTTTTTTGCATATCAAGGATCCCAAGAATAAGATCAGTCTTAGCCTTCTTGCTAAAAACAACAGAACTTTTATTAACATTCAATTTCAGACCAAACTTCATGCCAAACTCATTCAAAACTTTGCAAATATTCTGAGCATTATCAGTAGTAGCCTTCAAGAACACCATCAAATCGTCAGCAAAAATGAGATGAGAAATCAGCATCAAATTATGAGCTTTGATAGGTTGTAACTCTTTAGATTGTACACCTTTCTTCATCATGTTAGAAAACCCCTGCATCACTAGAACAAAGAGATACGGAGCTAAAGGATCCCCTTGCCTAATCCCATTCGAAGGATAGAAAGTCTCAGTAGGCTCACCATTTACAAGAACTTGGTAGGATGTAGAATAAAAAATAGCTTCTATCCAACTGATCCACTTAAGAGGAAACCCCATCTTAAAGAGAACTGAGAACAGAAACTTCCAACTTACTGAATCATAATCCTTTGTCAGATCTGCTTGAATGCACATACTATTAGACTATCTACTGAAATCACTCAGAATCTCATTAGTAACAAGAATGGCATCCTTCATAGATCTGCCCCCAACAAAAGCACACTGATTGCAATCAACAACAGTCAGAAGGATAGGCTTCAACCTATTCGCCATGATTTTAGAAACAATCTTGTAAAAAGTATTACATAAAGTTATAGGCCTCCAATTGGTAATATGAGAAGAATCTTGTCCTTTAGGAATCAGAGTAATAAAGGATTTGTTAGCTTCTTTAAGGATGGAACCTCTCGAAAAGAACTCCTTGACAGCCTCAAAAGTATCATCCCCAATAACACACCAGGAAGCCTTATAGAAACAACCATTAAACCCATCAGGTCCCGGAGCTTTATCAGAGTTAAAATTACTCACAATATCATCAACCTCTTTCCTGATAATAGGACCAATAAGCGTTCTAGCTTGATCAGTAGATAAGATATTACCATTCCAACTGTCTCTCCAAACGTCTCCAACAGACTCACTATTATTAAATAGATTCATATAAAACTCATTGACAGCCCTCCTGATATCATCATAATTAGACAAGGTCACATCATTAACCATCAAGCTCTTCATGCTATTCCTGTGTCTCCTCGTCTTAAGGGAGGAGTAAAAAAACTTCGAATTAGAATTGCCATCCTTCAGCCATAGAACCCTCGCCTTCTGTTTAAGAAGGGATTCTTCAGCCAACTCGGCTTTATTAGCATCCTTTCTAAGAAGATTAGCATACTCTCTTTTACCCTCATTCATAGGATCCAAATCAGCCACCCTTTGAGCTTCATTAGCCTGAAATCTAATCTTTTTAGCATTTTCATAAAGGTCCCCAACCACAACTTTGTTCCACTTCAAGAGGGCCTTCCTCACCGATTCCAGCTTTCTATACAGAACATAACTCCTATAACCATCAACATCAACAGACCAAGATTCTTTAACCTTGGTAATAAAATCCTGCCTTTGAGTCCAAGCATTAACAAATATGAACGGGGTTCTCATGATCCTTGGGTTACCAATCTTTAAGACAATCCTCCTATGATCACCAATAGAAGTAGAAACCAGCTCACCAGAAAAGTCAGCAATACTAGCAATGAAAAGAGTATTATGCAAAACCCGATCAATCTTTGACGTGATAAACTTGTCACCACTCTGCTTATTATCCCAGGAATAGAAAGTACCTCCCAAATTCATGTCATAAAGACCGGTATTAAGCAGACAACTATTAAAGTCTTCCATAGATTTCTTAGTTGGAGGTTGAATGCAAATTCTTTCAACTTCAGATCTAACCGCATTAAAGTCTCTAAGAAGAACCCAAGGCTCATTAATAGAACAACTAAAAGTATCAATATCCTCCCAAAGCTTCGACCTCTCCACATCACCATTATGCCCATACACAGCAGACATTAAAAATGAGAAATCATTAACAGTCACCTTAGCAAGAATAAACTGATCAGTTTCCTCAATAGCAACAATAGAGCAATTTTTATACAAAATAATCACTCTACCCAGACAATGAGAGTTGTGGTTAGAAATATAGCTATACTCAGGAAAGTATCTAGACATCAGGGAACTAACTTTTTCTATTCTAACTTTAGTTTCTACAAGGATAACAATATCACCATTCATCCTTCTTAACTCCTCTTGGACAGATCCAATCTTGTTACTAAGACCTCTAACATTCCAAGAGGAGATCAAAATGGAAGGAGTCATTTGGATACCTTGGCTGTTGAGCTGTCAGCCTCATCATCATCAGAAATAACATGCAGCTCCTCCACTTGAGCCAAGATCGGGGGAAAATTTGCCTCAGCAATTCTATGAAATATTCCTGTACTACATTTAGCTTGTAGATCAGGAGGGAAAATGTTTCTTCTTCTATCAATAGGTTCAGCTACATATTTAGCAACATTCGAGCTATCCGGAGAAGCAATATTACACATCTGCGCCACCACAGGTGTCGAAGGAACAGAAGAGCTGCTTCTGCCATCAAATCCTTCATTCACTAATTTAGATAGAACCTCATCTTCAGCAATTTCTTCATCCTGTTCAACTATCATCTTTCCCTTAAGGATTTCGGCTGCATCAGTAACTTCTTCAATCACAAACTCAGAAACTTCCTCCAACTGCATCACAGGTCTTTTGTCAGACATATCATCTACAGACTTTTTCCTGACTTCCCAAACCTTCCTTTGATTAACATTAACATTAGAACTTAATGACCTGGCAGGCTGTTTAGACTGACATTCACCATGCCCCAAACATCCACACACAGAGCATTTGTAAGGTATCCACTCGTAGTCCAGAAAGATAATGTGTTCTTCCCCTGCGTCACTCCTCATAGTGATCTTCTTTGGGTACATGGCATCCTTGTTCATCAAGACTTGAATCCTGGTGACATCAAGACGCCGCAAATTAACAGTGTCATCATCCATCTTTACAGGCTTTCCCAAGAGCGACCCAATCCTACTGAAGGATCTGCAATCCCAGAGTTCAGTCGGAAGATTCAAGATATCCACCCAAACAGGAACGTCAGACAGAATGACTATGTTATACTCCTCCCCAGGCTTCCATTTCTTAAGAACAATTGGCCTCCCTTTCACCAACCATTCCTCTTTCAACGCATCCTCTATATCTTCCATCTCGTCAAACCTGACTAAGAAGAAACCATCTCCTCTATCAAAAACTTCAAAGAAACTTCGTGTATTCCAGAGATAGTCAAAGTGATTTGTTAACAACGGGACATTAGGAAAGAAGTCGACGATGTACTAAATGAGACATTTATTCCATCTGCTTGCATTTTCGTCTGCCTCCTTCTTGGGATAGATGAGTTTACCATCAACCAAAACAACCTCCACAGTCTTCAGATTTGATGGACTCCCGGTGAAACTAGGCCTTAGCTTCTCCCAACCAAGCGGAGGATTCAAAACATAATCTTGACTATCATCCACTGTTGCCGCAGATCTCGCGCTAGCATCAGCAACTGGTAAACCTCCGGCAGGCCTAGGATCTCCTGAGGGAGACGGTCGACGCAACGCCATCACCTCCCCCGTCGCCTTGCCGCCTGCGCCGTCGGGAGCTCGGGAAGCCATAAACATTTTCCAAGGTAGTTGGGAGTTGGATTAGAATGTTATATACACTTGCTCCAGACAGTCCCTCGGTCGAAAAATCCTCGACCGAGCAGGACTCTCGGTCGACAATTCTTTGACCGAGAAGCGTTCTGTCTACACTTTTTAGAGTTAATTAACTAGTCATTACAAAACCAATTAGTGGATACCTAACGGATAGTTAAGCACTTAGAACCCCCTAGAAAGTGTCTAGAATGTCCTTAAGCATTCATAGGCCATTCCTATAAATAGGACAAGCCTTAGGACACCCTACACACACTTGTGCAACACTTGAGCATATTACTTGCAATTGGCAATCTTTCTTGTGAGCAATTGAGCAACTCCAACATTTACTACTCATTTCCATTGCTCTAATTTCGTGTCCTATAGGCTAGCATCTCCTACCCACTACACTTACACTTCCATATACATTGGTTAGGAGATCAAAATGCTTGATATATGAAATCAAGCCTTGTACTACAATGTTATTGTAATTTCTATTTTTCCTTCTTGTTAGGAGTTACGACCTATGTCTAGATTTGACCACAGTTGGATATGCCCAGAGAAGGGGTCATGGATGGGTGACATGGAGAGATCAAGTCCCTTGGATTTGGATTAATCAGAAGTTTAGTGCCTCATTCCTCTACGTCCTATCAAGACGGGGTTGTGGGACAGTTAGCGGCTATGGGGTCTGAATGATCCCATGTCGTGAGTGGTGGTCTGAGGAAGAAAGGGGAGCGGGTGGTTGTTTTACCCTTTCAGAAACCTACAGACCGACACACCATACCACTCAAGGATGCTTCACCGTCACCTGAGTATGGAAAGAGACCCCGATGCACCCAGGCCTGAGGTGGTATTGACAGATGTCGAGCCCAGTTTTTGGGTGAAATTGACAAAGGGCAGTCAATGGGCTTCGAGATCATACTAGGAGGAGCCATGCTGGAGTGAGATGCTGCCATAGAGGTCAAACCACCAATCCAAACCTCATGGGGGCAGACGCACCATGCGAGGAGGCATGGATCTTTGACTTTTCCAGATCAAGGCTCTCCTTTGCGAGGAGGACACACAACCTTGTCTTAGCATCTGAAGGTTGTTGAAGCCGATGAGAAGGACCGAAGGGTAGGTGATCGCTTGCTGGAGTCATGTCCTGTAGCGGAGGCATGTGTAAGGGAGAGAGATGGTGAGGACCTTGGAAGTGAGCCACAATGAGAAGGAGTCTCAGTGGCCTCCATGAAACAGCTATAAACGAAGGGGAGCGGAGCAACACTGAACCTTCATCGAATTCCATCCTGGGGCGGCGGCGCTCAAGGCACAATTGGAAAGGCAGGTGACCCCATCTCATCATGAGGAGAAGGAACTATTAACCAACCTAGCCAAAGGTCCGAGTAGTAGGCAAGCCAAACAAGAGGAGCACCTCTTGGAGGCCACGTGGCATTACTCGATTGGCCATTCAAGGTACTTAGCTTCTAAAATGATCAAACTTGCATAATTCATAATAAATATCTCTAATGTCCAATAATTTTCAGAAAAATACCAGTACATTCATAAAAACGAGCATAATCACCTGAAACCATAATATCTATCGTTGATGCTTAAATCACAGTGATATCATGTAGATTCATTACACTTGTTTCATGGATAATAAATAGTAAATGATGACCTAAAGTTATGAGAATGCATCAGTAACACTTAAATATGTTTTAGAATCCATGTGCACGTAGATATGATCATGTTATGACACATAATCATATAATTTTCTCTATATGGATAATTAGGGCTAATAACCCTAAATAAAGTGCAATAAATACATACATGCTCAATAAATGATGAAAGTTACAAAGTAAGCACATATCATTATGTGGAACTTTAGATTTAATTATGAGATCATGATGATGCATAGAATTCATGTTATATGAATATGACCCTTAATACATGGGTTGTAACCCTAATTAAATGATGTATATAAACTAGGGTTAATATGTGCACAAAAAGGATATGGAACCGAATGTTCAGATAATGAACTATAATTTGGAAAATGAAATCAGTAGGATAATTCTAAGACAAGAATACAAGTAAAAGTTGGATTATCCTAATGAGTTAAGTAAACCCTAAAATGGATATAACTAGGTTTACGATGATGGGAATCTGATGATGGTATATGATCTTGTCTTAATCATGTTTGACCAAGGATATAGTTGATATCAGGGATATGTGATAATTAGGTTTTTCTTGATCACGGTACGCCATTAACTCTTACTTGGCTTATTATACAACATGCTTGTGTTATATGTGTAGTAAAATACTTGGCATATAGTATTGGATGAAGTGATTGTTCTTGTATGATATGTTGCATGTTTTCCATACTTATTGTTATGTACACATGAAACATAATATATCTATTCCATTATATGAAAGCGCTATATCTCTTTGGTAAGCATAGTGCTAGTGAGTGATCTATCTCTTTGGTAAGCATATCACATGTACAATGATCTATCTCTTTGGTAAGCAGATCATAAGGCCTGAATGCATCTATCCCATTGGTAGGCAGATGCATGAGCATATAATGGAAAATGAGCTTAAAATATGTGTTCTCTTTTTTAATGAATTGTTGGCTAAATTGGACATTATTATAATCCCTTTGTTTTGATGATGACAAACATTTCATTCTAGTGGATCTAACGTTCTACTTGAGTGTTGCAGGAACTAGGTGGATGACACAACTTTGGAAGATCTATATGCTTAAAATGCTTTTATTCATGATTGTAATCAAATTTAAAAACTAGTACAAGTATATAATGTGCAAGTACTTAGAAATAATGTAAATCAAGCGTTTAGATCTTCCCTAGTCAATCACAACACTTAGATAGGTCATCCCCTACAATGGTGTCACAACTGCACACTCATACACACACTTAGTACTTAGTTTAAAACATTTAAATAGAGTCATTCTCGGTCAACAAACTTCTTGACTGAGACACTCTTGGTCGACCAATTCCTTGACCGGGAATGACCCAAGTAGCCGTTAGACACAACAGATAAGGTAGTTGGGAGTTGGATTAGAACATTATATACACTTGCTCCAGACAGTCCCTCGGTCGAAAAATCCTCGACCGAGAAGGACTCTCAGTCGACAATTCTTCGATCGAGAAGAGTTATGTCTGCACTTTTCAGAGTTAATTAACTAGTCGTTGCAAAAACAATTAGTGGATACCTAACGGCTAGTTAATCACTTAGAATCCCCTAGAAAGTGTCTAGAACGTCCTTAAGCATTCATAGGCCATTCCTATAAATAGAACAAGTCTTAGGACACCCTACACACACTTGTGCAACACTTGAGCATATTACATGCAATTGGCAATCTTTCTTGTGAGCAATTGAGCAACTCCAACATTTGCTACTCATTTCCATTACTCTAATTTCATGTCCTATAGGCTAGCATCTCCTACCCACTACACTTACACTTCCATATACATTGGTTAGGAGATCAAAACGCTTGATATAGGAAATCAAGCCTTGTGCTACAACAGTTTTGTAATTTCTATTTTTCCTTCTTGTTCCTTTATATTGTTTGTACTCTCCTTGCTACTCCTAGGGTTGGAGGTTGCGGATTGGAGAGGGTTTGACTTCTCAGGTGGAGAAGGTAGACTTTGGACTACTTCAAGAAGATTGTCTCAACGGGAAGATACTTCAAGAGGAAGGCTACTTCAAGGAGGAGCTTGAGGTTACTTCAAGGAAGGTTGCTTCGAGGTTGGTGAGACTACTTCTAGGTGAAGTCTGTCCAAAGGGTTTGGTGAAAGTATCTGTAATTTTATGTAACATCCTTGCGAGGTAATAAAATTCAAGTACTTTCAAAATCCCTGTTGGGTAAGAAACCAGGTAGTGGATTGACTGCCTTAGTATTTGCTAAGGTTAGAACCACTCTAAATCCTTGTCCCCTTGTCCAATATCTTTGTGGTTTCTTGTTTTGGTTGAATTATTTTTAAAATCTCCATAAAACCCTATTCACCCCCCCTTCTAATGTTTTTTCAATTGGTATCAGAGAAGGCTTCAAGGAGCTCTAATCGAGTCTTGAAGAATGAAGGGTGGTGGTGTCTACAACCGCAAGCAAAGGAAAAGCACGGACCAATCTTCAACAAGCTGTAATCGGTGCTTAGGAACAAGGCACTCAACACCTAGCTGTCCATGGAGGTTAAAGAAAGAAGATAAGCATAAAGAATGCCTTATTGCTACAATAAGCGAAGAAGAAGAGGTAAGTCTTTTTGATTAATCAAAAGAAGATTTAATTGCTAGCATTCAAGAAACACATGATAAGTATATTGAGTGCAAGAAGAAATTAAAGAAATATAATAAAGCAAATGATGAGTTACATGCTAATCTTCTTGCTCTCACATCTGAAAATGAAGATCTCAAAAAGGCTATTGAAGATCATGATATTAAGCTAAAATCAGTAGAAGCAAATTGCAATCTTCTGTCCTTAGAAAAGATAAACTTGCAAACTCAAGTAAATGATCTTAAAAAACAACCTGTTTTCTGTACACATCTAGATTATGATACTATTGTGAAAGATAGAGATCCCTTATTATCTAATCTAGATCAAGCAAAGTTAGATATCAAAAAGAGAATGGATGAGATTGCTAAGTTACAACAAGAAGTTAGTAGCTTGAGAAACAATGATGTTCTTGATAAGATCTTAAATGATTCTTGTGGTCAAATTGGAAGGAGAGGACTAGGTTATAAGCCTAAAGGAAAATCCTATCAAAAACCTAGTGGGAGAAGGACATAAGTGCCAAAGACACAATCTATGTATGTACCTAAAGGCAAGTATACATATGTACCCAAGAACAATCTAGATCAAACTCATAGAAAGAGAAATGAAATTGATTCTATATGTTTCCATTATTGTTTGCGTCTTGGACATTATTCCTTCTCATGTCCTTACAAGAAAAAGGATGTTGAGTTGGTATGGCTTCCAAGACCCCATAATTAAATTGATTAAATTTAGTTGACATATGACCAAAGACTCTAAAATGTATATCTTTATGTCTGTCTCAACTTAACATAATTAAAACTCCTAAAGACACATCCTTAATAACTTGATGGATTCTCATAACCTATAGATTTGAATGTAATTTAGTTGAGATATGACCAAAAAGTTCATTTGAATATCTAAATGTCATATCTCAACAAAATTGAGCTTTAAATTTTCATATTCTTGTACCTTGCTTGCAAATAATTATTGAAAAATAGTATAGAAACATTCTGGTCGAGAAAATGTTCGACCGATAACACTGTCGGTCGAGAATTAGTCGACCGAGCAGGTTACTATTTTTAAGCCTACAACAATCTGATAAAACCTATACAAACAGTAAGCATACTCAGTTGAGAAAAACTTCAACCGAGATAAAATTCGATCGAAGAATAGTTCGACAGAATCAAGTTCTGCTGAACCTGTTTAAATGATCTAGTCTTCTATCAATTTGCTATAAATGATTAATTTGCAAATCAAGAATGAATCTTGGAGACAAATATTTTGATAAGCTTTTATTATGACTTACTAATATACTTTGATTAAACTTGTTATAAAACATGGTGATTTAATTACTGTTTTATAATAATCCACATGGTTTGCCCTAAGTATTCCTTGGTCTATCTATATAAAAACCATGTTCCTTGAAATTTGTTTTTAATAATCGTAATCATTGTATTATGGATATGTTCTTACTATTTTCCATTCTTTACTTGGTTTGTCTAAAATTATCTTTGATCCATATATACAAACCGTGAATGGATATTGTTTTCAAAATGATCATTGTGATTCAGCTCATTAAATATAAAGATGATGAAAATGCCATTTTGCATAACAATAGAAATATATGGCACAAATGCATCTTAAATGTTTATCTTGTGCTTAGCATATGGAAAATGATATTCAATCAAGTAGATCATTGAATATGCTTAAATTGGAAATCTACAGAAACTACCTCTTGGTTAAAATTATGTTTGACCAAGGTGTGCTAAGGTCGAAGTCAAGGTCGACCTAAAATAAGCTTGACAAAATGCTTAATTGGAAATTATTTTGTGCACTCAACATTAGTATAAACTTGCTCATTATTGGTTGACATACCTTTCCTGATTCTAATGTGCTCTTAAGAGATCTCATATCATTTTTAGAATTAACATTTATAAATGAGAAATATAGGAATGTCAATAAATTCTATCATTTTTAATGGTTATTTCTAAACATGGGAATTATGTTTTGGAAAATACTCTTAATAATGTGCTCCACAAAAATATTACAGTCTCTCATTTGCATTCATAATTGTTATTAAAAAATAGCTCAAAATTTCATGTACAATGCTCAAATACAACAGTCTGATTGGTCTATAAAAATCTCGACCGAGACAAACTCGGTCGACGAGTTTGTCGATCGAAGATATCTCGGTTGGCCACCTTTCTCGACCGACACCCGCCAAGAAAATTCCACACTCAAACTCAGCTCGGTCGACAAAATGTTCGACCGAATCTATCCCGGTCGACAAAATTATTGACCAAGGCCAACTTGGTGAACCCCCAAATTCTCTTAAACTAAAAGGCTAATTTTTCTGAATTTAAAAAAAAAATTCGCAACGGCTATTTTTTGATCGACCGTTGGATGACTGAGAGGAGCGTCTGTAAAAACAACCATTGTGGTCGTCGGTCGACGAATTGTCGACCGAGATGGGTTCTGTTTTTCTATAAATAGAGCCCAAAACGACCCCATTCTTCACAAATTCACATTCTCATTTCTCTAGCTCCTCTCTAGTTCATTCTTGTGTGAATTTTTAGCTCCTCTCCACCCAAATCTTGCCTTGCTTCTTCTCCACTTCAAATCATCAAGATGGCTTCCTCATCATCGCATGGAAAGAAATAGGTCACGACTAGGAAGGGAAGGACGATCTCCCCGACGCTGACGATCATCAATGACATTCCATTCAACGACGTAGCTGCCGGCGATCGCTACCTCAGGCTATCCTCAAGGACCCCTCTTCCACGATGGCCAGTCGACGTCATGGACTTCAACAACATTGTTGATATTGAGGAACTCTTTGAGGTGCAACACCTTTCTGAATTTCTAAATCCTTCCTTCCGTTCCTACTCCTCCCAAGTAGTCAACGAATTCTATGCCAACCTAACCATACATCCTGACCATGATCATTCTTTCTCTTCAATGGTTAGTGGGTATGGATTTTATTTTTCTGAGGAGGACATTCTCGACATGCTTAACATAGATGTAGAAGACTATAAAGAGTTTATTGATCTCACCACTGGCAATCCACTAAATAAGCTTTCTCAAGATAACACTACCACTAGTTTAAGTGACATTAAGAAAGCCATTTTTCTATCAAATACCACTTTCCATGAAGATAGGGGTACATATTATGCCATCAATTTAAAACCCAAATCTAGGATAGTAAACCTAATTGTTGCCACAAATATCTATCCTAGGGCAAATAAATCTGAAGTATCCACTTTTCGTATGTATCTTATTTATGCCATCCTAAAAAGTATACCCATCAATTTTATTCGTCTCATTCTTAAGAACATGGTTGAATTCTCTGGAAATTCACCTTATTCCGATTTTGTTTGCCAAATTACTCAACATTTTCTTAAGAAGAGTATTGAGGACCTAGGTTACAAATGGGATAGGAAACCCCAAAAGATAATTAGAAATATAGTAGAGAAGATGAGGATCGATTTTGGACACAAGAGGGCTAGGACTAAAGGGGAGCCATCCACCCAAGATACACCTCCACCACCTCCTCCTTCTAACCTACCTCATGATCCTATCACAAATACTTTGACATATATTGCTGGTTCTCAATATCACCTAAGTAGGAAATTGTATTACAATCATCATGCCATGTCTTATTTAAATCAAAGGATGCAAGCCCTTTCTCCTAAACAACCTGATGAATATCCTTATTCCCTTAATCCTGGCATGCTAAACCCCTACAATCCATCCTACAATTACTATCAAATTCCACCTCCACCATCTCATGACCTCACTCATACTCAATTTTCTCAAATCCAACTCCAAGATATTGCTGTCCACTTTTGATTCGATCGTGTTCCCACCTTCTTGGACGCTTATGATTTGACCAAGACAGGTGCCTTGGAGTGGCAGACACTGGTCAAATACAATGGAGTTGAGCCATTTCTTGGGAAAGACCTGTAAATTGATGTAATTCTTCGGTCTTTTCAGTGAGATCATGAGATTTATGGTTATCTTTGTAATGTTTGTAATGGCTATCTTTTTTGTTATAAACTAGTATGTTATGATTTATGGGTCATCTTATGAGTTGTATGAGCACTGAGTTGTTATGAATAAAAGTGTTTCCTATGGATTCAATTGGATATATCTTTGTTAAAATAAGAATATTATAGGGGAGCATAACAATCAGCGGGAGTAATATATGCAATGAACCTAAAAGGATCTTATTCTTTGCAAATGATTCAGAAATAAATTGTGGCTAAATTTGACAATGCGTAGTTTTCCTTCATATTAATCCCTTGCTTTTAAAGTTGAATATCTCTTTAAGGGGGAGCATAGCAATACAATTAAGGGAAATAATAAAAGACATACTTAATAATTAAATTGGTTATCTTTTTGAAATGACAAAGGGGGAGAAATAATATAAAATAAAAAATATAAAATACAATGAGCTTCATAATCATTTGACCAACACACACTTGGAAATAAGAAAATGGCTACAAAAGGTAAACTTCAGGTATGAAACTCATATGATTTACATTTCCTTATTTTATATTTTGGAAATGTTTGTCATCTTCAAAAAGGGGGAGATTGTTGGCTAAATTAGACATTATTATAATACCTTTGTTTTGATGATGACAAATATTTCATTCTTGTGGATCTAACGTGCTACTTGAGTGTTGCAGGAACTAGGTGGATGACACAACTTTGGAAGATATGTATGCTTAAAATGCTATTATTCATGATTGTAATCAAATGTAAAAACTTGTACAAGTATATAATGTACAAGTACTTAGACATCATGTAAATAAAGTGTTTAGATCTTCCCTACTCAATCACAACACTTAGATAGGTCATCCCCTACAATGGTGTCACAACTGCATACTCATACACACACTTAGTACTTAGTTTAAAGCATTAAAACAGAGTCTTCTCGGTCAACAAACTTCTCGACCGAGACACTCTCGGTTGACCAATTCCTCGACCGAGAATGACCCAAGTAACCGTTAGACACTGCAGAAAAGGTAGTTGGGAGTTGGATTAGAATGTTATATACACTTGCTCCAGACAGTCCCTTGGTCGAAAAATCCTCGACCGAGTAGGACTCTCGGTCGACAATTCTTCGACTGAGAAGAGTTTTGTCTACACTTTTCAGAGTTAATTAACTAGTCATTACAAAAGCAATTAGTGGATACCTAACGGCTAGTTAAGCATTTAGAACCCCCTAGAAAGTGTCTAGAACGTCCTTAAGCATTCATAGGCCATTCCTATAAATAGGACAAGCCTTAGGACACCCTACACACACTTGTGCAACACTTGAGCATATTACTTGCAATTGGCAATCTTTCTTGTGAGCAATTGAGCAACTCCAACATTTACTACTCATTTCCATTGCTCTAATTTCGTGTCCTATAGGCTAGCATCTCCTACCCACTACACTTACACTTCCATATACATTGGTTAGGAGATCAAAATGCTTGATATATGAAATCAAGCCTTGTACTACAACGTTATTGTAATTTCTATTTTTCCTTCTTGTTAGGAGTTACAACCTATGTATAGATTTGGCCACAGCTGGATATGCCCAGAGAAGGGGTCATGGATGGGTGACATGGAGAGATCAAGTCCCTTGGATGTGGATTAATCAGAAGTTTAGTGCCCCATTCCTCTACGTCCTATCAAGATGGGGTCGTGGGACAGTTAGCGGCTATGGGGTCTGAATGATCCCACGTCATGAGTGGTGGTCTGAGGAAGAAAGGGGAGCGGGTGGTTGTTTTACCCTTTCAGAAACCTACAGACCGACACACCATACCACTCAAGGATGCTTCACCGTCACCTGTGTATGGAAAGAGACCTCGATGCTCCCAGGCGTGAGGTGGTATTGATAGATGTCGAGCCCAGTTTTTGGGTGAAGTCGACAAAGGGCAGTCAATGGGCTTCGAGATCATACTAGGAGGAGCCATGCTGGAGTGAGATGCTGCCATAGAGGTCAAACCACAAATCCAAACCTCATGGGGGCAGACGCGCCATGCGAGGAGGCATGGATCTTTGACTTTTCTAGATCAAGGCTCTCCTTTGCGAGGAGGACACACAACCTTGTCTTAGCATCTGAAGGTTGTTGAAGTCGATGAGAAGGACCGAAGGGTAGGTGATCGCTTTCTGGAGTCATGTCCTGTAGCGGAGGCATGTGTAAGGGAGAGAGATGGTGAGGACCTTGGAAGTGAGCCACAATGAGAAGGAGTCTCAGTGGCATCCATGAAACAACTATAAACGAAGGGGAGCGGAGCAACACTGAACCTTCATCGAATTCCATCCTGGGGCGGCAGCGCTCAAGGCACAATTGGAAAGGCGGGTGACCCCATCTCATCATGAGGAGAAGGAACTATTAACCAACCTAGCCAAAGGTTCGAGTAGTAGGCAAGCCAAACAATAGGAGCACCTCTTGGAGGCCACGTGGCATTACTCGATTGGCCATTCAAGGTACTTAGCTTCTAAAATGATCAAACTTGCATAATTCATAATAAATATCTCTAATGTCCAATAATTTTCAGAAAAATACCAGTACATTCATAAAAATGAGCATAATCACCCGAAACCATAATATCTATCGTTGATGCTTAAATCACAGTGATATCGTGTAGATTCATTACACTTGTTTCATGGATAATAAATAGTAAATGATGACCTAAAGTTATGAGAATGCATCAGTAACACTTAAATATGTTTTAGAATCCATGTGCACGTAGATATGATCATGTTATGACACGTGATCATATAATTTTCTCTATATGGATAATTAGGGCTAATAACCCTAAATAAAGTGCAATAAATACATACATGCTCAATAAATGATGAAAGTTACAAAGAAAGCACATATCATTATGTGGAACTTCAGATTTAATTATGAGATCATGATGATGCATAGAATTCATGTTATATGAAGATGACCCTTAATACATGGGTTGTAACCCTAATTTAAATGATGTATATAAACTAGGGTTAATATGTGCACAAAAAGGATATGGAACCGAATGTTCAGATAATGAACTATAATTTGGAAAATGAAATCAGTAGGATAATTCTAAGACAAGAATACAAGTAAAAGTTGGATTATCCTAATGAGTTAAGTAAACCCTAAAATGGATATAACTAGGTTTACGATGATGGGAATCTGATGATGGTATATGATCTTGTCTTAATCATGTTTGACCAAGGATATAGTTGATATCAGGGATATGTGATAATTAGGTTTTTCTTGATCACGGTACGCCATTAACTCTTACTTGGCTTATTATACAACATGCTTGTGTTATATGTGTAGTAAAATACTTGGCATATAGTATTGGATGAAGTGATTGTTCTTGTATGATATGTTGCATGTTTTCCATACTTATTGTTATGTACACATGAAACATAATATATCTGTTCCATTATATGAAAGCTCTATATCTCTTTGGTAAGCATAGTGCTAGTGAGTTATCTATCTCTTTGGTAAGCATATCACATGTACAATGATCTATCTCTTTGGTAAGCAGATCATAAGGCCTGAATGCATCTATCCCATTGGTAGGCAGATGCATGAGCATATAATGGAAAATGAGCTTAAAATATGTGTTCTCTTTTTTAATGAATTATTGGCTAAATTGGACATTATTATAATCCCTTTGTTTTGATGATGACAAACATATCATTCTAGTGGATCTAACGTTCTACTTGAGTGTTGCAGGAACTAGGCGGATGACACAACTTTGGAAGATCTATATGCTTAAAATGCTTTTATTCATGATTGTAATCAAATTTAAAAACTAGTACAAGTATATAATGTGCAAGTACTTAGAAATAATGTAAATCAACCGTTTAGATCTTCCCTAGTCAATCACAACACTTAGATAGGTCATCCCCTACAATGGTGTCACAAAGGCACACTCATACACACACTTAGTACTTAGTTTAAAACATTTAAATAGAGTCATTCTCGGTCAACAAACTTCTTGACTGAGACACTCTGGGTCGACCAATTCCTTGACCGGGAATGACCCAAGTAGTCGTTAGACACAACAGATAAGGTAGTTGGGAGTTGGATTAGAACATTATATACACTTGCTCCAGACAGTCCCTCGGTCGAAAAATCCTCGACCGAGAAGGACTCTCAGTCGACAATTCTTCGATCGAGAAGAGTTATGTCTGCACTTTTCAGAGTTAATTAACTAGTCGTTGCAAAAACAATTAGTGGATACCTAACGGCTAGTTAAGCACTTAGAATCCCCTAGAAAGTGTCTAGAACGTCCTGAAGCATTCATAGGCCATTCCTATAAATAGAACAAGTCTTACGACACCCTACACACACTTGTGCAACACTTGAGCATATTACATGCAATTGGCAATCTTTCTTGTGAGCAATTGAGCAACTCCAACATTTGCTACTCATTTCCATTACTCTAATTTCATGTCCTATAGGCTAGCATCTCCTACCCACTACACTTACACTTCCATATACATTGGTTAGGAGATCAAAATGCTTGATATAGGAAATCAAGCCTTGTGCTACAACGGTTTTGTAATTTCTATTTTTCCTTCTTGTCCCTTTATATTGTTTGTACTCTCCTTGCTACTCCTAGAGTTGAGGTTGCGGATTGGAGAGTGTTTGACTTCTCAGGTGGAGAAGGGTCTTCTCAGTGGAGAAGGTAGACTTTGGACTACTTCAAGAAGATTGTCTCAACGGGAAGCTACTTCAAGAGGAAGGCTACTTCAAGGAGGAGCTTGAGGTTACTTCAAGGAAGGTTGCTTCGAGGTTGGTGAGACTACTTCTAGGTGAAGTCTGTCCAAAGGGTTTGGTGAAAGTATCTGTAATTTTATGTAACATCCTTGCGAGGTAATAAAATTTAAGTACTTTCAAAATCCCGGTTGGGTAAGAAACCAGGTAGTGGATTGACTGCCTTAGTATTTGCTAAGGTTCGAACCACTCTAAATCCTTGTCCCCTTGTCCAATATCTTTGTGGTTGCTTGTTTTGGTTGAATTATTTTTAAAATCTCCATAAAACCCTATTCACCCCCCCCTTCTAATGTTTTTTCAATTGGTATCAGAGCAGGCTTCAAGGAGCTCTAATCGAGTCTTGAAGAATGAAGGGTGGTGGTGTCTACAACCGCAAGCAAAGGAAAAGCACGGACCAATCTTCAACAAGCTATAATTGGTGCTTAGGAACAAGGCACTCAACACCTAGTTGTCCATGGAGGTTAAAGAAGGAAGATAAGCATAAAGAATGCCTTATTGCTACAATAAGTGAAGAAGAAGAAGAGGTAAGTCTTTTTTATTTATCAAAAGAAGATTTAATTGCTAGCCTTCAAGAAACACATGATAAGTATATTGAGTGCAAGAAGAAATTAAAGAAATGTAATAAAGCAAATGATGAGTTACATGCTAATCTTCTTGCTCTCACATCTGAAAATGAAGATCTCAAAAAGGCTATTGAAGATCATGATATTAAGCTAAAATCAGTAGAAGCAAATTGCAATCTTCTCTCCCTAGAAAAGATAAACTTGCAAACTCAAGTAAATGATCTTAAAAAACAACCTGTTTTCTGTACACATCTAGATTATGATACTATTGTGAAAGATAGAGATACCTTATTATCTAATCTAGATCAAGCAAAGTTAGATATCAAAAAGAGAATGGATGAGATTGCTAAGTTACAACAAGAAGTTAGTAGCTTGAGAAACAATGATGTTCTTGATAAGATCTTAAATGATTCTTGTGGTCAAATTGGAAGGAGAGGACTAGGTTATAAGCCTAAAGGAAAATCCTATCAAAAACCTAGTGGGAGAAGGACATAAGTGCCAAAGACACAATCTATGTATGTACCTAAAGGCAAGTATACATATGTACCCAAGAACAATCTAGATCAAACTCATAGAAAGAGAAATGAAATTGATTCTATATGTTTCCATTATTGTTTGCGTCTTGGACATTATTCCTTCTCATGTCCTTACAAGAAAAAGGATGTTGAGTTGGTATGGGTTCCAAGACCCCAAAATTAAATTGATTAAATTAAGTTGACATATGACCAAAGACTCTAAACTGTATATCTTTATGTCTGTCTCAACTTAACATAATTAAGACTCCTAAAGACACATCCTTAATATCTTGATGGATTCTCATAACCTATAGATTTGAATGTAATTTAGTTGAGATATGACCAAAAAGTTCATTTGAATATCTAAATGTCATATCTCAACAAAATTGAGCTTTAAATTTTCATATTCTAGTACCTTGCTTGCAAATAATTATTGAAAAATAGTACAGAAACATTCTCGGTCGAGAAAATGTTCGACCGATAACACTATCGGTCGAGAATTAGTCGACCGAGCAGGTTAATGTTTTTAAGCCTGCAACAATCTGATAAAACCTGTACAAACAGTAAGCATACTCAGTTGAGAAAAACTTCAACCGAGATAAAATTCGATCGAAGAATAGTTCGACAGATTCAAGTTCTGCTGAACCTGTTTAAATGATCTAGTCTTCTATCAATTTGCTATAAATGATTAATTTGCAAATCAAGAATGAATCTTGGAGACAAAATTTTTGATAAGCTTGTATTATGACTTACTAATATACTTTGATTAAACTTGTTATAAAACATGGTGATTTAATTACTGTTTTATAATAATCCACATGGTTTGTCCTAAGTATTCCTTGGTCTATCTATATAAAAACCATGTTCCTTGAAATTTGTTTTTAATAATCGTAATCATTGTATTATGGATATGTTCTTACTATTTTCCATTCTTTACTTGGTTTGTCTAAAATTATCTTTGATCCATATATACAAACCATGAATGGATATTGTTTTCAAAATAATCATTGTGATTCAGCTCATTAAATATAAAGATGATGCAAATGCCATTTTTCATAACAATAGAAATATATGGCACAAATGCATCTTAAATGTTTATCTTGTGCTTAGCATATGGAAAATGATATTCAATCAAGTAGATCATTGAATATGCTTAAATTGGAAATCTACAGAAACTACCTCTTGGTTAAAATTAAGTTTGACCAAGGTGTGCTAAGGTCGAAGTCAAGGTCGGCCTAAAATAAGCTTGACAAAATGCTTAATTGGAAATTATTTTGTGCACTCAACATTAGTATAAACTTGCTCATTATTGGTTGACATACCTTTCCTGATTCTAATGTGCTCTTAAGAGATCTCATATCATTTTTAGAATTAACATTTATAAATGAGAAATATAGGAATGTCAATAAATTCTATCATTTCTAATGGTTATTTCTAAACATGGGAATTATGTTTTGGAAAATACTCTTAATAATGTGCTCCACAAAAATATTACAGTCTCTCATTTGCATTCATAAGTGTTATTAAAAAATAGCTCAAAATTTCATGTACAATGCTCAAATACAGCAGTCCGATCGGTCTATAAAAATCTCGACCGAGACAAACTCGGTCGACGAGTTTGTCGATCGAAGATATCTCGGTTGGCCACCTTTCTCGACCGACACCCGCCAAGAAAATGCCACACTCAAACTCAGCTCGGTCGACAAAATGTTCGACCGAATCTATCCCGGTCGACAAAATTATTGACCAAGACCAACTTGGTGAACCCCCAAAATCTCTTAAACTAAAAGGCTAATTTTTCTGAATTAAAAAAAAATTCGCAACGGCTATTTTTCGATCGACCGTTGGATGACCGAGAGGAGCGTCTGCAAAAACAACCATTGTGGTCGTCGGTCGACGAATTGTCGACCGAGATGGGTTCTGTTTTGCTATAAATAGAGCCCAAAACGACCCCATTCTTCACAAATTCACATTCTCATTTCTCTAGCTCCTCTCTAGTTCATTCTTGTGTGAATTTTTAGCTCCTCTCCACCCAAATCTTGCCTTGCTTCTTCTCCACTTCAAATCATCAAGATGGCCTCCTCATCATCGCGTGGAAAGAAACAGGTCACGGCTAGGAAGGGAAGGACGGTCTCCCCGACGCTGACGATCATCAATGACATTCCATTCAACGACGTAGCTGCCGGCGATCGCTACCTCAGGCTATCCTCAAGGACCCCTCTTCCACGATGGCCAGTCGACATCATGGACTTCAACAACATTGTTGATATTGATGAACTCTTTGAGGTGCAACACCTTTCTGAATTTCTAAATCCTTCCTTCCGTTCCTACTCCTCCCAAGTAGTCAACGAATTCTATGCCAACCTAACCATACATCCTGACCATGATCATTCTTTCTCTTCTATGGTTAGTGGGTATGGATTTTATTTTTCTGAGGAGGACATTCTCAACATGTTTAACATAGATGTAGAAGACTATAAAGAGTTTATTGATCTCACCACTGGCAATCCACTAAATAATCTTTCTCAAGATAACACTACCACTAGTTTAAGTGACATTAAGAAAGCCATTTTTCTATCAAATACCAGTTTCCATGAAGATAGGGGTACATATTATGCCATCAATTTAAAACCCGAAGCTAGGATAGTAAACCTAATTGTTGCCACAAATATCTATCCTAGGGCAAATAAATCTGAAGTATCCACTTTTCGTATGTATCTTATTTATGCCATCCTAAAAAGTATACCCATCAATTTTATTCGTCTCATTCTTAAGAACATGGTTGAATTCTCTGGAAATTCACCTTATGCCGATTTTGTTTGCCAAATTACTCAACATTTTATTAAGAAGAGTATTGAGGACCTAGGTTACAAATGGGATAGGAAACCCCAAAAGATAACTAGAAATATAGTAGAGAATATGGGGATCGATTTTGGACACAAGAGGGCTAGGACTAAAGGGGAGCCATCCACCCAAGATACACCTCCACCAACTCCTCCTTCTAACCTACCTCATGATCCTATCACAAATACTTTGACATATATTGCTGGTTCTCAATATCACCTAAGTAGGAAATTGTATTACAATCATCATGCCATGTCTTATTTAAATCAAAGGATGCAAGCCCTTTCTCCTAAACAACCTGATGAATATCCTTATTCACTTAATCCTGGCATGCTAAACCCCTACAATCCATCCTACAATTACTATCAAATTCCACCTCCACCATCTCATGACCTCACTCATACTCAATTTTCTCAAATCCAACTCCAAGATATTGCTGTCCACTTTCGATTCGATCGTGTTCCCACCTTCTTGGACGCTTATGATTTGACCAAGACAGGTGCCTTGGAGTGGCAGACACTGGTCAAATACAATGGAGTTGAGCCATTTCTTGGGAAAGACGTGTAAATTGATGTAATTCTTCAGTCTTTTCAGTGAGATCATGAGATTTATGGTTATCTTTGTAATGTTTGTAATGGCTATCTTTTTTGTTGTAAACTAGTATGTTATGATTTATGGGTCATCTTATGAGTTGTATGAGCACTGAGTTGTTATGAATAAAAGTGTTTCCTATGGCTTCAATTGGATATATCTTTGTTAAAATAAGAATATTATAGGGGAGCATAACAATCAGGGGGAGTAATATATGCAATGAACCTAAAAGGATCTTATTCTTTGCAAATGATTCAGAAATAAATTGTGGCTAAATTTGACAATGCGTAGTTTTCCTTCATATTAATCCCTTGCTTTTAAAATTGAATATCTCTTTGAGGGGGAGCATAGCAATACAATTAAGGGAAATAATAAAAGACATACTTAATAATTAAATTGGTTATCTTTTTGAAATGACAAAGGGGGAGAAATAATATAAAATCAAAAATATAAAATACAATGAGCTTCATAATCATTCGACCAACACACACTTGGAAATAAGAAAATGGCTACAAAAGGTAAACTTCAGGTATGAAACTCATATGATTTACATTTCCTTATTTTATATTTTGGAAATGTTTGTCATCTTCAAAAAGGGGGAGATTGTTGGCTAAATTAGACATTATTCTAATACCTTTGTTTTGATGATGACAAATATTTCATTCTTGTGGATCTAACGTGCTACTTGAGTGTTGCAGGAACTAGGTGGATGACACAACTTTGGAAGATCTGTATGCTTAAAATGCTATTATTCATGATTGTAATCAAATGTAAAAACTTGGACAAGTATATAATGTACAAGTACTTAGACATCATGTAAATAAAGTGTTTAGATCTTCCCTACTCAATCACAACACTTAGATAGGTCATCCCCTACAATGGTGTCACAACTGCATACTCATACACACACTTAGTACTTAGTTTAAAGCATTAAAACAGAGTCATTCTCGGTCGACAAACTTCTCGACCGAGACACTCTCGGTCGACCAATTCCTCGACCGAGAATGACCCAAGTAACCGTTAGACACTGCAGAAAAGGTAGTTGGGAGTTGGATTAGAATGTTATATACACTTGCTCCAGACAGTCCCTCGGTCGAAAAATCCTCGACCGAGCAGGATTCTCGGTCGACAATTCTTCGACCGAGAAGAGTTTTGTCTACACTTTTCAAAGTTAATTAACTAGTCATTACAAAAGCAATTAGTGGATACCTAATGGCTAGTTAAGAATTTAGAACCCCCTAGAAAGTGTCTAGAACGTCCTTAAGCATTCATAGGCCATTCCTATAAATAGGACAAGCCTTAGGACACCCTACACACACCAACACTTGAGCATATTACTTGCAATTGGCAATCTTTCTTGTGAGCAATTGAGCAACTCCAACATTTACTACTCATTTCCATTGCTCTAATTTCGTGTCCTATAGGCTAGCATCTCCTACCCACTACACTTACACTTCCATATACATTGGTTAGGAGATCAAAACGCTTGATATAGGAAATCAAGCCTTGTACTACAACGTTATTGTAATTTCTATTTTTCCTTCTTGTTCCTTTATATTGTTTGTACTCTGCTTGCTACTCCTAGGGTTGGAGGCTGCGGATTGGAGAGGGTTTGACTTCTCAAGTGGAGAAGGGTCTTCTCTGTGGAGAAGGTGGACTTTGGACTACTTCAAGAAGGTTGTCTCAACGGGAAGCTACTTCAAGAAGAAGGCTACTTCAAGGGGGAGCTTGAGGTTATTTCAAGGAAGGATGCTTCGAGGTTGGTGAGACTACTTCTAGGTGAAGGTTGTATAAAGGGTTTGGTGAAAGTATTTGTAATTTTATCTAACATCCTTACGAGGCAATAAAATTTAAGTACTTTTAAAATCCCGATTGGGTAAGCAACCGGGTAGTGGATTGACTGCCTTAGTATTTTCTATGGTTGGAACCACTCTAAATCCTTGTCCCCTTGTCCAATATCTTTGTGGTTGCTTGTTTTGGTTGATTTATTTTTAAAATATCCATAAAACCCCATTCACCCCCCCCCCCCCCCCCCCCCCGCGCTAGTGTTTTTTCATGAACATCTTTGTGCAAGTATATGATTTTCTTATATTTCTTTATAACTACCAAGTATTAATTTTATCTTATTGCAAAGATATGATGAGAGGTATATAAAAGACACGTAGGCATACTCAATACAATATTCTTGAATATTATGTTGACATGTACCACATGTAATCTTTTGTTTAGGTTGTGTACATATGATCTTGAAGATCCAAGATAGTTGTGAGTTATGTGACAAGCTGATGTACAGGTGGACGTGTTCTCTTAAGATCATGTAGTTTAGTGGTAGTACATGTATATGTATAAGTTTGTTGTTCAATGTGTAATATTAAATGTTGTAACCATTCATGATGTAATTATATGTTGAATGGTGAACATGTGTTGTATGGTTTTATTATTGTTCATGTGCATGTGCTATTGATTGTTTCCTTCTGACTCCCTTGTTTTATTCTTCTTAGCCTAGTGTGGGGTGTTTAAATTGGGATTCTCATTGAGGTGAGGGTTTCAATTTGGACGTCACACATAAGATTAAGTTTTAGAAAATATGGGGACGTCACAGGTGGTATCAGAGCATGAACAATAGCAAAGCCTAACATTTGCTCACTATGTAACTCAAAACTGAAAAACCTTGAACTTAATAAACTTTAGGGTTAGATTAGTCTTTTTTAGAGACTAGATCTGACCTAGTCTCTAGGTTAGCACCTAGATGTCATAGAACTCGGTTTAGGTTGGTGCTTGTTGTATAGCATGTCCTTAGAAGTCATTCTTTCCTATTAGTGTAACAATATGGGACGTTGCATTATTTGGAAATGATGTGCATCAAGTGAAGAGAAATCCTAGACATATAGCTCTCATTGTCTAGGGTAGCTACACTAGCCTACACCATGTTCTCACCCTTTTCACTAGTTTTCATGACACTATACTCTCTACTATGTGTGGGACACTCATTTTTGGATTTGGTTTTTGATTCCAATCAGATTGAACCTTGATAGTTTTCTCTGATGCTTGTTTTATCAGAAAAAAACTATATCATATTTTATTATATATGTATTATAAAAATGTGTCCCCACACATGTATGAGTAGGAGGTGGTCATGCAACCTAAGTGAAAGTGTGTGACATCAGTCTAGAAGATAGAGTAGTTCTAGATTTGATGTCTAGATCCTTGTTAGAATATATGAAGACCAGAACGAGTTTAGTTGATATGATCTAAGTTTGATATAGTGATATAAGATAGTTTAATGTTTGTCTTTGAGGACTTAAGTTTAGTTTTGAGGATTTGAGATAAGTTTTGATGATGCAAGTAACTAGGCTTTTATGAGATAAGATATGCTAAGATAAGAAAAAGATGAGAGTTAGAATGAGCCTCAAGTTCTTTTGCAAGTGAGGACCTCTAGTGTTGGGACCAGTTTTAGGGTTAACTCTGGAGAGAGTGAGACCCAGTAGGAGAAGGTCAGAGAACCTAAACTCCAAGATATGAGAATTATGAGAAATATGTGATATGATGTGTCCTAAACTAGAATACTCCTAAGTAGTTGAGTTGAGTTGCTTTATGCATGACTTATATAGCTTTCTTGAACCCTAGATGTCCTTGGGAGGACCAAACCCTAGAGTCATAGAGAGGTTGGTTATATCTTCATATGCGAATAAGGAAATGTGAGAAGCTATCATCTGGGTGAGGGAGAGAGAGTCCCAAGACCCTGGAGGTAAAACTATGTTAGTTTTTGTGAAACCTCATGCTCGGGTTGGTGGTTCCTTCTAGGACTCTAGTGGTGTACATGTAAGAGAGAGATGACATATAGTATGTCATGGTTAGAGATCTATGAAGAGAATGTCGTAGCATGTTTTGGTTTGTGCTTATGTGGCTAGATCTTGTAAGGCTATCACTAGTGCCAATGAGGTAATCTGAGAACCCTAGACTAAGAGAGGGAAAATAAAGTTTGTGTTGTAAGATACTCATAGAGTTAAGTGCGCTCAGAGAGACTGAGCATGTTACTACCCTCATGATATGGGTTAGGAAAACCTCAATTGGACTAGATAAAGTTTTGATATAAGTTTAATAAGCCACTCACGTAAATTTATTTCGCACCACCATGATATAATATATTTAAGGATGTGATCTAATATCGAGACGTGATATACAGACATGACATGAAGGAAATCTAGAAATGGTTTAATAGGCATCAATACATAGATGGTTAATCATATACAAGAATAATGATGATAATGTGATATAGTTGGTTAATCAAGTTATGAATTAACTAACAAAGTTTGTAACCTAAATGTGACTGAAATGAGATCATACATAACAATGGTGACACCTTGCTATGAACTATATGGATAAAGTGTGTTAACTATAGTTAACTCCCTCCTAAAAGTCGTATGTTAATGTTAAACATGTTCTAACAATTAGTCAATAAAATGTTGATGATACCTTGATATAATCGGTTAACTTTAGTTAACTCCTTTAAAACATGGTAATATGACGTGGGAACCCTAATGCATGGGTAAAGATAAGTATGCAACCCTAACAAATGAGATATGTCATGACTGAACATGAGTTTCCAAACCCTTTTGAAGGGATAGTTCACCCTATATGCTTTAATAGCCTCCTTTGAGTGGTACATATAAGTTTTGGACATGTTGTTAATGGGAATGTTGCACCCTATCTGCGTATGAAGACCTTTTGGTTTTTCCTTGGAGTATGAGAATGGCTTAATTTCGAGGACAAAATTTCTTTTAAGAAGTATATGATGTGATAAAGTGGTTTCTAGCTTAATATTCAAGGATGAAATATCTTTTAAGGTGTGTAGGATATAATGGAGTGAAATTTTGGTATTCTTCGATACTCAATTGGATAAGGAGTTTATGGATTTGAGATTTGAATATGCATATGTATGCTTTAATCACAAGAAGGCACTTCCATCAGTTTGGAAGAAGTTCAAAGTTACATGAGTAATACCCTTAAGTATGTGTTGTTTGGATTAAGTTGTTGACTGGCCAATTAGTGATAAACTAACACCAAAATGGAAGAGGATGTAGATTGTGTTATTTTATATCTATCTTTAAATTTTCATAAAGTTTGGAAGATCCTAGAAGAAGTTGTTTAAGTTTCAATATTTGAAATAATATGCATTATGATCATTGATGGACCTAAGTTTAATACTATAGACTAAGTTTTGCAAAGAGGTGTCACACATTGTTTTGGTTAGGAGTTACGACCTATGTCTAGATTTGGCTGCAGCTGGATATGCCTAGAGAAGAGGTGTTGTAGATGGGTGACATGGAGAGATCAATTCCCTTGGATGTTGATTAATCAGACATTTAGTGCCTCGTTCCTCTACGTCCTGTCAAGCCAGGGTCGTGGGACAGCTAGCGGCTATGGGGTCTGAATGATCCCATGTCGTGAGTGGTGGACTGAGGAAGAAATGGGAATGGGTGGTTGCTTTACCCTTCTGGAAACCTACAGACTGTCACACAATTCCACTACAGGCTGCTTTACCATCACCTGAGTATGGAAAGAGATTAGGATGCACCTAGGCATGAGGTGGTATTGATAGACGTTGAGCCTAGTTTTTGGGTGAAGTCGACAGAGGGCAGTCAACTAGCTTCGAGCTCATACCAGGAGGAGCCATGCTGGAGGGAGACACTGCCATAGAGGTCAAACCACAAAGCCAAACCTCATGGGGGCAGACACACCATGTGAGGAGGCATGGATCTCTAACTTTTCCAGATCGAGGCTCTCCATTGTGAGGAGGACACACGACCTTGACTTAGTGTCTGAAGGTTGTTGAAGCTGATGAGAAGGACCGAAGGGTAGGTGATCACTTGTCGCAGTCCTGCCCTGTAGTGGCGGCCTGTGCAAGGGAGAGAGAAGGTGAGGACCTTGGTAGCGAGCCACAACGAGAAGGAGTCTGGGTAGCATCCATGAAACAGATGTAGATGAAGGGGAGCGGAGAAGCACTGAACCTTCATCGAATTCCATCCTGGGGCGGCGGTGCTCAAGGCACAACTGGAAAGGAGGGTGACCCCATCTCATCACGAGGAGGAGGAACTATTATCCAACTTAGCCAAATGTCTGAGTAGTAGGCAGGCCAAAGAAGAGCAACACCTCTTAGTGGCCACATGGCATTACCCGATTGGCCATTCAAGGTATTTAGCTTCTAAAATTATCAGAACTTGCATAATTCATAATAAATAGCTCTGATGTCCAACAATTTCTAGAAAAATATTTGTACGTTCAGAAAAATGAGCAGAATCACCTGAAACCATGATATCTATCTTTGATGCCTAAATCACAGTGATCTCATGTAAGATTCATTACACTTGTTTCATGGATAATCAATAGTAAATGATGACCTAAAATTATGAGAATGCATCAATAACACTTAAATATGTTTTAGAATCCATGTGGCATCAGATATGATCATGCTATGACACATAATCATGTAATTTTCTCTATATATCTAATTAGGGCTAATAACCCTAAATAAAGTGCAATAAATACATATATGCTCAATAAATGATGAATATTACAAAGTAAGCTCATATCATTATGTGGAACTTCATATTTAATTATGAGATAATGATGATGCATAGAATTCATGTTATATGAAGATGACCCTTAATACATGGGTTGTAACCCTAATTTGAATAATGTATATAAACGAGGGTTAATATGTTCACAAAAAGGATATGGAACCTAATGTTTAGATAATGAACTATAATCTGGAAAATGAAATCAGTAGGATACTTCTAAGACAAGAACACAAGTAAAAGTTGGATTATCCTAATGAGTTAAGTAAACCCTAAAATGGATATAACTAGGTTTAAGATGATGGGAATCTGATGATGGTATATGATCTTGTCTTAATCAGGTTTGACCAAGGATATAGTTGATATCAGGGATATGTGATAATTAGGTTTGTCTTGATAAAGGTATGCCATTACCTCTTACTTGACTTATTATACGACATGCTTGTGTTATATGTGTAGTAAAATACTTGGCATATAGTATTGAATGAAATGATTGTTCTTATTTGATATGTTGCATGTTTTTCCATACTTATTAATATGAACACATGAAACATAATATATATATTCCATTATATGAAAGCACTATATCTCTTTGGTAAGCATAGTACTAGTGAGTGTTCTATCTCTTTGGTAAGCAGATCACATGTACACTGATCTATCTCATTGGTAAGCAGATCATAAGGCCTGAATGCTTCTATCCCATTGGTAGGCAGATGCACGAGCATATAATGGAAAATGAGCTTAAAATATGTGTTCTCTTTTGTTAAAGAATATCTTTTTGCAAGTATATGATTTTCTTATATTTCTTTATAACTGCCAAGTATTAATTTTATCTTATTTCCAAGATATGATGAGAGGTATATAAAAGACACATAGGTGTACTTAGTACAATATTCCTGAATATTGTGTTGACGTGTACCACATGTAATCTTTTGTTTAGGTTGTGGACATATGATCTTGAAGATCCAAGATAGTTGTGAGTTGTGTGATAAGGTGATGTATAGGTGGACATGTTGTCTTAAGATCCTATAGTTTAGTGTTAGTACATGTATATGTATAAGTTTTTTGTTTAATGTGTAATATTAAATGTTGTAACAATTCATGTTGTAATTATATGTTGAGTGGTGAACATGTGTTATATGGTTTTATTATTGTTCATGTGCATGTGCTATTGATTGTTTGCTTCTTACTCCCTTGATTTTCTTCTTGTTAGCCTAGTGTGGGGTGTTTAAATTGAGATTCTCACTGAGGTGTGGGTTTCAATTTGGACGTCACACATAAGATTAAGTTTTAGAAAATCTGGGGACATCACTGTGGAATAGATGGATTCACTACTTACTAGAATCATCCACGATTGGCTTGATAGGGGATCCACTACTTAGATTCATATGGTGTTGTACTTTCATGTAAGCCCCTTAGTGGGAGAATTTTATGTAACTTTGATAAATTGAATATATTTCAGAAATATTATTTTGTTGTTTTTTTTTGGTCCTCCGAAACTCCTGTTGCTTTTTTTTCATTTTTCAAAAAAAGTGTTTGTACAAAACTTGTTGACTCCAAAGAATCAACAAAAAGAAAGGAACCTGTCTTTACATACACAAGAAGATAGGAAAAAAAGAAAAGCCCCCCAAACAAAAGAAAGAAGAAAGAACAGCAAACATCCCGAAACTACAAGAGCCCCCCACACAAAGGACAAGGAAAAGCAGAATCCTGACAAGCCCAACTCAAAGAAAGGAAGAGCGCCAGACAGAGATACCATCCAACCCTCACAACCTTCAAACCAAGAGCATCCAAGCGCAAACCTCAAAAACTCAAAACCACAGAAGGCCCCACACGCCACAGCACCAAACTCGACCATCATCAAAGATGAGAGGGGAGCAGAAAACCAAACCAGCACCAAGCAGCATAGCAACCATCCAACGCCAGCAAACCAACCTACCACAGAAGCCAAAACCCAAGATGTCCTCTCAACAGCAGCAAAGAACCATACACCAAAACCCCAGCAACAACGTTGCCACTCCACAGAGCAACAGAACAGAGCAAACCAGCAGAAGAAGCAAGTGAAGCACCCCAAACAGAAGAAGGAGAACTGCCATACAACATCCAAGCAGAACCTGCCCATCCAGCACCACAAAAGACCACCTCCACAGCAAAAAACAACCAAACCTAAGCGAGCTCTGCCACTCCCAAGTCAAGGGATAAGCTCATCCGCACAAAGGCATGCCAGCAAAGGAAGAAACCCATGAGGGAACAAGAGCACCCAACAACAACACACCAACAGCCAACACCAAACCCCAACACCAACAGAGACCTACAGCCACCAACACATCAAAGGGAGAAGGGAGCGTCGACACTCCAAAGAGTGGGGACTCGACCTTCCCCCAAAGAAAAAGGAAACAACAGGGACAGAAAAGCTAAAGGATCAACAAAAGAGATGCCTTCATAAACACAGCAGGGGCCAAGATCATCCAACCAAACCAAGAGCGAGCTCTGCCACTCCCGAAGGATAAGCTCTCCACTCAAGAAAGAAAACCAACCAGCAGCAGCAGGGCCCAAACAGCATCCACAACAGACCATCTCAGGGAAAAGGGAGCGTCGACACTCCGAGAGTGGGGACTCGACCTTTTCCCTAAGAGAAGGGGGAAAAACAAAAAATCAGACCAGCAAAACAACAACCAACAGAGAAACCTAGGGAATGTAATTATGAAATTCCACATAATCCCTACAGATCAACTTCCACAAATCAGTCCAACTTCTTTCTTTGTCTTCATGAACTCGAATATTCCTCTCCCACCAAAGATAATAGAGAGAACATAATATGAATAATATGAACTTGCTGCATTGACATTTAACCAACTCAGTCCAGGATTTCATATCAACCGAAACATTCAGCTCCAAACAAATAAGATTCCAGATATGTCTTGAAAATGGACAAAGAAAACAAACATGTGTAGTGTCTTCACCATCACACTTACACAGAAAGCACATAGAGGGAGTAGGAATGCCCCTTCTCCTAGCATAATCTGAAGTAGGTAGCTTGTTATGAGCAGCTTTCCAAGCATGAACTTTAAACCTATTCGGGGCTCTAGACTTCTAAATCCACTGAAAGACATCGGAATCACAACACTTATCCCTAACAGCACTCCAAACGTTCTTCAACTTCGGGCGATCTTTATTGCAAAAAAGGATAATATCTTCCTTGTTCAGCGAGCAAGGATACTTCTCAAGAAACTCAATAAGGTTCTTGTTGTTTCTAGATGGAGGGATATTCCCATGTCCATTAGAGATAACAGAGCTAGCATAGAAATCAACAGGAAGGCCAAGCTTAAGAACCGAATCAACACCCAAACAGTCTTTTAACAAACGGTTATTGGGAACCCAGGGGTCAACCCAAAGCTTAATACTTTTGCCATTCCCAATAACATAAGAAACATGATTAATCATGGTGTCCCTGACATTGATAATCTTCAAAAAACTCCAAGACATATTAGTACTAGTAGGGATGACCCAAAAGGAAGATTTGAGTAAGTACTTCTCATTAATCCACTTGACCCATAAGGAATCCTTTTTACTAGCAATATCCCAAGCATTAGCTAGAGTACAGGCCAAAGAGACGTCCTCAATCTTCCTTATGCTAAGGCCACCTTCAGATTTAGGTTTGGTAACTTTCTCCCACTTAACAAGGTAAAGCAACTTTTTATCATCCTTTTTCCCCCAAAGAAAATCACGGCAAAGCCTATTAATATCTTCCATAACAGACTTAGGGATAGGGAAGGAATGAGACCAGTGAAGATAAATAGAACCAATAGTAGAATTAATTAACTCAAGCCTGCCTGCCATAGAAAGACACCTGGCTTTCCAGCCCTCAAGTCTAGCCTTAATCTTATCAACAAGCGGAGCACAAGCTTGTTTATTGATCTTGCCAATAACCAAAGGAACACCCAAATACTTTGAAGGAAGCTCAGCTACTTTAAACTTAAGAATATCAATAATGGAGTTACTATCAGCACCCTTGCTAAGAATGATCTCACTCTTGCTAGGATTGACATACAAACCAGAAAGTCTGCCAAAGTAGTCAAGGATCTTCAAAACATTCTTAGCATTATCCTTGTTAGCTTCCAAGAAAATCATAAGGTCATCAGCAAACACCAAATGAGAAACATGCATATTCTTAGAAGCTTTAATGGGACTAATCATACTCTTCATAACCGCCTCATTCGTGATCACAGAAAAGCCTCCATAACAATGACAAAAAGGTAGGGAGCCAGGGGGTCACCCTGCCTAATGCCATTAGACGGTTTAAAAAACCTTGTGGGCTCCCCATTAATCAAGATTTGATAAGAAGTAGAATTAAAAATCTCCTCAATCCAACCAATCCAAATAGAAGGAAAACTCATCTTATGCATAACAGAATATAAGAACTTCCAATTAATAGAATCATAAGCCTTCGAGATATCCACCTTAAGGCACATCTTGGACCCAGCCGAAGACCTATTGAAATCGTGAAGAATCTCATTGGTAAGTAAAATGGAATCTTTAATATTTCTCCCTTTCACAAAGGCGTTTTGATTAGCACTAAAATGAAAGGCAGAACACCTTGTAATCTATTAGCCAAGATCTTGGAAATAAGCTTATACACCACGTTGCATAAAGCAATTGGCCTCCAGTTTTTAATCTCAGTAGAATCTGCACCTTTAGGAATCAAGGTAATAAAAGTATTATTGGCTTCTTTCAACATCTTTCCCTTGGAGAAAAAATCAAAGATAGCAGAAGACACATCCTCCTTAATAATCGTCCAAAACTTTTTAATGAAGAAAGGATTAAACCCATCAGGGCCAGGGGCCTTGTCAGGATTAAGATTGCTAACCACATCATCAATCTCCCTCTGTGTGACATTGGTGATAAGAGAAATCTTATGAGCATTAGACATAGTAGCACCAGTCCAAAGAAAATCACCAAGAAGAACAACATTAGAATGATTGTTGTTGAACAGATTATAGTAAAACTCAACAATATGCTCCTTAATCAAACTAGGCTCATTGCAAATCACATTGTTAATCATAATGCAATTGATAGAGTTTCTCAATCTCCTCATCTTTAAGGATGAATAAAAGAATTTAGAGTTCATATCCCCCTCTTTGAGCCAAGAAATTCTAGACTTCTGCCTAAGAAGGATCTCCTCCGCAAACTCGGCTATAGAAAGCTCCCTCCTAAGAAGTTGAGCTTTCTCCACAAGGTCCAAATCAGTAGGATTATAATCAGAAAATATCTGATCTTGAAGCGCTTCATATCTGAGGTTCTTAACATCATCATGATAATTCCCAACATCCTGCTTGTTCCAACTGATCAAATTCTCTCTAAGAACTTTAAACTTCCTATAAACTTTATACATCGCACAGCCATCAACACTAACATTCCAAGAAGAAGAGACAATATCAGAAATAGAATACTTAAGGGCCCAAGAATTCATAAATATAAAAGGAGACTTAACAACTTTAGGTTCACCAATAAAAATGTTCAGCTGTCTATGATCTCCAAGAGTATTCGAGACAAGCTCACCAGAGATGTTATCAAAGTACGTCAAGAAGAGATTATTAACAAGAGCCCTATCAATCTTAGAAGTGATAAACCTATCACCAGGTTGGTGATTATCCCAAGAAAAGAACGGGCCTTTGAGGTCAAGCTCCACAATACCACAACTAAGAAAAAAAGAATTAAAATCCTCCATGGACTTCCTGGTAGGGGGGCATTTTCCTTGCCTCTCAATATCCTTCCGAACAACGTTAAAATCCCCAATCATCAGCCAAGGTTTAGAGCAAATATGAGCCGTGCTATCAAGGGATTCCCAAAGACTAGTTCTATCATTGTCTTCCGAATGACCATAAACAGCTGACATCCAAAAATTGTAATTACCAGCTTCAACATCCAAAAGAACATGTTGATCAGTCTCCTCCAGCTTGATAACATTACAAAAGTCGGGTTTCCATAACACAATAATCCTGCCAAGGACATGAGAATCAATGTTGGACACATAGCCAAACTCAGGAAAAAACTTCGACATAATCTTGTCAATCCTCTTCCTACAAACCTTAGTTTCAATCAGAACAAACACGTGACTGTCAGATCTTCTAACAACCTCCTGGACACCTCTCACCTTGTTAGAGAGGCCCCTGACATTCCAGGAGGTCAGCTTGATAGAAGTCATTTATCCACTTTGGCTGTTGAGCTGCCAGCCTCAGCGTCATCGTTACCAGTATGGAGTTCCTCCACTTGAGCCAAGATCGGAGAAAAATTCGAATCAGCAATTCTATGAAAGATTCCAGTAGCTAATTTTGCGTGAATTCCAGGAGGGGGATTGTTACACCACCTATCACCAGGATCAAGCTGAAACTTATCCACACCAGAGATATCTGGAGAAACATTGGGTAAAATATGAGTAATCACTGGAGTAGATGGAACTGAAGAAACCAAGCTTGGGACAATATCCATTCCTTCATTAACTAACGCTGACAACACTTCATCTTCAACAACAAACTCTGTTTGCATAACACTACCTTTTCCTTTCAGAATTTCGGCTTCATTAGTAATCTCTTCAATCACACAATCGGCCTCAGTACTAGACTGCAGAACCGGACAAGCATCGAACACTTGAGCTGCAGGGGTTTTCTTACCCCAAATTTTCCCCTGAACAGTACCTCCGGTCACCTTCTGAGCTCTGGACAGCAGCTTCTTACATTCTCCATGGCCCATATATCCACAGCTAGAGCATCGATACGGAATCCTCTCATACTCAATGAGTACCGTGTGCTCTTCCGCTTCATCACTTCTCAAAACAAGCTTGTTCGGAAACTCAACTTCCTTCCCCATTAAAACCAAGATTCTCGCAACATCCAATCGCCTTAAACTGATCGTAGAGTCATCCATTCTCACCGACGTCCCCAAAACCGAGCCAATTCTACTGAACGACCTACTGTCCCAAAGCTCCATCGGAAGATGTAAAATGTCAACCCACACAGGAACATCTGCGAGAGGTACTCTGTTCACTATATCACCAGGCTTCCATCTTGTAAGCACCACCGGTCTACCTTTAACCCACCATTCACCCTTAACAGCTTCATCCAAATCATCAGAGTCATCAAATTTAATCAGAAACATACCATCTCCTAAATCAAAAACCTCAAAGAAGCTTCGGGTTCTCCAGACAGAGTCAAAGAATGTAGTAAGAGCAGGAATGTTAGGGAAGAAATCGATAACATAACCAATCAAGCACTTGTTCCATTTGTTAGCATTCTCGTCAGCTTCTTTCTTAGGGTAGAGTATCTTCCCTTCAACTATGGCAACATCAACCTTCTTCAGATTTGTGACTGTCCCGGACACTTTAGGCCTAAAACTCTCCCAACTGACTGGAGGAGCAACTTCAGAGGTAACAACACTTCTTCCTGTCGTCGACTGTACAGATTTTCTATTACTTGCAGCCGACGGCCCTCCGACGTCCCTCAGATCTCTAGAGGGAGGCTGCTGGAGATTCGCCGCCCCCCCCATTTGCCTTGTCGCCCACGGAAACGGGAGCTCGGGAAGCCGAAGCCATTTTATCTTGTTGCTACACTTTAGTTTTTTGTATATCATCATTTGGGATTTGAAAAACTTACAAATATTCTAGTAAGCCTTTTGTGTGTGTTTGGAATAGATGGGTTCATTCCTCAAACTTAGTAGGGAGTGGATCCCTTATCAGGTCCCTTTCAGATTGGAATAGATGGGTTCACTCCTTACAAAAACAATTCGAGATGGACCTGATAAGGGATCCACTCCCTACTAAATTTGAGGAATGTATCCATCAATTCCATACTCACACAAAATGTATGATGGAATATGTGTAAATTTTTATTCTCAAATGATGATATACAAAAGACCAAAGTACAATAGTGGAATAATATTTCTTGACTACATTCTATTTATCAAAGTTACATAAAATTCTCCCACTAAGGAGCTTATACAAAAGTACAACATCATGAGGATCTAAGTGAAGGGATATCTAAAATATATCAAGTCTATCTCCTAAGCATCAAATCCTTAAGTTAGGTCAATGTTAGCATGTCATGACCTCAATGTCCTACACTTGGGGCATGAAGCATACCCCAGAAGAGAAGATAAAATGGAAGCTATCAACATAAAAGCTAGTAAGTGTGAAAAATTATAGATTGAGCAATATAATGGGAACATGACATGAAGTACAATAAAGCTTCCTATAGAAGAGAAAAGTAATATCCAAGTCGATATTAAAAGATAATATGATTACCAATAAGGTGATAGACTAAATATATTTCTTGCCTTAAAACAATGTCACGATAATAATATAACAAAGCACAAATAGTTGCATGGTGAATAATAGCCAAACTAGCATGTACTAAAAATCAAGGTAGGAACCTACATATTCCATATCAAATGGCAAGAGGACTAAAACCTCAATGCCAAACAAATATAGGTTTTACAAGGGAATAAAACCCAGTGCCTAATGTCATACGTATAGGGAATAAAACCAGTGTCTGATAAGGGAATAGAACCTGATGCCTAAATATGAAACATGGCAGGGAAATAAAACCCAATGCCTATATGGTGTCACTACTTATACTTATGAATAGTCAATCATCCATTCGAATAGGGAAGGTAAGATAAAGTATAGTCATGTTCAAATAAAGGATGAGATCATCCAACTAATATCAATGGGGTCAGAGTACCCAATAACAAGTATTCAATAAATTCTACAAGTAAGATATATCACATCATCATAAAAGTCCACCACAAGGGGGTTATGACATCAAATACTCAAATTAGGTTTCCAAATGGAAAATATGAACAATATATGAATATCACTCCAATAAGAATATCCATCAAATTAAATTGATAAAATCGATAAAATAGTATAAGTACTCAACCTCTTAACAGAGCAAGAAAAAGGTGTATGGCATATATCTGAAGGACCAAGAGTGAGATGAAACATAGGCCTTTGCCCAGTATTGAAGTAAGGGAATGCAACATACCTATGTATTACAAGTTAGGGTTAAATCATAGATCCACATCAGGTCCACAAGCCACCTATTAAAGGCATATATGAAATTAGGGTTAGGTTCATATTAATTACATAAACCCTAAAAATTGTCTTTTTATTATTAATGAATTAGGTTATGAAAACTATACTATCTTGTGAATTATACATAGTGGAGTTCATATCATATTTTACTTTATTTTTATAACTTATAGATTATTAGTCATGAATTTTATTCTACTCAATTTAGGTGATAAAACTGATACCATTAGACAAAAGATAAAACATTACCTCTAAAACATATTTTACTTTGTTTTTATGAGCTATAAATAATTATTTATGCATTTTGGAAAACTCAACCAATCAGAAAAGAGATAAAGCCATGTATTGAACATTTATTCATTTGACAACCTTGTCTAACATGGCCCTATCAGCTAAGACCAACTGACTGGGCCCCACTCAAACCAAGATGCAATCAATATGATTGTAAGGGCTAAAAAGACAAAAATACCCTTTATGTGTAGAAAAAAAACCAAACAAATGTGAGGGCATATTAGGTAACATGATCACTTGCTTCTTCATCTTCATATGTGATGTATCAAAGACTCATGAAGCACCAACCATATGGGGACAAAATGAAGGATACAACTTATGAATCAGGGATTCTTCTTGCCAAAGTAAACTCACCAAGGGCTACCCCACCCACTTCTTGATGCATCAGTGAACTTCTCGACCTAAAATATGATGGCGAGGGAAATTAGGGGACCCAAATCCGATCCTACACCATGAATGATTGGGAGGAGGACTAAAAAAACTAGCACTTAGGAGGAGAAATGAGAATCTAGTTGGCAAGGTAACTTCATAAGGTCTCAGTAAAGGTCGAGAAGGTGAAAGTCAAGATTTTGGCAATGAAGGGATCAACATTGCTAGAAATCTTAGAAAAGGGGTAAAAAAAGGGAAATGAAGGTAAGATATTTACTAGTTAACAAAACTAATCAAGAGATAGGAATTATCCTTCTGAATACAAGTAGGACACCAGGGCTATCCCCAGATTCTGCCAAGGCCAAAGGTCCCTGTCATGACCTCAGATCATTAGATGTAGATGGTCAAACTAGGGGAATTGTATTAGGGGATGGGGTGCCCAAACCAAAACCTAAGAATGATACAAGGTGATATAGTGATGTTTTGGAGCAATTTTCTAAAGGTCTGATGACCTGAGAGGTGAGAGGATGGAAAGGAAGGGGAAAATAGGGAGGAAACACTAGTACATAACCGACCTTTAGTGTCAGTTATTTAATGCCTTTAGTGTCAGTTTTAATGTCACACCTATGTGGGCGCCACTAAAAGGCCAACCGTTAGGCGTCGGTTCTCAAACCGATGCCACAACCCTTCGCGCGCCAGCAGGGGGTATAGGCATCAATTATTAGCTTTGAAACCGATGCCATAAACCTTCGCGCCACATAAAGGGCACCATCTGGGGCACTATCAGCGTCGGTTTATTAGTGATAACTGACGCCATCTCACCCACTGCCACGGTCATACTGGCCAACACGGCCGTGTTGTCTGGCCCACTGCCACGGCCGTGCTGGCTAGCACGGCCGTGGTGTCTGGCCTCATTAGGGAAATCGACGTCGGTTATTGATAACTGACGCCACATCACATGCATTAGGCGTCGTTTTTAATTATTTATCCAACATTGTAACCATTTGTCGTCGATTTTAAACAAATAACCGACGCCTATTGCAATTTTTTTTAATCAGTCTGCAGACCTGTTGTGGATGGTCACAGGATGAGAAACCTGCAATTCAGTTATGAACTGCAGGTTTTACGACATCCATTGATATCAGCCAACAACAGGCCACAAACCTGCAAAATTAACAACATTAATTTTCACACATTTAGCAACCTACAGTTTCATTTGATTTTCACACATGTAGAAACATTCATGTAGTAATATGCAGTGCCATTCATTTTCACATTCACAAATGTAGAAATATTCATATAGCAACTAGCAGTTTCATTCATTTTCACATTCACACATGTATAAACATTCAGACACATGTAGAAACATTCACACATATTATAATTCAGAAATTCATTTACAAAATATCATTCTTTAGTCATTATTCGCTATCAACATCCCAATTATATGTTAAAACCCCCACTACTTGTATGGTTGTT
Organism: Alisma plantago-aquatica; assembly: GCA_963693085.1. Taxonomy (NCBI): domain Eukaryota; kingdom Viridiplantae; phylum Streptophyta; class Magnoliopsida; order Alismatales; family Alismataceae; genus Alisma; species Alisma plantago-aquatica. The sequence continues at coordinate 24,535,653 of OY856411.1, forward strand.
TCCCATTCTTCTCTTACTTCATTTAATTCTCCCGTCATATAGGGAGCATGTACATTTTGCCAATTCGATAGATGCGAAAAATTTGAGGTGGCATGCAGATGTTAAGAACAAAATGATGGAATCCTACGACATGCGTCTGATTCCACACAGTGGAAGAAGATTGATCTATTATACCCTGAATTTGGTGAAAAAGTCAGGAATATAAGACTTGGGCTTTGTACAGATGGGATGAATCCATACGGGACATTGAGCAACCAACATAGCACTTGGCCAGTCATGCTTGTTATATACAATCTTCCTCCCTGGATGTGTATGAAAAATAAGTATGTAATGCTATCATTATTGATATCAGGCCCTAAACAACTTGGAAATGATATCGATGTTTATCTTGAACCTCTAATTGATGACTTAAAGAAACTCTGGGGTGAAGGTGTGATGACCTATGATGCTTCATGAAGAGAGACATTTCGTTTGCATGCTATGTTGTTTTGCACTATTAATGACTTTCCAGCATATGAGAATTTGTCTGGATATAGTGTCAAAGGAGCTAAAGCGTGTGATATATGTGAAGAGAACACTGATTCAACAAGACTAAAAGATGGCAGTAGGATTGTATATCTCGGTCATCGAAGGTTTCTTACAAAATTCCATCTATATCATAGGAAGCGCAAAACATTCAATGGATTGAATGAGGAACGGAGTGCACCTAAACCTATACCAGGGGAGGTTGTTTATGAATGAGTAAAAGACTTTGTCAATAAATTTGGTAAGAGATCACAATGTTCTATGTCCACACGGAGTGACAAATCTTTATTCAAGAAGAAGTCGATATTTTGGGATCTTCCTTATTGGAGTTCTATGACAGTCAGACATTGTATCGATGTCATGCACCTTGAGAAAAATGTCTATGATAGTGTCATTGGTACTTTGTTGGATATACCAGGTAAGACTAAAGATGGGATAAAATCCAGACTGGACCTACGTGAAATGGGAATAAGGTCAGAATTAACAGAATTTCATGAAATGGGAAATCAGAGAACATACTTACCTCCCGCTTGTTACACATTGTCTAGAAAGGAGAAGAAAGCTTTTTGTGAATATTTGGTAAATGTTAAGGTGCCATAGGGTTACTCATCCAACATCCGTAGATTGGTATCAATGAAAGATATGAAGTTTATAGGTCTTAAATCTCATGATTGTCACACTCTAATGCAACAAATATTGCCTGTGGCAATTCGATCTTTATTTCCGAAGAATGTAAGGTTTGCAATCACCAGACTTTGTTTCTTTTTCAATAGTCTATGCAGCAAAGTTATTGACCCTGATACTCTCGATAATTTTCAAAGAGAAGTGGTTGTTACCCTATGTCAGCTTGAGATGTATTTTCCTCCGTCGTTCTTTGATATCATGGTACATCTTGTTGTCCACTTGACTAGGGAAGTGAAAATGTTGGGACCAGTTTTCTTGCATTGGATGTATCCCTTTGAACGATACATGAGAATTTTTAAAAGTGATGTTCAAAACCGTTATTGACCTGAAGGGAGTATTATTGAGGGTTATGTGGCAAGAGAGGTTATGGATTTTTGCATTGACTTTTTCAGTGGTAATGACACTCCTGGAAATGACAAGAATATTGAGGAGCAATTTGGCAAAGGAGTTTTGGGATCACGGGTGAAAATAATCAGCCGTGAGCAGTTGGAACAAGGTCACTTATATATTTTACACAACATGGATGCCAAGTGAGTGTTTATATCGAGGAACATACCAATTGCATCAAGAGACAATATCCTCGAGCCAATACAATGTGGCTTGCTAGAGAGCATAACAAGACATTTATTAAGTGGTTCGAAGATAAAGTCTTACATCAACTATCTCAAACACCAGATGATATTACTGAAACTATCAAATGCCTCGCCTTTAAACTGAAATTGAATGTTATGTCTTATGAAGGGTATGACATTAATGGATTCACATATTACACAAAGCGCCAAGATGATAAGAGTGTTGTCCAAAATAGTGGGGTCACCCTTCAAGCGTCGACTATGTTTTTTGTAAGTGCAAAGGATAAGAGTCCACGTGAAGCTAAAATGTCATATTATGGTGTCATTGAAGACATATGGGAGTTTGACTACATAGATTTTAGAATTCCGCTCTTCAAATGTAATTGGGTTAATAACACCAAAGGAGTTATAATGGATGAATTGGGTTTCACTTTAGTGAACTTTGAAAAGATTGGCGAGAAGGGTGAACCATTCATATTGGCATCACAGGCAAAACAAGTATTTTATATCGATGATCCTACAAATGATAAATGGTCATTTGTTCTTCATGGTAAAAGACAGTTCATTGAAGATCCTATAGATGAAGAAGAGTACTATGATAAGTATGATGACTCCAGTCCATTCTCAGTTGGGTTGCCAACACCAACAAATATTGAAGCTAATGATGACTTGTATGTGTGCGGAGATCACAATGAAAGATTGTTAATTGATAAAAAATAACAATATTAGAGGCTTGTTTATATTTTTTTATATGTTTTATTTTTCTGAATGTGAACTTTACAATGTGAATTACTTTACAATGTGAATGTGAACTTTACAATGTGAATTACTTTACAATGTGAATGTGAACTTTACAATGTGAGGTTTACAATGTGAATTACTTTACAATGTGAACTTTACAATGTTAATTACTTTACAATGTGAATGTGAATTTTACAATGTGAATTACTTTACAATGTGAATGTGAACTTTACAATGTGAGCTTTACAATATGAATTCCTTTACAATGTGAACTTTACAATGTGAATGTGAACTTTCAGATGGCTGAGCATTCTCCTGATGACCATGCTGATGATTACCGTGAGGGTGAGGACATCAATGCACCGCCTCACAATGTAAGTTTTAAAAATATATATCATATATTTATATCTATATGTCCATTTCTAGTTATATCCTGTAAGTGTGTTTATTTTGTCAAATTTTAGGTTTATGATGCAAATGTACCCTCTGAAGCACTTGAGGCACTTGATGAGCAACACTAAAAAGTTGACAAGAAAAGGGGCATCACTATGATGAAGAAGTTAATAGCGCAAAGGGGCAATGGACCCAAACTTGTTGTGGATTTTGATAATGCAGGAAATGCAATTGGAGTGAATCACAATTTGTTTGTTTCATATCTTGGGTATGTTACTCGTAACCATTGCGGTTGTACGATAGATTCTTGGCATAAAGTTCCTAAGGAGAAGAAAAACGTAATATAGAAGGATTTATGCATGAGTTATTATTAATTTGCAATTCTATTTGTCAGATTACTAATTTTTTGGATACTAGTTAATAGCAATTCTATTTTGCAGAGTATATTTGAATTGGATGAAAAGTTGCATCGTAAATGTGTGATGCAACGCTGTGGGAGAGTCCTAAGGAACTATAGGACAAATATCACCCGAGAATACATAAAAGAAGGTGACAAGAGGAAGAAGACAACCACAAAACAGTGGAACTTCCTGGACCAAGAAGAATGGGACGCATTTGTTGCTTCAAGACAAATTGATGAATTCCAGGTACTAGGCATCACCCCCAATTTAATTAATATACATTGTATTCACCTATTCAAGATTAACATTTAGTGTTACTAACCAAATCATTAATGTGCATACTAACCAGGCCCTCAGTGAGGCGCAAAAAGCAAGGTGTGCACAGAATGTGCATGACCACACAATGGGTCCAAAGGGGTATGCAGGCATTCGCCAAAGACTACAGTCTGAGGCTACTGCTCAGTCTGTTGCTACTCAGGAGTCCTCTACTATACGTAGCACACCTCTACCTCGCCATGATGTCTGGATAGCTGGGAGGCAAAATAAGAAGGGAGAAATAAGGAAGCCCGCAACTGTTGAGGCGGCTGCAAAAATGGTAAAATACAACTCTTAGAGAAATCGTTCAAATATTGATTATTTGTGGTGTTTACTTAATTACAATTTTTTGTTTTGGCGATTAGCAGGAGATGCACGAGCTGAGGAAATAAGGCAAATTCATCCCTGAGGGCACAAGGGATGAATTGACCGCTGCTCTGGGTAACCCAGAGCATCCTGGACGTATTAGGGCTGCATGCGCTGGTGTGAGAATCAAAGCATTCTTTGGGCCATCCCAACGCAAACATGTCCCAAAATCGAGACTTTCACAATAAGAGGTAACCTATTCTTTCTTTATAATGTTACTGTAAAAGAGAATTAAATAATCAGAAGCTAACATTTCTTTTATCCATGTATAGGTAGATAAGCTAGTTGATAGGAAACTTGAAGAAGCACTGAGCAAGTGGTAGGCATCTCAGACTGCCACTCAGAAGACAGTATCTATGGCATCCCGCTCTACTCCTACTGTAGAGGTTGGGAGTAATCCTGTAGACCCACCACCTAGCACATCCACTGTAAGTATTTTATGACATAACAACTAGTCTTTTCAAGATGATATGTTTTCAAGATGATATGTATATAACATTCTTTACACAAATTTGTAGGGGTTGAAGCCATGTCATCTAAAAAAGAAAGAATATGTCATTGCAGAGGCGTCAGCTTACCCATCCCTACCAGGGGAAATGTTTCATGGGTCTCCATTACCAGCTGGTTGGGTTCGTGTGAGCCCACTACGTATATTCCCCAACTGGATGGATCTTCCATTTCCATATGCCCACCCAGATTATGAAACACTTGGTGAGGCAGAAGGCGGAGTGATATTGTGGACAAAAGTGGATGTCCTCTATACTGAAACTGTATGGTAAATTTACATTACGTTAAATTGTTAGTGTGTGTATATGATGTCAATTGATCTGAAATTATATATATACAGGTTAAAAAGAAGATACCCAGAGCATCTAGGCCTCCACCTCCACCTCCTACATTACCAAGTTGGGTTCCATAGGACCTACCTGTCCCGTTAGGTCCTAATTGTAGGGGTATGAAAATATGGTTAGGCAAACATGATGTAAATTGCCCTATAACTGTTTCTATAGATGTGGATGATGCATGTCAATCATATGAAAACAATCTATTTATACAAGATATTTTGGAGTTGTTTCGATATGTTTGGCTGAATACATCTGTGATAGAGCTATGGATAAGGTGAGATCTTCTTTATACATCCATATACCTTGTGTAGGATCTGGTGATCTGGTTTCTTATTTATTAATGCATACATAATACATGTTTTGTAGCTACTTAGACAAGATATGTGCATATTTTTCATTCGAACATGTAGGATTTTTGATTCCATCTTTGATTAGTCTAGTAGCTAAAGACCCTCTGTCAGTTCAACAATATTGTTGTGATGCTTTTACAAATTTTGCTCAAAATAAGAAGACATTGATAATAGATCCATTCAATGTGGAGTAAGTTTACTTTGCTTATTATAATTTGGACTTAAGAAAATTACATTTTTATTGTGGATTTTGAGTTATTAATTTTTAACTTTTTTACCTCTAGTGGTATGCATTGGGAGTTACTAGTTATTGTCCCCGAGACGTTCACTATCTATTATCTAGATCCTAAGGGGACTAAATTGAATTGAAAATATGGACACAATGAAAATGGCATTATTCCGGTGAGAAATATTTCATTTTCATATCCTTTAATATATATTATTACACTACTATTTAATTGTGTAATGTACTGTGTTACATTAACATGTAGGGGTTTAGATGAGTTCAAAAAGGCTGGAGGAAAGGTCCCCAGGAAAAAGAACCAGCAAATAACTTGGAAGAATGTGGAAGTAAGTTCCCGACTGCAATGTATATATTATTTATGTGAACAATGCTTAATTAGGTGTATTTTTTTAATATTTTGTATGTTTCAATTTATAGCGTGCTACACAAGACAACGGATGGGCACATGCATACTATGTGATGCGATTTATGCACATGATTATCAAATATGCCGCAGTGGACATCGATACCATTCCTGAGGTATTATATATAGTCTCATTAGATAATATGAAATATATCAATCTTATTAATATCTCATTAATTATATATATACATCATTCTCTTTGCAGGTGTTTAAAACTGACCACACTACATAGGTAGATACCACATCACCTTGGCAAGAGAACCAGTTTTGGACTCCCCCAAAGTCTTCAATTTATACCGTGACACACCACATTTTGGACAATCTTTCAAATCCACATAGTCCTTTTGAAATAATACACAATCATCCGGGCATGCATGTATCTTCTTGGCATCCATTCCCATTGGACATAACAATTTCTTTACCTGGTATGTTGAGATTGATAGCTCGTTTCCTTCAGGAAGCATTTCTTTCAACAAAGACAACAACGACGTGAAGCTTTTGTCACTCCATCTATTGTTAGCTTTCAGCTTATATAATCTCAACACAGCGTTAAGCTTCGTAAACTTATTACAACCTGTGTATAACGATATCTCAACATCATGCAAAATGTTTCTAAAAATGGGAGGTGGATCGGTGTGCTCTACCCCACAACTATCCAGCATCGCATCAACGATGTCTACTAGAACTGGTTCATTCACATCTACGTCATCAGAGGAAATTTCTTCTTCCACACAATCCCTGTTATCGACATCCACTAGTTTTGACTTTGAAATCTCTCCATGCCAGTGCCATTCTGTATAGCCTTGTATAATCCCGTTGCACATGACATGACTTTTGATTTCGTCACCAGTGTTGACTTTCAAGTTGTTACCGCAATGCCTACATGGACAGTAGAACCTATCTCCAGGTTGTTTCCTATGTTCCTCGGCAAATCTAATAAACTGGTCAAGACCAGATATAAACTCTGGGGTGTAACGATTGCGAATGGACATCCATGATCTATCCATTCTATGATCAAAGAGAAAACAAGTATATATTACAACAAGATTAGGGTCTAGGGTTAACATATTAGAGTTTTTGCATGGTTAAAACTTTAGGCCAACAAATACATGTGATGTCATTCTTATATATAATAAATGTGTACTACCTATCCCATTCTTGAACACCTAATCTCACTAGTAAGTGTATAATGTGTATTGGGTTTTCAAGAAAATTTCGGCAGCATTTCCCCGTTGTTCTCCAAGTACATTTGTACTTAGAGAATAAACAGGGAAATGCTGCCAAAATTTTCTTGAAAACCCAATATATATTATACACTTACATCCTAGTGAGATTAGGTGTTCAAGAACAGTCCCAAACCAGGGACTATCCAAGATTTACTCCTAATGAGTAAATCTTGGACGGGTTTCTAGGCCAAAAAATACATGTGATGTCATTCTTATATATAATAAATGAGTACCACCTATCCCATTCTTGAACACCTAATCTCACTAGTAAGTGTATAATGTGTATTGGGTTTTCAAGAAAATTTCGGCAGCATTTCCTCGCTGTTCTCCAAGTACAGATGTACTTAGAGAACAAATGGGGAAATGCTACCAGAATTTTCTTGAAAACCAAATACACATTATACACTTACATCCTAAGTGAGATTAGGTGTTCAAGAATAGTCCCAAACCGGGGACTATCCAAGATTTATTCCTAATGAGTAAATCTTGGATGGGTTTCTAGGCCAACAAATACATGTGCAGTCATTCTATAACATTGATTTCAACATTTCGAGTGTCCATGCATGTTCATCATCAAGATAAAGATTACACATAAATTAGTATGACCTAGGGATGGAGAGATTCATAATTGATTTCAAAATTTCAAACTAGTTCATGCATTATCATCAATCTACATCGTATAATAGGGATTCATGTAGATGTTAGGGTGACACATCAATACAAAATTAGAAATTTAACATGAGGGTTTTAATATCTTACATAGATTGATCACAAGATTTCAGCAATATAGTTAATTCAAGATTATGGTGAAATGTGTATTAGGGTTTTAATATCTTAATTCAACATGCATCAAAATTTATAGAATTAGGTCAAGCATTAGTATTCAATTGCAAATGTATCTTACTCTTCATCCTGCTCCCTCTCAGATGGTTGTTGGATTAAAGCAAGGCCATGACCGTGTGGGCAGGCCATGGCTGTGGCTATGTTGGCCTACCACGGCCGTGCTGGCTAGCACGGCCGTGGTAGGCCAACACAGCCATGACCATGGCCAGCCCACACGGTCGTGGCCTTGCTTTAATCCAACAACCATCTGAGAGGGAGTAGGAGGAAGAAGAAGAGGTGAAATCCCAGACGGAGCAGGGTACCTGCTTGAGGGCAGAGGAAGAAGAGCGGGAGAAGTACCTTTGGGCAACCGATGAGGAGAGTAGGGCAACCGGCGGCAGGAGGACTAGGAGGAGCTGGAGACCGCCGGCGAGGAGAGCAACAGCAGCAACGACATCGGCGAGGAGAGCAGTAGCAACAGAGGCGTCAGCGGTGAGCAAAGAAGGAGAGGTAGGCGGCAGCGGTGGCGAGCAGCTGTAGCAGCAGCAGGTGGTGGCATGAAGGTAGGCGACAGGTGACGCAGCAGCAACAGCAGCAGCAGGCAGCAACGACGCAGCAGGGGTCGGGAACTGGTGCAAAATCGATCGATGAAACAGAAGAAAGGGGAAGTGTCCGCTGTGCGTGGGGGCTATTAAGTTACTAAAAGGTGTCAGTTATCCATAACAGTTGACACCTTTATTATTAAGCGTCGGTTATCTAAAGACAACTGACATCAATTGGACATTCCTTTACCCTAATTTTTTTGGCGGGGACGGCGCGCTCACCCTTATCACGTCGGTTCTTCTAAGAAAACTGACGCCCATATTGGAACTTTTAGCGCAAATTTTATCTTCATTCAGCGTCGGTTATTTGGTAAAACACCAACGTTGTATCTGATACTTTGGCGCAATTTTTTTTTGCTCGAAAAAATTGGATTTCGCGGGCTACTTTAGGCGTCGGTTTCGTTTCTTCAACTGACACTGAATGAAAAGTGATACCCGTGTCTGGTTGGTCTTCAAATATAGACGTCAGATGTCCTTATTAACCGATGTTTAATGTTAACAGTGTCGGTTTTACTAAAAAACCAACACCTCTAAAAGTGACGTTGAACGTTGTTTCTGTAGTAGTGAAATAGGGGAGCAAGGGTGACCGTGATGGTAGGAGGCTCATAGGAAATGAAACCCTAACAAATATGGGACCAAGGGGAGTGGAATGAAATGAAAAAAAATAATGGAGAAGAAATATTAGAAAAAATAGAATAGAGAGAGTTATAGATTATAAGAAATTGAAAACCAAAATTGTCAATTGTTGCCTACAAAAAAAGGACATGGTTGAGGTATACGAGAGTATAGTCACCATCTGATGAAAATCCAAAGGCCCAGAAAGAAATGTGGATCAAGGAAAGGAAGGTGATAGATATGGAATCCAAAACTAAATTGAAATGCTTGAATTAATTAGATACTTTATCAATTTAAGCACATATCTTTAAAAATCTATTTGAGTGATCAAACAACATTAAAATAAAGAAATATTTTGACACCTAGACTACTTAAGATGTATACACCTCAAATTTGGCATCAATTTTCCCCTTTGGGATGATTTTTCATTTTATTTAATACTTTGGACTTCAAGTCATATTCTCTATCCTAAATAAAACAAGGATAGATAAGATTTTTCAACTAATGTGAAAATTAACACATAGGCCAATTTTTATATGTAAAATCTAAACTTGGAATTTATTTGCATTGTTGAAGTTATTGAACATATTATTTAACTTTTTTGGCCTTATTTCATATTTTCTTTTGTTAATAAAATTAAGATAGTTATTATTGGTAAATATATGAAACTTGGAAACCTCAAGCTAATGGGACCCAAGGAATGTGATTTTTCCATTATATTTCCCTTTTGTGAGTTATAAAGCAATTATGGTTTTAGTATCAATACCATTATATTATTATAACATTATATCATTTCCATCATTCTTTATTATTTAAGTTCATATTATATTTACATTGTTACCAAAAGGGTTATCTTATGTTATTATATATGAATTCCCATATTTCACATATTTAATCTATTAATTCCATTTATTCAATATATTTCAAATTAATATAGAACTATTAATGTTTATGGACATGGAAATTTACACGGTTGTCCCTATACGTGTTAAAAACATTGTGCCACTTATTAAACATATTGTATCTATTATTTGCATATAAGTTAGGTAATTAAACATAGGCGACATATTTAATGGATTACTTCCATGTCAACACATAATTTAGTTATTATATTAATATGAGTGTATAATGATATGTGATGTTGATTATGGAGCCCAATGCCACTTGATGTGTTTTTCTCATTTTCAAGCCCATTTTATATTATGGGTTACCATTGAATTATTCATTTTATAAGCCTTAAGGTATATCATCATCCTTGTTTGATCCAATCTAAAGAACCAAACATTCTAATCTCCTAATTAAGGGAATGGGATTTCTAGTGTCAAATAATCTAAGTTTGGGTACGTTACAACACTCCACCCCTTAAAAGGATTTCATCCTCAAAATCTAACTATCTATACACTACATTGTAACTATTCTCCACCCCGTAGAATGGTTTGACCTAATTTGTCAAACAAAACAAGTCTTAAAGGCATTACAGTCATATATACATCTTTTAGTCAGGATTACTTTGTGTTTTAATGATGTTCAAGGGTTATTCATACAACTAGATTATATCATCCACCTAGGGATGATGTTTAGGTCCTTGGGGTTCTAAACTAATAACCATGAGGTTCACATAAGCATCTAATGAGCCACTAGGTACAACTACCCATATCATAATGGAATAAAAGGGTAGGTCCACTAAACATTATAGTACAAACCACATCTTTTGAGTCGTCTACAATTATAAAATTATGGTTTTAGAGTGCAAATCTAACTAGTTCTAAGATTTATATCCACTTTCATACATCTCTTCACTATAATTTGTTTAAAGAAAACATTGATATAGTTCATATGATTTTCTTTGTAAATACAATATTAAATGAAAAAAATAGTTATAAGAAACTATGAAATGTAAAAAAAAGGTGGTACAAAATCAATTAAGGCCTCCTTACAAACTTCTTTCTCATTATCATAACCTAATTTCACCCTAAAGTCAAATCCCATAACATTCTAAGAGATATCTACTAACTAGGCTACATGTTAGGGTATGAGATTGTGGGTCTCATCACATTAGGATTTACTCATAAAGATCCTTACGTGAACGCCATATGATTCAAAATCTTTCTTTCATCACCTCATAAAAAATATATAAATTCTAGGCTAAACATTTCACCTGGTGGACAAAATGTAAGGTAATAGTTCTACTTAGGGAGATAAAACTAAAACAGTCAGAATTAGATTGCCATTGATCTGATATCATATATATTGTAATGAGTAGGGCCTAAGAGGAGATCTACTCTATACTCAATCTAATAAGAATCATCATCCATAACAAATGCAAACATTTTTTTTTGTCATGGATGAATAAGTGATATTGAATCTCTTCAAATTGGATATCATAAAGATCAAAATTTAGAAGCAGAAATGAATATAATGACTATTTTTAATTTACAAGTTTACACTATAATCATCCACTTGGGGCTTACATGAAGATAAAAAATTTCAGCATATAAGCAGAGGGAAGTATAAACTACACTAATTCTATCTCCTAAAAGTCAAGTCATTGTCATGTTCAGTCCTCCATGTCTCTCACTTAAGGGGTTAGAAGCATACCCAACAAAATAGGACAAAGCAAAAGTTGTTAGCACATAAAAATGGTATGTTCATTTAAATAGAGATTGAGAAGTATTAGGGGAAAAGGACAATGAAGAACTTACCAAGATTCCAAAACATCATAAATGGTATAGGAATATAATATAGTGCCTAATATATATAGTTACAACTTCTAGTTATGACTAGTTAATCACACATAGGAATAGGACAGAAAAGATAAATTATAGTCAAGCTCAAGTAAGGGATGAGAAGGTCCAGTCTTAGTCAAGGTTTAGAGGATCCATAAACAAGTATTCAACTATCACCACAAATAAGGTACATCATAAGATCATAAAGTCCAAAACTTGGAAGTTAGGGTCTCATTTAGTTCAAATCCTCAAATTAGGTTACCACATTGATTATGATGATCAAGATATAATTGTAGATCCCAAAAAGAATATCAAACTCATTAAAGAGATTAGAAAATCTATTTCACTAAATTAGGTCTACATCGAACAATCAAGACATGAAATAGAAATTTCAATACACTAATGCCTCATAGAGGTTCAAGAGTGAAAAACAAGTGTGTAATTTCTCAATATGACTCATGGGTAATGCAAAATACCTCATATAAAGTCTATATATATCCAAAGTCAATCCTAATTCCATGTTAGAGTCACAAGTCATCTATAAAAATAATTTTATGAAATTATAGTTAATAGATCATCAATTACATGAATCTAAAATTGTCTTTTTTATCATTAATGAGTTAGCCATCAAAATCACACCATCTTGTAAGTTATATAGTCATGGTTCCATATCAAATTTTACTTATTGTTTTGAATTATAGGTTACTATATGTGAATTTTAGAAGTTCAAACCAATTAGAAAAAATCAATAAAAATCATCTTTTTATAATATTGGAAGTGGGTGATGTAAACTAGACCATGAGATAGAGAATAGATCATTGATTCTTGAGAGTATATCTTTTAACCTAATACATTAATATTTGTGAATTTTATAACTTAATTTATTTTAATAAAATCAAAACATAAGAGAAAAAACCAAAAATATGAATTTACCCTCACATATGGTTTTACAACCTCACACGGCTAGATCTAGTTGAAATGACCAAAAAGTACCAAATATGTGTGACACATGTGAGATTTTACTAGGGAATAACAATAATTAGAATAGTTGGATTATTCATAGGTGGGAAATCCCTGATCATCCTTCCTATAACAAATCTCCTAGATTTTAACTCTCGACAAGTTCTCATATTTTGTCCAAGGGATCCAATGAGTCAATAGTGCCAAACCGACCTCATTGATATGAAAAGTCAGGGAGAAAACACCACAGGTAATTTATAGGAGTCCCCTCCAATAGAGGCAAAGGGGAAGCTCCTCAAATACTAGTCAGGGGTGGGTTTTTTTAAAACATGGATCCCAGTAGCCTTGACAGAGAAAGAGGAACACAAAAATAGAACAAAGACCAATTCAAAAACTAGAAACTGCACACAAATTTGACTATAAACCTAAAATTGGATTAAATAGGGGAAAGGGGAATTACCATTTGAACAAATCAATCTAGGGGGTAAAAATGTTCTTTGGGATTCTTGCCTTGGTTGGAAATGTCGTACCAGCACTTAGGCTCTAGGCATCAATAGGTGAACTTCTTTTCGATAGAACACAAAGAAATTTGGGTCATTGTAGAGAGTTTATAGATGCAAAGTAGAGGTGTGGATATGGTTTTATAGATGTTCGAACACCCACATACGTGAGGAAATGGAAAAGAGAAAGTAAAAATGGAATAAAATGGGAGGAAAAGGAAGGATGAGTCCTATAAGATGATAGGCTTACCAAACCCTAGACATGTTAGATTCATTAGGGGTGATAAATAAAGAAGAAAGTACATGCAAATAAATTTCAAAGAGAGATGGACTTAGGAGAGAGGAATTTCAAATTAAAATTTATGTGTACTATGCGGCTAGTCTCCAAGACCGACGTGAGGTAGATGACCATTCTTTTGTCGTCTGATCCAAATATGATGGCACAAAAGTGACTACACATTCACTAAAATTCAAGAACCAACAATCATAGAATAACAAATATTCAATCAAAAACATAGAAACCACTTGTATCAATCATGTTTTTAGTAAATTTAGGTGATTATTATGTATGTTGTTTCTTAATTTTACTTAATGGATCAAACAAGGTTCAATGAAAGTGAAATTTGATAGATATGATAGTTTAGGCATGTGGAATTCGAATTTTATATTACTTTCAACTTTTGGAGTCACCTATTGCAATCTTTAATATTTTAGAAAGTTGCTTGTAGTTTGTTTCATAAATGACATTAAGGCATCTAGGATTATTAATTTGTTGTCAATATTGGCCCCTAATCCAACTATAACATGAGGAATGCTAGTATCACATTACTTTTCACTATTGTCATCATTACTTAAGTTGTGCAATGGATTAGAGCTAGGAGATGTTAATTTTCATATTTATCCACCATATATATATATATATATATGTATGTATGTATATATATATGTATGTATATATATAGGTAATATTTTGAGTTTAGATTCATTTGTTGATTATCTTCACATGACTGCTTTTTCTTAACTCTTACATGAAACCACTTCCATTATTTAGTTCAAGTTTCCCTCTTAAGGATATTTAGTGATATTTTACTCACAACTAGAAACAAATGGATTCTCCATTATTCTATATATCCTTTTTTAACAATAAAGTCTACCATTATCGTTGAGAGTTGATGTTCCATATTAAGTTATACATCATTAAAATCATAAGCTATGTTAGTGTCCTTAGCTATAATATTTATGTATTATTTATTGCATGAAACTTGTATGCCTTTTATTGATATCCAAACAACATTTCACACTTTATTAATTCTATTGTAAGCTTAAACATATTAGTTATTTACATAATGAGATATATAGTTTATCATACAAAAATTAAATTATTTCTTATTTATCTAAACTAACCACCTTAAACTAATTACATTTTATTTTCATCCTATTAGGGGTAAGGATGACAAAGGACTTATCATGTTCATTGTAGGATTTATAATGTTTCTATTAAGTCAAAATGAGATCTATGTCAATTATACCCATGATGTTTCCATGCTATGGTATTAAATATACCTTGTTTGGGTTTAGTCTAAGAACTATTCCCATTGGTTAATAGTCTAGGGTAATTAAGGTTTGAGGGTTTAGGGAAGGTTTCAGGGATTAGTGACGAAGTTTTGATAAGCTACAAACATTACTAGTGTGTGTAACAAATTACTTTCCTAAAAGGAAGATGGAATTAAGATCCCTACATTATGGAAAATGAAATATACATTCTTCTAACCAAAACAAGGATCCTCTCCTTGTTCTTAATATTTATTTTGGAAAAACACTTGGCACTATAAATTAGACTTTTTATACAATGCTTGAAAGGATACAACTTCCTTAAAAATATAACTCTGGGATAAATTAATGCATATGTACAACTAAATCCTCAATGATCATCAATTGATCTCCCTTTGCTTATTATAAAAGATATGATGGACTAGGAAAAGGGGATTCTTTACCAACTTATCTCTTTGTCACTATATCTTGAGTTATTTCTTTAATGTTTACATTAGGAGTTTCCAATGAGCTCGTTTCCAAGATAGACAATCTTTGTGGTCATGGTATTATCCAATTTGTTGATGACATAATCATTTATATCAAGCCAAATGATCAAAATGTCATCAATATCTTATGCATACTTGGTTTCTTCCAACATATTCATAGGATTAAGATGTATTTAACGAAATTGATGTCTAGAGTTCATCTTTTCAATTTTCATTCAAAATAATACATAGAATTGAGAAAAAAATCTAAACTTGAGTACGTCCCTTTATTTTTTGTGATCTACAACTATCTCTGTGTACATTACCAATAACTATTTGGAAACCCTGTTTGGACAAGATGACTTAGTGTCTTACTTCTTGGCATGTGAAATGCTTAAATTAAGTGGTACACTTAACTGTTATTAATGCGTACCTATTGGTATACCCCTCATACATTATTTCATATGTTCCCATTTCTAAGACCATATAAATATAGCTTGATGAGGCTAGATAATGCTTTTTGTTGGGTTGCACAAACAACGATAGAAGGATTTACCTAGTTGGTCAAAACACTATTTTGAAATATAAATTTCTTGTAAAATATGGTTTCCTCAATATTATATTGCACTCAAAATGCATGTATTGTTAGATCACTGTAAATATTCTAGAATACAAACTTTTCACATGACTAGATTATGTCAAGATAAAATATCACGGCAAACAACCACTTGGCATTCAAGAAAAAATACTAACTTTTTCTCTTTTTTCAGTTATGCACTTAAGTGTCAACTCTAATAAACAAAAATTTCTTAACTGTCCTTCACAACTGAAGTAGCATGCTTTTTTTCGGTCTCACCCTTTGTCCACTATAGGACATATATCCTAGTATAAACCCAATTCAAGATATCAACAACTTAAGAAAGTATTACCATTGACAAATCTCACAACGTGCTATGCTTTTCTAGGAATAAACTTATCAAGAGGGCTCTTGAAAACATCATTTTGGATAATCACATTCATGATCTCATCAATAGGCTCATAATATCCTATATTAAACCTTATATCCTTTAGCCTTGGGGTTAGACTTATGGTACCAATAAATTGTACAAATTCTTCATACACACACTATGAAAAATGCTTATAGAAATCAATTTCTTTGCTAAAATTCAAACTCTTTTATGGTTGATTGGTAAAAATAAAATCTTTATAGGAGCTAACTGCAATGAAAAAGGCCTTCATAGTCTCGGCATGTGCCTGTTTTGTTTGTAACTAAGTGGAAACATAAATCATACCTTTCTTGACTATCGGTATGATTAAAGCATATGGATACACTTCTTTCATAGAGACAATACGAACAACAACGACTCTTATGATCATTTTATTTTAATTCATCCACAATATAGAGGCATGTCTTTATCAATGCTTTAGAACTAAAGCTAATAAATTAGCAGCATGTATCCTATGGAACATATGGCTTTTAAGAAACACAAACCTTTTTTTAGGACAAAATCTTATCAAATCTTCCGGTATTTGAAATATTATAATGATTCAATGCTCAGATATGATCTTTCTACATGTGATGCCTCATTGTCACGTATGATAAATACTTCTAGATTATTCTCCATCTCAAATGATGACAAGCGTGCACTCTCCTTCATAAATGATCAATTTTGAGGCCGAAGATGGTGATGTGATGACTTCTCCTAGTGGTCCTCCTTCAACTCCATGATTTCCTAATAGTCTAATCGATCGAAAGTCTCCCCCATGACTTGGTCGTTTATTTGAGGGGATCCCACCCTCATTTTTATCTTATCACCTAGATCCTTCGGAGCATGTTTAAAAGTTGACAATTGTACCCTACATTGATTATGGTTTAATCATGTTGTGGGCTATTTTATGTAGAGATTGTTGGATCCTAGATGGGTGACTTAGGTGCTCTAGAGGGGGGGTGAATAGAGCTGAAAGCACTTAAACAAAATTCATCAAACCTTCAAAATATATGACAAGATAAGGTTGCTAAATAGGTAATTTGAGTGCAACTAAATCATGCATAGAAAGGATAAGAGAGATTGAACATGCACCAATTAGACAAGCTATTTAGAGTGGTTCCACACTTCAAACTAGAAGTGTGTCAGTCCACTTGCCTAGAGAGGTCAACCTCTAGGACTTCAACCAATTGCACTCTTATATTCATTCATAAGACTTACAATACATGACCCAACAAAGGACTTACCTATCCAATACAAAGAGTCTTCAACCTTACCAAGGACTTACCCACTTTGCAAGAGTCTTCGGCCTTCTCCAAGGACTTACCCACTCTTGCACAAGTCTTCGGCCTTGTAGGAATTACCCACTCTTCTTGGATCTTCCGCCTTTGACTTCACCTTCACTCGGAGAAGCTTTCCACCAAGGACTTACCCACTTGAGCTTGAGTCTTCTGCCTTCTCCAAGGGCTTACCCACTCTAGCTCCAAGTCTTCGGCCTTGATCTTCACCAAGGGACTCCTTCCCTTGTTCTTCTTCACCTCTCTTGGACAAGAGAGAGAACCTTCATCTTCAATATAGGAAATGAGAGATGGGGAGGTGGTGGAAGTGAGAGCCTCACAAGATATACAAATGATACTAGCTCTCTTACAAATCTCCTACTCACTCTAATGGATGTAGCAAGTGATTAAGCTTAGAGAGAGAGAGGAGGTTGTAGGAAGCACTCAACTATAGAATAGGAACCTCACAAAGAGTTTGCAATGAATGCTCAACCTTGGAATGAAGCCCAAGGGGTCCTATTTATAGCTGGGGATGCCTCTTAGCCTTTGGGAACACTTAAGAACGAAAACTAGCCGTTTTGTGGCTTGCAACGGATCTATTTTCACTTGTTGCAACTCCACAACGGCTAGAATTGCTTTTTCTGCATTCCAGTACAGTCTTGATCGGCCGAGTTTCTATAAAGGTAATTCGGCCGAACCACTAAGCGACAAGTCTGAAAGATAGACTGTCGGCCGAGTTCCCTTGGAGAAACTCGGCCGATCGGTCGACTTTCAACTTGGACCGATCAGTGGATCGGCCGAGTTTCCCACCATAGAAACTCGACCGAACAGGGATCGGCTGAGTTGGTAACTCGGCCGATTGCCCAGAAAATTCCAGAATATATGGATCGGCCGAGTTTGGAATTCGGCCGACAAAATCCCTGTTATGGGTATTTTGGAATTTTCGTAAAACTGTACAAATGATGCATTTTTGTGTCCCAATAATTTTTCTAAGCTTAATTACAAGTCATACAATCATTACAAGTGATTACAAAGCAATTCTAAGGTCATTTACATAGAGATCCCAAATTGCACACTTGTAGCTATTTTGACTTGTCTTTTCTCCAATTTGATATGCGCAAGTTAGGGCATTTGGAGTGTGTCTAAACCTAATCTGAAATCACTCAATGTAGAAGCATTAGACACCAATATGTGGAATGGTTAGTCATCATCAAAACAAGGGTTTAGTCAATTTAGACGTGAGTCAACATTGACCTAATTGACCTTGAGTCAACATTCTCCCCCTTTTTGAAGATGACAAACCATTCCATAAATGTATTGAAAGCTTGTACGTAAAATCATACCTTCGGAGAAACCTAGGGGTTTCAATAGGATTGAGCTCATATGCTCCCCCTCAATTGATGCGCATGGAGTTCTCATACTCCCCCTCAATTGATGCTATTTCTCCTGCATGGTTAGCTTTCATAACATTTATAGAAACTATGTCTTCTACTCATATATGTTCTACACATATATGTCTTCTCCCATTTACCTTCTCCCCTTTACATGGACACGCTTCTTTGCTTCATGTAAGACATGCCTTCTCCCTGTTGTCAAAAGAAGACATATCTTTCTCCCCCTTTGTCATTTCAAAAAGGTGGGGGTGTGAAGAAACTAAGAAACACCACTTGTTAAGAGAAAGAAGATAACAAAAGTTATATAAGGAGAGTAGAAGAGCACATATAGGGGCTTGTCCAAGCATAGAAAGAAAAGCAAGTTAAAGCATATACTTGAACAACCCAAAAATGCAAGATAAAGTGCTGCAGAAAAACAATAAATCACAATTTTGACCCTCAAGATGATGGAATTTGACCAAAAACCATCGGAGCTCATGGCAAAGCGATGAGTCTTGCTCAGAAGGGTGTTTCTGCATAAAAAACACTATACTTGCAGCAAAAACTGAAATTGGAGCAAAACCTGCATAAAATCCAAAAATACTCCAATTTCTACATATAATGTAGATCTATGTACCCTGCATCACAATGTTATGCAAGCAACTCAAGATAGTAGATATGCAATTCAAGGAACAATCTTGAGTATGTATGAGATAAGATACAATCATAACATATATATGATCAAAGATGGCAATTTTAAACAAGGCTAGAACTACATGTATATGAACTACTAGTAGATGACATCACAAGTTAGGACTACTAGTAGGATCTAGATCATAGCAAGAGATACACAAGATAAAGCAAGCTATGAGTAGATATAGAGATATATCCAAACCAAGAGATATGCAATTTTAGACGCATGAAAGGATATAACTCACTAGATATGCATCCTTACCATAAGATGATTACCCCTATGAACGTCAAGGTTGTATCAAAACAAGATATACACCTAGAGAGATGTAGCAAGTTAGAGCACAACGGAAGCGATTTTAGACACAACTAAGAGATCCAAAGAGATCATCATCAAAACCTGCAAAACAACTCAAAGCAAGTAATTGCAACATATAGATATACCAATTTAGAGCAATTAGAGAGATAGAGTTGTAAGCAAGATAGGCAATTTAGAACATGGCAATATGCATATATAAAGGTACCAAATGAGAGTGCCAAAGAATAAGGCTATTGGTTGAGAAAATCTAGTTGAGAGGGAAATTCTCACTCAATAAGCCAAATGTATATTCTGTGCACAGTGTAATCGGTCGAGTTCTGTGTATTGGCAACTCGGCCGATCGCAGCTGTTGGCAACACCCATTGGTGCCTATCGGTCGAGTTTTAGACAGGACAAAACTCGGCCGACAAAACTACTGTAGAAAAAGCACATATTTTTCATAAAACATATCTAGAGGCATGCTAGATATACAAACCATATCCAAACATGTCTAAGCAAGTTAGTAGTGCACTATAGAAGCATTAGAAATAGTTTTTGAGCAAGAGTGTGAAGAGAAACACAGAATGTCACTTTTGACTCAAAAACCATAAGTATAGTGCACACTAACTTGACAAAAACAAGTTAGAAATGGTTGTAAGCAATAGAACCTTTACCTTTGTGCTTACCAATGCTTTTTCACTTGTTGTCACCCTCTACACATCTCACCTTTCTTCTTTCATGTGGATTGAGAAGTCAATTTTCAATTCAATAGCTCAAGTCAATCCATTTGCAAGTACCTACAAGAAGAAAGATGAAATGGTCCCCAATCATGCTTTTGGGTCCGGAGGGGTTAGCTTAGCAACCCAAGTCCTATTGCTCTTGGGTGCTTTCCTAAAAGGACAACAAGTAGAATAATGACCAAATTCATTGCAATGATTACAAGTGCACGTAGCCTTGGAACTGGAGGATTCTTCATTGAAAATTGAAGGTCCTTTATCTTTGTTGTTCCTTTGGCTACTATCATATCCTAAACCATGTCTACCAATTTGTTTAGTAGAATTGAGTAGGATGTCATTAAGACTCTTCTTACCAACTAAGAATCTTTGCAAAGAAGATCTCAAACTATCATTATCATGCATAAGAGAGGTAATAGTAGAAGACAAATGATTGATATTATCTCTAGCATGCAAAAGATCATTTTCAAAGCAAAGAGCTTTAGTTAAATAAGAATCTCTATCAATATGAAGAGCAGCAACATCATTCTCTTTATTAGTATAACTAGAACAAGATTCATGCCCATTGATTTTAGCAAGCAAGGAGGCATTTTCTAGTTCTAATTCATGCAAAACAAAATCTTTGTTTTTGTTTTCAGATTTAAGAACATCAATGTCATGCATGAGAGAATCAACAATTAAAGTATGTTCTTCATTAGAATTAGGCATGAGAGGTTGAGCTTCTAGAAATTTAATCTTATCAAGTAAACTAGCATTTTCAAGTTTAAGAGAGTCTACTTGGCTAAGACAATCATTTTTATCAATAAGCAAGCAAGAATTTGCATATTCAAGATCATCTAGCTCTATATGCAAATTATCAACAATTTTAGCAAGCTTTTTCTTTTTCTTTTTAGAAGACTTATAAGAGGCACAAATATCATGAATAATAGCAATTAAAGATTCTTTATCTAACGAGTCTAGGTTTACCTCACTTGAGTCTTCACTTGTTGATGCTATAAGAGCAAAATGGCATTCTCCTTCATCACTTGAGCTTGAGCTTGATCCTTCACTTGAATCTTCACTTGAGCTTGAGTTGGAGGAGCCACTTGAGCTTGATTGCCATTTCTTCTTGTGAAGATGGGTCTTTTTGCCTTGTGGGCAATCTTCCTTGTAGTGACCCTTCTTTCCACATGTGAAGCACCGGATGGAGGAGGACTTGCCTTTGTATAGTCGACCTTTTGAGTACATGGCATCTTCTTTAGCTTGAGAGGATGGAGAGACTTGTTCCATGATAGCTTCAATTTGAGCCTTCATTTCAGCCTTCTTCATTCTCTTAAGCTCTTTCTTCTCTTGTCTTTCTACTTCCTCCCTCTTGTCAAGTGTAGCTTCATGTGCTTGAAGATTTCCAATGAGCTCTTCAATAGGAATATCCCTAAGCGACCTTGCTTCTTCAATGGAAGTCACCTTGGATTCCCATCTCTTGGGGAGAGTTCTAAGGATCTTTGAGTTGATCTCTCCACTAGACATAGGATGTCCTAGAACAGAAAGACCATTTAAGATGGTGTTGATCCTTGAGTACATGTTGGCTATGCTCTCCTCCTTTCCCATCTTGAAGTTCTCAAGCAACCCTTTGAGCATGTAGACTTTGCTTTCCTTCACTTGATCTGTCCCTTCATAAGTGATGCAAAGCTTTCTCCATACCTCATAGGCCGTCTCACAAGAGGAAATCCGGTTGAACTCGGTGGGGGTCATGGAGGCATAAAGGATGTGCATGGCTCTTGCATTCAAGGTTGCTTTCATCAAGGTGGCTTCATCCCATTCTTCAATGTTTGTCTTTGGTAGAATGTATGGGCTGTTCACCATTTGCCACATCTCGAGACTTGATCCTTGGATGAAGAATTGAAGTCTTCTTCTCCAATAGAGGAAGTTGCTCCCATTGAAGATTGGAAGGCTGGTCGAGAGTCTCCCTCCTAGGTAGTCACCCATCTTCTCCTACTTGTTGAAGTATGCTTGGAGAAGACCCGCTCTGATACCACTTGTTGGATCCTAGATGGGTGACTTAGGTGCTCTAGAGGGGGGGTGAATAGAGCTGAAAGCACTTAAACAAAATTCATCAAACCTTCAAAATATATGACAAGATAAGGTTGCTAAATAGGTAATTTGAGTGCAACTAAATCATGCATAGCAAGGATAAGAGAGATTGAACATGCACCAATTAGACAAGCTATTTAGAGTGGTTCCACACTTCAAACTAGAAGTGTGTCAGTCCACTTGCCTAGAGAGGTCAACCTCTAGGACTTCAACCAATTGCACTCTTATATTCATTCATAAGACTTACAATACATGACCCAACAAAGGACTTACCTATCCAATACAAAGAGTCTTCAACCTTACCAAGGACTTACCCACTTTGCAAGAGTCTTCGGCCTTCTCCAAGGACTTACCCACTCTTGCACAAGTCTTCGGCCTTGTAGGAATTACCCACTCTTCTTGGATCTTCCGCCTTTGACTTCACCTTCACTCGGAGAAGCTTTCCACCAAGGACTTACCCACTTAAGCTTGAGTCTTCTGCCTTCTCCAAGGGCTTACCCACTCTAGCTCCAAGTCTTCGGCCTTGATCTTCACCAAGGGACTCCTTCCCTTGTTCTTCTTCACCTCTCTTGGACAAGAGAGAGAACCTTCATCTTCAATATAGGAAATGAGAGATGGGGAGGTGGTGGAAGTGAGAGCCTCACAAGATATACAAATGATACTAGCTCTCTTACAAATCTCCTACTCACTCTAATGGATGTAGCAAGTGATTAAGCTTAGAGAGAGAGAGAGGAGGCTGTAGGAAGCACTCAACTATAGAATAGGAACCTCACAAAGAGTTTGCAATGAATGCTCAACCTTGGAATGAAGCCCAAGGGGTCCTATTTATAGCTGGGGATGCCTCTTAGCCTTTGGGAACACTTAAGAACGAAAACTAGCCATTTTGTGGCTTGCAACGGATCTATTTTCACTTGTTGCAACTCCACAACGGCTAGAATTGCTTTTTCTGCATTCCAGTACAGTCTTGATCGGCCGAGTTTCTATAAAGGTAATTCGGCCGAACCACTAAGCGACAAGTCTGAAAGATAGACTGTCGGCCGAGTTCCCTTGGAGAAACTCGGCCGATCGGTCGACTTTCAACTTGGACCGATCAGTGGATCGGCCGAGTTTCCCACCATAGAAACTAGACCGAACAGGGATCGGCTGAGTTGGTAACTCGGCCGATTGCCCAGAAAATTCCAGAATATATGGATCGGCCGAGTTTGGAATTCGGCCGACAAAATCCCTGTTATGGGTATTTTGGAATTTTCGTAAAACTGTACAAATGATGCATTTTTGTGTCCCAATAATTTTTCTAAGCTTAATTACAAGTCATACAATCATTACAAGTGATTACAAAGCAATTCTAAGGTCATTTACATAGAGATCCCAAATTGCACACTTGTAGCTATTTTGACTTGTCTTTTCTCCAATTTGATATGCGCAAGTTAGGGCATTTGGAGTGTGTCTAAACCTAATCTGAAATCACTCAATGTAGAAGCATTAGACACCAATATGTGGAATGGTTAGTCATCATCAAAACAAGGGTTTAGTCAATTTAGATGTGAGTCAACATTGACCTAATTGACCTTGAGTCAACATTCTCCCCCTTTTTGAAGATGACAAACCATTCCATAAATGTATTGAAAGCTTGTACGTAAAATCATACCTTCGGAGAAACCTAGGGGTTTCAATAGGATTGAGCTCATATGCTCCCCCTCAATTGATGCGCATGGAGTTCTCATACTCCCCCTCAATTGATGCTATTTCTCCTGCATGGTTAGCTTTCATAACATTTATAGAAACTATGTCTTCTACTCATATATGTTCTACACATATATGTCTTCTCCCATTTACCTTCTCCCCTTTACATGGACACGCTTCTTTGCTTCATGTAAGACATGCCTTCTCCCTGTTGTCAAAAGAAGACATATCTTTCTCCCCCTTTGTCATTTCAAAAAGGTGGGGGTGTGAAGAAACTAAGAAACACCACTTGTTAAGAGAAAGAAGATAACAAAAGTTATATAAGGAGAGTAGAAGAGCACATATAGGGGCTTGTCCAAGCATAGAAAGAAAAGCAAGTTAAAGCATATACTTGAACAACCCAAAAATGCAAGATAAAGTGCTGCAGAAAAACAATAAATCACAATTTTGACCCTCAAGATGATGGAATTTGACCAAAAACCATCGGAGCTCATGGCAAAGCGATGAGTCTTGCTCAGAAGGGTGTTTCTGCATAAAAAACACTATACTTGCAGCAAAAACTGAAATTGGAGCAAAACCTGCATAAAATCCAAAAATACTCCAATTTCTACATATAATGTAGATCTATGTACCCTGCATCACAATGTTATGCAAGCAACTCAAGATAGTAGATATGCAATTCAAGGAACAATCTTGAGTATGTATGAGATAAGATACAATCATAACATATATATGATCAAAGATGGCAATTTTAAACAAGGCTAGAACTACATGTATATGAACTACTAGTAGATGACATCACAAGTTAGGACTACTAGTAGGATCTAGATCATAGCAAGAGATACACAAGATAAAGCAAGCTATGAGTAGATATAGAGATATATCCAAACCAAGAGATATGCAATTTTAGACGCATGAAAGGATATAACTCACTAGATATGCATCCTTACCATAAGATGATTACCCCTATGAACGTCAAGGTTGTATCAAAACAAGATATACACCTAGAGAGATGTAGCAAGTTAGAGCACAACGGAAGCGATTTTAGACACAACTAAGAGATCCAAAGAGATCATCATCAAAACCTGCAAAACAACTCAAAGCAAGTAATTGCAACATATAGATATACCAATTTAGAGCAATTAGAGAGATAGAGTTGTAAGCAAGATAGGCAATTTAGAACATGGCAATATGCATATATAAAGGTACCAAATGAGAGTGCCAAAGAATAAGGCTATTGGTTGAGAAAATCTAGTTGAGAGGGAAATTCTCACTCAATAAGCCAAATGTATATTCTGTGCACAGTGTAATCGGTCGAGTTCTGTGTATTGGCAACTCGGCCGATCGCAGCTGTTGGCAACACCCATTGGTGCCTATCGGTCGAGTTTTAGACAGGACAAAACTCGGCCGACAAAACTACTGTAGAAAAAGCACATATTTTTCATAAAACATATCTAGAGGCATGCTAGATATACAAACCATATCCAAACATGTCTAAGCAAGTTAGTAGTGCACTATAGAAGCATTAGAAATAGTTTTTGAGCAAGAGTGTGAAGAGAAACACAGAATGTCACTTTTGACTCAAAAACCATAAGTATAGTGCACACTAACTTGACAAAAACAAGTTAGAAATGGTTGTAAGCAATAGAACCTTTACCTTTGTGCTTACCAATGCTTTTTCACTTGTTGTCACCCTCTACACATCTCACCTTTCTTCTTTCATGTGGATTGAGAAGTCAATTTTCAATTCAATAGCTCAAGTCAATCCATTTGCAAGTACCTACAAGAAGAAAGATGAAATGGTCCCCAATCATGCTTTTGGGTCCGGAGGGGTTAGCTTAGCAACCCAAGTCCTATTGCTCTTGGGTGCTTTCCTAAAAGGACAACAAGTAGAATAATGACCAAATTCATTGCAATGATTACAAGTGCACGTAGCCTTGGAACTGGAGGATTCTTCATTGAAAATTGAAGGTCCTTTATCTTTGTTGTTCCTTTGGCTACTATCATATCCTAAACCATGTCTACCAATTTGTTTAGTAGAATTGAGTAGGATGTCATTAAGACTCTTCTTACCAACTAAGAATCTTTGCAAAGAAGATCTCAAACTATCATTATCATGCATAAGAGAGGTAATAGTAGAAGACAAATGATTGATATTATCTCTAGCATGCAAAAGATCATTTTCAAAGCAAAGAGCTTTAGTTAAATAAGAATCTCTATCAATATGAAGAGCAGCAACATCATTCTCTTTATTAGTATAACTAGAACAAGATTCATGCCCATTGATTTTAGCAAGCAAGGAGGCATTTTCTAGTTCTAATTCATGCAAAACAAAATCTTTGTTTTTGTTTTCAGATTTAAGAACATCAATGTCATGCATGAGAGAATCAACAATTAAAGTATGTTCTTCATTAGAATTAGGCATGAGAGGTTGAGCTTCTAGAAATTTAATCTTATCAAGTAAACTAGCATTTTCAAGTTTAAGAGAGTCTACTTGGCTAAGACAATCATTTTTATCAATAAGCAAGCAAGAATTTGCATATTCAAGATCATCTAGCTCTATATGCAAATTATCAACAATTTTAGCAAGCTTTTTCTTTTTCTTTTTAGAAGACTTATAAGAGGCACAAATATCATGAATAATAGCAATTAAAGATTCTTTATCTAACGAGTCTAGGTTTACCTCACTTGAGTCTTCACTTGTTGATGCTATAAGAGCAAAATGGCATTCTCCTTCATCACTTGAGCTTGAGCTTGATCCTTCACTTGAATCTTCACTTGAGCTTGAGTTGGAGGAGCCACTTGAGCTTGATTGCCATTTCTTCTTGTGAAGATGGGTCTTTTTGCCTTGTGGGCAATCTTCCTTGTAGTGACCCTTCTTTCCACATGTGAAGCACCGGATGGAGGAGGACTTGCCTTTGTATAGTCGACCTTTTGAGTACATGGCATCTTCTTTAGCTTGAGAGGATGGAGAGACTTGTTCCATGATAGCTTCAATTTGAGCCTTCATTTCAGCCTTCTTCATTCTCTTAAGCTCTTTCTTCTCTTGTCTTTCTACTTCCTCCCTCTTGTCAAGTGTAGCTTCATGTGCTTGAAGATTTCCAATGAGCTCTTCAATAGGAATATCCCTAAGCGACCTTGCTTCTTCAATGGAAGTCACCTTGGATTCCCATCTCTTGGGGAGAGTTCTAAGGATCTTTGAGTTGATCTCTCCACTAGACATAGGATGTCCTAGAACAGAAAGACCATTTAAGATGGTGTTGATCCTTGAGTACATGTTGGCTATGCTCTCCTCCTTTCCCATCTTGAAGTTCTCAAGCAACCCTTTGAGCATGTAGACTTTGCTTTCCTTCACTTGATCTGTCCCTTCATAAGTGATGCAAAGCTTTCTCCATACCTCATAGGCCGTCTCACAAGAGGAAATCCGGTTGAACTCGGTGGGGGTCATGGAGGCATAAAGGATGTGCATGGCTCTTGCATTCAAGGTTGCTTTCATCAAGGTGGCTTCATCCCATTCTTCAATGTTTGTCTTTGGTAGAATGTATGGGCTGTTCACCATTTGCCACATCTCGAGACTTGATCCTTGGATGAAGAATTGAAGTCTTCTTCTCCAATAGAGGAAGTTGCTCCCATTGAAGATTGGAAGGCTGGTCGAGAGTCTCCCTCCTAGGTAGTCACCCATCTTCTCCTACTTGTTGAAGTATGCTTGGAGAAGACCCGCTCTGATACCACTTGTTGGATCCTAGATGGGTGACTTAGGTGCTCTAGAGGGGGGGTGAATAGAGCTGAAAGCACTTAAACAAAATTCATCAAACCTTCAAAATATATGACAAGATAAGGTTGCTAAATAGGTAATTTGAGTGCAACTAAATCATGCATAGCAAGGATAAGAGAGATTGAACATGCACCAATTAGACAAGCTATTTAGAGTGGTTCCACACTTCAAACTAGAAGTGTGTCAGTCCACTTGCCTAG
Source organism: Alisma plantago-aquatica (assembly GCA_963693085.1). Classification (NCBI taxonomy): domain Eukaryota; kingdom Viridiplantae; phylum Streptophyta; class Magnoliopsida; order Alismatales; family Alismataceae; genus Alisma; species Alisma plantago-aquatica. The sequence goes on from OY856411.1 coordinate 24,564,047, forward strand.
AGAGGTCAACCTCTAGGACTTCAACCAATTGCACTCTTATATTCATTCATAAGACTTACAATACATGACCCAACAAAGGACTTACCTATCCAATACAAAGAGTCTTCAACCTTACCAAGGACTTACCCACTTTGCAAGAGTCTTCGGCCTTCTCCAAGGACTTACCCACTCTTGCACAAGTCTTCGGCCTTGTAGGAATTACCCACTCTTCTTGGATCTTCCGCCTTTGACTTCACCTTCACTCGGAGAAGCTTTCCACCAAGGACTTACCCACTTAAGCTTGAGTCTTCTGCCTTCTCCAAGGGCTTACCCACTCTAGCTCCAAGTCTTCGGCCTTGATCTTCACCAAGGGACTCCTTCCCTTGTTCTTCTTCACCTCTCTTGGACAAGAGAGAGAACCTTCATCTTCAATATAGGAAATGAGAGATGGGGAGGTGGTGGAAGTGAGAGCCTCACAAGATATACAAATGATACTAGCTCTCTTACAAATCTCCTACTCACTCTAATGGATGTAGCAAGTGATTAAGCTTAGAGAGAGAGAGAGGAGGCTGTAGGAAGCACTCAACTATAGAATAGGAACCTCACAAAGAGTTTGCAATGAATGCTCAACCTTGGAATGAAGCCCAAGGGGTCCTATTTATAGCTGGGGATGCCTCTTAGCCTTTGGGAACACTTAAGAACGAAAACTAGCCATTTTGTGGCTTGCAACGGATCTATTTTCACTTGTTGCAACTCCACAACGGCTAGAATTGCTTTTTCTGCATTCCAGTACAGTCTTGATCGGCCGAGTTTCTATAAAGGTAATTCGGCCGAACCACTAAGCGACAAGTCTGAAAGATAGACTGTCGGCCGAGTTCCCTTGGAGAAACTCGGCCGATCGGTCGACTTTCAACTTGGACCGATCAGTGGATCGGCCGAGTTTCCCACCATAGAAACTAGACCGAACAGGGATCGGCTGAGTTGGTAACTCGGCCGATTGCCCAGAAAATTCCAGAATATATGGATCGGCCGAGTTTGGAATTCGGCCGACAAAATCCCTGTTATGGGTATTTTGGAATTTTCGTAAAACTGTACAAATGATGCATTTTTGTGTCCCAATAATTTTTCTAAGCTTAATTACAAGTCATACAATCATTACAAGTGATTACAAAGCAATTCTAAGGTCATTTACATAGAGATCCCAAATTGCACACTTGTAGCTATTTTGACTTGTCTTTTCTCCAATTTGATATGCGCAAGTTAGGGCATTTGGAGTGTGTCTAAACCTAATCTGAAATCACTCAATGTAGAAGCATTAGACACCAATATGTGGAATGGTTAGTCATCATCAAAACAAGGGTTTAGTCAATTTAGATGTGAGTCAACATTGACCTAATTGACCTTGAGTCAACATTCTCCCCCTTTTTGAAGATGACAAACCATTCCATAAATGTATTGAAAGCTTGTACGTAAAATCATACCTTCGGAGAAACCTAGGGGTTTCAATAGGATTGAGCTCATATGCTCCCCCTCAATTGATGCGCATGGAGTTCTCATACTCCCCCTCAATTGATGCTATTTCTCCTGCATGGTTAGCTTTCATAACATTTATAGAAACTATGTCTTCTACTCATATATGTTCTACACATATATGTCTTCTCCCATTTACCTTCTCCCCTTTACATGGACACGCTTCTTTGCTTCATGTAAGACATGCCTTCTCCCTGTTGTCAAAAGAAGACATATCTTTCTCCCCCTTTGTCATTTCAAAAAGGTGGGGGTGTGAAGAAACTAAGAAACACCACTTGTTAAGAGAAAGAAGATAACAAAAGTTATATAAGGAGAGTAGAAGAGCACATATAGGGGCTTGTCCAAGCATAGAAAGAAAAGCAAGTTAAAGCATATACTTGAACAACCCAAAAATGCAAGATAAAGTGCTGCAGAAAAACAATAAATCACAATTTTGACCCTCAAGATGATGGAATTTGACCAAAAACCATCGGAGCTCATGGCAAAGCGATGAGTCTTGCTCAGAAGGGTGTTTCTGCATAAAAAACACTATACTTGCAGCAAAAACTGAAATTGGAGCAAAACCTGCATAAAATCCAAAAATACTCCAATTTCTACATATAATGTAGATCTATGTACCCTGCATCACAATGTTATGCAAGCAACTCAAGATAGTAGATATGCAATTCAAGGAACAATCTTGAGTATGTATGAGATAAGATACAATCATAACATATATATGATCAAAGATGGCAATTTTAAACAAGGCTAGAACTACATGTATATGAACTACTAGTAGATGACATCACAAGTTAGGACTACTAGTAGGATCTAGATCATAGCAAGAGATACACAAGATAAAGCAAGCTATGAGTAGATATAGAGATATATCCAAACCAAGAGATATGCAATTTTAGACGCATGAAAGGATATAACTCACTAGATATGCATCCTTACCATAAGATGATTACCCCTATGAACGTCAAGGTTGTATCAAAACAAGATATACACCTAGAGAGATGTAGCAAGTTAGAGCACAACGGAAGCGATTTTAGACACAACTAAGAGATCCAAAGAGATCATCATCAAAACCTGCAAAACAACTCAAAGCAAGTAATTGCAACATATAGATATACCAATTTAGAGCAATTAGAGAGATAGAGTTGTAAGCAAGATAGGCAATTTAGAACATGGCAATATGCATATATAAAGGTACCAAATGAGAGTGCCAAAGAATAAGGCTATTGGTTGAGAAAATCTAGTTGAGAGGGAAATTCTCACTCAATAAGCCAAATGTATATTCTGTGCACAGTGTAATCGGTCGAGTTCTGTGTATTGGCAACTCGGCCGATCGCAGCTGTTGGCAACACCCATTGGTGCCTATCGGTCGAGTTTTAGACAGGACAAAACTCGGCCGACAAAACTACTGTAGAAAAAGCACATATTTTTCATAAAACATATCTAGAGGCATGCTAGATATACAAACCATATCCAAACATGTCTAAGCAAGTTAGTAGTGCACTATAGAAGCATTAGAAATAGTTTTTGAGCAAGAGTGTGAAGAGAAACACAGAATGTCACTTTTGACTCAAAAACCATAAGTATAGTGCACACTAACTTGACAAAAACAAGTTAGAAATGGTTGTAAGCAATAGAACCTTTACCTTTGTGCTTACCAATGCTTTTTCACTTGTTGTCACCCTCTACACATCTCACCTTTCTTCTTTCATGTGGATTGAGAAGTCAATTTTCAATTCAATAGCTCAAGTCAATCCATTTGCAAGTACCTACAAGAAGAAAGATGAAATGGTCCCCAATCATGCTTTTGGGTCCGGAGGGGTTAGCTTAGCAACCCAAGTCCTATTGCTCTTGGGTGCTTTCCTAAAAGGACAACAAGTAGAATAATGACCAAATTCATTGCAATGATTACAAGTGCACGTAGCCTTGGAACTGGAGGATTCTTCATTGAAAATTGAAGGTCCTTTATCTTTGTTGTTCCTTTGGCTACTATCATATCCTAAACCATGTCTACCAATTTGTTTAGTAGAATTGAGTAGGATGTCATTAAGACTCTTCTTACCAACTAAGAATCTTTGCAAAGAAGATCTCAAACTATCATTATCATGCATAAGAGAGGTAATAGTAGAAGACAAATGATTGATATTATCTCTAGCATGCAAAAGATCATTTTCAAAGCAAAGAGCTTTAGTTAAATAAGAATCTCTATCAATATGAAGAGCAGCAACATCATTCTCTTTATTAGTATAACTAGAACAAGATTCATGCCCATTGATTTTAGCAAGCAAGGAGGCATTTTCTAGTTCTAATTCATGCAAAACAAAATCTTTGTTTTTGTTTTCAGATTTAAGAACATCAATGTCATGCATGAGAGAATCAACAATTAAAGTATGTTCTTCATTAGAATTAGGCATGAGAGGTTGAGCTTCTAGAAATTTAATCTTATCAAGTAAACTAGCATTTTCAAGTTTAAGAGAGTCTACTTGGCTAAGACAATCATTTTTATCAATAAGCAAGCAAGAATTTGCATATTCAAGATCATCTAGCTCTATATGCAAATTATCAACAATTTTAGCAAGCTTTTTCTTTTTCTTTTTAGAAGACTTATAAGAGGCACAAATATCATGAATAATAGCAATTAAAGATTCTTTATCTAACGAGTCTAGGTTTACCTCACTTGAGTCTTCACTTGTTGATGCTATAAGAGCAAAATGGCATTCTCCTTCATCACTTGAGCTTGAGCTTGATCCTTCACTTGAATCTTCACTTGAGCTTGAGTTGGAGGAGCCACTTGAGCTTGATTGCCATTTCTTCTTGTGAAGATGGGTCTTTTTGCCTTGTGGGCAATCTTCCTTGTAGTGACCCTTCTTTCCACATGTGAAGCACCGGATGGAGGAGGACTTGCCTTTGTATAGTCGACCTTTTGAGTACATGGCATCTTCTTTAGCTTGAGAGGATGGAGAGACTTGTTCCATGATAGCTTCAATTTGAGCCTTCATTTCAGCCTTCTTCATTCTCTTAAGCTCTTTCTTCTCTTGTCTTTCTACTTCCTCCCTCTTGTCAAGTGTAGCTTCATGTGCTTGAAGATTTCCAATGAGCTCTTCAATAGGAATATCCCTAAGCGACCTTGCTTCTTCAATGGAAGTCACCTTGGATTCCCATCTCTTGGGGAGAGTTCTAAGGATCTTTGAGTTGATCTCTCCACTAGACATAGGATGTCCTAGAACAGAAAGACCATTTAAGATGGTGTTGATCCTTGAGTACATGTTGGCTATGCTCTCCTCCTTTCCCATCTTGAAGTTCTCAAGCAACCCTTTGAGCATGTAGACTTTGCTTTCCTTCACTTGATCTGTCCCTTCATAAGTGATGCAAAGCTTTCTCCATACCTCATAGGCCGTCTCACAAGAGGAAATCCGGTTGAACTCGGTGGGGGTCATGGAGGCATAAAGGATGTGCATGGCTCTTGCATTCAAGGTTGCTTTCATCAAGGTGGCTTCATCCCATTCTTCAATGTTTGTCTTTGGTAGAATGTATGGGCTGTTCACCATTTGCCACATCTCGAGACTTGATCCTTGGATGAAGAATTGAAGTCTTCTTCTCCAATAGAGGAAGTTGCTCCCATTGAAGATTGGAAGGCTGGTCGAGAGTCTCCCTCCTAGGTAGTCACCCATCTTCTCCTACTTGTTGAAGTATGCTTGGAGAAGACCCGCTCTGATACCACTTGTTGGATCCTAGATGGGTGACTTAGGTGCTCTAGAGGGGGGGTGAATAGAGCTGAAAGCACTTAAACAAAATTCATCAAACCTTCAAAATATATGACAAGATAAGGTTGCTAAATAGGTAATTTGAGTGCAACTAAATCATGCATAGCAAGGATAAGAGAGATTGAACATGCACCAATTAGACAAGCTATTTAGAGTGGTTCCACACTTCAAACTAGAAGTGTGTCAGTCCACTTGCCTAGAGAGGTCAACCTCTAGGACTTCAACCAATTGCACTCTTATATTCATTCATAAGACTTACAATACATGACCCAACAAAGGACTTACCTATCCAATACAAAGAGTCTTCAACCTTACCAAGGACTTACCCACTTTGCAAGAGTCTTCGGCCTTCTCCAAGGACTTACCCACTCTTGCACAAGTCTTCGGCCTTGTAGGAATTACCCACTCTTCTTGGATCTTCCGCCTTTGACTTCACCTTCACTCGGAGAAGCTTTCCACCAAGGACTTACCCACTTAAGCTTGAGTCTTCTGCCTTCTCCAAGGGCTTACCCACTCTAGCTCCAAGTCTTCGGCCTTGATCTTCACCAAGGGACTCCTTCCCTTGTTCTTCTTCACCTCTCTTGGACAAGAGAGAGAACCTTCATCTTCAATATAGGAAATGAGAGATGGGGAGGTGGTGGAAGTGAGAGCCTCACAAGATATACAAATGATACTAGCTCTCTTACAAATCTCCTACTCACTCTAATGGATGTAGCAAGTGATTAAGCTTAGAGAGAGAGAGAGGAGGCTGTAGGAAGCACTCAACTATAGAATAGGAACCTCACAAAGAGTTTGCAATGAATGCTCAACCTTGGAATGAAGCCCAAGGGGTCCTATTTATAGCTGGGGATGCCTCTTAGCCTTTGGGAACACTTAAGAACGAAAACTAGCCATTTTGTGGCTTGCAACGGATCTATTTTCACTTGTTGCAACTCCACAACGGCTAGAATTGCTTTTTCTGCATTCCAGTACAGTCTTGATCGGCCGAGTTTCTATAAAGGTAATTCGGCCGAACCACTAAGCGACAAGTCTGAAAGATAGACTGTCGGCCGAGTTCCCTTGGAGAAACTCGGCCGATCGGTCGACTTTCAACTTGGACCGATCAGTGGATCGGCCGAGTTTCCCACCATAGAAACTAGACCGAACAGGGATCGGCTGAGTTGGTAACTCGGCCGATTGCCCAGAAAATTCCAGAATATATGGATCGGCCGAGTTTGGAATTCGGCCGACAAAATCCCTGTTATGGGTATTTTGGAATTTTCGTAAAACTGTACAAATGATGCATTTTTGTGTCCCAATAATTTTTCTAAGCTTAATTACAAGTCATACAATCATTACAAGTGATTACAAAGCAATTCTAAGGTCATTTACATAGAGATCCCAAATTGCACACTTGTAGCTATTTTGACTTGTCTTTTCTCCAATTTGATATGCGCAAGTTAGGGCATTTGGAGTGTGTCTAAACCTAATCTGAAATCACTCAATGTAGAAGCATTAGACACCAATATGTGGAATGGTTAGTCATCATCAAAACAAGGGTTTAGTCAATTTAGATGTGAGTCAACATTGACCTAATTGACCTTGAGTCAACATTCTCCCCCTTTTTGAAGATGACAAACCATTCCATAAATGTATTGAAAGCTTGTACGTAAAATCATACCTTCGGAGAAACCTAGGGGTTTCAATAGGATTGAGCTCATATGCTCCCCCTCAATTGATGCGCATGGAGTTCTCATACTCCCCCTCAATTGATGCTATTTCTCCTGCATGGTTAGCTTTCATAACATTTATAGAAACTATGTCTTCTACTCATATATGTTCTACACATATATGTCTTCTCCCATTTACCTTCTCCCCTTTACATGGACACGCTTCTTTGCTTCATGTAAGACATGCCTTCTCCCTGTTGTCAAAAGAAGACATATCTTTCTCCCCCTTTGTCATTTCAAAAAGGTGGGGGTGTGAAGAAACTAAGAAACACCACTTGTTAAGAGAAAGAAGATAACAAAAGTTATATAAGGAGAGTAGAAGAGCACATATAGGGGCTTGTCCAAGCATAGAAAGAAAAGCAAGTTAAAGCATATACTTGAACAACCCAAAAATGCAAGATAAAGTGCTGCAGAAAAACAATAAATCACAATTTTGACCCTCAAGATGATGGAATTTGACCAAAAACCATCGGAGCTCATGGCAAAGCGATGAGTCTTGCTCAGAAGGGTGTTTCTGCATAAAAAACACTATACTTGCAGCAAAAACTGAAATTGGAGCAAAACCTGCATAAAATCCAAAAATACTCCAATTTCTACATATAATGTAGATCTATGTACCCTGCATCACAATGTTATGCAAGCAACTCAAGATAGTAGATATGCAATTCAAGGAACAATCTTGAGTATGTATGAGATAAGATACAATCATAACATATATATGATCAAAGATGGCAATTTTAAACAAGGCTAGAACTACATGTATATGAACTACTAGTAGATGACATCACAAGTTAGGACTACTAGTAGGATCTAGATCATAGCAAGAGATACACAAGATAAAGCAAGCTATGAGTAGATATAGAGATATATCCAAACCAAGAGATATGCAATTTTAGACGCATGAAAGGATATAACTCACTAGATATGCATCCTTACCATAAGATGATTACCCCTATGAACGTCAAGGTTGTATCAAAACAAGATATACACCTAGAGAGATGTAGCAAGTTAGAGCACAACGGAAGCGATTTTAGACACAACTAAGAGATCCAAAGAGATCATCATCAAAACCTGCAAAACAACTCAAAGCAAGTAATTGCAACATATAGATATACCAATTTAGAGCAATTAGAGAGATAGAGTTGTAAGCAAGATAGGCAATTTAGAACATGGCAATATGCATATATAAAGGTACCAAATGAGAGTGCCAAAGAATAAGGCTATTGGTTGAGAAAATCTAGTTGAGAGGGAAATTCTCACTCAATAAGCCAAATGTATATTCTGTGCACAGTGTAATCGGTCGAGTTCTGTGTATTGGCAACTCGGCCGATCGCAGCTGTTGGCAACACCCATTGGTGCCTATCGGTCGAGTTTTAGACAGGACAAAACTCGGCCGACAAAACTACTGTAGAAAAAGCACATATTTTTCATAAAACATATCTAGAGGCATGCTAGATATACAAACCATATCCAAACATGTCTAAGCAAGTTAGTAGTGCACTATAGAAGCATTAGAAATAGTTTTTGAGCAAGAGTGTGAAGAGAAACACAGAATGTCACTTTTGACTCAAAAACCATAAGTATAGTGCACACTAACTTGACAAAAACAAGTTAGAAATGGTTGTAAGCAATAGAACCTTTACCTTTGTGCTTACCAATGCTTTTTCACTTGTTGTCACCCTCTACACATCTCACCTTTCTTCTTTCATGTGGATTGAGAAGTCAATTTTCAATTCAATAGCTCAAGTCAATCCATTTGCAAGTACCTACAAGAAGAAAGATGAAATGGTCCCCAATCATGCTTTTGGGTCCGGAGGGGTTAGCTTAGCAACCCAAGTCCTATTGCTCTTGGGTGCTTTCCTAAAAGGACAACAAGTAGAATAATGACCAAATTCATTGCAATGATTACAAGTGCACGTAGCCTTGGAACTGGAGGATTCTTCATTGAAAATTGAAGGTCCTTTATCTTTGTTGTTCCTTTGGCTACTATCATATCCTAAACCATGTCTACCAATTTGTTTAGTAGAATTGAGTAGGATGTCATTAAGACTCTTCTTACCAACTAAGAATCTTTGCAAAGAAGATCTCAAACTATCATTATCATGCATAAGAGAGGTAATAGTAGAAGACAAATGATTGATATTATCTCTAGCATGCAAAAGATCATTTTCAAAGCAAAGAGCTTTAGTTAAATAAGAATCTCTATCAATATGAAGAGCAGCAACATCATTCTCTTTATTAGTATAACTAGAACAAGATTCATGCCCATTGATTTTAGCAAGCAAGGAGGCATTTTCTAGTTCTAATTCATGCAAAACAAAATCTTTGTTTTTGTTTTCAGATTTAAGAACATCAATGTCATGCATGAGAGAATCAACAATTAAAGTATGTTCTTCATTAGAATTAGGCATGAGAGGTTGAGCTTCTAGAAATTTAATCTTATCAAGTAAACTAGCATTTTCAAGTTTAAGAGAGTCTACTTGGCTAAGACAATCATTTTTATCAATAAGCAAGCAAGAATTTGCATATTCAAGATCATCTAGCTCTATATGCAAATTATCAACAATTTTAGCAAGCTTTTTCTTTTTCTTTTTAGAAGACTTATAAGAGGCACAAATATCATGAATAATAGCAATTAAAGATTCTTTATCTAACGAGTCTAGGTTTACCTCACTTGAGTCTTCACTTGTTGATGCTATAAGAGCAAAATGGCATTCTCCTTCATCACTTGAGCTTGAGCTTGATCCTTCACTTGAATCTTCACTTGAGCTTGAGTTGGAGGAGCCACTTGAGCTTGATTGCCATTTCTTCTTGTGAAGATGGGTCTTTTTGCCTTGTGGGCAATCTTCCTTGTAGTGACCCTTCTTTCCACATGTGAAGCACCGGATGGAGGAGGACTTGCCTTTGTATAGTCGACCTTTTGAGTACATGGCATCTTCTTTAGCTTGAGAGGATGGAGAGACTTGTTCCATGATAGCTTCAATTTGAGCCTTCATTTCAGCCTTCTTCATTCTCTTAAGCTCTTTCTTCTCTTGTCTTTCTACTTCCTCCCTCTTGTCAAGTGTAGCTTCATGTGCTTGAAGATTTCCAATGAGCTCTTCAATAGGAATATCCCTAAGCGACCTTGCTTCTTCAATGGAAGTCACCTTGGATTCCCATCTCTTGGGGAGAGTTCTAAGGATCTTTGAGTTGATCTCTCCACTAGACATAGGATGTCCTAGAACAGCAAGACCATTTAAGATGGTGTTGATCCTTGAGTACATGTTGGCTATGCTCTCCTCCTTTCCCATCTTGAAGTTCTCAAGCAACCCTTTGAGCATGTAGACTTTGCTTTCCTTCACTTGATCTGTCCCTTCATAAGTGATGCAAAGCTTTCTCCATACCTCATAGGCCGTCTCACAAGAGGAAATCCGGTTGAACTCGGTGGGGGTCATGGAGGCATAAAGGATGTGCATGGCTCTTGCATTCAAGGTTGCTTTCATCAAGGTGGCTTCATCCCATTCTTCAATGTTTGTCTTTGGTAGAATGTATGGTCTGTTCACCATTTGCCACATCTCGAGACTTGATCCTTGGATGAAGAATTGAAGTCTTCTTCTCCAATAGAGGAAGTTGCTCCCATTGAAGATTGGAAGGCTGGTCGAGAGTCTCCCTCCTAGGTAGTCACCCATCTTCTCCTACTTGTTGAAGTATGCTTGGAGAAGACCCGCTCTGATACCACTTGTTGGATCCTAGATGGGTGACTTAGGTGCTCTAGAGGGGGGGTGAATAGAGCTGAAAGCACTTAAACAAAATTCATCAAACCTTCAAAATATATGACAAGATAAGGTTGCTAAATAGGTAATTTGAGTGCAACTAAATCATGCATAGCAAGGATAAGAGAGATTGAACATGCACCAATTAGACAAGCTATTTAGAGTGGTTCCACACTTCAAACTAGAAGTGTGTCAGTCCACTTGCCTAGAGAGGTCAACCTCTAGGACTTCAACCAATTGCACTCTTATATTCATTCATAAGACTTACAATACATGACCCAACAAAGGACTTACCTATCCAATACAAAGAGTCTTCAACCTTACCAAGGACTTACCCACTTTGCAAGAGTCTTCGGCCTTCTCCAAGGACTTACCCACTCTTGCACAAGTCTTCGGCCTTGTAGGAATTACCCACTCTTCTTGGATCTTCCGCCTTTGACTTCACCTTCACTCGGAGAAGCTTTCCACCAAGGACTTACCCACTTGAGCTTGAGTCTTCTGCCTTCTCCAAGGGCTTACCCACTCTAGCTCCAAGTCTTCGGCCTTGATCTTCACCAAGGGACTCCTTCCCTTGTTCTTCTTCACCTCTCTTGGATAAGAGAGAGAACCTTCATCTTCAATATAGGAAATGAGAGATGGGGAGGTGGTGGAAGTGAGAGCCTCACAAGATATACAAATGATACTAGCTCTCTTACAAATCTCCTACTCACTCTAATGGATGTAGCAAGTGATTAAGCTTAGAGAGAGAGAGAGGAGGCAGTAGGAAGCACTCAACTATAGAATAGGAACCTCACAAAGAGTTTGCAATGAATGCTCAACCTTGGAATGAAGCCCAAGGGGTCCTATTTATAGCTGGGGATGCCTCTTAGCCTTTGGGAACACTTAAGAACGAAAACTAGCCGTTTTGTGGCTTGCAACGGATCTATTTTCACTTGTTGCAACTCCACAACGGCTAGAATTGTTTTTTCTGCATTCCAGTACAGTCTTGATCGGCCGAGTTTCTATAAAGGTAATTCGGCCGAACCACTAAGCGACAAGTCTGAAAGATAGACTGTCGGCCGAGTTCCCTTGGAGAAACTCGGCCGATCGGTCGACTTTCAACTTGGACCGATCAGTGGATCGGCCGAGTTTCCCACCATAGAAACTCGACCGAACAGGGATCGGCTGAGTTGGTAACTCGGCCGATTGCCCAGAAAATTCCAGAATATATGGATCGGCCGAGTTTGGAATTCGGCCGACAAAATCCCTGTTATGGGTATTTTGGAATTTTCGTAAAACTGTACAAATGATGCATTTTTGTGTCCCAATAATTTTTCTAAGCTTAATTACAAGTCATACAATCATTACAAGTGATTACAAAGCAATTCTAAGGTCATTTACATAGAGATCCCAAATTGCACACTTGTAGCTATTTTGACTTGTCTTTTCTCCAATTTGATATGCGCAAGTTAGGGCATTTGGAGTGTGTCTAAACCTAATCTGAAATCACTCAATGTAGAAGCATTAGACACCAATATGTGGAATGGTTAGTCATCATCAAAACAAGGGTTTAGTCAATTTAGACGTGAGTCAACATTGACCTAATTGACCTTGAGTCAACATTCTCCCCCTTTTTGAAGATGACAAACCATTCCATAAATGTATTGAAAGCTTGTACGTAAAATCATACCTTCGGAGAAACCTAGGGGTTTCAATAGGATTGAGCTCATATGCTCCCCCTCAATTGATGCGCATGGAGTTCTCATACTCCCCCTCAATTGATGCTATTTCTCCTGCATGGTTAGCTTTCATAACATTTATAGAAACTATGTCTTCTACTCATATATGTTCTACACATATATGTCTTCTCCCATTTACCTTCTCCCCTTTACATGGACACGCTTCTTTGCTTCATGTAAGACATGCCTTCTCCCTGTTGTCAAAAGAAGACATATCTTTCTCCCCCTTTGTCATTTCAAAAAGGTGGGGGTGTGAAGAAACTAAGAAACACCACTTGTTAAGAGAAAGAAGATAACAAAAGTTATATAAGGAGAGTAGAAGAGCACATATAGGGGCTTGTCCAAGCATAGAAAGAAAAGCAAGTTAAAGCATATACTTGAACAACCCAAAAATGCAAGATAAAGTGCTGCAGAAAAACAATAAATCACAATTTTGACCCTCAAGATGATGGAATTTGACCAAAAACCATCGGAGCTCATGGCAAAGCGATGAGTCTTGCTCAGAAGGGTGTTTCTGCATAAAAAACACTATACTTGCAGCAAAAACTGAAATTGGAGCAAAACCTGCATAAAATCCAAAAATACTCCAATTTCTACATATAATGTAGATCTATGTACCCTGCATCACAATGTTATGCAAGCAACTCAAGATAGTAGATATGCAATTCAAGGAACAATCTTGAGTATGTATGAGATAAGATACAATCATAACATATATATGATCAAAGATGGCAATTTTAAACAAGGCTAGAACTACATGTATATGAACTACTAGTAGATGACATCACAAGTTAGGACTACTAGTAGGATCTAGATCATAGCAAGAGATACACAAGATAAAGCAAGCTATGAGTAGATATAGAGATATATCCAAACCAAGAGATATGCAATTTTAGACGCATGAAAGGATATAACTCACTAGATATGCATCCTTACCATAAGATGATTACCCCTATGAACGTCAAGGTTGTATCAAAACAAGATATACACCTAGAGAGATGTAGCAAGTTAGAGCACAACGGAAGCGATTTTAGACACAACTAAGAGATCCAAAGAGATCATCATCAAAACCTGCAAAACAACTCAAAGCAAGTAATTGCAACATATAGATATACCAATTTAGAGCAATTAGAGAGATAGAGTTGTAAGCAAGATAGGCAATTTAGAACATGGCAATATGCATATATAAAGGTACCAAATGAGAGTGCCAAAGAATAAGGCTATTGGTTGAGAAAATCTAGTTGAGAGGGAAATTCTCACTCAATAAGCCAAATGTATATTCTGTGCACAGTGTAATCGGTCGAGTTCTGTGTATTGGCAACTCGGCCGATCGCAGCTGTTGGCAACACCCATTGGTGCCTATCGGTCGAGTTTTAGACAGGACAAAACTCGGCCGACAAAACTACTGTAGAAAAAGCACATATTTTTCATAAAACATATCTAGAGGCATGCTAGATATACAAACCATATCCAAACATGTCTAAGCAAGTTAGTAGTGCACTATAGAAGCATTAGAAATAGTTTTTGAGCAAGAGTGTGAAGAGAAACACAGAATGTCACTTTTGACTCAAAAACCATAAGTATAGTGCACACTAACTTGACAAAAACAAGTTAGAAATGGTTGTAAGCAATAGAACCTTTACCTTTGTGCTTACCAATGCTTTTTCACTTGTTGTCATCCTCTACACATCTCACCTTTCTTCTTTCATGTGGATTGAGAAGTCAATTTTCAATTCAATAGCTCAAGTCAATCCATTTGCAAGTACCTACAAGAAGAAAGATGAAATGGTCCCCAATCATGCTTTTGGGTCCGGAGGGGTTAGCTTAGCAACCCAAGTCCTATTGCTCTTGGGTGCTTTCCTAAAAGGACAACAAGTAGAATAATGACCAAATTCATTGCAATGATTACAAGTGCACGTAGCCTTGGAACTGGAGGATTCTTCATTGAAAATTGAAGGTCCTTTATCTTTGTTGTTCCTTTGGCTACTATCATATCCTAAACCATGTCTACCAATTTGTTTAGTAGAATTGAGTAGGATGTCATTAAGACTCTTCTTACCAACTAAGAATCTTTGCAAAGAAGATCTCAAACTATCATTATCATGCATAAGAGAGGTAATAGTAGAAGACAAATGATTGATATTATCTCTAGCATGCAAAAGATCATTTTCAAAGCAAAGAGCTTTAGTTAAATAAGAATCTCTATCAATATGAAGAGCAGCAACATCATTCTCTTTATTAGTATAACTAGAACAAGATTCATGCCCATTGATTTTAGCAAGCAAGGAGGCATTTTCTAGTTCTAATTCATGCAAAACAAAATCTTTGTTTTTGTTTTCAGATTTAAGAACATCAATGTCATGCATGAGAGAATCAACAATTAAAGTATGTTCTTCATTAGAATTAGGCATGAGAGGTTGAGCTTCTAGAAATTTAATCTTATCAAGTAAACTAGCATTTTCAAGTTTAAGAGAGTCTACTTGGCTAAGACAATCATTTTTATCAATAAGCAAGCAAGAATTTGCATATTCAAGATCATCTAGCTCTATATGCAAATTATCAACAATTTTAGCAAGCTTTTTCTTTTTCTTTTTAGAAGACTTATAAGAGGCACAAATATCATGAATAATAGCAATTAAAGATTCTTTATCTAACGAGTCTAGGTTTACCTCACTTGAGTCTTCACTTGTTGATGCTATAAGAGCAAAATGGCATTCTCCTTCATCACTTGAGCTTGAGCTTGATCCTTCACTTGAATCTTCACTTGAGCTTGAGTTGGAGGAGCCACTTGAGCTTGATTGCCATTTCTTCTTGTGAAGATGGGTCTTTTTGCCTTGTGGGCAATCTTCCTTGTAGTGACCCTTCTTTCCACATGTGAAGCACCGGATGGAGGAGGACTTGCCTTTGTATAGTCGACCTTTTGAGTACATGGCATCTTCTTTAGCTTGAGAGGATGGAGAGACTTGTTCCATGATAGCTTCAATTTGAGCCTTCATTTCAGCCTTCTTCATTCTCTTAAGCTCTTTCTTCTCTTGTCTTTCTACTTCCTCCCTCTTGTCAAGTGTAGCTTCATGTGCTTGAAGATTTCCAATGAGCTCTTCAATAGGAATATCCCTAAGCGACCTTGCTTCTTCAATGGAAGTCACCTTGGATTCCCATCTCTTGGGGAGAGTTCTAAGGATCTTTGAGTTGATCTCTCCACTAGACATAGGATGTCCTAGAACAGCAAGACCATTTAAGATGGTGTTGATCCTTGAGTACATGTTGGCTATGCTCTCCTCCTTTCCCATCTTGAAGTTCTCAAGCAACCCTTTGAGCATGTAGACTTTGCTTTCCTTCACTTGATCTGTCCCTTCATAAGTGATGCAAAGCTTTCTCCATACCTCATAGGCCGTCTCACAAGAGGAAATCCGGTTGAACTCGGTGGGGGTCATGGAGGCATAAAGGATGTGCATGGCTCTTGCATTCAAGGTTGCTTTCATCAAGGTGGCTTCATCCCATTCTTCAATGTTTGTCTTTGGTAGAATGTATGGGCTGTTCACCATTTGCCACATCTCGAGACTTGATCCTTGGATGAAGAATTGAAGTCTTCTTCTCCAATAGAGGAAGTTGCTCCCATTGAAGATTGGAAGGCTGGTCGAGAGTCTCCCTCCTAGGTAGTCACCCATCTTCTCCTACTTGTTGAAGTATGCTTGGAGAAGACCCGCTCTGATACCACTTGTTGGATCCTAGATGGGTGACTTAGGTGCTCTAGAGGGGGGGTGAATAGAGCTGAAAGCACTTAAACAAAATTCATCAAACCTTCAAAATATATGACAAGATAAGGTTGCTAAATAGGTAATTTGAGTGCAACTAAATCATGCATAGCAAGGATAAGAGAGATTGAACATGCACCAATTAGACAAGCTATTTAGAGTGGTTCCACACTTCAAACTAGAAGTGTGTCAGTCCACTTGCCTAGAGAGGTCAACCTCTAGGACTTCAACCAATTGCACTCTTATATTCATTCATAAGACTTACAATACATGACCCAACAAAGGACTTACCTATCCAATACAAAGAGTCTTCAACCTTACCAAGGACTTACCCACTTTGCAAGAGTCTTCGGCCTTCTCCAAGGACTTACCCACTCTTGCACAAGTCTTCGGCCTTGTAGGAATTACCCACTCTTCTTGGATCTTCCGCCTTTGACTTCACCTTCACTCGGAGAAGCTTTCCACCAAGGACTTACCCACTTGAGCTTGAGTCTTCTGCCTTCTCCAAGGGCTTACCCACTCTAGCTCCAAGTCTTCGGCCTTGATCTTCACCAAGGGACTCCTTCCCTTGTTCTTCTTCACCTCTCTTGGACAAGAGAGAGAACCTTCATCTTCAATATAGGAAATGAGAGATGGGGAGGTGGTGGAAGTGAGAGCCTCACAAGATATACAAATGATACTAGCTCTCTTACAAATCTCCTACTCACTCTAATGGATGTAGCAAGTGATTAAGCTTAGAGAGAGAGAGGAGGCTGTAGGAAGCACTCAACTATAGAATAGGAACCTCACAAAGAGTTTGCAATGAATGCTCAACCTTGGAATGAAGCCCAAGGGGTCCTATTTATAGCTGGGGATGCCTCTTAGCCTTTGGGAACACTTAAGAACGAAAACTAGCCGTTTTGTGGCTTGCAACGGATCTATTTTCACTTGTTGCAACTCCACAATGGCTAGAATTGCTTTTTCTGCATTCCAGTACAGTCTTGATCGGCCGAGTTTCTATAAAGGTAATTCGGCCGAACCACTAAGCGACAAGTCTGAAAGATAGACTGTCGGCCGAGTTCCCTTGGAGAAACTCGGCCGATCGGTCGACTTTCAACTTGGACCGATCAGTGGATCGGCCGAGTTTCCCACCATAGAAACTCGACCGAACAGGGATCGACTGAGTTGGTAACTCGGCCGATTGCCCAGAAAATTCCAGAATATATGGATCGGCCGAGTTTGGAATTCGGCCGACAAAATCCCTGTTATGGGTATTTTGGAATTTTCGTAAAACTGTACAAATGATGCATTTTTGTGTCCCAATAATTTTTCTAAGCTTAATTACAAGTCATACAATCATTACAAGTGATTACAAAGCAATTCTAAGGTCATTTACATAGAGATCCCAAATTGCACACTTGTAGCTATTTTGACTTGTCTTTTCTCCAATTTGATATGCGCAAGTTAGGGCATTTGGAGTGTGTCTAAACCTAATCTGAAATCACTCAATGTAGAAGCATTAGACACCAATATGTGGAATGGTTAGTCATCATCAAAACAAGGGTTTAGTCAATTTAGACATGAGTCAACATTGACCTAATTGACCTTGAGTCAACATTCTCCCCCTTTTTGAAGATGACAAACCATTCCATAAATGTATTGAAAGCTTGTACGTAAAATCATACCTTCGGAGAAACCTAGGGGTTTCAATAGGATTGAGCTCATATGCTCCCCCTCAATTGATGCGCATGGAGTTCTCATACTCCCCCTCAATTGATGCTATTTCTCCTGCATGGTTAGCTTTCATAACATTTATAGAAACTATGTCTTCTACTCATATATGTTCTACACATATATGTCTTCTCCCATTTACCTTCTCCCCTTTACATGGACACGCTTCTTTGCTTCATGTAAGACATGCCTTCTCCCTGTTGTCAAAAGAAGACATATCTTTCTCCCCCTTTGTCATTTCAAAAAGGTGGGGGTGTGAAGAAACTAAGAAACACCACTTGTTAAGAGAAAGAAGATAACAAAAGTTATATAAGGAGAGTAGAAGAGCACATATAGGGGCTTGTCCAAGCATAGAAAGAAAAGCAAGTTAAAGCATATACTTGAACAACCCAAAAATGCAAGATAAAGTGCTGCAGAAAAACAATAAATCACAATTTTGACCCTCAAGATGATGGAATTTGACCAAAAATCATCGGAGCTCATGGCAAAGCGATGAGTCTTGCTCAGAAGGGTGTTTCTGCATAAAAAACACTATACTTGCAGCAAAAACTGAAATTGGAGCAAAACCTGCATAAAATCCAAAAATACTCCAATTTCTACATATAATGTAGATCTATGTACCCTGCATCACAATGTTATGCAAGCAACTCAAGATAGTAGATATGCAATTCAAGGAACAATCTTGAGTATGTATGAGATAAGATACAATCATAACATATATATGATCAAAGATGGCAATTTTAAACAAGGCTAGAACTACATGTATATGAACTACTAGTAGATGACATCACAAGTTAGGACTACTAGTAGGATCTAGATCATAGCAAGAGATACACAAGATAAAGCAAGCTATGAGTAGATATAGAGATATATCCAAACCAAGAGATATGCAATTTTAGACGCATGAAAGGATATAACTCACTAGATATGCATCCTTACCATAAGATGATTACCCCTATGAACGTCAAGGTTGTATCAAAACAAGATATACACCTAGAGAGATGTAGCAAGTTAGAGCACAACGGAAGCGATTTTAGACACAACTAAGAGATCCAAAGAGATCATCATCAAAACCTGCAAAACAACTCAAAGCAAGTAATTGCAACATATAGATATACCAATTTAGAGCAATTAGAGAGATAGAGTTGTAAGCAAGATAGGCAATTTAGAACATGGCAATATGCATATATAAAGGTACCAAATGAGAGTGCCAAAGAATAAGGCTATTGGTTGAGAAAATCTAGTTGAGAGGGAAATTCTCACTCAATAAGCCAAATGTATATTCTGTGCACAGTGTAATCGGTCGAGTTCTGTGTATTGGCAACTCGACCGATCGCAGCTGTTGGCAACACCCATTGGTGCCTATCGGTCGAGTTTTAGACAGGACAAAACTCGGCCGACAAAACTACTGTAGAAAAAGCACATATTTTTCATAAAACATATCTAGAGGCATGCTAGATATACAAACCATATCCAAACATGTCTAAGCATTTTAGTAGTGCACTATAGAAGCATTAGAAATAGTTTTTGAGCAAGAGTGTGAAGAGAAACACAGAATGTCACTTTTGACTCAAAAACCATAAGTATAGTGCACACTAACTTGACAAAAACAAGTTAGAAATGGTTGTAAGCAATAGAACCTTTACCTTTGTGCTTACCAATGCTTTTTCACTTGTTGTCACCCTCTACACATCTCACCTTTCTTCTTTCATGTGGATTGAGAAGTCAATTTTCAATTCAATAGCTCAAGTCAATCCATTTGCAAGTACCTACAAGAAGAAAGATGAAATGGTCCCCAATCATGCTTTTGGGTCCGGAGGGGTTAGCTTAGCAACCCAAGTCCTATTGCTCTTGGGTGCTTTCCTAAAAGGACAACAAGTAGAATAATGACCAAATTCATTGCAATGATTACAAGTGCACGTAGCCTTGGAACTGGAGGATTCTTCATTGAAAATTGAAGGTCCTTTATCTTTGTTGTTCCTTTGGCTACTATCATATCCTAAACCATGTCTACCAATTTGTTTAGTAGAATTGAGTAGGATGTCATTAAGACTCTTCTTACCAACTAAGAATCTTTGCAAAGAAGATCTCAAACTATCATTATCATGCATAAGAGAGGTAATAGTAGAAGACAAATGATTGATATTATCTCTAGCATGCAAAAGATCATTTTCAAAGCAAAGAGCTTTAGTTAAATAAGAATCTCTATCAATATGAAGAGCAGCAACATCATTCTCTTTATTAGTATAACTAGAACAAGATTCATGCCCATTGATTTTAGCAAGCAAGGAGGCATTTTCTAGTTCTAATTCATGCAAAACAAAATCTTTGTTTTTGTTTTCAGATTTAAGAACATCAATGTCATGCATGAGAGAATCAACAATTAAAGTATGTTCTTCATTAGAATTAGGCATGAGAGGTTGAGCTTCTAGAAATTTAATCTTATCAAGTAAACTAGCATTTTCAAGTTTAAGAGAGTCTACTTGGCTAAGACAATCATTTTTATCAATAAGCAAGCAAGAATTTGCATATTCAAGATCATCTAGCTCTATATGCAAATTATCAACAATTTTAGCAAGCTTTTTCTTTTTCTTTTTAGAAGACTTATAAGAGGCACAAATATCATGAATAATAGCAATTAAAGATTCTTTATCTAACGAGTCTAGGTTTACCTCACTTGAGTCTTCACTTGTTGATGCTATAAGAGCAAAATGGCATTCTCCTTCATCACTTGAGCTTGAGCTTGATCCTTCACTTGAATCTTCACTTGAGCTTGAGTTGGAGGAGCCACTTGAGCTTGATTGCCATTTCTTCTTGTGAAGATGGGTCTTTTTGCCTTGTGGGCAATCTTCCTTGTAGTGACCCTTCTTTCCACATGTGAAGCACCGGATGGAGGAGGACTTGCCTTTGTATAGTCGACCTTTTGAGTACATGGCATCTTCTTTAGCTTGAGAGGATGGAGAGACTTGTTCCATGATAGCTTCAATTTGAGCCTTCATTTCAGCCTTCTTCATTCTCTTAAGCTCTTTCTTCTCTTGTCTTTCTACTTCCTCCCTCTTGTCAAGTGTAGCTTCATGTGCTTGAAGATTTCCAATGAGCTCTTCAATAGGAATATCCCTAAGCGACCTTGCTTCTTCAATGGAAGTCACCTTGGATTCCCATCTCTTGGGGAGAGTTCTAAGGATCTTTGAGTTGATCTCTCCACTAGACATAGGATGTCCTAGAACAGCAAGACCATTTAAGATGGTGTTGATCCTTGAGTACATGTTGGCTATGCTCTCCTCCTTTCCCATCTTGAAGTTCTCAAGCAACCCTTTGAGCATGTAGACTTTGCTTTCCTTCACTTGATCTGTCCCTTCATAAGTGATGCAAAGCTTTCTCCATACCTCATAGGCCGTCTCACAAGAGGAAATCCGGTTGAACTCGGTGGGGGTCATGGAGGCATAAAGGATGTGCATGGCTCTTGCATTCAAGGTTGCTTTCATCAAGGTGGCTTCATCCCATTCTTCAATGTTTGTCTTTGGTAGAATGTATGGGCTGTTCACCATTTGCCACATCTCGAGACTTGATCCTTGGATGAAGAATTGAAGTCTTCTTCTCCAATAGAGGAAGTTGCTCCCATTGAAGATTGGAAGGCTGGTCGAGAGTCTCCCTCCTAGGTAGTCACCCATCTTCTCCTACTTGTTGAAGTATGCTTGGAGAAGACCCGCTCTGATACCACTTGTTGGATCCTAGATGGGTGACTTAGGTGCTCTAGAGGGGGGGTGAATAGAGCTGAAAGCACTTAAACAAAATTCATCAAACCTTCAAAATATATGACAAGATAAGGTTGCTAAATAGGTAATTTGAGTGCAACTAAATCATGCATAGCAAGGATAAGAGAGATTGAACATGCACCAATTAGACAAGCTATTTAGAGTGGTTCCACACTTCAAACTAGAAGTGTGTCAGTCCACTTGCCTAGAGAGGTCAACCTCTAGGACTTCAACCAATTGCACTCTTATATTCATTCATAAGACTTACAATACATGACCCAACAAAGGACTTACCTATCCAATACAAAGAGTCTTCAACCTTACCAAGGACTTACCCACTTTGCAAGAGTCTTCGGCCTTCTCCAAGGACTTACCCACTCTTGCACAAGTCTTCGGCCTTGTAGGAATTACCCACTCTTCTTGGATCTTCCGCCTTTGACTTCACCTTCACTCGGAGAAGCTTTCCACCAAGGACTTACCCACTTGAGCTTGAGTCTTCTGCCTTCTCCAAGGGCTTACCCACTCTAGCTCCAAGTCTTCGGCCTTGATCTTCACCAAGGGACTCCTTCCCTTGTTCTTCTTCACCTCTCTTGGACAAGAGAGAGAACCTTCATCTTCAATATAGGAAATGAGAGATGGGGAGGTGGTGGAAGTGAGAGCCTCACAAGATATACAAATGATACTAGCTCTCTTACAAATCTCCTACTCACTCTAATGGATGTAGCAAGTGATTAAGCTTAGAGAGAGAGAGAGGAGGCTGTAGGAAGCACTCAACTATAGAATAGGAACCTCACAAAGAGTTTGCAATGAATGCTCAACCTTGGAATGAAGCCCAAGGGGTCCTATTTATAGCTGGGGATGCCTCTTAGCCTTTGGGAACACTTAAGAACGAAAACTAGCCGTTTTGTGGCTTGCAACGGATCTATTTTCACTTGTTGCAACTCCACAACGGCTAGAATTGCTTTTTCTGCATTCCAGTACAGTCTTGATCGGCCGAGTTTCTATAAAGGTAATTCGGCCGAACCACTAAGCGACAAGTCTGAAAGATAGACTGTCGGCCGAGTTCCCTTGGAGAAACTCGGCCGATCGGTCGACTTTCAACTTGGACCGATCAGTGGATCGGCCGAGTTTCCCACCATAGAAACTCGACCGAACAGGGATCGGCTGAGTTGGTAACTCGGCCGATTGCCCAGAAAATTCCAGAATATATGGATCGGCCGAGTTTGGAATTCGGCCGACAAAATCCCTGTTATGGGTATTTTGGAATTTTCGTAAAACTGTACAAATGATGCATTTTTGTGTCCCAATAATTTTTCTAAGCTTAATTACAAGTCATACAATCATTACAAGTGATTACAAAGCAATTCTAAGGTCATTTACATAGAGATCCCAAATTGCACACTTGTAGCTATTTTGACTTGTCTTTTCTCCAATTTGATATGCGCAAGTTAGGGCATTTGGAGTGTGTCTAAACCTAATATGAAATCACTCAATGTAGAAGCATTAGACACCAATATGTGGAATGGTTAGTCATCATCAAAACAAGGGTTTAGTCAATTTAGACGTGAGTCAACATTGACCTAATTGACCTTGAGTCAACATTCTCCCCCTTTTTGAAGATGACAAACCATTCCATAAATGTATTGAAAGCTTGTACGTAAAATCATACCTTCGGAGAAACCTAGGGGTTTCAATAGGATTGAGCTCATATGCTCCCCCTCAATTGATGCGCATGGAGTTCTCATACTCCCCCTCAATTGATGCTATTTCTCCTGCATGGTTAGCTTTCATAACATTTATAGAAACTATGTCTTCTACTCATATATGTTCTACACATATATGTCTTCTCCCATTTACCTTCTCCCCTTTACATGGACACGCTTCTTTGCTTCATGTAAGACATGCCTTCTCCCTGTTGTCAAAAGAAGACATATCTTTCTCCCCCTTTGTCATTTCAAAAAGGTGGGGGTGTGAAGAAACTAAGAAACACCACTTGTTAAGAGAAAGAAGATAACAAAAGTTATATAAGGAGAGTAGAAGAGCACATATAGGGGCTTGTCCAAGCATAGAAAGAAAAGCAAGTTAAAGCATATACTTGAACAACCCAAAAATGCAAGATAAAGTGCTGCAGAAAAACAATAAATCACAATTTTGACCCTCAAGATGATGGAATTTGACCAAAAACCATCGGAGCTCATGGCAAAGCGATGAGTCTTGCTCAGAAGGGTGTTTCTGCATAAAAAACACTATACTTGCAGCAAAAACTGAAATTGGAGCAAAACCTGCATAAAATCCAAAAATACTCCAATTTCTACATATAATGTAGATCTATGTACCCTGCATCACAATGTTATGCAAGCAACTCAAGATAGTAGATATGCAATTCAAGGAACAATCTTGAGTATGTATGAGATAAGATACAATCATAACATATATATGATCAAAGATGGCAATTTTAAACAAGGCTAGAACTACATGTATATGAACTACTAGTAGATGACATCACAAGTTAGGACTACTAGTAGGATCTAGATCATAGCAAGAGATACACAAGATAAAGCAAGCTATGAGTAGATATAGAGATATATCCAAACCAAGAGATATGCAATTTTAGACGCATGAAAGGATATAACTCACTAGATATGCATCCTTACCATAAGATGATTACCCCTATGAACGTCAAGGTTGTATCAAAACAAGATATACACCTAGAGAGATGTAGCAAGTTAGAGCACAACGGAAGCGATTTTAGACACAACTAAGAGATCCAAAGAGATCATCATCAAAACCTGCAAAACAACTCAAAGCAAGTAATTGCAACATATAGATATACCAATTTAGAGCAATTAGAGAGATAGAGTTGTAAGCAAGATAGGCAATTTAGAACATGGCAATATGCATATATAAAGGTACCAAATGAGAGTGCCAAAGAATAAGGCTATTGGTTGAGAAAATCTAGTTGAGAGGGAAATTCTCACTCAATAAGCCAAATGTATATTCTGTGCACAGTGTAATCGGTCGAGTTCTGTGTATTGGCAACTCGGCCGATCGCAGCTGTTGGCAACACCCATTGGTGCCTATCGGTCGAGTTTTAGACAGGACAAAACTCGGCCGACAAAACTACTGTAGAAAAAGCACATATTTTTCATAAAACATATCTAGAGGCATGCTAGATATACAAACCATATCCAAACATGTCTAAGCATTTTAGTAGTGCACTATAGAAGCATTAGAAATAGTTTTTGAGCAAGAGTGTGAAGAGAAACACAGAATGTCACTTTTGACTCAAAAACCATAAGTATAGTGCACACTAACTTGACAAAAACAAGTTAGAAATGGTTGTAAGCAATAGAACCTTTACCTTTGTGCTTACCAATGCTTTTTCACTTGTTGTCACCCTCTACACATCTCACCTTTCTTCTTTCATGTGGATTGAGAAGTCAATTTTCAATTCAATAGCTCAAGTCAATCCATTTGCAAGTACCTACAAGAAGAAAGATGAAATGGTCCCCAATCATGCTTTTGGGTCCGGAGGGGTTAGCTTAGCAACCCAAGTCCTATTGCTCTTGGGTGCTTTCCTAAAAGGACAACAAGTAGAATAATGACCAAATTCATTGCAATGATTACAAGTGCACGTAGCCTTGGAACTGGAGGATTCTTCATTGAAAATTGAAGGTCCTTTATCTTTGTTGTTCCTTTGGCTACTATCATATCCTAAACCATGTCTACCAATTTGTTTAGTAGAATTGAGTAGGATGTCATTAAGACTCTTCTTACCAACTAAGAATCTTTGCAAAGAAGATCTCAAACTATCATTATCATGCATAAGAGAGGTAATAGTAGAAGACAAATGATTGATATTATCTCTAGCATGCAAAAGATCATTTTCAAAGCAAAGAGCTTTAGTTAAATAAGAATCTCTATCAATATGAAGAGCAGCAACATCATTCTCTTTATTAGTATAACTAGAACAAGATTCATGCCCATTGATTTTAGCAAGCAAGGAGGCATTTTCTAGTTCTAATTCATGCAAAACAAAATCTTTGTTTTTGTTTTCAGATTTAAGAACATCAATGTCATGCATGAGAGAATCAACAATTAAAGTATGTTCTTCATTAGAATTAGGCATGAGAGGTTGAGCTTCTAGAAATTTAATCTTATCAAGTAAACTAGCATTTTCAAGTTTAAGAGAGTCTACTTGGCTAAGACAATCATTTTTATCAATAAGCAAGCAAGAATTTGCATATTCAAGATCATCTAGCTCTATATGCAAATTATCAACAATTTTAGCAAGCTTTTTCTTTTTCTTTTTAGAAGACTTATAAGAGGCACAAATATCATGAATAATAGCAATTAAAGATTCTTTATCTAACGAGTCTAGGTTTACCTCACTTGAGTCTTCACTTGTTGATGCTATAAGAGCAAAATGGCATTCTCCTTCATCACTTGAGCTTGAGCTTGATCCTTCACTTGAATCTTCACTTGAGCTTGAGTTGGAGGAGCCACTTGAGCTTGATTGCCATTTCTTCTTGTGAAGATGGGTCTTTTTGCCTTGTGGGCAATCTTCCTTGTAGTGACCCTTCTTTCCACATGTGAAGCACCGGATGGAGGAGGACTTGCCTTTGTATAGTCGACCTTTTGAGTACATGGCATCTTCTTTAGCTTGAGAGGATGGAGAGACTTGTTCCATGATAGCTTCAATTTGAGCCTTCATTTCAGCCTTCTTCATTCTCTTAAGCTCTTTCTTCTCTTGTCTTTCTACTTCCTCCCTCTTGTCAAGTGTAGCTTCATGTGCTTGAAGATTTCCAATGAGCTCTTCAATAGGAATATCCCTAAGCGACCTTGCTTCTTCAATGGAAGTCACCTTGGATTCCCATCTCTTGGGGAGAGTTCTAAGGATCTTTGAGTTGATCTCTCCACTAGACATAGGATGTCCTAGAACAGCAAGACCATTTAAGATGGTGTTGATCCTTGAGTACATGTTGGCTATGCTCTCCTCCTTTCCCATCTTGAAGTTCTCAAGCAACCCTTTGAGCATGTAGACTTTGCTTTCCTTCACTTGATCTGTCCCTTCATAAGTGATGCAAAGCTTTCTCCATACCTCATAGGCCGTCTCACAAGAGGAAATCCGGTTGAACTCGGTGGGGGTCATGGAGGCATAAAGGATGTGCATGGCTCTTGCATTCAAGGTTGCTTTCATCAAGGTGTCTTCATCCCATTCTTCAATGTTTGTCTTTGGTAGAATGTATGGGCTGTTCACCATTTGCCACATCTCGAGACTTGATCCTTGGATGAAGAATTGAAGTCTTCTTCTCCAATAGAGGAAGTTGCTCCCATTGAAGATTGGAAGGCTGGTCGAGAGTCTCCCTCCTAGGTAGTCACCCATCTTCTCCTACTTGTTGAAGTATGCTTGGAGAAGACCCGCTCTGATACCACTTGTTGGATCCTAGATGGGTGACTTAGGTGCTCTAGAGGGGGGGTGAATAGAGCTGAAAGCACTTAAACAAAATTCATCAAACCTTCAAAATATATGACAAGATAAGGTTGCTAAATAGGTAATTTGAGTGCAACTAAATCATGCATAGCAAGGATAAGAGAGATTGAACATGCACCAATTAGACAAGCTATTTAGAGTGGTTCCACACTTCAAACTAGAAGTGTGTCAGTCCACTTGCCTAGAGAGGTCAACCTCTAGGACTTCAACCAATTGCACTCTTATATTCATTCATAAGACTTACAATACATGACCCAACAAAGGACTTACCTATCCAATACAAAGAGTCTTCAACCTTACCAAGGACTTACCCACTTTGCAAGAGTCTTCGGCCTTCTCCAAGGACTTACCCACTCTTGCACAAGTCTTCGGCCTTGTAGGAATTACCCACTCTTCTTGGATCTTCCGCCTTTGACTTCACCTTCACTCGGAGAAGCTTTCCACCAAGGACTTACCCACTTGAGCTTGAGTCTTCTGCCTTCTCCAAGGGCTTACCCACTCTAGCTCCAAGTCTTCGGCCTTGATCTTC
The DNA here is from genome assembly GCA_963693085.1 of Alisma plantago-aquatica. NCBI lineage: Eukaryota > Viridiplantae > Streptophyta > Magnoliopsida > Alismatales > Alismataceae > Alisma > Alisma plantago-aquatica. Next base: position 24,591,739 of record OY856411.1, read on the forward strand.
ACCAAGGGACTCCTTCCCTTGTTCTTCTTCACCTCTCTTGGACAAGAGAGAGAACCTTCATCTTCAATATAGGAAATGAGAGATGGGGAGGTGGTGGAAGTGAGAGCCTCACAAGATATACAAATGATACTAGCTCTCTTACAAATCTCCTACTCACTCTAATGGATGTAGCAAGTGATTAAGCTTAGAGAGAGAGAGAGGAGGCTGTAGGAAGCACTCAACTATAGAATAGGAACCTCACAAAGAGTTTGCAATGAATGCTCAACCTTGGAATGAAGCCCAAGGGGTCCTATTTATAGCTGGGGATGCCTCTTAGCCTTTGGGAACACTTAAGAACGAAAACTAGCCGTTTTGCGGCTTGCAACGGATCTATTTTCACTTGTTGCAACTCCACAACGGCTAGAATTGCTTTTTCTGCATTCCAGTACAGTCTTGATCGGCCGAGTTTCTATAAAGGTAATTCGGCCGAACCACTAAGCGACAAGTCTGAAAGATAGACTGTCGGCCGAGTTCCCTTGGAGAAACTCGGCCGATCGGTCGACTTTCAACTTGGACCGATCAGTGGATCGGCCGAGTTTCCCACCATAGAAACTCGACCGAACAGGGATCGGCTGAGTTGGTAACTCGGCCGATTGCCCAGAAAATTCCAGAATATATGGATCGGCCGAGTTTGGAATTCGGCCGACGAAATCCCTGTTATGGGTATTTTGGAATTTTCGTAAAACTGTACAAATGATGTATTTTTGTGTCCCAATAATTTTTCTAAGCTTAATTACAAGTCATACAATCATTACAAGTGATTACAAAGCAATTCTAAGGTCATTTACATAGAGATCCCAAATTGCACACTTGTAGCTATTTTGACTTGTCTTTTCTCCAATTTGATATGCGCAAGTTAGGGCATTTGGAGTGTGTCTAAACCTAATCTGAAATCACTCAATGTAGAAGCATTAGACACCAATATGTGGAATGGTTAGTCATCATCAAAACAAGGGTTTAGTCAATTTAGACGTGAGTCAACATTGACCTAATTGACCTTGAGTCAACATTCTCCCCCTTTTTGAAGATGACAAACCATTCCATAAATGTATTGAAAGCTTGTACGTAAAATCATACCTTCGGAGAAACCTAGGGGTTTCAATAGGATTGAGCTCATATGCTCCCCCTCAATTGATGCGCATGGAGTTCTCATACTCCCCCTCAATTGATGCTATTTCTCCTGCATGGTTAGCTTTCATAACATTTATAGAAACTATGTCTTCTACTCATATATGTTCTACACATATATGTCTTCTCCCATTTACCTTCTCCCCTTTACATGGACACGCTTCTTTGCTTCATGTAAGACATGCCTTCTCCCTGTTGTCAAAAGAAGACATATCTTTCTCCCCCTTTGTCATTTCAAAAAGGTGGGGGTGTGAAGAAACTAAGAAACACCACTTGTTAAGAGAAAGAAGATAACAAAAGTTATATAAGGAGAGTAGAAGAGCACATATAGGGGCTTGTCCAAGCATAGAAAGAAAAGCAAGTTAAAGCATATACTTGAACAACCCAAAAATGCAAGATAAAGTGCTGCAGAAAAACAATAAATCACAATTTTGACCCTCAAGATGATGGAATTTGACCAAAAACCATCGGAGCTCATGGCAAAGCGATGAGTCTTGCTCAGAAGGGTGTTTCTGCATAAAAAACACTATACTTGCAGCAAAAACTGAAATTGGAGCAAAACCTGCATAAAATCCAAAAATACTCCAATTTCTACATATAATGTAGATCTATGTACCCTGCATCACAATGTTATGCAAGCAACTCAAGATAGTAGATATGCAATTCAAGGAACAATCTTGAGTATGTATGAGATAAGATACAATCATAACATATATATGATCAAAGATGGCAATTTTAAACAAGGCTAGAACTACATGTATATGAACTACTAGTAGATGACATCACAAGTTAGGACTACTAGTAGGATCTAGATCATAGCAAGAGATACACAAGATAAAGCAAGCTATGAGTAGATATAGAGATATATCCAAACCAAGAGATATGCAATTTTAGACGCATGAAAGGATATAACTCACTAGATATGCATCCTTACCATAAGATGATTACCCCTATGAACGTCAAGGTTGTATCAAAACAAGATATACACCTAGAGAGATGTAGCAAGTTAGAGCACAACGGAAGCGATTTTAGACACAACTAAGAGATCCAAAGAGATCATCATCAAAACCTGCAAAACAACTCAAAGCAAGTAATTGCAACATATAGATATACCAATTTAGAGCAATTAGAGAGATAGAGTTGTAAGCAAGATAGGCAATTTAGAACATGGCAATATGCATATATAAAGGTACCAAATGAGAGTGCCAAAGAATAAGGCTATTGGTTGAGAAAATCTAGTTGAGAGGGAAATTCTCACTCAATAAGCCAAATGTATATTCTGTGCACAGTGTAATCGGTCGAGTTCTGTGTATTGGCAACTCGGCCGATCGCAGCTGTTGGCAACACCCATTGGTGCCTATCGGTCGAGTTTTAGACAGGACAAAACTCGGCCGACAAAACTACTGTAGAAAAAGCACATATTTTTCATAAAACATATCTAGAGGCATGCTAGATATACAAACCATATCCAAACATGTCTAAGCAAGTTAGTAGTGCACTATAGAAGCATTAGAAATAGTTTTTGAGCAAGAGTGTGAAGAGAAACACAGAATGTCACTTTTGACTCAAAAACCATAAGTATAGTGCACACTAACTTGACAAAAACAAGTTAGAAATGGTTGTAAGCAATAGAACCTTTACCTTTGTGCTTACCAATGCTTTTTCACTTGTTGTCACCCTCTACACATCTCACCTTTCTTCTTTCATGTGGATTGAGAAGTCAATTTTCAATTCAATAGCTCAAGTCAATCCATTTGCAAGTACCTACAAGAAGAAAGATGAAATGGTCCCCAATCATGCTTTTGGGTCCGGAGGGGTTAGCTTAGCAACCCAAGTCCTATTGCTCTTGGGTGCTTTCCTAAAAGGACAACAAGTAGAATAATGACCAAATTCATTGCAATGATTACAAGTGCACGTAGCCTTGGAACTGGAGGATTCTTCATTGAAAATTGAAGGTCCTTTATCTTTGTTGTTCCTTTGGCTACTATCATATCCTAAACCATGTCTACCAATTTGTTTAGTAGAATTGAGTAGGATGTCATTAAGACTCTTCTTACCAACTAAGAATCTTTGCAAAGAAGATCTCAAACTATCATTATCATGCATAAGAGAGGTAATAGTAGAAGACAAATGATTGATATTATCTCTAGCATGCAAAAGATCATTTTCAAAGCAAAGAGCTTTAGTTAAATAAGAATCTCTATCAATATGAAGAGCAGCAACATCATTCTCTTTATTAGTATAACTAGAACAAGATTCATGCCCATTGATTTTAGCAAGCAAGGAGGCATTTTCTAGTTCTAATTCATGCAAAACAAAATCTTTGTTTTTGTTTTCAGATTTAAGAACATCAATGTCATGCATGAGAGAATCAACAATTAAAGTATGTTCTTCATTAGAATTAGGCATGAGAGGTTGAGCTTCTAGAAATTTAATCTTATCAAGTAAACTAGCATTTTCAAGTTTAAGAGAGTCTACTTGGCTAAGACAATCATTTTTATCAATAAGCAAGCAAGAATTTGCATATTCAAGATCATCTAGCTCTATATGCAAATTATCAACAATTTTAGCAAGCTTTTTCTTTTTCTTTTTAGAAGACTTATAAGAGGCACAAATATCATGAATAATAGCAATTAAAGATTCTTTATCTAACGAGTCTAGGTTTACCTCACTTGAGTCTTCACTTGTTGATGCTATAAGAGCAAAATGGCATTCTCCTTCATCACTTGAGCTTGAGCTTGATCCTTCACTTGAATCTTCACTTGAGCTTGAGTTGGAGGAGCCACTTGAGCTTGATTGCCATTTCTTCTTGTGAAGATGGGTCTTTTTGCCTTGTGGGCAATCTTCCTTGTAGTGACCCTTCTTTCCACATGTGAAGCACCGGATGGAGGAGGACTTGCCTTTGTATAGTCGACCTTTTGAGTACATGGCATCTTCTTTAGCTTGAGAGGATGGAGAGACTTGTTCCATGATAGCTTCAATTTGAGCCTTCATTTCAGCCTTCTTCATTCTCTTAAGCTCTTTCTTCTCTTGTCTTTCTACTTCCTCCCTCTTGTCAAGTGTAGCTTCATGTGCTTGAAGATTTCCAATGAGCTCTTCAATAGGAATATCCCTAAGCGACCTTGCTTCTTCAATGGAAGTCACCTTGGATTCCCATCTCTTGGGGAGAGTTCTAAGGATCTTTGAGTTGATCTCTCCACTAGACATAGGATGTCCTAGAACAGCAAGACCATTTAAGATGGTGTTGATCCTTGAGTACATGTTGGCTATGCTCTCCTCCTTTCCCATCTTGAAGTTCTCAAGCAACCCTTTGAGCATGTAGACTTTGCTTTCCTTCACTTGATCTGTCCCTTCATAAGTGATGCAAAGCTTTCTCCATACCTCATAGGCCGTCTCACAAGAGGAAATCCGGTTGAACTCGGTGGGGGTCATGGAGGCATAAAGGATGTGCATGGCTCTTGCATTCAAGGTTGCTTTCATCAAGGTGGCTTCATCCCATTCTTCAATGTTTGTCTTTGGTAGAATGTATGGGCTGTTCACCATTTGCCACATCTCGAGACTTGATCCTTGGATGAAGAATTGAAGTCTTCTTCTCCAATAGAGGAAGTTGCTCCCATTGAAGATTGGAAGGCTGGTCGAGAGTCTCCCTCCTAGGTAGTCACCCATCTTCTCCTACTTGTTGAAGTATGCTTGGAGAAGACCCGCTCTGATACCACTTGTTGGATCCTAGATGGGTGACTTAGGTGCTCTAGAGGGGGGGTGAATAGAGCTGAAAGCACTTAAACAAAATTCATCAAACCTTCAAAATATATGACAAGATAAGGTTGCTAAATAGGTAATTTGAGTGCAACTAAATCATGCATAGCAAGGATAAGAGAGATTGAACATGCACCAATTAGACAAGCTATTTAGAGTGGTTCCACACTTCAAACTAGAAGTGTGTCAGTCCACTTGCCTAGAGAGGTCAACCTCTAGGACTTCAACCAATTGCACTCTTATATTCATTCATAAGACTTACAATACATGACCCAACAAAGGACTTACCTATCCAATACAAAGAGTCTTCAACCTTACCAAGGACTTACCCACTTTGCAAGAGTCTTCGGCCTTCTCCAAGGACTTACCCACTCTTGCACAAGTCTTCGGCCTTGTAGGAATTACCCACTCTTCTTGGATCTTCCGCCTTTGACTTCACCTTCACTCGGAGAAGCTTTCCACCAAGGACTTACCCACTTGAGCTTGAGTCTTCTGCCTTCTCCAAGGGCTTACCCACTCTAGCTCCAAGTCTTCGGCCTTGATCTTCACCAAGGGACTCCTTCCCTTGTTCTTCTTCACCTCTCTTGGACAAGAGAGAGAACCTTCATCTTCAATATAGGAAATGAGAGATGGGGAGGTGGTGGAAGTGAGAGCCTCACAAGATATACAAATGATACTAGCTCTCTTACAAATCTCCTACTCACTCTAATGGATGTAGCAAGTGATTAAGCTTAGAGAGAGAGAGAGGAGGCTGTAGGAAGCACTCAACTATAGAATAGGAACCTCACAAAGAGTTTGCAATGAATGCTCAACCTTGGAATGAAGCCCAAGGGGTCCTATTTATAGCTGGGGATGCCTCTTAGCCTTTGGGAACACTTAAGAACGAAAACTAGCCGTTTTGTGGCTTGCAACGGATCTATTTTCACTTGTTGCAACTCCACAACGGCTAGAATTGCTTTTTCTGCATTCCAGTACAGTCTTGATCGGCCGAGTTTCTATAAAGGTAATTCGGCCGAACCACTAAGCGACAAGTCTGAAAGATAGACTGTCGGCCGAGTTCCCTTGGAGAAACTCGGCCGATCGGTCGACTTTCAACTTGGACCGATCAGTGGATCGGCCGAGTTTCCCACCATAGAAACTCGACCGAACAGGGATCGGCTGAGTTGGTAACTTGGCCGATTGCCCAGAAAATTCCAGAATATATGGATCGGCCGAGTTTGGAATTCGGCCGACAAAATCCCTGTTATGGGTATTTTGGAATTTTCGTAAAACTGTACAAATGATGCATTTTTGTGTCCCAATAATTTTTCTAAGCTTAATTACAAGTCATACAATCATTACAAGTGATTACAAAGCAATTCTAAGGTCATTTACATAGAGATCCCAAATTGCACACTTGTAGCTATTTTGACTTGTCTTTTCTCCAATTTGATATGCGCAAGTTAGGGCATTTGGAGTGTGTCTAAACCTAATCTGAAATCACTCAATGTAGAAGCATTAGACACCAATATGTGGAATGGTTAGTCATCATCAAAACAAGGGTTTAGTCAATTTAGACGTGAGTCAACATTGACCTAATTGACCTTGAGTCAACATTCTCCCCCTTTTTGAAGATGACAAACCATTCCATAAATGTATTGAAAGCTTGTACGTAAAATCATACCTTCGGAGAAACCTAGGGGTTTCAATAGGATTGAGCTCATATGCTCCCCCTCAATTGATGCGCATGGAGTTCTCATACTCCCCCTCAATTGATGCTATTTCTCCTGCATGGTTAGCTTTCATAACATTTATAGAAACTATGTCTTCTACTCATATATGTTCTACACATATATGTCTTCTCCCATTTACCTTCTCCCCTTTACATGGACACGCTTCTTTGCTTCATGTAAGACATGCCTTCTCCCTGTTGTCAAAAGAAGACATATCTTTCTCCCCCTTTGTCATTTCAAAAAGGTGGGGGTGTGAAGAAACTAAGAAACACCACTTGTTAAGAGAAAGAAGATAACAAAAGTTATATAAGGAGAGTAGAAGAGCACATATAGGGACTTGTCCAAGCATAGAAAGAAAAGCAAGTTAAAGCATATACTTGAACAACCCAAAAATGCAAGATAAAGTGCTGCAGAAAAACAATAAATCACAATTTTGACCCTCAAGATGATGGAATTTGACCAAAAACCATCGGAGCTCATGGCAAAGCGATGAGTCTTGCTCAGAAGGGTGTTTCTGCATAAAAAACACTATACTTGCAGCAAAAACTGAAATTGGAGCAAAACCTGCATAAAATCCAAAAATACTCCAATTTCTACATATAATGTAGATCTATGTACCCTGCATCACAATGTTATGCAAGCAACTCAAGATAGTAGATATGCAATTCAAGGAACAATCTTGAGTATGTATGAGATAAGATACAATCACAACATATATATGATCAAAGATGGCAATTTTAAACAAGGCTAGAACTACATGTATATGAACTACTAGTAGATGACATCACAAGTTAGGACTACTAGTAGGATCTAGATCATAGCAAGAGATACACAAGATAAAGCAAGCTATGAGTAGATATAGAGATATATCCAAACCAAGAGATATGCAATTTTAGACGCATGAAAGGATATAACTCACTAGATATGCATCCTTACCATAAGATGATTACCCCTATGAACGTCAAGGTTGTATCAAAACAAGATATACACCTAGAGAGATGTAGCAAGTTAGAGCACAACGGAAGCGATTTTAGACACAACTAAGAGATCCAAAGAGATCATCATCAAAACCTGCAAAACAACTCAAAGCAAGTAATTGCAACATATAGATATACCAATTTAGAGCAATTAGAGAGATAGAGTTGTAAGCAAGATAGGCAATTTAGAACATGGCAATATGCATATATAAAGGTACCAAATGAGAGTGCCAAAGAATAAGGCTATTGGTTGAGAAAATCTAGTTGAGAGGGAAATTCTCACTCAATAAGCCAAATGTATATTCTGTGCACAGTGTAATCGGTCGAGTTCTGTGTATTGGCAACTCGGCCGATCGCAGCTGTTGGCAACACCCATTGGTGCCTATCGGTCGAGTTTTAGACAGGACAAAACTCGGCCGACAAAACTACTGTAGAAAAAGCACATATTTTTCATAAAACATATCTAGAGGCATGCTAGATATACAAACCATATCCAAACATGTCTAAGCAAGTTAGTAGTGTACTATAGAAGCATTAGAAATAGTTTTTGAGCAAGAGTGTGAAGAGAAACACAGAATGTCACTTTTGACTCAAAAACCATAAGTATAGTGCACACTAACTTGACAAAAACAAGTTAGAAATGGTTGTAAGCAATAGAACCTTTACCTTTGTGCTTACCAATGCTTTTTCACTTGTTGTCACCCTCTACACATCTCACCTTTCTTCTTTCATGTGGATTGAGAAGTCAATTTTCAATTCAATAGCTCAAGTCAATCCATTTGCAAGTACCTACAAGAAGAAAGATGAAATGGTCCCCAATCATGCTTTTGGGTCCGGAGGGGTTAGCTTAGCAACCCAAGTCCTATTGCTCTTGGGTGCTTTCCTAAAAGGACAACAAGTAGAATAATGACCAAATTCATTGCAATGATTACAAGTGCACGTAGCCTTGGAACTGGAGGATTCTTCATTGAAAATTGAAGGTCCTTTATCTTTGTTGTTCCTTTGGCTACTATCATATCCTAAACCATGTCTACCAATTTGTTTAGTAGAATTGAGTAGGATGTCATTAAGACTCTTCTTACCAACTAAGAATCTTTGCAAAGAAGATCTCAAACTATCATTATCATGCATAAGAGAGGTAATAGTAGAAGACAAATGATTGATATTATCTCTAGCATGCAAAAGATCATTTTCAAAGCAAAGAGCTTTAGTTAAATAAGAATCTCTATCAATATGAAGAGCAGCAACATCATTCTCTTTATTAGTATAACTAGAACAAGATTCATGCCCATTGATTTTAGCAAGCAAGGAGGCATTTTCTAGTTCTAATTCATGCAAAACAAAATCTTTGTTTTTGTTTTCAGATTTAAGAACATCAATGTCATGCATGAGAGAATCAACAATTAAAGTATGTTCTTCATTAGAATTAGGCATGAGAGGTTGAGCTTCTAGAAATTTAATCTTATCAAGTAAACTAGCATTTTCAAGTTTAAGAGAGTCTACTTGGCTAAGACAATCATTTTTATCAATAAGCAAGCAAGAATTTGCATATTCAAGATCATCTAGCTCTATATGCAAATTATCAACAATTTTAGCAAGCTTTTTCTTTTTCTTTTTAGAAGACTTATAAGAGGCACAAATATCATGAATAATAGCAATTAAAGATTCTTTATCTAACGAGTCTAGGTTTACCTCACTTGAGTCTTCACTTGTTGATGCTATAAGAGCAAAATGGCATTCTCCTTCATCACTTGAGCTTGAGCTTGATCCTTCACTTGAATCTTCACTTGAGCTTGAGTTGGAGGAGCCACTTGAGCTTGATTGCCATTTCTTCTTGTGAAGATGGGTCTTTTTGCCTTGTGGGCAATCTTCCTTGTAGTGACCCTTCTTTCCACATGTGAAGCACCGGATGGAGGAGGACTTGCCTTTGTATAGTCGACCTTTTGAGTACATGGCATCTTCTTTAGCTTGAGAGGATGGAGAGACTTGTTCCATGATAGCTTCAATTTGAGCCTTCATTTCAGCCTTCTTCATTCTCTTAAGCTCTTTCTTCTCTTGTCTTTCTACTTCCTCCCTCTTGTCAAGTGTAGCTTCATGTGCTTGAAGATTTCCAATGAGCTCTTCAATAGGAATATCCCTAAGCGACCTTGCTTCTTCAATGGAAGTCACCTTGGATTCCCATCTCTTGGGGAGAGTTCTAAGGATCTTTGAGTTGATCTCTCCACTAGACATAGGATGTCCTAGAACAGCAAGACCATTTAAGATGGTGTTGATCCTTGAGTACATGTTGGCTATGCTCTCCTCCTTTCCCATCTTGAAGTTCTCAAGCAACCCTTTGAGCATGTAGACTTTGCTTTCCTTCACTTGATCTGTCCCTTCATAAGTGATGCAAAGCTTTCTCCATACCTCATAGGCCGTCTCACAAGAGGAAATCCGGTTGAACTCGGTGGGGGTCATGGAGGCATAAAGGATGTGCATGGCTCTTGCATTCAAGGTTGCTTTCATCAAGGTGGCTTCATCCCATTCTTCAATGTTTGTCTTTGGTAGAATGTATGGGCTGTTCACCATTTGCCACATCTCGAGACTTGATCCTTGGATGAAGAATTGAAGTCTTCTTCTCCAATAGAGGAAGTTGCTCCCATTGAAGATTGGAAGGCTGGTCGAGAGTCTCCCTCCTAGGTAGTCACCCATCTTCTCCTACTTGTTGAAGTATGCTTGGAGAAGACCCGCTCTGATACCACTTGTTGGATCCTAGATGGGTGACTTAGGTGCTCTAGAGGGGGGGTGAATAGAGATGAAAGCACTTAAACAAAATTCATCAAACCTTCAAAATATATGACAAGATAAGGTTGCTAAATAGGTAATTTGAGTGCAACTAAATCATGCATAGCAAGGATAAGAGAGATTGAACATGCACCAATTAGACAAGCTATTTAGAGTGGTTCCACACTTCAAACTAGAAGTGTGTCAGTCCACTTGCCTAGAGAGGTCAACCTCTAGGACTTCAACCAATTGCACTCTTATATTCATTCATAAGACTTACAATACATGACCCAACAAAGGACTTACCTATCCAATACAAAGAGTCTTCAACCTTACCAAGGACTTACCCACTTTGCAAGAGTCTTCGGCCTTCTCCAAGGACTTACCCACTCTTGCACAAGTCTTCGGCCTTGTAGGAATTACCCACTCTTCTTGGATCTTCCGCCTTTGACTTCACCTTCACTCGGAGAAGCTTTCCACCAAGGACTTACCCACTTGAGCTTGAGTCTTCTGCCTTCTCCAAGGGCTTACCCACTCTAGCTCCAAGTCTTCGGCCTTGATCTTCACCAAGGGACTCCTTCCCTTGTTCTTCTTCACCTCTCTTGGACAAGAGAGAGAACCTTCATCTTCAATATAGGAAATGAGAGATGGGGAGGTGGTGGAAGTGAGAGCCTCACAAGATATACAAATGATACTAGCTCTCTTACAAATCTCCTACTCACTCTAATGGATGTAGCAAGTGATTAAGCTTAGAGAGAAAGAGAGGAGGCTGTAGGAAGCACTCAACTATAGAATAGGAACCTCACAAAGAGTTTGCAATGAATGCTCAACCTTGGAATGAAGCCCAAGGGGTCCTATTTATAGCTGGGGATGCCTCTTAGCCTTTGGGAACACTTAAGAACGAAAACTAGCCGTTTTGTGGCTTGCAACGGATCTATTTTCACTTGTTGCAACTCCACAACGGCTAGAATTGCTTTTTCTGCATTCCAGTACAGTCTTGATCGGCCGAGTTTCTATAAAGGTAATTCGGCCGAACCACTAAGCGACAAGTCTGAAAGATAGACTGTCGGCCGAGTTCCCTTGGAGAAACTCGGCCGATCGGTCGACTTTCAACTTGGACCGATCAGTGGATCGGCCGAGTTTCCCACCATAGAAACTCGACCGAACAGGGATCGGCTGAGTTGGTAACTCGGCCGATTGCCCAGAAAATTCCAGAATATATGGATCGGCCGAGTTTGGAATTCGGCCGACAAAATCCCTGTTATGGGTATTTTGGAATTTTCGTAAAACTGTACAAATGATGCATTTTTGTGTCCCAATAATTTTTCTAAGCTTAATTACAAGTCATACAATCATTACAAGTGATTACAAAGCAATTCTAAGTTCATTTACATAGAGATCCCAAATTGCACACTTGTAGCTATTTTGACTTGTCTTTTCTCCAATTTGATATGCGCAAGTTAGGGCATTTGGAGTGTGTCTAAACCTAATCTGAAATCACTCAATGTAGAAGAATTAGACACCAATATGTGGAATGGTTAGTCATCATCAAAACAAGGGTTTAGTCAATTTAGACGTGAGTCAACATTGACCTAATTGACCTTGAGTCAACATTCTCCCCCTTTTTGAAGATGACAAACCATTCCATAAATGTATTGAAAGCTTGTACGTAAAATCATACCTTCGGAGAAACCTAGGGGTTTCAATAGGATTGAGCTCATATGCTCCCCCTCAATTGATGCGCATGGAGTTCTCATACTCCCCCTCAATTGATGCTATTTCTCCTGCATGGTTAGCTTTCATAACATTTATAGAAACTATGTCTTCTACTCATATATGTTCTACACATATATGTCTTCTCCCATTTACCTTCTCCCCTTTACATGGACACGCTTCTTTGCTTCATGTAAGACATGCCTTCTCCCTGTTGTCAAAAGAAGACATATCTTTCTCCCCCTTTGTCATTTCAAAAAGGTGGGGGTGTGAAGAAACTAAGAAACACCACTTGTTAAGAGAAAGAAGATAACAAAAGTTATATAAGGAGAGTAGAAGAGCACATATAGGGGCTTGTCCAAGCATAGAAAGAAAAGCAAGTTAAAGCATATACTTGAACAACCCAAAAATGCAAGATAAAGTGCTGCAGAAAAACAATAAATCACAATTTTGACCCTCAAGATGATGGAATTTGACCAAAAACCATCGGAGCTCATGGCAAAGCGATGAGTCTTGCTCAGAAGGGTGTTTCTGCATAAAAAACACTATACTTGCAGCAAAAACTGAAATTGGAGCAAAACCTGCATAAAATCCAAAAATACTCCAATTTCTACATATAATGTAGATCTATGTACCCTGCATCACAATGTTATGCAAGCAACTCAAGATAGTAGATATGCAATTCAAGGAACAATCTTGAGTATGTATGAGATAAGATACAATCATAACATATATATGATCAAAGATGGCAATTTTAAACAAGGCTAGAACTACATGTATATGAACTACTAGTAGATGACATCACAAGTTAGGACTACTAGTAGGATCTAGATCATAGCAAGAGATACACAAGATAAAGCAAGCTATGAGTAGATATAGAGATATATCCAAACCAAGAGATATGCAATTTTAGACGCATGAAAGGATATAACTCACTAGATATGCATCCTTACCATAAGATGATTACCCCTATGAACGTCAAGGTTGTATCAAAACAAGATATACACCTAGAGAGATGTAGCAAGTTAGAGCACAACGGAAGCGATTTTAGACACAACTAAGAGATCCAAAGAGATCATCATCAAAACCTGCAAAACAACTCAAAGCAAGTAATTGCAACATATAGATATACCAATTTAGAGCAATTAGAGAGATAGAGTTGTAAGCAAGATAGGCAATTTAGAACATGGCAATATGCATATATAAAGGTACCAAATGAGAGTGCCAAAGAATAAGGCTATTGGTTGAGAAAATCTAGTTGAGAGGGAAATTCTCACTCAATAAGCCAAATGTATATTCTGTGCACAGTGTAATCGGTCGAGTTCTGTGTATTGGCAACTCGGCCGATCGCAGCTGTTGGCAACACCCATTGGTGCCTATCGGTCGAGTTTTAGACAGGACAAAACTCGGCCGACAAAACTACTGTAGAAAAAGCACATATTTTTCATAAAACATATCTAGAGGCATGCTAGATATACAAACCATATCCAAACATGTCTAAGCAAGTTAGTAGTGCACTATAGAAGCATTAGAAATAGTTTTTGAGCAAGAGTGTGAAGAGAAACACAGAATGTCACTTTTGACTCAAAAACCATAAGTATAGTGCACACTAACTTGACAAAAACAAGTTAGAAATGGTTGTAAGCAATAGAACCTTTACCTTTGTGCTTACCAATGCTTTTTCACTTGTTGTCACCCTCTACACATCTCACCTTTCTTCTTTCATGTGGATTGAGAAGTCAATTTTCAATTCAATAGCTCAAGTTTACCTCACTTGAGTCTTCACTTGTTGATGCTATAAGAGGCACAAATATCATGAATAATAGCAATTAAAGATTCTTTATCTAACGAGTCTAGGTTTACCTCACTTGAGTCTTCACTTGTTGATGCTATAAGAGCAAAATGGCATTCTCCTTCATCACTTGAGCTTGAGCTTGATCCTTCACTTGAATCTTCACTTGAGCTTGAGTTGGAGGAGCCACTTGAGCTTGATTGCCATTTCTTCTTGTGAAGATGGGTCTTTTTGCCTTGTGGGCAATCTTCCTTGTAGTGACCCTTCTTTCCACATGTGAAGCACCGGATGGAGGAGGACTTGCCTTTGTATAGTCGACCTTTTGAGTACATGGCATCTTCTTTAGCTTGAGAGGATGGAGAGACTTGTTCCATGATAGCTTCAATTTGAGCCTTCATTTCAGCCTTCTTCATTCTCTTAAGCTCTTTCTTCTCTTGTCTTTCTACTTCCTCCCTCTTGTCAAGTGTAGCTTCATGTGCTTGAAGATTTCCAATGAGCTCTTCAATAGGAATATCCCTAAGCGACCTTGCTTCTTCAATGGAAGTCACCTTGGATTCCCATCTCTTGGGGAGAGTTCTAAGGATCTTTGAGTTGATCTCTCCACTAGACATAGGATGTCCTAGAACAGCAAGACCATTTAAGATGGTGTTGATCCTTGAGTACATGTTGGCTATGCTCTCCTCCTTTCCCATCTTGAAGTTCTCAAGCAACCCTTTGAGCATGTAGACTTTGCTTTCCTTCACTTGATCTGTCCCTTCATAAGTGATGCAAAGCTTTCTCCATACCTCATAGGCCGTCTCACAAGAGGAAATCCGGTTGAACTCGGTGGGGGTCATGGAGGCATAAAGGATGTGCATGGCTCTTGCATTCAAGGTTGCTTTCATCAAGGTGGCTTCATCCCATTCTTCAATGTTTGTCTTTGGTAGAATGTATGGGCTGTTCACCATTTGCCACATCTCGAGACTTGATCCTTGGATGAAGAATTGAAGTCTTCTTCTCCAATAGAGGAAGTTGCTCCCATTGAAGATTGGAAGGCTGGTCGAGAGTCTCCCTCCTAGGTAGTCACCCATCTTCTCCTACTTGTTGAAGTATGCTTGGAGAAGACCCGCTCTGATACCACTTGTTGGATCCTAGATGGGTGACTTAGGTGCTCTAGAGGGGGGGTGAATAGAGCTGAAAGCACTTAAACAAAATTCATCAAACCTTCAAAATATATGACAAGATAAGGTTGCTAAATAGGTAATTTGAGTGCAACTAAATCATGCATAGCAAGGATAAGAGAGATTGAACATGCACCAATTAGACAAGCTATTTAGAGTGGTTCCACACTTCAAACTAGAAGTGTGTCAGTCCACTTGCCTAGAGAGGTCAACCTCTAGGACTTCAACCAATTGCACTCTTATATTCATTCATAAGACTTACAATACATGACCCAACAAAGGACTTACCTATCCAATACAAAGAGTCTTCAACCTTACCAAGGACTTACCCACTTTGCAAGAGTCTTCGGCCTTCTCCAAGGACTTACCCACTCTTGCACAAGTCTTCGGCCTTGTAGGAATTACCCACTCTTCTTGGATCTTCCGCCTTTGACTTCACCTTCACTCGGAGAAGCTTTCCACCAAGGACTTACCCACTTGAGCTTGAGTCTTCTGCCTTCTCCAAGGGCTTACCCACTCTAGCTCCAAGTCTTCGGCCTTGATCTTCACCAAGGGACTCCTTCCCTTGTTCTTCTTCACCTCTCTTGGACAAGAGAGAGAACCTTCATCTTCAATATAGGAAATGAGAGATGGGGAGGTGGTGGAAGTGAGAGCCTCACAAGATATACAAATGATACTAGCTCTCTTACAAATCTCCTACTCACTCTAATGGATGTAGCAAGTGATTAAGCTTAGAGAGAGAGAGAGGAGGCTGTAGGAAGCACTCAACTATAGAATAGGAACCTCACAAAGAGTTTGCAATGAATGCTCAACCTTGGAATGAAGCCCAAGGGGTCCTATTTATAGCTGGGGATGCCTCTTAGCCTTTGGGAACACTTAAGAACGAAAACTAGCCGTTTTGTGGCTTGCAACGGATCTATTTTCACTTGTTGCAACTCCACAACGGCTAGAATTGCTTTTTCTGCATTCCAGTACAGTCTTGATCGGCCGAGTTTCTATAAAGGTAATTCGGCCGAACCACTAAGCGACAAGTCTGAAAGATAGACTGTCGGCCGAGTTCCCTTGGAGAAACTCGGCCGATCGGTCGACTTTCAACTTGGACCGATCAGTGGATCGGCCGAGTTTCCCACCATAGAAACTCGACCGAACAGGGATCGGCTGAGTTGGTAACTCGGCCGATTGCCCAGAAAATTCCAGAATATATGGATCGGCCGAGTTTGGAATTCGGCCGACAAAATCCCTGTTATGGGTATTTTGGAATTTTCGTAAAACTGTACAAATGATGCATTTTTGTGTCCCAATAATTTTTCTAAGCTTAATTACAAGTCATACAATCATTACAAGTGATTACAAAGCAATTCTAAGGTCATTTACATAGAGATCCCAAATTGCACACTTGTAGCTATTTTGACTTGTCTTTTCTCCAATTTGATATGCGCAAGTTAGGGCATTTGGAGTGTGTCTAAACCTAATATGAAATCACTCAATGTAGAAGCATTAGACACCAATATGTGGAATGGTTAGTCATCATCAAAACAAGGGTTTAGTCAATTTAGACGTGAGTCAACATTGACCTAATTGACCTTGAGTCAACATTCTCCCCCTTTTTGAAGATGACAAACCATTCCATAAATGTATTGAAAGCTTGTACGTAAAATCATACCTTCGGAGAAACCTAGGGGTTTCAATAGGATTGAGCTCATATGCTCCCCCTCAATTGATGTGCATGGAGTTCTCATACTCCCCCTCAATTGATGCTATTTCTCCTGCATGGTTAGCTTTCATAACATTTATAGAAACTATGTCTTCTACTCATATATGTTCTACACATATATGTCTTCTCCCATTTACCTTCTCCCCTTTACATGGACACGCTTCTTTGCTTCATGTAAGACATGCCTTCTCCCTGTTGTCAAAAGAAGACATATCTTTCTCCCCCTTTGTCATTTCAAAAAGGTGGGGGTGTGAAGAAACTAAGAAACACCACTTGTTAAGAGAAAGAAGATAACAAAAGTTATATAAGGAGAGTAGAAGAGCACATATAGGGGCTTGTCCAAGCATAGAAAGAAAAGCAAGTTAAAGCATATACTTGAACAACCCAAAAATGCAAGATAAAGTGCTGCAGAAAAACAATAAATCACAATTTTGACCCTCAAGATGATGGAATTTGACCAAAAACCATCGGAGCTCATGGCAAAGCGATGAGTCTTGCTCAGAAGGGTGTTTCTGCATAAAAAACACTATACTTGCAGCAAAAACTGAAATTGGAGCAAAACCTGCATAAAATCCAAAAATACTCCAATTTCTACATATAATGTAGATCTATGTACCCTGCATCACAATGTTATGCAAGCAACTCAAGATAGTAGATATGCAATTCAAGGAACAATCTTGAGTATGTATGAGATAAGATACAATCATAACATATATATGATCAAAGATGGCAATTTTAAACAAGGCTAGAACTACATGTATATGAACTACTAGTAGATGACATCACAAGTTAGGACTACTAGTAGGATCTAGATCATAGCAAGAGATACACAAGATAAAGCAAGCTATGAGTAGATATAGAGATATATCCAAACCAAGAGATATGCAATTTTAGACGCATGAAAGGATATAACTCACTAGATATGCATCCTTACCATAAGATGATTACCCCTATGAACGTCAAGGTTGTATCAAAACAAGATATACACCTAGAGAGATGTAGCAAGTTAGAGCACAACGGAAGCGATTTTAGACACAACTAAGAGATCCAAAGAGATCATCATCAAAACCTGCAAAACAACTCAAAGCAAGTAATTGCAACATATAGATATACCAATTTAGAGCAATTAGAGAGATAGAGTTGTAAGCAAGATAGGCAATTTAGAACATGGCAATATGCATATATAAAGGTACCAAATGAGAGTGCCAAAGAATAAGGCTATTGGTTGAGAAAATCTAGTTGAGAGGGAAATTCTCACTCAATAAGCCAAATGTATATTCTGTGCACAGTGTAATCGGTCGAGTTCTGTGTATTGGCAACTCGGCCGATCGCAGCTGTTGGCAACACCCATTGGTGCCTATCGGTCGAGTTTTAGACAGGACAAAACTCGGCCGACAAAACTACTGTAGAAAAAGCACATATTTTTCATAAAACATATCTAGAGGCATGCTAGATATACAAACCATATCCAAACATGTCTAAGCAAGTTAGTAGTGCACTATAGAAGCATTAGAAATAGTTTTTGAGCAAGAGTGTGAAGAGAAACACAGAATGTCACTTTTGACTCAAAAACCATAAGTATAGTGCACACTAACTTGACAAAAACAAGTTAGAAATGGTTGTAAGCAATAGAACCTTTACCTTTGTGCTTACCAATGCTTTTTCACTTGTTGTCACCCTCTACACATCTCACCTTTCTTCTTTCATGTGGATTGAGAAGTCAATTTTCAATTCAATAGCTCAAGTCAATCCATTTGCAAGTACCTACAAGAAGAAAGATGAAATGGTCCCCAATCATGCTTTTGGGTCCGGAGGGGTTAGCTTAGCAACCCAAGTCCTATTGCTCTTGGGTGCTTTCCTAAAAGGACAACAAGTAGAATAATGACCAAATTCATTGCAATGATTACAAGTGCACGTAGCCTTGGAACTGGAGGATTCTTCATTGAAAATTGAAGGTCCTTTATCTTTGTTGTTCCTTTGGCTACTATCATATCCTAAACCATGTCTACCAATTTGTTTAGTAGAATTGAGTAGGATGTCATTAAGACTCTTCTTACCAACTAAGAATCTTTGCAAAGAAGATCTCAAACTATCATTATCATGCATAAGAGAGGTAATAGTAGAAGACAAATGATTGATATTATCTCTAGCATGCAAAAGATCATTTTCAAAGCAAAGAGCTTTAGTTAAATAAGAATCTCTATCAATATGAAGAGCAGCAACATCATTCTCTTTATTAGTATAACTAGAACAAGATTCATGCCCATTGATTTTAGCAAGCAAGGAGGCATTTTCTAGTTCTAATTCATGCAAAACAAAATCTTTGTTTTTGTTTTCAGATTTAAGAACATCAATGTCATGCATGAGAGAATCAACAATTAAAGTATGTTCTTCATTAGAATTAGGCATGAGAGGTTGAGCTTCTAGAAATTTAATCTTATCAAGTAAACTAGCATTTTCAAGTTTAAGAGAGTCTACTTGGCTAAGACAATCATTTTTATCAATAAGCAAGCAAGAATTTGCATATTCAAGATCATCTAGCTCTATATGCAAATTATCAACAATTTTAGCAAGCTTTTTCTTTTTCTTTTTAGAAGACTTATAAGAGGCACAAATATCATGAATAATAGCAATTAAAGATTCTTTATCTAACGAGTCTAGGTTTACCTCACTTGAGTCTTCACTTGTTGATGCTATAAGAGCAAAATGGCATTCTCCTTCATCACTTGAGCTTGAGCTTGATCCTTCACTTGAATCTTCACTTGAGCTTGAGTTGGAGGAGCCACTTGAGCTTGATTGCCATTTCTTCTTGTGAAGATGGGTCTTTTTGCCTTGTGGGCAATCTTCCTTGTAGTGACCCTTCTTTCCACATGTGAAGCACCGGATGGAGGAGGACTTGCCTTTGTATAGTCGACCTTTTGAGTACATGGCATCTTCTTTAGCTTGAGAGGATGGAGAGACTTGTTCCATGATAGCTTCAATTTGAGCCTTCATTTCAGCCTTCTTCATTCTCTTAAGCTCTTTCTTCTCTTGTCTTTCTACTTCCTCCCTCTTGTCAAGTGTAGCTTCATGTGCTTGAAGATTTCCAATGAGCTCTTCAATAGGAATATCCCTAAGCGACCTTGCTTCTTCAATGGAAGTCACCTTGGATTCCCATCTCTTGGGGAGAGTTCTAAGGATCTTTGAGTTGATCTCTCCACTAGACATAGGATGTCCTAGAACAGCAAGACCATTTAAGATGGTGTTGATCCTTGAGTACATGTTGGCTATGCTCTCCTCCTTTCCCATCTTGAAGTTCTCAAGCAACCCTTTGAGCATGTAGACTTTGCTTTCCTTCACTTGATCTGTCCCTTCATAAGTGATGCAAAGCTTTCTCCATACCTCATAGGCCGTCTCACAAGAGGAAATCCGGTTGAACTCGGTGGGGGTCATGGAGGCATAAAGGATGTGCATGGCTCTTGCATTCAAGGTTGCTTTCATCAAGGTGGCTTCATCCCATTCTTCAATGTTTGTCTTTGGTAGAATGTATGGGCTGTTCACCATTTGCCACATCTCGAGACTTGATCCTTGGATGAAGAATTGAAGTCTTCTTCTCCAATAGAGGAAGTTGCTCCCATTGAAGATTGGAAGGCTGGTCGAGAGTCTCCCTCCTAGGTAGTCACCCATCTTCTCCTACTTGTTGAAGTATGCTTGGAGAAGACCCGCTCTGATACCACTTGTTGGATCCTAGATGGGTGACTTAGGTGCTCTAGAGGGGGGGTGAATAGAGCTGAAAGCACTTAAACAAAATTCATCAAACCTTCAAAATATATGACAAGATAAGGTTGCTAAATAGGTAATTTGAGTGCAACTAAATCATGCATAGCAAGGATAAGAGAGATTGAACATGCACCAATTAGACAAGCTATTTAGAGTGGTTCCACACTTCAAACTAGAAGTGTGTCAGTCCACTTGCCTAGAGAGGTCAACCTCTAGGACTTCAACCAATTGCACTCTTATATTCATTCATAAGACTTACAATACATGACCCAACAAAGGACTTACCTATCCAATACAAAGAGTCTTCAACCTTACCAAGGACTTACCCACTTTGCAAGAGTCTTCGGCCTTCTCCAAGGACTTACCCACTCTTGCACAAGTCTTCGGCCTTGTAGGAATTACCCACTCTTCTTGGATCTTCCGCCTTTGACTTCACCTTCACTCGGAGAAGCTTTCCACCAAGGACTTACCCACTTGAGCTTGAGTCTTCTGCCTTCTCCAAGGGCTTACCCACTCTAGCTCCAAGTCTTCGGCCTTGATCTTCACCAAGGGACTCCTTCCCTTGTTCTTCTTCACCTCTCTTGGACAAGAGAGAGAACCTTCATCTTCAATATAGGAAATGAGAGATGGGGAGGTGGTGGAAGTGAGAGCCTCACAAGATATACAAATGATACTAGCTCTCTTACAAATCTCCTACTCACTCTAATGGATGTAGCAAGTGATTAAGCTTAGAGAGAGAGAGAGGAGGCTGTAGGAAGCACTCAACTATAGAATAGGAACCTCACAAAGAGTTTGCAATGAATGCTCAACCTTGGAATGAAGCCCAAGGGGTCCTATTTATAGCTGGGGATGCCTCTTAGCCTTTGGGAACACTTAAGAACGAAAACTAGCCGTTTTGTGGCTTGCAACGGATCTATTTTCACTTGTTGCAACTCCACAACGGCTAGAATTGCTTTTTCTGCATTCCAGTACAGTCTTGATCGGCCGAGTTTCTATAAAGGTAATTCGGCCGAACCACTAAGCGACAAGTCTGAAAGATAGACTGTCGGCCGAGTTCCCTTGGAGAAACTCGGCCGATCGGTCGACTTTCAACTTGGACCGATCAGTGGATCGGCCGAGTTTCCCACCATAGAAACTCGACCGAACAGGGATCGGCTGAGTTGGTAACTCGGCCGATTGCCCAGAAAATTCCAGAATATATGGATCGGCCGAGTTTGGAATTCGGCCGACAAAATCCCTGTTATGGGTATTTTGGAATTTTCGTAAAACTGTACAAATGATGCATTTTTGTGTCCCAATAATTTTTCTAAGCTTAATTACAAGTCATACAATCATTACAAGTGATTACAAAGCAATTCTAAGGTCATTTACATAGAGATCCCAAATTGCACACTTGTAGCTATTTTGACTTGTCTTTTCTCCAATTTGATATGCGCAAGTTAGGGCATTTGGAGTGTGTCTAAACCTAATCTGAAATCACTCAATGTAGAAGCATTAGACACCAATATGTGGAATGGTTAGTCATCATCAAAACAAGGGTTTAGTCAATTTAGACGTGAGTCAACATTGACCTAATTGACCTTGAGTCAACATTCTCCCCCTTTTTGAAGATGACAAACCATTCCATAAATGTATTGAAAGCTTGTACGTAAAATCATACCTTCGGAGAAACCTAGGGGTTTCAATAGGATTGAGCTCATATGCTCCCCCTCAATTGATGCGCATGGAGTTCTCATACTCCCCCTCAATTGATGCTATTTCTCCTGCATGGTTAGCTTTCATAACATTTATAGAAACTATGTCTTCTACTCATATATGTTCTACACATATATGTCTTCTCCCATTTACCTTCTCCCCTTTACATGGACACACTTCTTTGCTTCATGTAAGACATGCCTTCTCCCTGTTGTCAAAAGAAGACATATCTTTCTCCCCCTTTGTCATTTCAAAAAGGTGGGGGTGTGAAGAAACTAAGAAACACCACTTATTAAGAGAAAGAAGATAACAAAAGTTATATAAGGAGAGTAGAAGAGCACATATAGGGGCTTGTCCAAGCATAGAAAGAAAAGCAAGTTAAAGCATATACTTGAACAACCCAAAAATGCAAGATAAAGTGCTGCAGAAAAACAATAAATCACAATTTTGACCCTCAAGATGATGGAATTTGACCAAAAACCATCGGAGCTCATGGCAAAGCGATGAGTCTTGCTCAGAAGGGTGTTTCTGCATAAAAAACACTATACTTGCAGCAAAAACTGAAATTGGAGCAAAACCTGCATAAAATCCAAAAATACTCCAATTTCTACATATAATGTAGATCTATGTACCCTGCATCACAATGTTATGCAAGCAACTCAAGATAGTAGATATGCAATTCAAGGAACAATCTTGAGTATGTATGAGATAAGATACAATCATAACATATATATGATCAAAGATGGCAATTTTAAACAAGGCTAGAACTACATGTATATGAACTACTAGTAGATGACATCACAAGTTAGGACTACTAGTAGGATCTAGATCATAGCAAGAGATACACAAGATAAAGCAAGCTATGAGTAGATATAGAGATATATCCAAACCAAGAGATATGCAATTTTAGACGCATGAAAGGATATAACTCACTAGATATGCATCCTTACCATAAGATGATTACCCCTATGAACGTCAAGGTTGTATCAAAACAAGATATACACCTAGAGAGATGTAGCAAGTTAGAGCACAACGGAAGCAATTTTAGACACAACTAAGAGATCCAAAGAGATCATCATCAAAACCTGCAAAACAACTCAAAGCAAGTAATTGCAACATATAGATATACCAATTTAGAGCAATTAGAGAGATAGAGTTGTAAGCAAGATAGGCAATTTAGAACATGGCAATATGCATATATAAAGGTACCAAATGAGAGTGCCAAAGAATAAGGCTATTGGTTGAGAAAATCTAGTTGAGAGGGAAATTCTCACTCAATAAGCCAAATGTATATTCTGTGCACAGTGTAATCGGTCGAGTTCTGTGTATTGGCAACTCGGCCGATCGCAGCTGTTGGCAACACCCATTGGTGCCTATCGGTCGAGTTTTAGACAGGACAAAACTCGGCCGACAAAACTACTGTAGAAAAAGCACATATTTTTCATAAAACATATCTAGAGGCATGCTAGATATACAAACCATATCCAAACATGTCTAAGCAAGTTAGTAGTGCACTATAGAAGCATTAGAAATAGTTTTTGAGCAAGAGTGTGAAGAGAAACACAGAATGTCACTTTTGACTCAAAAACCATAAGTATAGTGCACACTAACTTGACAAAAACAAGTTAGAAATGGTTGTAAGCAATAGAACCTTTACCTTTGTGCTTACCAATGCTTTTTCACTTGTTGTCACCCTCTACACATCTCACCTTTCTTCTTTCATGTGGATTGAGAAGTCAATTTTCAATTCAATAGCTCAAGTCAATCCATTTGCAAGTACCTACAAGAAGAAAGATGAAATGGTCCCCAATCATGCTTTTGGGTCCGGAGGGGTTAGCTTAGCAACCCAAGTCCTATTGCTCTTGGGTGCTTTCCTAAAAGGACAACAAGTAGAATAATGACCAAATTCATTGCAATGATTACAAGTGCACGTAGCCTTGGAACTGGAGGATTCTTCATTGAAAATTGAAGGTCCTTTATCTTTGTTGTTCCTTTGGCTACTATCATATCCTAAACCATGTCTACCAATTTGTTTAGTAGAATTGAGTAGGATGTCATTAAGACTCTTCTTACCAACTAAGAATCTTTGCAAAGAAGATCTCAAACTATCATTATCATGCATAAGAGAGGTAATAGTAGAAGACAAATGATTGATATTATCTCTAGCATGCAAAAGATCATTTTCAAAGCAAAGAGCTTTAGTTAAATAAGAATCTCTATCAATATGAAGAGCAGCAACATCATTCTCTTTATTAGTATAACTAGAACAAGATTCATGCCCATTGATTTTAGCAAGCAAGGAGGCATTTTCTAGTTCTAATTCATGCAAAACAAAATCTTTGTTTTTGTTTTCAGATTTAAGAACATCAATGTCATGCATGAGAGAATCAACAATTAAAGTATGTTCTTCATTAGAATTAGGCATGAGAGGTTGAGCTTCTAGAAATTTAATCTTATCAAGTAAACTAGCATTTTCAAGTTTAAGAGAGTCTACTTGGCTAAGACAATCATTTTTATCAATAAGCAAGCAAGAATTTGCATATTCAAGATCATCTAGCTCTATATGCAAATTATCAACAATTTTAGCAAGCTTTTTCTTTTTCTTTTTAGAAGACTTATAAGAGGCACAAATATCATGAATAATAGCAATTAAAGATTCTTTATCTAACGAGTCTAGGTTTACCTCACTTGAGTCTTCACTTGTTGATGCTATAAGAGCAAAATGGCATTCTCCTTCATCACTTGAGCTTGAGCTTGATCCTTCACTTGAATCTTCACTTGAGCTTGAGTTGGAGGAGCCACTTGAGCTTGATTGCCATTTCTTCTTGTGAAGATGGGTCTTTTTGCCTTGTGGGCAATCTTCCTTGTAGTGACCCTTCTTTCCACATGTGAAGCACCGGATGGAGGAGGACTTGCCTTTGTATAGTCGACCTTTTGAGTACATGGCATCTTCTTTAGCTTGAGAGGATGGAGAGACTTGTTCCATGATAGCTTCAATTTGAGCCTTCATTTCAGCCTTCTTCATTCTCTTAAGCTCTTTCTTCTCTTGTCTTTCTGCTTCCTCCCTCTTGTCAAGTGTAGCTTCATGTGCTTGAAGATTTCCAATGAGCTCTTCAATAGGAATATCCCTAAGCGACCTTGCTTCTTCAATGGAAGTCACCTTGGATTCCCATCTCTTGGGGAGAGTTCTAAGGATCTTTGAGTTGATCTCTCCACTAGACATAGGATGTCCTAGAACAGCAATACCATTTAAGATGGTGTTGATCCTTGAGTACATGTTGGCTATGCTCTCCTCCTTTCCCATCTTGAAGTTCTCAAGCAACCCTTTGAGCATGTAGACTTTGCTTTCCTTCACTTGATCTGTCCCTTCATAAGTGATGCAAAGCTTTCTCCATACCTCATAGGCCGTCTCACAAGAGGAAATCCGGTTGAACTCGGTGGGGGTCATGGAGGCATAAAGGATGTGCATGGCTCTTGCATTCAAGGTTGCTTTCATCAAGGTGGCTTCATCCCATTCTTCAATGTTTGTCTTTGGTAGAATGTATGGGCTGTTCACCATTTGCCACATCTCGAGACTTGATCCTTGGATGAAGAATTGAAGTCTTCTTCTCCAATAGAGGAAGTTGCTCCCATTGAAGATTGGAAGGCTGGTCGAGAGTCTCCCTCCTAGGTAGTCACCCATCTTCTCCTACTTGTTGAAGTATGCTTGGAGAAGACCCGCTCTGATACCACTTGTTGGATCCTAGATGGGTGACTTAGGTGCTCTAGAGGGGGGGTGAATAGAGCTGAAAGCACTTAAACAAAATTCATCAAACCTTCAAAATATATGACAAGATAAGGTTGCTAAATAGGTAATTTGAGTGCAACTAAATCATGCATAGCAAGGATAAGAGAGATTGAACATGCACCAATTAGACAAGCTATTTAGAGTGGTTCCACACTTCAAACTAGAAGTGTGTCAGTCCACTTGCCTAGAGAGGTCAACCTCTAGGACTTCAACCAATTGCACTCTTATATTCATTCATAAGACTTACAATACATGACCCAACAAAGGACTTACCTATCCAATACAAAGAGTCTTCAACCTTACCAAGGACTTACCCACTTTGCAAGAGTCTTCGGCCTTCTCCAAGGACTTACCCACTCTTGCACAAGTCTTCGGCCTTGTAGGAATTACCCACTCTTCTTGGATCTTCCGCCTTTGACTTCACCTTCACTCGGAGAAGCTTTCCACCAAGGACTTACCCACTTGAGCTTGAGTCTTCTGCCTTCTCCAAGGGCTTACCCACTCTAGCTCCAAGTCTTCGGCCTTGATCTTCACCAAGGGACTCCTTCCCTTGTTCTTCTTCACCTCTCTTGGACAAGAGAGAGAACCTTCATCTTCAATATAGGAAATGAGAGATGGGGAGGTGGTGGAAGTGAGAGCCTCACAAGATATACAAATGATACTAGCTCTCTTACAAATCTCCTACTCACTCTAATGGATGTAGCAAGTGATTAAGCTTAGAGAGAAAGAGAGGAGGCTGTAGGAAGCACTCAACTATAGAATAGGAACCTCACAAAGAGTTTGCAATGAATGCTCAACCTTGGAATGAAGCCCAAGGGGTCCTATTTATAGCTGGGGATGCCTCTTAGCCTTTGGGAACACTTAAGAACGAAAACTAGCCGTTTTGTGGCTTGCAACGGATCTATTTTCACTTGTTGCAACTCCACAACGGCTAGAATTGCTTTTTCTGCATTCCAGTACAGTCTTGATCGGCCGAGTTTCTATAAAGGTAATTCGGCCGAACCACTAAGCGACAAGTCTGAAAGATAGACTGTCGGCCGAGTTCCCTTGGAGAAACTCGGCCGATCGGTCGACTTTCAACTTGGACCGATCAGTGGATCGGCCGAGTTTCCCACCATAGAAACTCGACCGAACAGGGATCGGCTGAGTTGGTAACTCGGCCGATTGCCCAGAAAATTCCAGAATATATGGATCGGCCGAGTTTGGAATTCGGCCGACAAAATCCCTGTTATGGGTATTTTGGAATTTTCGTAAAACTGTACAAATGATGCATTTTTGTGTCCCAATAATTTTTCTAAGCTTAATTACAAGTCATACAATCATTACAAGTGATTACAAAGCAATTCTAAGTTCATTTACATAGAGATCCCAAATTGCACACTTGTAGCTATTTTGACTTGTCTTTTCTCCAATTTGATATGCGCAAGTTAGGGCATTTGGAGTGTGTCTAAACCTAATCTGAAATCACTCAATGTAGAAGCATTAGACACCAATATGTGGAATGGTTAGTCATCATCAAAACAAGGGTTTAGTCAATTTAGACGTGAGTCAACATTGACCTAATTGACCTTGAGTCAACATTCTCCCCCTTTTTGAAGATGACAAACCATTCCATAAATGTATTGAAAGCTTGTACGTAAAATCATACCTTCGGAGAAACCTAGGGGTTTCAATAGGATTGAGCTCATATGCTCCCCCTCAATTGATGCGCATGGAGTTCTCATACTCCCCCTCAATTGATGCTATTTCTCCTGCATGGTTAGCTTTCATAACATTTATAGAAACTATGTCTTCTACTCATATATGTTCTACACATATATGTCTTCTCCCATTTACCTTCTCCCCTTTACATGGACACGCTTCTTTGCTTCATGTAAGACATGCCTTCTCCCTGTTGTCAAAAGAAGACATATCTTTCTCCCCCTTTGTCATTTCAAAAAGGTGGGGGTGTGAAGAAACTAAGAAACACCACTTGTTAAGAGAAAGAAGATAACAAAAGTTATATAAGGAGAGTAGAAGAGCACATATAGGGGCTTGTCCAAGCATAGAAAGAAAAGCAAGTTAAAGCATATACTTGAACAACCCAAAAATGCAAGATAAAGTGCTGCAGAAAAACAATAAATCACAATTTTGACCCTCAAGATGATGGAATTTGACCAAAAACCATCGGAGCTCATGGCAAAGCGATGAGTCTTGCTCAGAAGGGTGTTTCTGCATAAAAAACACTATACTTGCAGCAAAAACTGAAATTGGAGCAAAACCTGCATAAAATCCAAAAATACTCCAATTTCTACATATAATGTAGATCTATGTACCCTGCATCACAATGTTATGCAAGCAACTCAAGATAGTAGATATGCAATTCAAGGAACAATCTTGAGTATGTATGAGATAAGATACAATCATAACATATATATGATCAAAGATGGCAATTTTAAACAAGGCTAGAACTACATGTATATGAACTACTAGTAGATGACATCACAAGTTAGGACTACTAGTAGGATCTAGATCATAGCAAGAGATACACAAGATAAAGCAAGCTATGAGTAGATATAGAGATATATCCAAACCAAGAGATATGCAATTTTAGACGCATGAAAGGATATAACTCACTAGATATGCATCCTTACCATAAGATGATTACCCCTATGAACGTCAAGGTTGTATCAAAACAAGATATACACCTAGAGAGATGTAGCAAGTTAGAGCACAACGGAAGCGATTTTAGACACAACTAAGAGATCCAAAGAGATCATCATCAAAACCTGCAAAACAACTCAAAGCAAGTAATTGCAACATATAGATATACCAATTTAGAGCAATTAGAGAGATAGAGTTGTAAGCAAGATAGGCAATTTAGAACATGGCAATATGCATATATAAAGGTACCAAATGAGAGTGCCAAAGAATAAGGCTATTGGTTGAGAAAATCTAGTTGAGAGGGAAATTCTCACTCAATAAGCCAAATGTATATTCTGTGCACAGTGTAATCGGTCGAGTTCTGTGTATTGGCAACTCGGCCGATCGCAGCTGTTGGCAACACCCATTGGTGCCTATCGGTCGAGTTTTAGACAGGACAAAACTCGGCCGACAAAACTACTGTAGAAAAAGCACATATTTTTCATAAAACATATCTAGAGGCATGCTAGATATACAAACCATATCCAAACATGTCTAAGCAAGTTAGTAGTGCACTATAGAAGCATTAGAAATAGTTTTTGAGCAAGAGTGTGAAGAGAAACACAGAATGTCACTTTTGACTCAAAAACCATAAGTATAGTGCACACTAACTTGACAAAAACAAGTTAGAAATGGTTGTAAGCAATAGAACCTTTACCTTTGTGCTTACCAATGCTTTTTCACTTGTTGTCACCCTCTACACATCTCACCTTTCTTCTTTCATGTGGATTGAGAAGTCAATTTTCAATTCAATAGCTCAAGTCAATCCATTTGCAAGTACCTACAAGAAGAAAGATGAAATGGTCCCCAATCATGCTTTTGGGTCCGGAGGGGTTAGCTTAGCAACCCAAGTCCTATTGCTCTTGGGTGCTTTCCTAAAAGGACAACAAGTAGAATAATGACCAAATTCATTGCAATGATTACAAGTGCACGTAGCCTTGGAACTGGAGGATTCTTCATTGAAAATTGAAGGTCCTTTATCTTTGTTGTTCCTTTGGCTACTATCATATCCTAAACCATGTCTACCAATTTGTTTAGTAGAATTGAGTAGGATGTCATTAAGACTCTTCTTACCAACTAAGAATCTTTGCAAAGAAGATCTCAAACTATCATTATCATGCATAAGAGAGGTAATAGTAGAAGACAAATGATTGATATTATCTCTAGCATGCAAAAGATCATTTTCAAAGCAAAGAGCTTTAGTTAAATAAGAATCTCTATCAATATGAAGAGCAGCAACATCATTCTCTTTATTAGTATAACTAGAACAAGATTCATGCCCATTGATTTTAGCAAGCAAGGAGGCATTTTCTAGTTCTAATTCATGCAAAACAAAATCTTTGTTTTTGTTTTCAGATTTAAGAACATCAATGTCATGCATGAGAGAATCAACAATTAAAGTATGTTCTTCATTAGAATTAGGCATGAGAGGTTGAGCTTCTAGAAATTTAATCTTATCAAGTAAACTAGCATTTTCAAGTTTAAGAGAGTCTACTTGGCTAAGACAATCATTTTTATCAATAAGCAAGCAAGAATTTGCATATTCAAGATCATCTAGCTCTATATGCAAATTATCAACAATTTTAGCAAGCTTTTTCTTTTTCTTTTTAGAAGACTTATAAGAGGCACAAATATCATGAATAATAGCAATTAAAGATTCTTTATCTAACGAGTCTAGGTTTACCTCACTTGAGTCTTCACTTGTTGATGCTATAAGAGCAAAATGGCATTCTCCTTCATCACTTGAGCTTGAGCTTGATCCTTCACTTGAATCTTCACTTGAGCTTGAGTTGGAGGAGCCACTTGAGCTTGATTGCCATTTCTTCTTGTGAAGATGGGTCTTTTTGCCTTGTGGGCAATCTTCCTTGTAGTGACCCTTCTTTCCACATGTGAAGCACCGGATGGAGGAGGACTTGCCTTTGTATAGTCGACCTTTTGAGTACATGGCATCTTCTTTAGCTTGAGAGGATGGAGAGACTTGTTCCATGATAGCTTCAATTTGAGCCTTCATTTCAGCCTTCTTCATTCTCTTAAGCTCTTTCTTCTCTTGTCTTTCTACTTCCTCCCTCTTGTCAAGTGTAGCTTCATGTGCTTGAAGATTTCCAATGAGCTCTTCAATAGGAATATCCCTAAGCGACCTTGCTTCTTCAATGGAAGTCACCTTGGATTCCCATCTCTTGGGGAGAGTTCTAAGGATCTTTGAGTTGATCTCTCCACTAGACATAGGATGTCCTAGAACAGCAAGACCATTTAAGATGGTGTTGATCCTTGAGTACATGTTGGCTATGCTCTCCTCCTTTCCCATCTTGAAGTTCTCAAGCAACCCTTTGAGCATGTAGACTTTGCTTTCCTTCACTTGATCTGTCCCTTCATAAGTGATGCAAAGCTTTCTCCATACCTCATAGGCCGTCTCACAAGAGGAAATCCGGTTGAACTCGGTGGGGGTCATGGAGGCATAAAGGATGTGCATGGCTCTTGCATTCAAGGTTGCTTTCATCAAGGTGGCTTCATCCCATTCTTCAATGTTTGTCTTTGGTAGAATGTATGGGCTGTTCACCATTTGCCACATCTCGAGACTTGATCCTTGGATGAAGAATTGAAGTCTTCTTCTCCAATAGAGGAAGTTGCTCCCATTGAAGATTGGAAGGCTGGTCGAGAGTCTCCCTCCTAGGTAGTCACCCATCTTCTCCTACTTGTTGAAGTATGCTTGGAGAAGACCCGCTCTGATACCACTTGTTGGATCCTAGATGGGTGACTTAGGTGCTCTAGAGGGGGGGTGAATAGAGCTGAAAGCACTTAAACAAAATTCATCAAACCTTCAAAATATATGACAAGATAAGGTTGCTAAATAGGTAATTTGAGTGCAACTAAATCATGCATAGCAAGGATAAGAGAGATTGAACATGCACCAATTAGACAAGCTATTTAGAGTGGTTCCACACTTCAAACTAGAAGTGTGTCAGTCCACTTGCCTAGAGAGGTCAACCTCTAGGACTTCAACCAATTGCACTCTTATATTCATTCATAAGACTTACAATACATGACCCAACAAAGGACTTACCTATCCAATACAAAGAGTCTTCAACCTTACCAAGGACTTACCCACTTTGCAAGAGTCTTCGGCCTTCTCCAAGGACTTACCCACTCTTGCACAAGTCTTCGGCCTTGTAGGAATTACCCACTCTTCTTGGATCTTCCGCCTTTGACTTCACCTTCACTCGGAGAAGCTTTCCACCAAGGACTTACCCACTTGAGCTTGAGTCTTCTGCCTTCTCCAAGGGCTTACCCACTCTAGCTCCAAGTCTTCGGCCTTGATCTTCACCAAGGGACTCCTTCCCTTGTTCTTCTTCACCTCTCTTGGACAAGAGAGAGAACCTTCATCTTCAATATAGGAAATGAGAGATGGGGAGGTGGTGGAAGTGAGAGCCTCACAAGATATACAAATGATACTAGCTCTCTTACAAATCTCCTACTCACTCTAATGGATGTAGCAAGTGATTAAGCTTAGAGAGAGAGAGAGGAGGCTGTAGGAAGCACTCAACTATAGAATAGGAACCTCACAAAGAGTTTGCAATGAATGCTCAACCTTGGAATGAAGCCCAAGGGGTCCTATTTATAGCTGGGGATGCCTCTTAGCCTTTGGGAACACTTAAGAATGAAAACTAGCCGTTTTGTGGCTTGCAACGGATCTATTTTCACTTGTTGCAACTCCACAACGGCTAGAATTGCTTTTTCTGCATTCCAGTACAGTCTTGATCGGCCGAGTTTCTATAAAGGTAATTCGGCCGAACCACTAAGCGACAAGTCTGAAAGATAGACTGTCGGCCGAGTTCCCTTGGAGAAACTCGGCCGATCGGTCGACTTTCAACTTGGACCGATCAGTGGATCGGCCGAGTTTCCCACCATAGAAACTCGACCGAACAGGGATCGGCTGAGTTGGTAACTCGGCCGATTGCCCAGAAAATTCCAGAATATATGGATCGGCCGAGTTTGGAATTCGGCCGACAAAATCCCTGTTATGGGTATTTTGGAATTTTCGTAAAACTGTACAAATGATGCATTTTTGTGTCCCAATAATTTTTCTAAGCTTAATTACAAGTCATACAATCATTACAAGTGATTACAAAGCAATTCTAAGGTCATTTACATAGAGATCCCAAATTGCACACTTGTAGCTATTTTGACTTGTCTTTTCTCCAATTTGATATGCGCAAGTTAGGGCATTTGGAGTGTGTCTAAACCTAATATGAAATCACTCAATGTAGAAGCATTAGACACCAATATGTGGAATGGTTAGTCATCATCAAAACAAGGGTTTAGTCAATTTAGACGTGAGTCAACATTGACCTAATTGACCTTGAGTCAACATTCTCCCCCTTTTTGAAGATGACAAACCATTCCATAAATGTATTGAAAGCTTGTACGTAAAATCATACCTTCGGAGAAACCTAGGGGTTTCAATAGGATTGAGCTCATATGCTCCCCCTCAATTGATGCGCATGGAGTTCTCATACTCCCCCTCAATTGATGCTATTTCTCCTGCATGGTTAGCTTTCATAACATTTATAGAAACTATGTCTTCTACTCATATATGTTCTACACATATATGTCTTCTCCCATTTACCTTCTCCCCTTTACATGGACACGCTTCTTTGCTTCATGTAAGACATGCCTTCTCCCTGTTGTCAAAAGAAGACATATCTTTCTCCCCCTTTGTCATTTCAAAAAGGTGGGGGTGTGAAGAAACTAAGAAACACCACTTGTTAAGAGAAAGAAGATAACAAAAGTTATATAAGGAGAGTAGAAGAGCACATATAGGGGCTTGTCCAAGCATAGAAAGAAAAGCAAGTTAAAGCATATACTTGAACAACCCAAAAATGCAAGATAAAGTGCTGCAGAAAAACAATAAATCACAATTTTGACCCTCAAGATGATGGAATTTGACCAAAAACCATCGGAGCTCATGGCAAAGCGATGAGTCTTGCTCAGAAGGGTGTTTCTGCATAAAAAACACTATACTTGCAGCAAAAACTGAAATTGGAGCAAAACCTGCATAAAATCCAAAAATACTCCAATTTCTACATATAATGTAGATCTATGTACCCTGCATCACAATGTTATGCAAGCAACTCAAGATAGTAGATATGCAATTCAAGGAACAATCTTGAGTATGTATGAGATAAGATACAATCATAACATATATATGATCAAAGATGGCAATTTTAAACAAGGCTAGAACTACATGTATATGAACTACTAGTAGATGACATCACAAGTTAGGACTACTAGTAGGATCTAGATCATAGCAAGAGATACACAAGATAAAGCAAGCTATGAGTAGATATAGAGATATATCCAAACCAAGAGATATGCAATTTTAGACGCATGAAAGGATATAACTCACTAGATATGCATCCTTACCATAAGATGATTACCCCTATGAACGTCAAGGTTGTATCAAAACAAGATATACACCTAGAGAGATGTAGCAAGTTAGAGCACAACGGAAGCGATTTTAGACACAACTAAGAGATCCAAAGAGATCATCATCAAAACCTGCAAAACAACTCAAAGCAAGTAATTGCAACATATAGATATACCAATTTAGAGCAATTAGAGAGATAGAGTTGTAAGCAAGATAGGCAATTTAGAACATGGCAATATGCATATATAAAGGTACCAAATGAGAGTGCCAAAGAATAAGGCTATTGGTTGAGAAAATCTAGTTGAGAGGGAAATTCTCACTCAATAAGCCAAATGTATATTCTGTGCACAGTGTAATCGGTCGAGTTCTGTGTATTGGCAACTCGGCCGATCGCAGCTGTTGGCAACACCCATTGGTGCCTATAGGTCGAGTTTTAGACAGGACAAAACTCGGCCGACAAAACTACTGTAGAAAAAGCACATATTTTTCATAAAACATATCTAGAGGCATGCTAGATATACAAACCATATCCAAACATGTCTAAGCAAGTTAGTAGTGCACTATAGAAGCATTAGAAATAGTTTTTGAGCAAGAGTGTGAAGAGAAACACAGAATGTCACTTTTGACTCAAAAACCATAAGTATAGTGCACACTAACTTGACAAAAACAAGTTAGAAATGGTTGTAAGCAATAGAACCTTTACCTTTGTGCTTACCAATGCTTTTTCACTTGTTGTCACCCTCTACACATCTCACCTTTCTTCTTTCATGTGGATTGAGAAGTCAATTTTCAATTCAATAGCTCAAGTCAATCCATTTGCAAGTACCTACAAGAAGAAAGATGAAATGGTCCCCAATCATGCTTTTGGGTCCGGAGGGGTTAGCTTAGCAACCCAAGTCCTATTGCTCTTGGGTGCTTTCCTAAAAGGACAACAAGTAGAATAATGACCAAATTCATTGCAATGATTACAAGTGCACGTAGCCTTGGAACTGGAGGATTCTTCATTGAAAATTGAAGGTCCTTTATCTTTGTTGTTCCTTTGGCTACTATCATATCCTAAACCATGTCTACCAATTTGTTTAGTAGAATTGAGTAGGATGTCATTAAGACTCTTCTTACCAACTAAGAATCTTTGCAAAGAAGATCTCAAACTATCATTATCATGCATAAGAGAGGTAATAGTAGAAGACAAATGATTGATATTATCTCTAGCATGCAAAAGATCATTTTCAAAGCAAAGAGCTTTAGTTAAATAAGAATCTCTATCAATATGAAGAGCAGCAACATCATTCTCTTTATTAGTATAACTAGAACAAGATTCATGCCCATTGATTTTAGCAAGCAAGGAGGCATTTTCTAGTTCTAATTCATGCAAAACAAAATCTTTGTTTTTGTTTTCAGATTTAAGAACATCAATGTCATGCATGAGAGAATCAACAATTAAAGTATGTTCTTCATTAGAATTAGGCATGAGAGGTTGAGCTTCTAGAAATTTAATCTTATCAAGTAAACTAGCATTTTCAAGTTTAAGAGAGTCTACTTGGCTAAGACAATCATTTTTATCAATAAGCAAGCAAGAATTTGCATATTCAAGATCATCTAGCTCTATATGCAAATTATCAACAATTTTAGCAAGCTTTTTCTTTTTCTTTTTAGAAGACTTATAAGAGGCACAAATATCATGAATAATAGCAATTAAAGATTCTTTATCTAACGAGTCTAGGTTTACCTCACTTGAGTCTTCACTTGTTGATGCTATAAGAGCAAAATGGCATTCTCCTTCATCACTTGAGCTTGAGCTTGATCCTTCACTTGAATCTTCACTTGAGCTTGAGTTGGAGGAGCCACTTGAGCTTGATTGCCATTTCTTCTTGTGAAGATGGGTCTTTTTGCCTTGTGGGCAATCTTCCTTGTAGTGACCCTTCTTTCCACATGTGAAGCACCGGATGGAGGAGGACTTGCCTTTGTATAGTCGACCTTTTGAGTACATGGCATCTTCTTTAGCTTGAGAGGATGGAGAGACTTGTTCCATGATAGCTTCAATTTGAGCCTTCATTTCAGCCTTCTTCATTCTCTTAAGCTCTTTCTTCTCTTGTCTTTCTACTTCCTCCCTCTTGTCAAGTGTAGCTTCATGTGCTTGAAGATTTCCAATGAGCTCTTCAATAGGAATATCCCTAAGCGACCTTGCTTCTTCAATGGAAGTCACCTTGGATTCCCATCTCTTGGGGAGAGTTCTAAGGATCTTTGAGTTGATCTCTCCACTAGACATAGGATGTCCTAGAACAGCAAGACCATTTAAGATGGTGTTGATCCTTGAGTACATGTTGGCTATGCTCTCCTCCTTTCCCATCTTGAAGTTCTCAAGCAACCCTTTGAGCATGTAGACTTTGCTTTCCTTCACTTGATCTGTCCCTTCATAAGTGATGCAAAGCTTTCTCCATACCTCATAGGCCGTCTCACAAGAGGAAATCCGGTTGAACTCGGTGGGGGTCATGGAGGCATAAAGGATGTGCATGGCTCTTGCATTCAAGGTTGCTTTCATCAAGGTGGCTTCATCCCATTCTTCAATGTTTGTCTTTGGTAGAATGTATGGGCTGTTCACCATTTGCCACATCTCGAGACTTGATCCTTGGATGAAGAATTGAAGTCTTCTTCTCCAATAGAGGAAGTTGCTCCCATTGAAGATTGGAAGGCTGGTCGAGAGTCTCCCTCCTAGGTAGTCACCCATCTTCTCCTACTTGTTGAAGTATGCTTGGAGAAGACCCGCTCTGATACCACTTGTTGGATCCTAGATGGGTGACTTAGGTGCTCTAGAGGGGGGGTGAATAGAGCTGAAAGCACTTAAACAAAATTCATCAAACCTTCAAAATATATGACAAGATAAGGTTGCTAAATAGGTAATTTGAGTGCAACTAAATCATGCATAGCAAGGATAAGAGAGATTGAACATGCACCAATTAGACAAGCTATTTAGAGTGGTTCCACACTTCAAACTAGAAGTGTGTCAGTCCACTTGCCTAGAGAGGTCAACCTCTAGGACTTCAACCAATTGCACTCTTATATTCATTCATAAGACTTACAATACATGACCCAACAAAGGACTTACCTATCCAATACAAAGAGTCTTCAACCTTACCAAGGACTTACCCACTTTGCAAGAGTCTTCGGCCTTCTCCAAGGACTTACCCACTCTTGCACAAGTCTTCGGCCTTGTAGGAATTACCCACTCTTCTTGGATCTTCCGCCTTTGACTTCACCTTCACTCGGAGAAGCTTTCCACCAAGGACTTACCCACTTGAGCTTGAGTCTTCTGCCTTCTCCAAGGGCTTACCCACTCTAGCTCCAAGTCTTCGGCCTTGATCTTCACCAAGGGACTCCTTCCCTTGTTCTTCTTCACCTCTCTTGGACAAGAGAGAGAACCTTCATCTTCAATATAGGAAATGAGAGATGGGGAGGTGGTGGAAGTGAGAGCCTCACAAGATATACAAATGATACTAGCTCTCTTACAAATCTCCTACTCACTCTAATGGATGTAGCAAGTGATTAAGCTTAGAGAGAGAGAGAGGAGGCTGTAGGAAGCACTCAACTATAGAATAGGAACCTCACAAAGAGTTTGCAATGAATGCTCAACCTTGGAATGAAGCCCAAGGGGTCCTATTTATAGCTGGGGATGCCTCTTAGCCTTTGGGAACACTTAAGAACGAAAACTAGCCGTTTTGTGGCTTGCAACGGATCTATTTTCACTTGTTGCAACTCCACAACGGCTAGAATTGCTTTTTCTGCATTCCAGTACAGTCTTGATCGGCCGAGTTTCTATAAAGGTAATTCGGCCGAACCACTAAGCGACAAGTCTGAAAGATAGACTGTCGGCCGAGTTCCCTTGGAGAAACTCGGCCGATCGGTCGACTTTCAACTTGGACCGATCAGTGGATCGGCCGAGTTTCCCACCATAGAAACTCGACCGAACAGGGATCGGCTGAGTTGGTAACTCGGCCGATTGCCCAGAAAATTCCAGAATATATGGATCGGCCGAGTTTGGAATTCGGCCGACAAAATCCCTGTTATGGGTATTTTGGAATTTTCGTAAAACTGTACAAATGATGCATTTTTGTGTCCCAATAATTTTTCTAAGCTTAATTACAAGTCATACAATCATTACAAGTGATTACAAAGCAATTCTAAGTTCATTTACATAGAGATCCCAAATTGCACACTTGTAGCTATTTTGACTTGTCTTTTCTCCAATTTGATATGCGCAAGTTAGGGCATTTGGAGTGTGTCTAAACCTAATCTGAAATCACTCAATGTAGAAGCATTAGACACCAATATGTGGAATGGTTAGTCATCATCAAAACAAGGGTTTAGTCAATTTAGACGTGAGTCAACATTGACCTAATTGACCTTGAGTCAACATTCTCCCCCTTTTTGAAGATGACAAACCATTCCATAAATGTATTGAAAGCTTGTACGTAAAATCATACCTTCGGAGAAACCTAGGGGTTTCAATAGGATTGAGCTCATATGCTCCCCCTCAATTGATGCGCATGGAGTTCTCATACTCCCCCTCAATTGATGCTATTTCTCCTGCATGGTTAGCTTTCATAACATTTATAGAAACTATGTCTTCTACTCATATATGTTCTACACATATATGTCTTCTCCCATTTACCTTCTCCCCTTTACATGGACACGCTTCTTTGCTTCATGTAAGACATGCCTTCTCCCTGTTGTCAAAAGAAGACATATCTTTCTCCCCCTTTGTCATTTCAAAAAGGTGGGGGTGTGAAGAAACTAAGAAACACCACTTGTTAAGAGAAAGAAGATAACAAAAGTTATATAAGGAGAGTAGAAGAGCACATATAGGGGCTTGTCCAAGCATAGAAAGAAAAGCAAGTTAAAGCATATACTTGAACAACCCAAAAATGCAAGATAAAGTGCTGCAGAAAAACAATAAATCACAATTTTGACCCTCAAGATGATGGAATTTGACCAAAAACCATCGGAGCTCATGGCAAAGCGATGAGTCTTGCTCAGAAGGGTGTTTCTGCATAAAAAACACTATACTTGCAGCAAAAACTGAAATTGGAGCAAAACCTGCATAAAATCCAAAAATACTCCAATTTCTACATATAATGTAGATCTATGTACCCTGCATCACAATGTTATGCAAGCAACTCAAGATAGTAGATATGCAATTCAAGGAACAATCTTGAGTATGTATGAGATAAGATACAATCATAACATATATATGATCAAAGATAGCAATTTTAAACAAGGCTAGAACTACATGTATATGAACTACTAGTAGATGACATCACAAGTTAGGACTACTAGTAGGATCTAGATCATAGCAAGAGATACACAAGATAAAGCAAGTTATGAGTAGATATAGAGATATATCCAAACCAAGAGATATGCAATTTTAGACGCATGAAAGGATATAACTTACTAGATATGCATCCTTACCATAAGATGATTACCCCTATGAACGTCAAGGTTGTATCAAAACAAGATATACACCTAGAGAGATGTAGCAAGTTAGAGCACAACGGAAGCGATTTTAGACACAACTAAGAGATCCAAAGAGATCATCATCAAAACCTGCAAAACAACTCAAAGCAAGTAATTGCAACATATAGATATACCAATTTAGAGCAATTAGAGAGATAGAGTTGTAAGCAAGATAGGCAATTTAGAACATGGCAATATGCATATATAAAGGTACCAAATGAGAGTGCCAAAGAATAAGGCTATTGGTTGAGAAAATCTAGTTGAGAGGGAAATTCTCACTCAATAAGCCAAATGTATATTCTGTGCACAGTGTAATCGGTCGAGTTCTGTGTATTGGCAACTCGGCCGATCGCAGCTGTTGGCAACACCCATTGGTGCCTATCGGTCGAGTTTTAGACAGGACAAAACTCGGCCGACAAAACTACTGTAGAAAAAGCACATATTTTTCATAAAACATATCTAGAGGCATGCTAGATATACAAACCATATCCAAACATGTCTAAGCAAGTTAGTAGTGCACTATAGAAGCATTAGAAATAGTTTTTGAGCAAGAGTGTGAAGAGAAACACAGAATGTCACTTTTGACTCAAAAACCATAAGTATAGTGCACACTAACTTGACAAAAACAAGTTAGAAATGGTTGTAAGCAATAGAACCTTTACCTTTGTGCTTACCAATGCTTTTTCACTTGTTGTCACCCTCTACACATCTCACCTTTCTTCTTTCATGTGGATTGAGAAGTCAATTTTCAATTCAATAGCTCAAGTCAATCCATTTGCAAGTACCTACAAGAAGAAAGATGAAATGGTCACCAATCATGCTTTTGGGTCCAGAGGGGTTAGCTTAGCAACCCAAGTCCTATTGCTCTTGGGTGCTTTCCTAAAAGGACAACAAGTAGAATAATGACCAAATTCATTGCAATGATTACAAGTGCACGTAGCCTTGGAACTGGAGGATTCTTCATTGAAAATTGAAGGTCCTTTATCTTTGTTGTTCCTTTGGCTACTATCATATCCTAAACCATGTCTACCAATTTGTTTAGTAGAATTGAGTAGGATGTCATTAAGACTCTTCTTACCAACTAAGAATCTTTGCAAAGAAGATCTCAAACTATCATTATCATGCATAAGAGAGGTAATAGTAGAAGACAAATGATTGATATTATCTCTAGCATGCAAAAGATCATTTTCAAAGCAAAGAGCTTTAGTTAAATAAGAATCTCTATCAATATGAAGAGCAGCAACATCATTCTCTTTATTAGTATAACTAGAACAAGATTCATGCCCATTGATTTTAGCAAGCAAGGAGGCATTTTCTAGTTCTAATTCATGCAAAACAAAATCTTTGTTTTTGTTTTCAGATTTAAGAACATCAATGTCATGCATGAGAGAATCAACAATTAAAGTATGTTCTTCATTAGAATTAGGCATGAGAGGTTGAGCTTCTAGAAATTTAATCTTATCAAGTAAACTAGCATTTTCAAGTTTAAGAGAGTCTACTTGGCTAAGACAATCATTTTTATCAATAAGCAAGCAAGAATTTGCATATTCAAGATCATCTAGCTCTATATGCAAATTATCAACAATTTTAGCAAGCTTTTTCTTTTTCTTTTTAGAAGACTTATAAGAGGCACAAATATCATGAATAATAGCAATTAAAGATTCTTTATCTAACGAGTCTAGGTTTACCTCACTTGAGTCTTCACTTGTTGATGCTATAAGAGCAAAATGGCATTCTCCTTCATCACTTGAGCTTGAGCTTGATCCTTCACTTGAATCTTCACTTGAGCTTGAGTTGGAGGAGCCACTTGAGCTTGATTGCCATTTCTTCTTGTGAAGATGGGTCTTTTTGCCTTGTGGGCAATCTTCCTTGTAGTGACCCTTCTTTCCACATGTGAAGCACCGGATGGAGGAGGACTTGCCTTTGTATAGTCGACCTTTTGAGTACATGGCATCTTCTTTAGCTTGAGAGGATGGAGAGACTTGTTCCATGATAGCTTCAATTTGAGCCTTCATTTCAGCCTTCTTCATTCTCTTAAGCTCTTTCTTCTCTTGTCTTTCTACTTCCTCCCTCTTGTCAAGTGTAGCTTCATGTGCTTGAAGATTTCCAATGAGCTCTTCAATAGGAATATCCCTAAGCGACCTTGCTTCTTCAATGGAAGTCACCTTGGATTCCCATCTCTTGGGGAGAGTTCTAAGGATCTTTGAGTTGATCTCTCCACTAGACATAGGATGTCCTAGAACAGCAAGACCATTTAAGATGGTGTTGATCCTTGAGTACATGTTGGCTATGCTCTCCTCCTTTCCCATCTTGAAGTTCTCAAGCAACCCTTTGAGCATGTAGACTTTGCTTTCCTTCACTTGATCTGTCCCTTC
Organism: Alisma plantago-aquatica; assembly: GCA_963693085.1. Lineage (NCBI taxonomy): Eukaryota > Viridiplantae > Streptophyta > Magnoliopsida > Alismatales > Alismataceae > Alisma > Alisma plantago-aquatica. The sequence goes on from OY856411.1 coordinate 24,633,727, forward strand.
ATAAGTGATGCAAAGCTTTCTCCATACCTCATAGGCCGTCTCACAAGAGGAAATCCGGTTGAACTCGGTGGGGGTCATGGAGGCATAAAGGATGTGCATGGCTCTTGCATTCAAGGTTGCTTTCATCAAGGTGGCTTCATCCCATTCTTCAATGTTTGTCTTTGGTAGAATGTATGGGCTGTTCACCATTTGCCACATCTCGAGACTTGATCCTTGGATGAAGAATTGAAGTCTTCTTCTCCAATAGAGGAAGTTGCTCCCATTGAAGATTGGAAGGCTGGTCGAGAGTCTCCCTCCTAGGTAGTCACCCATCTTCTCCTACTTGTTGAAGTATGCTTGGAGAAGACCCGCTCTGATACCACTTGTTGGATCCTAGATGGGTGACTTAGGTGCTCTAGAGGGGGGGTGAATAGAGCTGAAAGCACTTAAACAAAATTCATCAAACCTTCAAAATATATGACAAGATAAGGTTGCTAAATAGGTAATTTGAGTGCAACTAAATCATGCATAGCAAGGATAAGAGAGATTGAACATGCACCAATTAGACAAGCTATTTAGAGTGGTTCCACACTTCAAACTAGAAGTGTGTCAGTCCACTTGCCTAGAGAGGTCAACCTCTAGGACTTCAACCAATTGCACTCTTATATTCATTCATAAGACTTACAATACATGACCCAACAAAGGACTTACCTATCCAATACAAAGAGTCTTCAACCTTACCAAGGACTTACCCACTTTGCAAGAGTCTTCGGCCTTCTCCAAGGACTTACCCACTCTTGCACAAGTCTTCGGCCTTGTAGGAATTACCCACTCTTCTTGGATCTTCCGCCTTTGACTTCACCTTCACTCGGAGAAGCTTTCCACCAAGGACTTACCCACTTGAGCTTGAGTCTTCTGCCTTCTCCAAGGGCTTACCCACTCTAGCTCCAAGTCTTCGGCCTTGATCTTCACCAAGGGACTCCTTCCCTTGTTCTTCTTCACCTCTCTTGGACAAGAGAGAGAACCTTCATCTTCAATATAGGAAATGAGAGATGGGGAGGTGGTGGAAGTGAGAGCCTCACAAGATATACAAATGATACTAGCTCTCTTACAAATCTCCTACTCACTCTAATGGATGTAGCAAGTGATTAAGCTTAGAGAGAGAGAGAGGAGGCTGTAGGAAGCACTCAACTATAGAATAGGAACCTCACAAAGAGTTTGCAACGAATGCTCAACCTTGGAATGAAGCCCAAGGGGTCCTATTTATAGCTGGGGATGCCTCTTAGCCTTTGGGAACACTTAAGAACGAAAACTAGCCGTTTTGTGGCTTGCAACGGATCTATTTTCACTTGTTGCAACTCCACAACGGCTAGAATTGCTTTTTCTGCATTCCAGTACAGTCTTGATCGGCCGAGTTTCTATAAAGGTAATTCGGCCGAACCACTAAGCGACAAGTCTGAAAGATAGACTGTCGGCCGAGTTCCCTTGGAGAAACTCGGCCGATCGGTCGACTTTCAACTCGGACCGATCAGTGGATCGGCCGAGTTTCCCACCATAGAAACTCGACCAAACAGGGATCGGCTGAGTTGGTAACTCGGCCGATTGCCCAGAAAATTCCAGAATATATGGATCGGCCGAGTTTGGAATTCGGCCGACAAAATCCCTGTTATGGGTATTTTGGAATTTTCGTAAAACTGTACAAATGATGCATTTTTGTGTCCCAATAATTTTTCTAAGCTTAATTACAAGTCATACAATCATTACAAGTGATTACAAAGCAATTCTAAGGTCATTTACATAGAGATCCCAAATTGCACACTTGTAGCTATTTTGACTTGTCTTTTCTCCAATTTGATATGCGCAAGTTAGGGCATTTGGAGTGTGTCTAAACCTAATCTGAAATCACTCAATGTAGAAGCATTAGACACCAATATGTGGAATGGTTAGTCATCATCAAAACAAGGGTTTAGTCAATTTAGACGTGAGTCAACATTGACCTAATTGACCTTGAGTCAACATTCTCCCCCTTTTTGAAGATGACAAACCATTCCATAAATGTATTGAAAGCTTGTACGTAAAATCATACCTTCGGAGAAACCTAGGGGTTTCAATAGGATTGAGCTCATATGCTCCCCCTCAATTGATGCTCATGGAGTTCTCATACTCCCCCTCAATTGATGCTATTTCTCCTGCATGGTTAGCTTTCATAACATTTATAGAAACTATGTCTTCTACTCATATATGTTCTACACATATATGTCTTCTCCCATTTACCTTCTCCCCTTTACATGGACACGCTTCTTTGCTTCATGTAAGACATGCCTTCTCCCTGTTGTCAAAAGAAGACATATCTTTCTCCCCCTTTGTCATTTCAAAAAGGTGGGGGTGTGAAGAAACTAAGAAACACCACTTGTTAAGAGAAAGAAGATAACAAAAGTTATATAAGGAGAGTAGAAGAGCACATATAGGGGCTTGTCCAAGCATAGAAAGAAAAGCAAGTTAAAGCATATACTTGAACAACCCAAAAATGCAAGATAAAGTGCTGCAGAAAAACAATAAATCACAATTTTGACCCTCAAGATGATGGAATTTGACCAAAAACCATCGGAGCTCATGGCAAAGCGATGAGTCTTGCTCAGAAGGGTGTTTCTGCATAAAAAACACTATACTTGCAGCAAAAACTGAAATTGGAGCAAAACCTGCATAAAATCCAAAAATACTCCAATTTCTACATATAATGTAGATCTATGTACCCTGCATCACAATGTTATGCAAGCAACTCAAGATAGTAGATATGCAATTCAAGGAACAATCTTGAGTATGTATGAGATAAGATACAATCATAACATATATATGATCAAAGATGGCAATTTTAAACAAGGCTAGAACTACATGTATATGAACTACTAGTAGATGACATCACAAGTTAGGACTACTAGTAGGATCTAGATCATAGCAAGAGATACACAAGATAAAGCAAGCTATGAGTAGATATAGAGATATATCCAAACCAAGAGATATGCAATTTTAGACGCATGAAAGGATATAACTCACTAGATATGCATCCTTACCATAAGATGATTACCCCTATGAACGTCAAGGTTGTATCAAAACAAGATATACACCTAGAGAGATGTAGCAAGTTAGAGCACAACGGAAGCGATTTTAGACACAACTAAGAGATCCAAAGAGATCATCATCAAAACCTGCAAAACAACTCAAAGCAAGTAATTGCAACATATAGATATACCAATTTAGAGCAATTAGAGAGATAGAGTTGTAAGCAAGATAGGCAATTTAGAACATGGCAATATGCATATATAAAGGTACCAAATGAGAGTGCCAAAGAATAAGGCTATTGGTTGAGAAAATCTAGTTGAGAGGGAAATTCTCACTCAATAAGCCAAATGTATATTCTGTGCACAGTGTAATCGGTCGAGTTCTGTGTATTGGCAACTCGGCCGATCGCAGCTGTTGGCAACACCCATTGGTGCCTATCGGTCGAGTTTTAGACAGGACAAAACTCGGCCGACAAAACTACTGTAGAAAAAGCACATATTTTTCATAAAACATATCTAGAGGCATGCTAGATATACAAACCATATCCAAACATGTCTAAGCAAGTTAGTAGTGCACTATAGAAGCATTAGAAATAGTTTTTGAGCAAGAGTGTGAAGAGAAACACAGAATGTCACTTTTGACTCAAAAACCATAAGTATAGTGCACACTAACTTGACAAAAACAAGTTAGAAATGGTTGTAAGCAATAGAACCTTTACCTTTGTGCTTACCAATGCTTTTTCACTTGTTGTCACCCTCTACACATCTCACCTTTCTTCTTTCATGTGGATTGAGAAGTCAATTTTCAATTCAATAGCTCAAGTCAATCCATTTGCAAGTACCTACAAGAAGAAAGATGAAATGGTCCCCAATCATGCTTTTGGGTCCGGAGGGGTTAGCTTAGCAACCCAAGTCCTATTGCTCTTGGGTGCTTTCCTAAAAGGACAACAAGTAGAATAATGACCAAATTCATTGCAATGATTACAAGTGCACGTAGCCTTGGAACTGGAGGATTCTTCATTGAAAATTGAAGGTCCTTTATCTTTGTTGTTCCTTTGGCTACTATCATATCCTAAACCATGTCTACCAATTTGTTTAGTAGAATTGAGTAGGATGTCATTAAGACTCTTCTTACCAACTAAGAATCTTTGCAAAGAAGATCTCAAACTATCATTATCATGCATAAGAGAGGTAATAGTAGAAGACAAATGATTGATATTATCTCTAGCATGCAAAAGATCATTTTCAAAGCAAAGAGCTTTAGTTAAATAAGAATCTCTATCAATATGAAGAGCAGCAACATCATTCTCTTTATTAGTATAACTAGAACAAGATTCATGCCCATTGATTTTAGCAAGCAAGGAGGCATTTTCTAGTTCTAATTCATGCAAAACAAAATCTTTGTTTTTGTTTTCAGATTTAAGAACATCAATGTCATGCATGAGAGAATCAACAATTAAAGTATGTTCTTCATTAGAATTAGGCATGAGAGGTTGAGCTTCTAGAAATTTAATCTTATCAAGTAAACTAGCATTTTCAAGTTTAAGAGAGTCTACTTGGCTAAGACAATCATTTTTATCAATAAGCAAGCAAGAATTTGCATATTCAAGATCATCTAGCTCTATATGCAAATTATCAACAATTTTAGCAAGCTTTTTCTTTTTCTTTTTAGAAGACTTATAAGAGGCACAAATATCATGAATAATAGCAATTAAAGATTCTTTATCTAACGAGTCTAGGTTTACCTCACTTGAGTCTTCACTTGTTGATGCTATAAGAGCAAAATGGCATTCTCCTTCATCACTTGAGCTTGAGCTTGATCCTTCACTTGAATCTTCACTTGAGCTTGAGTTGGAGGAGCCACTTGAGCTTGATTGCCATTTCTTCTTGTGAAGATGGGTCTTTTTGCCTTGTGGGCAATCTTCCTTGTAGTGACCCTTCTTTCCACATGTGAAGCACCGGATGGAGGAGGACTTGCCTTTGTATAGTCGACCTTTTGAGTACATGGCATCTTCTTTAGCTTGAGAGGATGGAGAGACTTGTTCCATGATAGCTTCAATTTGAGCCTTCATTTCAGCCTTCTTCATTCTCTTAAGCTCTTTCTTCTCTTGTCTTTCTACTTCCTCCCTCTTGTCAAGTGTAGCTTCATGTGCTTGAAGATTTCCAATGAGCTCTTCAATAGGAATATCCCTAAGCGACCTTGCTTCTTCAATGGAAGTCACCTTGGATTCCCATCTCTTGGGGAGAGTTCTAAGGATCTTTGAGTTGATCTCTCCACTAGACATAGGATGTCCTAGAACAGCAAGACCATTTAAGATGGTGTTGATCCTTGAGTACATGTTGGCTATGCTCTCCTCCTTTCCCATCTTGAAGTTCTCAAGCAACCCTTTGAGCATGTAGACTTTGCTTTCCTTCACTTGATCTGTCCCTTCATAAGTGATGCAAAGCTTTCTCCATACCTCATAGGCCGTCTCACAAGAGGAAATCCGGTTGAACTCGGTGGGGGTCATGGAGGCATAAAGGATGTGCATGGCTCTTGCATTCAAGGTTGCTTTCATCAAGGTGGCTTCATCCCATTCTTCAATGTTTGTCTTTGGTAGAATGTATGGGCTGTTCACCATTTGCCACATCTCGAGACTTGATCCTTGGATGAAGAATTGAAGTCTTCTTCTCCAATAGAGGAAGTTGCTCCCATTGAAGATTGGAAGGCTGGTCGAGAGTCTCCCTCCTAGGTAGTCACCCATCTTCTCCTACTTGTTGAAGTATGCTTGGAGAAGACCCGCTCTGATACCACTTGTTGGATCCTAGATGGGTGACTTAGGTGCTCTAGAGGGGGGGTGAATAGAGCTGAAAGCACTTAAACAAAATTCATCAAACCTTCAAAATATATGACAAGATAAGGTTGCTAAATAGGTAATTTGAGTGCAACTAAATCATGCATAGCAAGGATAAGAGAGATTGAACATGCACCAATTAGACAAGCTATTTAGAGTGGTTCCACACTTCAAACTAGAAGTGTGTCAGTCCACTTGCCTAGAGAGGTCAACCTCTAGGACTTCAACCAATTGCACTCTTATATTCATTCATAAGACTTACAATACATGACCCAACAAAGGACTTACCTATCCAATACAAAGAGTCTTCAACCTTACCAAGGACTTACCCACTTTGCAAGAGTCTTCGGCCTTCTCCAAGGACTTACCCACTCTTGCACAAGTCTTCGGCCTTGTAGGAATTACCCACTCTTCTTGGATCTTCCGCCTTTGACTTCACCTTCACTCGGAGAAGCTTCCCACCAAGGACTTACCCACTTGAGCTTGAGTCTTCTGCCTTCTCCAAGGGCTTACCCACTCTAGCTCCAAGTCTTCGGCCTTGATCTTCACCAAGGGACTCCTTCCCTTGTTCTTCTTCACCTCTCTTGGACAAGAGAGAGAACCTTCATCTTCAATATAGGAAATGAGAGATGGGGAGGTGGTGGAAGTGAGAGCCTCACAAGATATACAAATGATACTAGCTCTCTTACAAATCTCCTACTCACTCTAATGGATGTAGCAAGTGATTAAGCTTAGAGAGAGAGGAGGCTGTAGGAAGCACTCAACTATAGAATAGGAACCTCACAAAGAGTTTGCAATGAATGCTCAACCTTGGAATGAAGCCCAAGGGGTCCTATTTATAGCTGGGGATGCCTCTTAGCCTTTGGGAACACTTAAGAACGAAAACTAGCCGTTTTGTGGCTTGCAACGGATCTATTTTCACTTGTTGCAACTCCACAACGGCTAGAATTGCTTTTTCTGCATTCCAGTACAGTCTTGATCGGCCGAGTTTCTATAAAGGTAATTCGGCCGAACCACTAAGCGACAAGTCTGAAAGATAGACTGTCGGCCGAGTTCCCTTGGAGAAACTCGGCCGATCGGTCGACTTTCAACTTGGACCGATCAGTGGATCGGCCGAGTTTCCCACCATAGAAACTCGACCGAACAGGGATCGGCTGAGTTGGTAACTCGGCCGATTGCCCAGAAAATTCCAGAATATATGGATCGGCCGAGTTTGGAATTCGGCCGACAAAATCCCTGTTATGGGTATTTTGGAATTTTCGTAAAACTGTACAAATGATGCATTTTTGTGTCCCAATAATTTTTCTAAGCTTAATTACAAGTCATACAATCATTACAAGTGATTACAAAGCAATTCTAAGGTCATTTACATAGAGATCCCAAATTGCACACTTGTAGCTATTTTGACTTGTCTTTTCTCCAATTTGATATGCGCAAGTTAGGGCATTTGGAGTGTGTCTAAACCTAATCTGAAATCACTCAATGTAGAAGCATTAGACACCAATATGTGGAATGGTTAGTCATCATCAAAACAAGGGTTTAGTCAATTTAGACGTGAGTCAACATTGACCTAATTGACCTTGAGTCAACATTCTCCCCCTTTTTGAAGATGACAAACCATTCCATAAATGTATTGAAAGCTTGTACGTAAAATCATACCTTCGGAGAAACCTAGGGGTTTCAATAGGATTGAGCTCATATGCTCCCCCTCAATTGATGCGCATGGAGTTCTCATACTCCCCCTCAATTGATGCTATTTCTCCTGCATGGTTAGCTTTCATAACATTTATAGAAACTATGTCTTCTACTCATATATGTTCTACACATATATGTCTTCTCCCATTTACCTTCTCCCCTTTACATGGACACGCTTCTTTGCTTCATGTAAGACATGCCTTCTCCCTGTTGTCAAAAGAAGACATATCTTTCTCCCCCTTTGTCATTTCAAAAAGGTGGGGGTGTGAAGAAACTAAGAAACACCACTTGTTAAGAGAAAGAAGATAACAAAAGTTATATAAGGAGAGTAGAAGAGCACATATAGGGGCTTGTCCAAGCATAGAAAGAAAAGCAAGTTAAAGCATATACTTGAACAACCCAAAAATGCAAGATAAAGTGCTGCAGAAAAACAATAAATCACAATTTTGACCCTCAAGATGATGGAATTTGACCAAAAACCATCGGAGCTCATGGCAAAGCGATGAGTCTTGCTCAGAAGGGTGTTTCTGCATAAAAAACACTATACTTGCAGCAAAAACTGAAATTGGAGCAAAACCTGCATAAAATCCAAAAATACTCCAATTTCTACATATAATGTAGATCTATGTACCCTGCATCACAATGTTATGCAAGCAACTCAAGATAGTAGATATGCAATTCAAGGAACAATCTTGAGTATGTATGAGATAAGATACAATCATAACATATATATGATCAAAGATGGCAATTTTAAACAAGGCTAGAACTACATGTATATGAACTACTAGTAGATGACATCACAAGTTAGGACTACCAGTAGGATCTAGATCATAGCAAGAGATACACAAGATAAAGCAAGCTATGAGTAGATATAGAGATATATCCAAACCAAGAGATATGCAATTTTAGACGCATGAAAGGATATAACTCACTAGATATGCATCCTTACCATAAGATGATTACCCCTATGAACGTCAAGGTTGTATCAAAACAAGATATACACCTAGAGAGATGTAGCAAGTTAGAGCACAACGGAAGCGATTTTAGACACAACTAAGAGATCCAAAGAGATCATCATCAAAACCTGCAAAACAACTCAAAGCAAGTAATTGCAACATATAGATATACCAATTTAGAGCAATTAGAGAGATAGAGTTGTAAGCAAGATAGGCAATTTAGAACATGGCAATATGCATATATAAAGGTACCAAATGAGAGTGCCAAAGAATAAGGCTATTGGTTGAGAAAATCTAGTTGAGAGGGAAATTCTCACTCAATAAGCCAAATGTATATTCTGTGCACAGTGTAATCGGTCGAGTTCTGTGTATTGGCAACTCGGCCGATCGCAGCTGTTGGCAACACCCATTGGTGCCTATCGGTCGAGTTTTAGACAAGACAAAACTCGGCCGACAAAACTACTGTAGAAAAAGCACATATTTTTCATAAAACATATCTAGAGGCATGCTAGATATACAAACCATATCCAAACATGTCTAAGCAAGTTAGTAGTGCACTATAGAAGCATTAGAAATAGTTTTTGAGCAAGAGTGTGAAGAGAAACACAGAATGTCACTTTTGACTCAAAAACCATAAGTATAGTGCACACTAACTTGACAAAAACAAGTTAGAAATGGTTGTAAGCAATAGAACCTTTACCTTTGTGCTTACCAATGCTTTTTCACTTGTTGTCACCCTCTACACATCTCACCTTTCTTCTTTCATGTGGATTGAGAAGTCAATTTTCAATTCAATAGCTCAAGTCAATCCATTTGCAAGTACCTACAAGAAGAAAGATGAAATGGTCCCCAATCATGCTTTTGGGTCCGGAGGGGTTAGCTTAGCAACCCAAGTCCTATTGCTCTTGGGTGCTTTCCTAAAAGGACAACAAGTAGAATAATGACCAAATTCATTGCAATGATTACAAGTGCACGTAGCCTTGGAACTGGAGGATTCTTCATTGAAAATTGAAGGTCCTTTATCTTTGTTGTTCCTTTGGCTACTATCATATCCTAAACCATGTCTACCAATTTGTTTAGTAGAATTGAGTAGGATGTCATTAAGACTCTTCTTACCAACTAAGAATCTTTGCAAAGAAGATCTCAAACTATCATTATCATGCATAAGAGAGGTAATAGTAGAAGACAAATGATTGATATTATCTCTAGCATGCAAAAGATCATTTTCAAAGCAAAGAGCTTTAGTTAAATAAGAATCTCTATCAATATGAAGAGCAGCAACATCATTCTCTTTATTAGTATAACTAGAACAAGATTCATGCCCATTGATTTTAGCAAGCAAGGAGGCATTTTCTAGTTCTAATTCATGCAAAACAAAATCTTTGTTTTTGTTTTCAGATTTAAGAACATCAATGTCATGCATGAGAGAATCAACAATTAAAGTATGTTCTTCATTAGAATTAGGCATGAGAGGTTGAGCTTCTAGAAATTTAATCTTATCAAGTAAACTAGCATTTTCAAGTTTAAGAGAGTCTACTTGGCTAAGACAATCATTTTTATCAATAAGCAAGCAAGAATTTGCATATTCAAGATCATCTAGCTCTATATGCAAATTATCAACAATTTTAGCAAGCTTTTTCTTTTTCTTTTTAGAAGACTTATAAGAGGCACAAATATCATGAATAATAGCAATTAAAGATTCTTTATCTAACGAGTCTAGGTTTACCTCACTTGAGTCTTCACTTGTTGATGCTATAAGAGCAAAATGGCATTCTCCTTCATCACTTGAGCTTGAGCTTGATCCTTCACTTGAATCTTCACTTGAGCTTGAGTTGGAGGAGCCACTTGAGCTTGATTGCCATTTCTTCTTGTGAAGATGGGTCTTTTTGCCTTGTGGGCAATCTTCCTTGTAGTGACCCTTCTTTCCACATGTGAAGCACCGGATGGAGGAGGACTTGCCTTTGTATAGTCGACCTTTTGAGTACATGGCATCTTCTTTAGCTTGAGAGGATGGAGAGACTTGTTCCATGATAGCTTCAATTTGAGCCTTCATTTCAGCCTTCTTCATTCTCTTAAGCTCTTTCTTCTCTTGTCTTTCTACTTCCTCCCTCTTGTCAAGTGTAGCTTCATGTGCTTGAAGATTTCCAATGAGCTCTTCAATAGGAATATCCCTAAGCGACCTTGCTTCTTCAATGGAAGTCACCTTGGATTCCCATCTCTTGGGGAGAGTTCTAAGGATCTTTGAGTTGATCTCTCCACTAGACATAGGATGTCCTAGAACAGCAAGACCATTTAAGATGGTGTTGATCCTTGAGTACATGTTGGCTATGCTCTCCTCCTTTCCCATCTTGAAGTTCTCAAGCAACCCTTTGAGCATGTAGACTTTGCTTTCCTTCACTTGATCTGTCCCTTCATAAGTGATGCAAAGCTTTCTCCATACCTCATAGGCCGTCTCACAAGAGGAAATCCGGTTGAACTCGGTGGGGGTCATGGAGGCATAAAGGATGTGCATGGCTCTTGCATTCAAGGTTGCTTTCATCAAGGTGGCTTCATCCCATTCTTCAATGTTTGTCTTTGGTAGAATGTATGGGCTGTTCACCATTTGCCACATCTCGAGACTTGATCCTTGGATGAAGAATTGAAGTCTTCTTCTCCAATAGAGGAAGTTGCTCCCATTGAAGATTGGAAGGCTGGTCGAGAGTCTCCCTCCTAGGTAGTCACCCATCTTCTCCTACTTGTTGAAGTATGCTTGGAGAAGACCCGCTCTGATACCACTTGTTGGATCCTAGATGGGTGACTTAGGTGCTCTAGAGGGGGGGTGAATAGAGCTGAAAGCACTTAAACAAAATTCATCAAACCTTCAAAATATATGACAAGATAAGGTTGCTAAATAGGTAATTTGAGTGCAACTAAATCATGCATAGCAAGGATAAGAGAGATTGAACATGCACCAATTAGACAAGCTATTTAGAGTGGTTCCACACTTCAAACTAGAAGTGTGTCAGTCCACTTGCCTAGAGAGGTCAACCTCTAGGACTTCAACCAATTGCACTCTTATATTCATTCATAAGACTTACAATACATGACCCAACAAAGGACTTACCTATCCAATACAAAGAGTCTTCAACCTTACCAAGGACTTACCCACTTTGCAAGAGTCTTCGGCCTTCTCCAAGGACTTACCCACTCTTGCACAAGTCTTCGGCCTTGTAGGAATTACCCACTCTTCTTGGATCTTCCGCCTTTGACTTCACCTTCACTCGGAGAAGCTTTCCACCAAGGACTTACCCACTTGAGCTTGAGTCTTCTGCCTTCTCCAAGGGCTTACCCACTCTAGCTCCAATTCTTCGGCCTTGATCTTCACCAAGGGACTCCTTCCCTTGTTCTTCTTCACCTCTCTTGGACAAGAGAGAGAACCTTCATCTTCAATATAGGAAATGAGAGATGGGGAGGTGGTGGAAGTGAGAGCCTCACAAGATATACAAATGATACTAGCTCTCTTACAAATCTCCTACTCACTCTAATGGATGTAGCAAGTGATTAAGCTTAGAGAGAGAGAGGAGGCTGTAGGAAGCACTCAACTATAGAATAGGAACCTCACAAAGAGTTTGCAATGAATGCTCAACCTTGGAATGAAGCCCAAGGGGTCCTATTTATAGCTGGGGATGCCTCTTAGCCTTTGGGAACACTTAAGAACGGAAACTAGCCGTTTTGTGGCTTGCAACGGATCTATTTTCACTTGTTGCAACTCCACAACGGCTAGAATTGCTTTTTCTGCATTCCAGTACAGTCTTGATCGGCCGAGTTTCTATAAAGGTAATTCGGCCGAACCACTAAGCGACAAGTCTGAAAGATAGACTGTCGGCCGAGTTCCCTTGGAGAAACTCGGCCGATCGGTCGACTTTCAACTTGGACCGATCAGTGGATCGGCCGAGTTTCCCACCATAGAAACTCGACCGAACAGGGATCGGCTGAGTTGGTAACTCGGCCGATTGCCCAGAAAATTCCAGAATATATGGATCGGCCGAGTTTGGAATTCAGCCGACAAAATCCCTGTTATGGGTATTTTGGAATTTTCGTAAAACTGTACAAATGATGCATTTTTGTGTCCCAATAATTTTTCTAAGCTTAATTACAAGTCATACAATCATTACAAGTGATTACAAAGCAATTCTAAGGTCATTTACATAGAGATCCCAAATTGCACACTTGTAGCTATTTTGACTTGTCTTTTCTCCAATTTGATATGCGCAAGTTAGGGCATTTGGAGTGTGTCTAAACCTAATCTGAAATCACTCAATGTAGAAGCATTAGACACCAATATGTGGAATGGTTAGTCATCATCAAAACAAGGGTTTAGTCAATTTAGACGTGAGTCAACATTGACCTAATTGACCTTGAGTCAACATTCTCCCCCTTTTTGAAGATGACAAACCATTCCATAAATGTATTGAAAGCTTGTACGTAAAATCATACCTTCGGAGAAACCTAGGGGTTTCAATAGGATTGAGCTCATATGCTCCCCCTCAATTGATGCGCATGGAGTTCTCATACTCCCCCTCAATTGATGCTATTTCTCCTGCATGGTTAGCTTTCATAACATTTATAGAAACTATGTCTTCTACTCATATATGTTCTACACATATATGTCTTCTCCCATTTACCTTCTCCCCTTTACATGGACACGCTTCTTTGCTTCATGTAAGACATGCCTTCTCCCTGTTGTCAAAAGAAGACATATCTTTCTCCCCCTTTGTCATTTCAAAAAGGTGGGGGTGTGAAGAAACTAAGAAACACCACTTGTTAAGAGAAAGAAGATAACAAAAGTTATATAAGGAGAGTAGAAGAGCACATATAGGGGCTTGTCCAAGCATAGAAAGAAAAGCAAGTTAAAGCATATACTTGAACAACCCAAAAATGCAAGATAAAGTGCTGCAGAAAAACAATAAATCACAATTTTGACCCTCAAGATGATGGAATTTGACCAAAAACCATCGGAGCTCATGGCAAAGCAATGAGTCTTGCTCAGAAGGGTGTTTCTGCATAAAAAACACTATACTTGCAGCAAAAACTGAAATTGGAGCAAAACCTGCATAAAATCCAAAAATACTCCAATTTCTACATATAATGTAGATCTATGTACCCTGCATCACAATGTTATGCAAGCAACTCAAGATAGTAGATATGCAATTCAAGGAACAATCTTGAGTATGTATGAGATAAGATACAATCATAACATATATATGATCAAAGATGGCAATTTTAAACAAGGCTAGAACTACATGTATATGAACTACTAGTAGATGACATCACAAGTTAGGACTACCAGTAGGATCTAGATCATAGCAAGAGATACACAAGATAAAGCAAGCTATGAGTAGATATAGAGATATATCCAAACCAAGAGATATGCAATTTTAGACGCATGAAAGGATATAACTCACTAGATATGCATCCTTACCATAAGATGATTACCCCTATGAACGTCAAGGTTGTATCAAAACAAGATATACACCTAGAGAGATGTAGCAAGTTAGAGCACAACGGAAGCGATTTTAGACACAACTAAGAGATCCAAAGAGATCATCATCAAAACCTGCAAAACAACTCAAAGCAAGTAATTGCAACATATAGATATACCAATTTAGAGCAATTAGAGAGATAGAGTTGTAAGCAAGATAGGCAATTTAGAACATGGCAATATGCATATATAAAGGTACCAAATGAGAGTGCCAAAGAATAAGGCTATTGGTTGAGAAAATCTAGTTGAGAGGGAAATTCTCACTCAATAAGCCAAATGTATATTCTGTGCACAGTGTAATCGGTCGAGTTCTGTGTATTGGCAACTCGGCCGATCGCAGCTGTTGGCAACACCCATTGGTGCCTATCGGTCGAGTTTTAGACAGGACAAAACTCGGCCGACAAAACTACTGTAGAAAAAGCACATATTTTTCATAAAACATATCTAGAGGCATGCTAGATATACAAACCATATCCAAACATGTCTAAGCAAGTTAGTAGTGCACTATAGAAGCATTAGAAATAGTTTTTGAGCAAGAGTGTGAAGAGAAACACAGAATGTCACTTTTGACTCAAAAACCATAAGTATAGTGCACACTAACTTGACAAAAACAAGTTAGAAATGGTTGTAAGCAATAGAACCTTTACCTTTGTGCTTACCAATGCTTTTTCACTTGTTGTCACCCTCTACACATCTCACCTTTCTTCTTTCATGTGGATTGAGAAGTCAATTTTCAATTCAATAGCTCAAGTCAATCCATTTGCAAGTACCTACAAGAAGAAAGATGAAATGGTCCCCAATCATGCTTTTGGGTCCGGAGGGGTTAGCTTAGCAACCCAAGTCCTATTGCTCTTGGGTGCTTTCCTAAAAGGACAACAAGTAGAATAATGACCAAATTCATTGCAATGATTACAAGTGCACGTAGCCTTGGAACTGGAGGATTCTTCATTGAAAATTGAAGGTCCTTTATCTTTGTTGTTCCTTTGGCTACTATCATATCCTAAACCATGTCTACCAATTTGTTTAGTAGAATTGAGTAGGATGTCATTAAGACTCTTCTTACCAACTAAGAATCTTTGCAAAGAAGATCTCAAACTATCATTATCATGCATAAGAGAGGTAATAGTAGAAGACAAATGATTGATATTATCTCTAGCATGCAAAAGATCATTTTCAAAGCAAAGAGCTTTAGTTAAATAAGAATCTCTATCAATATGAAGAGCAGCAACATCATTCTCTTTATTAGTATAACTAGAACAAGATTCATGCCCATTGATTTTAGCAAGCAAGGAGGCATTTTCTAGTTCTAATTCATGCAAAACAAAATCTTTGTTTTTGTTTTCAGATTTAAGAACATCAATGTCATGCATGAGAGAATCAACAATTAAAGTATGTTCTTCATTAGAATTAGGCATGAGAGGTTGAGCTTCTAGAAATTTAATCTTATCAAGTAAACTAGCATTTTCAAGTTTAAGAGAGTCTACTTGGCTAAGACAATCATTTTTATCAATAAGCAAGCAAGAATTTGCATATTCAAGATCATCTAGCTCTATATGCAAATTATCAACAATTTTAGCAAGCTTTTTCTTTTTCTTTTTAGAAGACTTATAAGAGGCACAAATATCATGAATAATAGCAATTAAAGATTCTTTATCTAACGAGTCTAGGTTTACCTCACTTGAGTCTTCACTTGTTGATGCTATAAGAGCAAAATGGCATTCTCCTTCATCACTTGAGCTTGAGCTTGATCCTTCACTTGAATCTTCACTTGAGCTTGAGTTGGAGGAGCCACTTGAGCTTGATTGCCATTTCTTCTTGTGAAGATGGGTCTTTTTGCCTTGTGGGCAATCTTCCTTGTAGTGACCCTTCTTTCCACATGTGAAGCACCGGATGGAGGAGGACTTGCCTTTGTATAGTCGACCTTTTGAGTACATGGCATCTTCTTTAGCTTGAGAGGATGGAGAGACTTGTTCCATGATAGCTTCAATTTGAGCCTTCATTTCAGCCTTCTTCATTCTCTTAAGCTCTTTCTTCTCTTGTCTTTCTACTTCCTCCCTCTTGTCAAGTGTAGCTTCATGTGCTTGAAGATTTCCAATGAGCTCTTCAATAGGAATATCCCTAAGCGACCTTGCTTCTTCAATGGAAGTCACCTTGGATTCCCATCTCTTGGGGAGAGTTCTAAGGATCTTTGAGTTGATCTCTCCACTAGACATAGGATGTCCTAGAACAGCAAGACCATTTAAGATGGTGTTGATCCTTGAGTACATGTTGGCTATGCTCTCCTCCTTTCCCATCTTGAAGTTCTCAAGCAACCCTTTGAGCATGTAGACTTTGCTTTCCTTCACTTGATCTGTCCCTTCATAAGTGATGCAAAGCTTTCTCCATACCTCATAGGCCGTCTCACAAGAGGAAATCCGGTTGAACTCGGTGGGGGTCATGGAGGCATAAAGGATGTGCATGGCTCTTGCATTCAAGGTTGCTTTCATCAAGGTGGCTTCATCCCATTCTTCAATGTTTGTCTTTGGTAGAATGTATGGGCTGTTCACCATTTGCCACATCTCGAGACTTGATCCTTGGATGAAGAATTGAAGTCTTCTTCTCCAATAGAGGAAGTTGCTCCCATTGAAGATTGGAAGGCTGGTCGAGAGTCTCCCTCCTAGGTAGTCACCCATCTTCTCCTACTTGTTGAAGTATGCTTGGAGAAGACCCGCTCTGATACCACTTGTTGGATCCTAGATGGGTGACTTAGGTGCTCTAGAGGGGGGGTGAATAGAGCTGAAAGCACTTAAACAAAATTCATCAAACCTTCAAAATATATGACAAGATAAGGTTGCTAAATAGGTAATTTGAGTGCAACTAAATCATGCATAGCAAGGATAAGAGAGATTGAACATGCACCAATTAGACAAGCTATTTAGAGTGGTTCCACACTTCAAACTAGAAGTGTGTCAGTCCACTTGCCTAGAGAGGTCAACCTCTAGGACTTCAACCAATTGCACTCTTATATTCATTCATAAGACTTACAATACATGACCCAACAAAGGACTTACCTATCCAATACAAAGAGTCTTCAACCTTACCAAGGACTTACCCACTTTGCAAGAGTCTTCGGCCTTCTCCAAGGACTTACCCACTCTTGCACAAGTCTTCGGCCTTGTAGGAATTACCCACTCTTCTTGGATCTTCCGCCTTTGACTTCACCTTCACTCGGAGAAGCTTTCCACCAAGGACTTACCCACTTGAGCTTGAGTCTTCTGCCTTCTCCAAGGGCTTACCCACTCTAGCTCCAAGTCTTCGGCCTTGATCTTCACCAAGGGACTCCTTCCCTTGTTCTTCTTCACCTCTCTTGGACAAGAGAGAGAACCTTCATCTTCAATATAGGAAATGAGATATGGGGAGGTGGTGGAAGTGAGAGCCTCACAAGATATACAAATGATACTAGCTCTCTTACAAATCTCCTACTCACTCTAATGGATGTAGCAAGTGATTAAGCTTAGAGAGAGAGAGGAGGCTGTAGGAAGCACTCAACTATAGAATAGGAACCTCACAAAGAGTTTGCAATGAATGCTCAACCTTGGAATGAAGCCCAAGGGGTCCTATTTATAGCTGGGGATGCCTCTTAGCCTTTGGGAACACTTAAGAACGAAAACTAGCCGTTTTGTGGCTTGCAACGGATCTATTTTCACTTGTTGCAACTCCACAACGGCTAGAATTGCTTTTTCTGCATTCCAGTACAGTCTTGATCGGCCGAGTTTCTATAAAGGTAATTCGGCCGAACCACTAAGCGACAAGTCTGAAAGATAGACTGTCGGCCGAGTTCCCTTGGAGAAACTCGGCCGATCGGTCGACTTTCAACTTGGACCGATCAGTGGATCGGACGAGTTTCCCACCATAGAAACTCGACCGAACAGGGATCGGCTGAGTTGGTAACTCGGCCGATTGCCCAGAAAATTCCAGAATATATGGATCGGCCGAGTTTGGAATTCGGCCGACAAAATCCCTGTTATGGGTATTTTGGAATTTTCGTAAAACTGTACAAATGATGCATTTTTGTGTCCCAATAATTTTTCTAAGCTTAATTACAAGTCATACAATCATTACAAGTGATTACAAAGCAATTCTAAGGTCATTTACATAGAGATCCCAAATTGCACACTTGTAGCTATTTTGACTTGTCTTTTCTCCAATTTGATATGCGCAAGTTAGGGCATTTGGAGTGTGTCTAAACCTAATCTGAAATCACTCAATGTAGAAGCATTAGACACCAATATGTGGAATGGTTAGTCATCATCAAAACAAGGGTTTAGTCAATTTAGACGTGAGTCAACATTGACCTAATTGACCTTGAGTCAACATTCTCCCCCTTTTTGAAGATGACAAACCATTCCATAAATGTATTGAAAGCTTGTACGTAAAATCATACCTTCGGAGAAACCTAGGGGTTTCAATAGGATTGAGCTCATATGCTCCCCCTCAATTGATGCGCATGGAGTTCTCATACTCCCCCTCAATTGATGCTATTTCTCCTGCATGGTTAGCTTTCATAACATTTATAGAAACTATGTCTTCTACTCATATATGTTCTACACATATATGTCTTCTCCCATTTACCTTCTCCCCTTTACATGGACACGCTTCTTTGCTTCATGTAAGACATGCCTTCTCCCTGTTGTCAAAAGAAGACATATCTTTCTCCCCCTTTGTCATTTCAAAAAGGTGGGGGTGTGAAGAAACTAAGAAACACCACTTGTTAAGAGAAAGAAGATAACAAAAGTTATATAAGGAGAGTAGAAGAGCACATATAGGGGCTTGTCCAAGCATAGAAAGAAAAGCAAGTTAAAGCATATACTTGAACAACCCAAAAATGCAAGATAAAGTGCTGCAGAAAAACAATAAATCACAATTTTGACCCTCAAGATGATGGAATTTGACCAAAAACCATCGGAGCTCATGGCAAAGCGATGAGTCTTGCTCAGAAGGGTGTTTCTGCATAAAAAACACTATACTTGCAGCAAAAACTGAAATTGGAGCAAAACCTGCATAAAATCCAAAAATACTCCAATTTCTACATATAATGTAGATCTATGTACCCTGCATCACAATGTTATGCAAGCAACTCAAGATAGTAGATATGCAATTCAAGGAACAATCTTGAGTATGTATGAGATAAGATACAATCATAACATATATATGATCAAAGATGGCAATTTTAAACAAGGCTAGAACTACATGTATATGAACTACTAGTAGATGACATCACAAGTTAGGACTACCAGTAGGATCTAGATCATAGCAAGAGATACACAAGATAAAGCAAGCTATGAGTAGATATAGAGATATATCCAAACCAAGAGATATGCAATTTTAGACGCATGAAAGGATATAACTCACTAGATATGCATCCTTACCATAAGATGATTACCCCTATGAACGTCAAGGTTGTATCAAAACAAGATATACACCTAGAGAGATGTAGCAAGTTAGAGCACAACGGAAGCGATTTTAGACACAACTAAGAGATCCAAAGAGATCATCATCAAAACCTGCAAAACAACTCAAAGCAAGTAATTGCAACATATAGATATACCAATTTAGAGCAATTAGAGAGATAGAGTTGTAAGCAAGATAGGCAATTTAGAACATGGCAATATGCATATATAAAGGTACCAAATGAGAGTGCCAAAGAATAAGGCTATTGGTTGAGAAAATCTAGTTGAGAGGGAAATTCTCACTCAATAAGCCAAATGTATATTCTGTGCACAGTGTAATCGGTCGAGTTCTGTGTATTGGCAACTCGGCCGATCGCAGCTGTTGGCAACACCCATTGGTGCCTATCGGTCGAGTTTTAGACAGGACAAAACTCGGCCGACAAAACTACTGTAGAAAAAGCACATATTTTTCATAAAACATATCTAGAGGCATGCTAGATATACAAACCATATCCAAACATGTCTAAGCAAGTTAGTAGTGCACTATAGAAGCATTAGAAATAGTTTTTGAGCAAGAGTGTGAAGAGAAACACAGAATGTCACTTTTGACTCAAAAACCATAAGTATAGTGCACACTAACTTGACAAAAACAAGTTAGAAATGGTTGTAAGCAATAGAACCTTTACCTTTGTGCTTACCAATGCTTTTTCACTTGTTGTCACCCTCTACACATCTCACCTTTCTTCTTTCATGTGGATTGAGAAGTCAATTTTCAATTCAATAGCTCAAGTCAATCCATTTGCAAGTACCTACAAGAAGAAAGATGAAATGGTCCCCAATCATGCTTTTGGGTCCGGAGGGGTTAGCTTAGCAACCCAAGTCCTATTGCTCTTGGGTGCTTTCCTAAAAGGACAACAAGTAGAATAATGACCAAATTCATTGCAATGATTACAAGTGCACGTAGCCTTGGAACTGGAGGATTCTTCATTGAAAATTGAAGGTCCTTTATCTTTGTTGTTCCTTTGGCTACTATCATATCCTAAACCATGTCTACCAATTTGTTTAGTAGAATTGAGTAGGATGTCATTAAGACTCTTCTTACCAACTAAGAATCTTTGCAAAGAAGATCTCAAACTATCATTATCATGCATAAGAGAGGTAATAGTAGAAGACAAATGATTGATATTATCTCTAGCATGCAAAAGATCATTTTCAAAGCAAAGAGCTTTAGTTAAATAAGAATCTCTATCAATATGAAGAGCAGCAACATCATTCTCTTTATTAGTATAACTAGAACAAGATTCATGCCCATTGATTTTAGCAAGCAAGGAGGCATTTTCTAGTTCTAATTCATGCAAAACAAAATCTTTGTTTTTGTTTTCAGATTTAAGAACATCAATGTCATGCATGAGAGAATCAACAATTAAAGTATGTTCTTCATTAGAATTAGGCATGAGAGGTTGAGCTTCTAGAAATTTAATCTTATCAAGTAAACTAGCATTTTCAAGTTTAAGAGAGTCTACTTGGCTAAGACAATCATTTTTATCAATAAGCAAGCAAGAATTTGCATATTCAAGATCATCTAGCTCTATATGGAAATTATCAACAATTTTAGCAAGCTTTTTCTTTTTCTTTTTAGAAGACTTATAAGAGGCACAAATATCATGAATAATAGCAATTAAAGATTCTTTATCTAACGAGTCTAGGTTTACCTCACTTGAGTCTTCACTTGTTGATGCTATAAGAGCAAAATGGCATTCTCCTTCATCACTTGAGCTTGAGCTTGATCCTTCACTTGAATCTTCACTTGAGCTTGAGTTGGAGGAGCCACTTGAGCTTGATTGCCATTTCTTCTTGTGAAGATGGGTCTTTTTGCCTTGTGGGCAATCTTCCTTGTAGTGACCCTTCTTTCCACATGTGAAGCACCGGATGGAGGAGGACTTGCCTTTGTATAGTCGACCTTTTGAGTACATGGCATCTTCTTTAGCTTGAGAGGATGGAGAGACTTGTTCCATGATAGCTTCAATTTGAGCCTTCATTTCAGCCTTCTTCATTCTCTTAAGCTCTTTCTTCTCTTGTCTTTCTACTTCCTCCCTCTTGTCAAGTGTAGCTTCATGTGCTTGAAGATTTCCAATGAGCTCTTCAATAGGAATATCCCTAAGTGACCTTGCTTCTTCAATGGAAGTCACCTTGGATTCCCATCTCTTGGGGAGAGTTCTAAGGATCTTTGAGTTGATCTCTCCACTAGACATAGGATGTCCTAGAACAGCAAGACCATTTAAGATGGTGTTGATCCTTGAGTACATGTTGGCTATGATCTCCTCCTTTCCCATCTTGAAGTTCTCAAGCAACCCTTTGAGCATGTAGACTTTGCTTTCCTTCACTTGATCTGTCCCTTCATAAGTGATGCAAAGCTTTCTCCATACCTCATAGGCCATCTCACAAGAGGAAATCCGGTTGAACTCGGTGGGGGTCATGGAGGCATAAAGGATGTGCATGGCTCTTGCATTCAAGGTTGCTTTCATCAAGGTGGCTTCATCCCATTCTTCAATGTTTGTCTTTGGTAGAATGTATGGGCTGTTCACCATTTGCCACATCTCGAGACTTGATCCTTGGATGAAGAATTGAAGTCTTCTTCTCCAATAGAGGAAGTTGCTCCCATTGAAGATTGGAAGGCTGGTCGAGAGTCTCCCTCCTAGGTAGTCACCCATCTTCTCCTACTTGTTGAAGTATGCTTGGAGAAGACCCGCTCTGATACCACTTGTTGGATCCTAGATGGGTGACTTAGGTGCTCTAGAGGGGGGGTGAATAGAGCTGAAAGCACTTAAACAAAATTCATCAAACCTTCAAAATATATGACAAGATAAGGTTGCTAAATAGGTAATTTGAGTGCAACTAAATCATGCATAGCAAGGATAAGAGAGATTGAACATGCACCAATTAGACAAGCTATTTAGAGTGGTTCCACACTTCAAACTAGAAGTGTGTCAGTCCACTTGCCTAGAGAGGTCAACCTCTAGGACTTCAACCAATTGCACTCTTATATTCATTCATAAGACTTACAATACATGACCCAACAAAGGACTTACCTATCCAATACAAAGAGTCTTCAACCTTACCAAGGACTTACCCACTTTGCAAGAGTCTTCGGCCTTCTCCAAGGACTTACCCACTCTTGCACAAGTCTTCGGCCTTGTAGGAATTACCCACTCTTCTTGGATCTTCCGCCTTTGACTTCACCTTCACTCGGAGAAGCTTTCCACCAAGGACTTACCCACTTGAGCTTGAGTCTTCTGCCTTCTCCAAGGGCTTACCCACTCTAGCTCCAAGTCTTCGGCCTTGATCTTCACCAAGGGACTCCTTCCCTTGTTCTTCTTCACCTCTCTTGGACAAGAGAGAGAACCTTCATCTTCAATATAGGAAATGAGAGATGGGGAGGTGGTGGAAGTGAGAGCCTCACAAGATATACAAATGATACTAGCTCTCTTACAAATCTCCTACTCACTCTAATGGATGTAGCAAGTGATTAAGCTTAGAGAGAGAGAGGAGGCTGTAGGAAGCACTCAACTATAGAATAGGAACCTCACAAAGAGTTTGCAATGAATGCTCAACCTTGGAATGAAGCCCAAGGGGTCCTATTTATAGCTGGGGATGCCTCTTAGCCTTTGGGAACACTTAAGAACGGAAACTAGCCGTTTTGTGGCTTGCAACGGATCTATTTTCACTTGTTGCAACTCCACAACGGCTAGAATTGCTTTTTCTGCATTCCAGTACAGTCTTGATCGGCCGAGTTTCTATAAAGGTAATTCGGCCGAACCACTAAGCGACAAGTCTGAAAGATAGACTGTCGGCCGAGTTCCCTTGGAGAAACTCGGCCGATCGGTCGACTTTCAACTTGGACCGATCAGTGGATCGGCCGAGTTTCCCACCATAGAAACTCGACCGAACAGGGATCGGCTGAGTTGGTAACTCGGCCGATTGCCCAGAAAATTCCAGAATATATGGATCGGCCGAGTTTGGAATTCGGCCGACAAAATCCCTGTTATGGGTATTTTGGAATTTTCGTAAAACTGTACAAATGATGCATTTTTGTGTCCCAATAATTTTTCTAAGCTTAATTACAAGTCATACAATCATTACAAGTGATTACAAAGCAATTCTAAGGTCATTTACATAGAGATCCCAAATTGCACACTTGTAGCTATTTTGACTTGTCTTTTCTCCAATTTGATATGCGCAAGTTAGGGCATTTGGAGTGTGTCTAAACCTAATCTGAAATCACTCAATGTAGAAGCATTAGACACCAATATGTGGAATGGTTAGTCATCATCAAAACAAGGGTTTAGTCAATTTAGACGTGAGTCAACATTGACCTAATTGACCTTGAGTCAACATTCTCCCCCTTTTTGAAGATGACAAACCATTCCATAAATGTATTGAAAGCTTGTACGTAAAATCATACCTTCGGAGAAACCTAGGGGTTTCAATAGGATTGAGCTCATATGCTCCCCCTCAATTGATGCGCATGGAGTTCTCATACTCCCCCTCAATTGATGCTATTTCTCCTGCATGGTTAGCTTTCATAACATTTATAGAAACTATGTCTTCTACTCATATATGTTCTACACATATATGTCTTCTCCCATTTACCTTCTCCCCTTTACATGGACACGCTTCTTTGCTTCATGTAAGACATGCCTTCTCCCTGTTGTCAAAAGAAGACATATCTTTCTCCCCCTTTGTCATTTCAAAAAGGTGGGGGTGTGAAGAAACTAAGAAACACCACTTGTTAAGAGAAAGAAGATAACAAAAGTTATATAAGGAGAGTAGAAGAGCACATATAGGGGCTTGTCCAAGCATAGAAAGAAAAGCAAGTTAAAGCATATACTTGAACAACCCAAAAATGCAAGATAAAGTGCTGCAGAAAAACAATAAATCACAATTTTGACCCTCAAGATGATGGAATTTGACCAAAAACCATCGGAGCTCATGGCAAAGCGATGAGTCTTGCTCAGAAGGGTGTTTCTGCATAAAAAACACTATACTTGCAGCAAAAACTGAAATTGGAGCAAAACCTGTATAAAATCCAAAAATACTCCAATTTCTACATATAATGTAGATCTATGTACCCTGCATCACAATGTTATGCAAGCAACTCAAGATAGTAGATATGCAATTCAAGGAACAATCTTGAGTATGTATGAGATAAGATACAATCATAACATATATATGATCAAAGATGGCAATTTTAAACAAGGCTAGAACTACATGTATATGAACTACTAGTAGATGACATCACAAGTTAGGACTACCAGTAGGATCTAGATCATAGCAAGAGATACACAAGATAAAGCAAGCTATGAGTAGATATAGAGATATATCCAAACCAAGAGATATGCAATTTTAGACGCATGAAAGGATATAACTCACTAGATATGCATCCTTACCATAAGATGATTACCCCTATGAACATCAAGGTTGTATCAAAACAAGATATACACCTAGAGAGATGTAGCAAGTTAGAGCACAACGGAAGCGATTTTAGACACAACTAAGAGATCCAAAGAGATCATCATCAAAACCTGCAAAACAACTCAAAGCAAGTAATTGCAACATATAGATATACCAATTTAGAGCAATTAGAGAGATAGAGTTGTAAGCAAGATAGGCAATTTAGAACATGGCAATATGCATATATAAAGGTACCAAATGAGAGTGCCAAAGAATAAGGCTATTGGTTGAGAAAATCTAGTTGAGAGGGAAATTCTCACTCAATAAGCCAAATGTATATTCTGTGCACAGTGTAATCGGTCGAGTTCTGTGTATTGGCAACTCGGCCGATCGCAGCTGTTGGCAACACCCATTGGTGCCTATCGGTCGAGTTTTAGACAGGACAAAACTCGGCCGACAAAACTACTGTAGAAAAAGCACATATTTTTCATAAAACATATCTAGAGGCATGCTAGATATACAAACCATATCCAAACATGTCTAAGCAAGTTAGTAGTGCACTATAGAAGCATTAGAAATAGTTTTTGAGCAAGAGTGTGAAGAGAAACACAGAATGTCACTTTTGACTCAAAAACCATAAGTATAGTGCACACTAACTTGACAAAAACAAGTTAGAAATGGTTGTAAGCAATAGAACCTTTACCTTTGTGCTTACCAATGCTTTTTCACTTGTTGTCACCCTCTACACATCTCACCTTTCTTCTTTCATGTGGATTGAGAAGTCAATTTTCAATTCAATAGCTCAAGTCAATCCATTTGCAAGTACCTACAAGAAGAAAGATGAAATGGTCCCCAATCATGCTTTTGGGTCCGGAGGGGTTAGCTTAGCAACCCAAGTCCTATTGCTCTTGGGTGCTTTCCTAAAAGGACAACAAGTAGAATAATGACCAAATTCATTGCAATGATTACAAGTGCACGTAGCCTTGGAACTGGAGGATTCTTCATTGAAAATTGAAGGTCCTTTATCTTTGTTGTTCCTTTGGCTACTATCATATCCTAAACCATGTCTACCAATTTGTTTAGTAGAATTGAGTAGGATGTCATTAAGACTCTTCTTACCAACTAAGAATCTTTGCAAAGAAGATCTCAAACTATCATTATCATGCATAAGAGAGGTAATAGTAGAAGACAAATGATTGATATTATCTCTAGCATGCAAAAGATCATTTTCAAAGCAAAGAGCTTTAGTTAAATAAGAATCTCTATCAATATGAAGAGCAGCAACATCATTCTCTTTATTAGTATAACTAGAACAAGATTCATGCCCATTGATTTTAGCAAGCAAGGAGGCATTTTCTAGTTCTAATTCATGCAAAACAAAATCTTTGTTTTTGTTTTCAGATTTAAGAACATCAATGTCATGCATGAGAGAATCAACAATTAAAGTATGTTCTTCATTAGAATTAGGCATGAGAGGTTGAGCTTCTAGAAATTTAATCTTATCAAGTAAACTAGCATTTTCAAGTTTAAGAGAGTCTACTTGGCTAAGACAATCATTTTTATCAATAAGCAAGCAAGAATTTGCATATTCAAGATCATCTAGCTCTATATGCAAATTATCAACAATTTTAGCAAGCTTTTTCTTTTTCTTTTTAGAAGACTTATAAGAGGCACAAATATCATGAATAATAGCAATTAAAGATTCTTTATCTAACGAGTCTAGGTTTACCTCACTTGAGTCTTCACTTGTTGATGCTATAAGAGCAAAATGGCATTCTCCTTCATCACTTGAGCTTGAGCTTGATCCTTCACTTGAATCTTCACTTGAGCTTGAGTTGGAGGAGCCACTTGAGCTTGATTGCCATTTCTTCTTGTGAAGATGGGTCTTTTTGCCTTGTGGGCAATCTTCCTTGTAGTGACCCTTCTTTCCACATGTGAAGCACCGGATGGAGGAGGACTTGCCTTTGTATAGTCGACCTTTTGAGTACATGGCATCTTCTTTAGCTTGAGAGGATGGAGAGACTTGTTCCATGATAGCTTCAATTTGAGCCTTCATTTCAGCCTTCTTCATTCTCTTAAGCTCTTTCTTCTCTTGTCTTTCTACTTCCTCCCTCTTGTCAAGTGTAGCTTCATGTGCTTGAAGATTTCCAATGAGCTCTTCAATAGGAATATCCCTAAGCGACCTTGCTTCTTCAATGGAAGTCACCTTGGATTCCCATCTCTTGGGGAGAGTTCTAAGGATCTTTGAGTTGATCTCTCCACTAGACATAGGATGTCCTAGAACAGCAAGACCATTTAAGATGGTGTTGATCCTTGAGTACATGTTGGCTATGCTCTCCTCCTTTCCCATCTTGAAGTTCTCAAGAAACCCTTTGAGCATGTAGACTTTGCTTTCCTTCACTTGATCTGTCCCTTCATAAGTGATGCAAAGCTTTCTCCATACCTCATAGGCCGTCTCACAAGAGGAAATCCGGTTGAACTCGGTGGGGGTCATGGAGGCATAAAGGATGTGCATGGCTCTTGCATTCAAGGTTGCTTTCATCAAGGTGGCTTCATCCCATTCTTCAATGTTTGTCTTTGGTAGAATGTATGGGCTGTTCACCATTTGCCACATCTCGAGACTTGATCCTTGGATGAAGAATTGAAGTCTTCTTCTCCAATAGAGGAAGTTGCTCCCATTGAAGATTGGAAGGCTGGTCGAGAGTCTCCCTCCTAGGTAGTCACCCATCTTCTCCTACTTGTTGAAGTATGCTTGGAGAAGACCCGCTCTGATACCACTTGTTGGATCCTAGATGGGTGACTTAGGTGCTCTAGAGGGGGGGTGAATAGAGCTGAAAGCACTTAAACAAAATTCATCAAACCTTCAAAATATATGACAAGATAAGGTTGCTAAATAGGTAATTTGAGTGCAACTAAATCATGCATAGCAAGGATAAGAGAGATTGAACATGCACCAATTAGACAAGCTATTTAGAGTGGTTCCACACTTCAAACTAGAAGTGTGTCAGTCCACTTGCCTAGAGAGGTCAACCTCTAGGACTTCAACCAATTGCACTCTTATATTCATTCATAAGACTTACAATACATGACCCAACAAAGGACTTACCTATCCAATACAAAGAGTCTTCAACCTTACCAAGGACTTACCCACTTTGCAAGAGTCTTCGGCCTTCTCCAAGGACTTACCCACTCTTGCACAAGTCTTCGGCCTTGTAGGAATTACCCACTCTTCTTGGATCTTCCGCCTTTGACTTCACCTTCACTCGGAGAAGCTTTCCACCAAGGACTTACCCACTTGAGCTTGAGTCTTCTGCCTTCTCCAAGGGCTTACCCACTCTAGCTCCAAGTCTTCGGCCTTGATCTTCACCAAGGGACTCCTTCCCTTGTTCTTCTTCACCTCTCTTGGACAAGAGAGAGAACCTTCATCTTCAATATAGGAAATGAGAGATGGGGAGGTGGTGGAAGTGAGAGCCTCACAAGATATACAAATGATACTAGCTCTCTTACAAATCTCCTACTCACTCTAATGGATGTAGCAAGTGATTAAGCTTAGAGAGAGAGAGAGGAGGCTGTAGGAAGCACTCAACTATAGAATAGGAACCTCACAAAGAGTTTGCAATGAATGCTCAACCTTGGAATGAAGCCCAAGGGGTCCTATTTATAGCTGGGGATGCCTCTTAGCCTTTGGGAACACTTAAGAACGAAAACTAGCCGTTTTGTGGCTTGCAACGGATCTATTTTCACTTGTTGCAACTCCACAACGGCTAGAATTGCTTTTTCTGCATTCCAGTACAGTCTTGATCGGCCGAGTTTCTATAAAGGTAATTCGGCCGAACCACTAAGCGACAAGTCTGAAAGATAGACTGTCGGCCGAGTTCCCTTGGAGAAACTCGGCCGATCTGTAGCATCCAACTAACAAAAACATAATTAACTAATGCGGAAGCGTTCACTAAGCAGCGGATTATAGAAAATCACTAAAAATTTAAAACCTTTTTCAAAGAGACCCAATCATAGGAAAACTCTTTCAACAAGAACCAATGTATTACATTTACATCATGGTTCATAAGTATATATCTTATACAATCTCTTTTCAAGGGTTACAACATCAACTGCCTTGTTAAAAGCTAAACACAGACAACATAATAACCTCGAGGCGTCAAGCCAAAATCTCAAAACGATACATTAAAAGCACTAAGTACTAACTCCGAGGACCTGAGAGTACAGAGACGACACATAGGACTTCTATCTACCAAACACGATAGACAGTACACTCAACCTGAGTTGTCACTGCTGTCCTTGTAGCTGCTGATGTTCTTCATCCGAAAGATATTATCAGTCTCTTTCACACTCGTCCACCTAAAAATGTTGGTTCCCACGGGGGTGAGACAATTGAAAATTGCCCCAGCGAGAGATATAACTCTCCGCCAGAAACATCATTATTGTAGTTTAATTAATATAAAACTGAGCAGAGGATAAGCAGTTTAGATCATTCTCATCTTTTAAAGTATTACACATATCTATGATTGAACAGTAATTCATCTATTCTCTTTATAAGAAATAGAAAGAACATGTATAACATTCATCTACCATACATTTTCAACATCTCAAGCTTTGCTCATGTCATTCATTATTCTGATGTGTCACCCATGATTCATTCTTGTTTCTATTTGTTGGCCTTAGCCAATCTGCTAAACAAGTATTCACTTATGCCAGACATGTGATTATATAAATCATCATGTATTATTCAAGCATTAAACTATATCAATCAGGTATAAATGTTTCAGGCATTGGACTATACCAATCCTGATTACACATCCAGGCATTGGACTTTAACCAAACCTAATTACAGGCATTAAGCCTCTGTCAGGTATTTCTAATTATAGAGGCATGGATAGCATGTGAAACATAACTATCAACATGAGATATCTAGCATCATGATTATAATCAACAGCAGCAGTAAGATATCAACATAAGCATGGCCATTGTATGTACACAATTACAGTCTTATGCATATCCACAACATAAGTATAATTACTATCTCTTAGTTGCACTAAGCATCATCTTTATGTAAAGAGAACAAACATGGGTTTCCATTCAGTGTGAAGCGTCATGTATAACCCTAAACAGATATGCTATACGGCTGTATTACATCTTTTATTATGCCCTGGGGAATTTGAATCGTACCATTCAAAGTCCAACCGACCCCTGCGAAGGGCTATTCGGTTCCGTACAAGATCTAGGAGTACCGGCATCCTAAGATCTCTTCCCCTCGGTCAGTACGAGTAAACTGCAGTGACATACCAGTCAAACTGCCAACAGTGACATATAGTCAACTGATAACAACTAGTCCGTACTTGGTACAAGTTACGACACTAGAAAACAGGGTATACAAAACCCTCTAATCCGAGGTACAACCGCAGCTGTCCTCAATCACATCAAATATTTGAGGCATGACCATAGCCATCCTCCATAACCTGCAATTGTGGATGACAAGTATATATCTCCTCAACCTGCCACCCCCGCATATTCAACAATATGCGCTCCGAGTTTCCCTTAGGAATACTCGTTTCACCATCCAGCAAGTTCTGACACTGAAGATGGTTCTACGGCACAGGGCACTACATGATTAGAGTTGCACTTGATTAATTATGCCAATTGGGTGAATTAAGGCTGCATCAAACAAGTGGACATACAAATCCTAATTCACTTCTAGCAAGCATATAAATATCAAAACCTGAAAAGATATAAAACATATGAAACATAATTTCTCATATCATCATCACATGGTAATATTCACTTGCCATTCATGAGACTAAACCAATCATCATATTATCACAGGATATAAATCCTCTTCACAATATCACAGGGTATCAACCCTTATCAACATAAGAGGAATACACCTCATTCAGGGCTCAATCATGCCCATGAAACATCTTGTTACTTCTTACCAGGTAACATCTAACCATATGGCTCACAAGGCCATTAAACATCTTGTCACCTCTCACTAGGCAACAATAACATATTAACTCATGTAATATAATAGTAACACCACTATTTCCTCCACAGGGTTAGGGTTTACTATTCACATCAATTAGGGTTTCATGTTTATTTTATCAATACAACCCTAATATATTGTTCCATACATCTAGGAGCATCCATCGACATTCCAAGTATTTAATATTCTTATCATTTATCATTAAATGATCATCAACACAAGGTATGAGTTTATCTCTCATCATTATCATGGTATGATTACATCATACTCATTTTAGCTTACTTATCAAGTATGTTAAACTCATTACATTTCATTGTGACAATTTACATAACACTCTCCTTGTGTATCTTATCTAAAAATATTGGATTTGAGATGCATCAAGGTATATCAACCCTGAAATGGTAAATGTGATATCTATCATGTCTCAATGTATCACTTCCCTCATCACTTCTATCTTACATGAGTTTATTAACTTATCTTATAATAAGGAATTTCACATCTTAATACTTTCATCCACCAACCTATCACCTTTACCATGATGTGCATAGATCACACACAAGGATTGTCCAACTATCTTTAATGATATGGACTCATCTCAAATTAAGGCATTGCTTGTTATAAGGTTGCCTATAGTCAACCACTTAAGATACTTCATCATTATAGGGTATTACTCATTATTTCATCATTAAGGTTTACTCATATCATTACCCAGACATTAGGGTTATGATTTATCATCATATTGCCCATGATTAGAATTCCATGCACTATAGCCCAAATTTAGGGTTTTACATAGCTTTACTCTGTGTTAGGTTTAAGGTTTCATATGACATCGCCCTCAATTAGGGTTTCACATGGAATCATCCTCAATTAGAGTTTCTCAGGGAATCACCCTCAATTAGGGTTTCACTAATCATCCCAATTAGGGTTTCATTCAATTACCCATAAATTAGGGATTCATTATTCCTATAATTAGGGTTTGGTATTTCATTACCTTAAATTAGAGTTACCCAAGTCATTACCCTTAATTAGGGTTACACTATTACCCTTAATTAGGGTTACACTATTACCCTAGATTAGGGTTTTACTCAAAATTTCCCTAAATCAGGGTTAGGGTTCGTTAACCTTCTCAATTAGGGTTTCTTGATCTCTTTACTAAGGATCCTACCCTAAATCACCATATGAATCATACTCATGTATGAATTCATTTCTATCATTCTCTCCACTTGATTTGGTTACATCAACCATATGATCAAATACAAACAACTATGTTTGACATAGTATACTGAGTTATTGCTTCCATAAACAATTAGGGTTTGCTTAATTGAATAGCCTTCAACTCACGATTCATTGGGGGTTAATCCCTCAAATTTGGTGAGTCATTATACCACATCATTAGGAACAGTAATCCCAAACATTCAACCCTTGGTAAATGCATTCAAACGGTCTTGAGACCGTTTACTCAAAAAGGTCAATTAAAACAGATTGAAAATCAGCACTTAATTCAATTAGGTTTCCCTAATTGATTAGGCTTCAACTCACGATTCCTTGGGAGTTAATCCCTCAAATTTGGAGGGTCATTAACCAACATCATTATAAACAGGAATCCCAAACGGTCAATGCTTGGTCAACACACTCAAATGGTCTTGAAACCGTTTTCCCAAACAGGTCAAGTTGATCAGGTTGAAAATCAGCATTTAATTCAATTCGATTTATCTAGTTGATTGGCCTTCAACTCACGATTCCTTTGGAGTTAACCCCTAAAATTTGGAGGGTCATTATCCTACATAATTAGGAACAAGATTCCCAAACGGTCAACGCTTGTTCAACCATATCAAACGGTCTTGAAACCGTTTTCCCTAAAACAGTTTTCTGAAACTGCATAGCCAATCAATTTAAAACGATTTGGAATAGATATCAAGACCATTTGGCTTGGTACTTTTCTTTGGATAAGCATATAGGATGATGTCATCATCCCCTTCCTTCGAAAAACCAAGAAAAGCAACTGTTCTTGATGGAAATTGCAGCAAGGAAACAAGTATGTATCAAATTGAAGAAAACAATCAACAAAGCATAATTGATTGATGCAATAGCAATGATTAAGGGTTTGAGTTATAAAACCCGCCTCCAATTGAGCTCCAAAGCTTCAAGCTCACGCCATTAATGGTGGATGAAGCTCTAGCAACTCCCCCTAAGCTCGTCCTCAAGCTTTTGGATGAAAAAGTTGGCTAGGGTTGAAGAGGAGATCCAAATAAGAAGAAATCAATGATTTATTTTTTATTTCCACCATGGAATCAAGGAGAACGAAGGTCAAGGACCTTACCAACAGGTTGGGGTCGTCCTCCTGCTCCTCCACAGCTCCTTAGTCGTTTTCCAAGCAAGGGTAAAGAAAAGAATCCGAAATAGCCTTTGTTTTGGCTTGGTAAAGGTACTTTTATAAGAAACTTGATGAGAGAGAAAATGCATTATTAAAATGCATTAAATTCCAAAAATATGGCCGCCTCTTCCCCCTCAAATTCCCCTCAAAATCCTTAAGGACGAGGCTATCTTCATTGCCTCTTATTCCTCTTCATTATCCATCAATTTAAAGAAAAGCAAATTAAGCACCTTAGATCATATTATAATAATATTCCAATTTGAGTGGATATTGCTTTTCTTTATAATAATGGTGAGTGGGTTATCCACTTGCTTGAGATATTTTCGTGGCCTAGCAAAGTCACAAATGTGTTCACACTTGAGCAAATTCAACCATCTCGTTTTTGGTTGAAGGCCCTTCAATTATTATATTTGTTTTTACACTAAATAGAATTAGGGTTTCAATTAGGATTAAATCTTGATTATTTTAATATCAAGATTCTCTCTCCTCCAACTTAATTCAAATGAGGCGCCCCTCTCATTTAATTTTCTCTACTTGATGCCAAGAAACATTAGGGACCTTATTGAAGTGGTAATTTACATATTACACCCTGGGTTTTGGGTAAATTGCACATTACACCAAAACTAGGTTTTCATGCACATACATTGTTTTATCAGCTCTTTCTTGGTATTTAGGCTTCCATAAGCCATACCTCATCATCATCTTTACTCTAATGATGCTTCAACATATGAGGAACATATTATCATGCACAATTTGCACTTAAACCCCTCAACTTGGGTAATTTGCACTTTAGTCCAAAACAGGCAAAACATTGATTTCAACAATGTTCAAAAAGGATAAGAATTGTAATATAAGTTCCTCTTGAACCATAATTACCTTTCACAAGATGAGATTAAGCATTTAATCATCTTTCTTAATCAAAACACCTAGGGTTAAGGTATAACCCAGGTCAGGGGTGTTACAAATTATAAACCCCTAACAAGGATTTCGTCCTCGAAATCCAGATAAAGGAAGACAAATGTATATTATTCATCATACTATCTAGTCTTCACATATCATCTCCTTATTATAGATACACCATAAAACTTTGATCAGCACCAAGTGTTTCCATACAAAATTCTCATAGAATCAACACACAAGGCACATGCCCCACTGTCCCTCATCATTGACTATAGAGTCAACTTTGTGTCAAATAACACTTTTCTTATTCAGAGAAGCATCATACATTCTTTATTAGTATCATGTTTATGCAGAGCATAAACCCCTAACATATGATGTTCATATTATTATAATCAGACTAATTTCACAGTTGACCAATCCAGGTAGCCAACCTAACCCATCTGATATCTCTCAGATACCATAATCTTTCACCTTGATATCTATCACATGTGTTGGAAACACATCATATATATCTCTTCCTTTCATCTTGGAACATTATGTGTTTCATATGTCCTCATCTTGGGACCAAAGTCCAAGATAACTGATACTTTTCTAAGTATCCATCACATGAACACCTTTATCTTATGCACATCAAGTGTCCTAAGACCCACTTGATGGTCATGTCCCTGAAAGGAAAGAAAACAAGGATTCATATTCCTCTTATTAATTTATGTATTTTCAACTATTCATGAATCATTTACTCTTTAGCTCTTCCTAGGTTCCTTGCCTTTAGCATAGGAATTATAAGGATGATTACATGACATTATCCATTTAGCATGTTTATGATCATCTCATGATCTCATCATATTTCCCATTTCTTCGTTAGGGAAAATACATTTATTATACTTACATCATTATTGAACAGGTTTTATTTCCCTTATTCTTATCCTTATCTTATGAGGAGTACACTTTTAGTTCCTCATACAACATGCTCATTTGAGATTATCTCAGACTTCTCTTTCTTATACTTAGTATATCACACATTTATTCATTCCATATTTCTGATTTCATGATACTCATTAGATTGTATCGGAATGACTGCTTGATCAGGGCAATCAGAGAGATTACAATCTAAGAGTTTCCATACTCACTTTATCATCAATAGTTGTATACCTGGCCAGGGTATATAAATACTGAGATTAGGTAGTATGCACTTTATTTGCGATCATATTCCTCACTTTTAATATCATTATACACACATGACTTTCCCATGTTCCAACATGACTAAGTCATTTAGGAACTCTTTTAAAGCTCAAACTTCTGTATTAAGGACTGATAACCTAGATCGTAAAGCTAGTATCCAGTCCACTATATGCATTACTGTTGCTCTAATCTACCCAACAGTAATACTTAAAGAAAGATTTTCTTATCATAAATGGATCAACTAGGAGACTCTTAGGCAATTGTCTCTGTCTTGCCTGCTCCCATGCATCTCTTCTTGGTGCAATATTGCTGCTCTCAGCAGCAATCTCCTCATGTGACCCAGTCATCTTTAAGTTCTTCTTCTCTTATATGAGCAGAAGACATTATCAGATACACTAGATGATACCAGAACAGACTCTACTACCTTAGTCCTATGTCTCTGTAGACTCAGCGAACCTAGAGCTCTGATACCACTTAATTGTAGCATCCAACTAACAAAAACATAATTAACTAATGCGGAAGCGTTCACTAAGCAGCGGATTATAGAAAATCACTAAAAATTTAAAACCTTTTTCAAAGAGACCCAATCATAGGAAAACTCTTTCAACAAGAACCAATGTATTACATTTACATCATGGTTCATAAGTATATATCTTATACAATCTCTTTTCAAGGGTTACAACATCAACTGCCTTGTTAAAAGCTAAACACAGACAACATAATAACCTCGAGGCGTCAAGCCAAAATCTCAAAACGATACATTAAAAGCACTAAGTACTAACTCCGAGGACCTGAGAGTACAGAGACGACACATAGGACTTCTATCTACCAAACACGATAGACAGCACACTCAACCTGAGTTGTCACTGCTGTCCTTGTAGCTGCTGATGTTCTTCATCCGAAAGATATTATCAGTCTCTTTCACACTCGTCCACCTAAAAATGTTGGTTCCCACGGGGGTGAGACAATTGAAAATTGCCCCAGCGAGAGATATAACTCTCCGCCAGAAACATCATTATTGTAGTTTAATTAATATAAAACTGAGCAGAGGATAAGCAGTTTAGATCATTCTCATCTTTTAAAGTATTACACATATCTATGATTGAACAGTAATTCATCTATTCTCTTTATAAGAAATAGAAAGAACATGTATAACATTCATCTACCATACATTTTCAACATCTCAAGCTTTGCTCATGTCATTCATTATTCTGATGTGTCACCCATGATTCATTCTTGTTTCTATTTGTTGGCCTTAGCCAATCTTCTAAACAAGTATTCACTTATGCCAGACATGTGATTATATAAATCATCATGTATTATTCAAGCATTAAACTATATCAATCAGGTATAAATGTTTCAGGCATTGGACTATACCAATCCTGATTACACATCCAGGCATTGGACTTTAACCAAACCTAATTACAGGCATTAAGCCTCTGTCAGGTATTTCTAATTATAGAGGCATGGATAGCATGTGAAACATAACTATCAACATGAGATATCTAGCATCATGATTATAATCAACAGCAGCAGTAAGATATCAACATAAGCATGGCCATTGTATGTACACAATTACAGTCTTATGCATATCCACAACATAAGTATAATTACTATCTCTTAGTTGCACTAAGCATCATCTTTATGTAAAGAGAACAAACATGGGTTTCCATTCAGTGTGAAGCGTCATGTATAACCCTAAACAGATATGCTATACGGCTGTATTACATCTTTTATTATGCCCTGGGGAATTTGAATCGTACCATTCAAAGTCCAACCGACCCCTGCGAAGGGCTATTCGGTTCCGTACAAGATCTAGGAGTACCGGCATCCTAAGATCTCTTCCCCTCGGTCAGTACGAGTAAACTGCAGTGACATACCAGTCAAACTGCCAACAGTGACATATAGTCAACTGATAACAACTAGTCCGTACTTGGTACAAGTTACGACACTAGAAAACAGGGTATACAAAACCCTCTAATCCGAGGTACAACCGCAGCTGTCCTCAATCACATCAAATATTTGAGGCATGACCATAGCCATCCTCCATAACCTGCAATTGTGGATGACAAGTATATATCTCCTCAACCTGCCACCCCCGCATATTCAACAATATGCGCTCCGAGTTTCCCTTAGGAATACTCGTTTCACCATCCAGCAAGTTCTGACACTGAAGATGGTTCTACGGCACAGGGCACTACATGATTAGAGTTGCACTTGATTAATTATGCCAATTGGGTGAATTAAGGCTGCATCAAACAAGTGGACATACAAATCCTAATTCACTTCTAGCAAGCATATAAATATCAAAACCTGAAAAGATATAAAACATATGAAACATAATTTCTCATATCATCATCACATGGTAATATTCACTTGCCATTCATGAGACTAAACCAATCATCATATTATCACAGGATATAAATCCTCTTCACAATATCACAGGGTATCAACCCTTATCAACATAAGAGGAATACACCTCATTCAGGGCTCAATCATGCCCATGAAACATCTTGTTACTTCTTACCAGGTAACATCTAACCATATGGCTCACAAGGCCATTAAACATCTTGTCACCTCTCACTAGGCAACAATAACATATTAACTCATGTAATATAATAGTAACACCACTATTTCCTCCACAGGGTTAGGGTTTACTATTCACATCAATTAGGGTTTCATGTTTATTTTATCAATACAACCCTAATATATTGTTCCATACATCTAGGAGCATCCATCGACATTCCAAGTATTTAATATTCTTATCATTTATCATTAAATGATCATCAACACAAGGTATGAGTTTATCTCTCATCATTATCATGGTATGATTACATCATACTCATTTTAGCTTACTTATCAAGTATGTTAAACTCATTACATTTCATTGTGACAATTTACATAACACTCTCCTTGTGTATCTTATCTAAAAATATTGGATTTGAGATGCATCAAGGTATATCAACCCTGAAATGGTAAATGTGATATCTATCATGTCTCAATGTATCACTTCCCTCATCACTTCTATCTTACATGAGTTTATTAACTTATCTTATAATAAGGAATTTCACATCTTAATACTTTCATCCACCAACCTATCACCTTTACCATGATGTGCATAGATCACACACAAGGATTGTCCAACTATCTTTAATGATATGGACTCATCTCAAATTAAGGCATTGCTTGTTATAAGGTTGCCTATAGTCAACCACTTAAGATACTTCATCATTATAGGGTATTACTCATTATTTCATCATTAAGGTTTACTCATATCATTACCCAGACATTAGGGTTATGATTTATCATCATATTGCCCATGATTAGAATTCCATGCACTATAGCCCAAATTTAGGGTTTTACATAGCTTTACTCTGTGTTAGGTTTAAGGTTTCATATGACATCGCCCTCAATTAGGGTTTCACATGGAATCATCCTCAATTAGAGTTTCTCAGGGAATCACCCTCAATTAGGGTTTCACTAATCATCCCAATTAGGGTTTCATTCAATTACCCATAAATTAGGGATTCATTATTCCTATAATTAGGGTTTGGTATTTCATTACCTTAAATTAGAGTTACCCAAGTCATTACCCTTAATTAGGGTTACACTATTACCCTTAATTAGGGTTACACTATTACCCTAGATTAGGGTTTTACTCAAAATTTCCCTAAATCAGGGTTAGGGTTCGTTAACCTTCTCAATTAGGGTTTCTTGATCTCTTTACTAAGGATCCTACCCTAAATCACCATATGAATCATACTCATGTATGAATTCATTTCTATCATTCTCTCCACTTGATTTGGTTACATCAACCATATGATCAAATACAAACAACTATGTTTGACATAGTATACTGAGTTATTGCTTCCATAAACAATTAGGGTTTGCTTAATTGAATAGCCTTCAACTCACGATTCATTGGGGGTTAATCCCTCAAATTTGGTGAGTCATTATACCACATCATTAGGAACAGTAATCCCAAACATTCAACCCTTGGTAAATGCATTCAAACGGTCTTGAGACCGTTTACTCAAAAAGGTCAATTAAAACAGATTGAAAATCAGCACTTAATTCAATTAGGTTTCCCTAATTGATTAGGCTTCAACTCACGATTCCTTGGGAGTTAATCCCTCAAATTTGGAGGGTCATTAACCAACATCATTATAAACAGGAATCCCAAACGGTCAATGCTTGGTCAACACACTCAAATGGTCTTGAAACCGTTTTCCCAAACAGGTCAAGTTGATCAGGTTGAAAATCAGCATTTAATTCAATTCGATTTATCTAGTTGATTGGCCTTCAACTCACGATTCCTTTGGAGTTAACCCCTAAAATTTGGAGGGTCATTATCCTACATAATTAGGAACAAGATTCCCAAACGGTCAACGCTTGTTCAACCATATCAAACGGTCTTGAAACCGTTTTCCCTAAAACAGTTTTCTGAAACTGCATAGCCAATCAATTTAAAACGATTTGGAATAGATATCAAGACCATTTGGCTTGGTACTTTTCTTTGGATAAGCATATAGGATGATGTCATCATCCCCTTCCTTCGAAAAACCAAGAAAAGCAACTGTTCTTGATGGAAATTGCAGCAAGGAAACAAGTATGTATCAAATTGAAGAAAACAATCAACAAAGCATAATTGATTGATGCAATAGCAATGATTAAGGGTTTGAGTTATAAAACCCGCCTCCAATTGAGCTCCAAAGCTTCAAGCTCACGCCATTAATGGTGGATGAAGCTCTAGCAACTCCCCCTAAGCTCGTCCTCAAGCTTTTGGATGAAAAAGTTGGCTAGGGTTGAAGAGGAGATCCAAATAAGAAGAAATCAATGATTTATTTTTTATTTCCACCATGGAATCAAGGAGAACGAAGGTCAAGGACCTTACCAACAGGTTGGGGTCGTCCTCCTGCTCCTCCACAGCTCCTTAGTCGTTTTCCAAGCAAGGGTAAAGAAAAGAATCCGAAATAGCCTTTGTTTTGGCTTGGTAAAGGTACTTTTATAAGAAACTTGATGAGAGAGAAAATGCATTATTAAAATGCATTAAATTCCAAAAATATGGCCGCCTCTTCCCCCTCAAATTCCCCTCAAAATCCTTAAGGACGAGGCTATCTTCATTGCCTCTTATTCCTCTTCATTATCCATCAATTTAAAGAAAAGCAAATTAAGCACCTTAGATCATATTATAATAATATTCCAATTTGAGTGGATATTGCTTTTCTTTATAATAATGGTGAGTGGGTTATCCACTTGCTTGAGATATTTTCGTGGCCTAGCAAAGTCACAAATGTGTTCACACTTGAGCAAATTCAACCATCTCGTTTTTGGTTGAAGGCCCTTCAATTATTATATTTGTTTTTACACTAAATAGAATTAGGGTTTCAATTAGGATTAAATCTTGATTATTTTAATATCAAGATTCTCTCTCCTCCAACTTAATTCAAATGAGGCGCCCCTCTCATTTAATTTTCTCTACTTGATGCCAAGAAACATTAGGGACCTTATTGAAGTGGTAATTTACATATTACACCCTGGGTTTTGGGTAAATTGCACATTACACCAAAACTAGGTTTTCATGCACATACATTGTTTTATCAGCTCTTTCTTGGTATTTAGGCTTCCATAAGCCATACCTCATCATCATCTTTACTCTAATGATGCTTCAACATATGAGGAACATATTATCATGCACAATTTGCACTTAAACCCCTCAACTTGGGTAATTTGCACTTTAGTCCAAAACAGGCAAAACATTGATTTCAACAATGTTCAAAAAGGATAAGAATTGTAATATAAGTTCCTCTTGAACCATAATTACCTTTCACAAGATGAGATTAAGCATTTAATCATCTTTCTTAATCAAAACACCTAGGGTTAAGGTATAACCCAGGTCAGGGGTGTTACAAATTATAAACCCCTAACAAGGATTTCGTCCTCGAAATCCAGATAAAGGAAGACAAATGTATATTATTCATCATACTATCTAGTCTTCACATATCATCTCCTTATTATAGATACACCATAAAACTTTGATCAGCACCAAGTGTTTCCATACAAAATTCTCATAGAATCAACACACAAGGCACATGCCCCACTGTCCCTCATCATTGACTATAGAGTCAACTTTGTGTCAAATAACACTTTTCTTATTCAGAGAAGCATCATACATTCTTTATTAGTATCATGTTTATGCAGAGCATAAACCCCTAACATATGATGTTCATATTATTATAATCAGACTAATTTCACAGTTGACCAATCCAGGTAGCCAACCTAACCCATCTGATATCTCTCAGATACCATAATCTTTCACCTTGATATCTATCACATGTGTTGGAAACACATCATATATATCTCTTCCTTTCATCTTGGAACATTATGTGTTTCATATGTCCTCATCTTGGGACCAAAGTCCAAGATAACTGATACTTTTCTAAGTATCCATCACATGAACACCTTTATCTTATGCACATCAAGTGTCCTAAGACCCACTTGATGGTCATGTCCCTGAAAGGAAAGAAAACAAGGATTCATATTCCTCTTATTAATTTATGTATTTTCAACTATTCATGAATCATTTACTCTTTAGCTCTTCCTAGGTTCCTTGCCTTTAGCATAGGAATTATAAGGATGATTACATGACATTATCCATTTAGCATGTTTATGATCATCTCATGATCTCATCATATTTCCCATTTCTTCGTTAGGGAAAATACATTTATTATACTTACATCATTATTGAACAGGTTTTATTTCCCTTATTCTTATCCTTATCTTATGAGGAGTACACTTTTAGTTCCTCATACAACATGCTCATTTGAGATTATCTCAGACTTCTCTTTCTTATACTTAGTATATCACACATTTATTCATTCCATATTTCTGATTTCATGATACTCATTAGATTGTATCGGAATGACTGCTTGATCAGGGCAATCAGAGAGATTACAATCTAAGAGTTTCCATACTCACTTTATCATCAATAGTTGTATACCTGGCCAGGGTATATAAATACTGAGATTAGGTAGTATGCACTTTATTTGCGATCATATTCCTCACTTTTAATATCATTATACACACATGACTTTCCCATGTTCCAACATGACTAAGTCATTTAGGAACTCTTTTAAAGCTCAAACTTCTGTATTAAGGACTGATAACCTAGATCGTAAAGCTAGTATCCAGTCCACTATATGCATTACTGTTGCTCTAATCTACCCAACAGTAATACTTAAAGAAAGATTTTCTTATCATAAATGGATCAACTAGGAGACTCTTAGGCAATTGTCTCTGTCTTGCCTGCTCCCATGCATCTCTTCTTGGTGCAATATTGCTGCTCTCAGCAGCAATCTCCTCATGTGACCCAGTCATCTTTAAGTTCTTCTTCTCTTATATGAGCAGAAGACATTATCAGATACACTAGATGATACCAGAACAGACTCTACTACCTTAGTCCTATGTCTCTGTAGACTCAGCGAACCTAGAGCTCTGATACCACTTAATTGTAGCATCCAACTAACAAAAACATAATTAACTAATGCGGAAGCGTTCACTAAGCAGCGGATTATAGAAAATCACTAAAAATTTAAAACCTTTTTCAAAGAGACCCAATCATAGGAAAACTCTTTCAACAAGAACCAATGTATTACATTTACATCATGGTTCATAAGTATATATCTTATACAATCTCTTTTCAAGGGTTACAACATCAACTGCCTTGTTAAAAGCTAAACACAGACAACATAATAACCTCGAGGCGTCAAGCCAAAATCTCAAAACGATACATTAAAAGCACTAAGTACTAACTCCGAGGACCTGAGAGTACAGAGACGACACATAGGACTTCTATCTACCAAACACGATAGACAGTACACTCAACCTGAGTTGTCACTGCTGTCCTTGTAGCTGCTGATGTTCTTCATCCGAAAGATATTATCAGTCTCTTTCACACTCGTCCACCTAAAAATGTTGGTTCCCACGGGGGTGAGACAATTGAAAATTGCCCCAGCGAGAGATATAACTCTCCGCCAGAAACATCATTATTGTAGTTTAATTAATATAAAACTGAGCAGAGGATAAGCAGTTTAGATCATTCTCATCTTTTAAAGTATTACACATATCTATGATTGAACAGTAATTCATCTATTCTCTTTATAAGAAATAGAAAGAACATGTATAACATTCATCTACCATACATTTTCAACATCTCAAGCTTTGCTCATGTCATTCATTATTCTGATGTGTCACCCATGATTCATTCTTGTTTCTATTTGTTGGCCTTAGCCAATCTGCTAA
This sequence comes from Alisma plantago-aquatica, assembly GCA_963693085.1. NCBI lineage: Eukaryota > Viridiplantae > Streptophyta > Magnoliopsida > Alismatales > Alismataceae > Alisma > Alisma plantago-aquatica. The sequence goes on from OY856411.1 coordinate 24,677,403, forward strand.
ACAAGTATTCACTTATGCCAGACATGTGATTATATAAATCATCATGTATTATTCAAGCATTAAACTATATCAATCAGGTATAAATGTTTCAGGCATTGGACTATACCAATCCTGATTACACATCCAGGCATTGGACTTTAACCAAACCTAATTACAGGCATTAAGCCTCTGTCAGGTATTTCTAATTATAGAGGCATGGATAGCATGTGAAACATAACTATCAACATGAGATATCTAGCATCATGATTATAATCAACAGCAGCAGTAAGATATCAACATAAGCATGGCCATTGTATGTACACAATTACAGTCTTATGCATATCCACAACATAAGTATAATTACTATCTCTTAGTTGCACTAAGCATCATCTTTATGTAAAGAGAACAAACATGGGTTTCCATTCAGTGTGAAGCGTCATGTATAACCCTAAACAGATATGCTATACGGCTGTATTACATCTTTTATTATGCCCTGGGGAATTTGAATCGTACCATTCAAAGTCCAACCGACCCCTGCGAAGGGCTATTCGGTTCCGTACAAGATCTAGGAGTACCGGCATCCTAAGATCTCTTCCCCTCGGTCAGTACGAGTAAACTGCAGTGACATACCAGTCAAACTGCCAACAGTGACATATAGTCAACTGATAACAACTAGTCCGTACTTGGTACAAGTTACGACACTAGAAAACAGGGTATACAAAACCCTCTAATCCGAGGTACAACCGCAGCTGTCCTCAATCACATCAAATATTTGAGGCATGACCATAGCCATCCTCCATAACCTGCAATTGTGGATGACAAGTATATATCTCCTCAACCTGCCACCCCCGCATATTCAACAATATGCGCTCCGAGTTTCCCTTAGGAATACTCGTTTCACCATCCAGCAAGTTCTGACACTGAAGATGGTTCTACGGCACAGGGCACTACATGATTAGAGTTGCACTTGATTAATTATGCCAATTGGGTGAATTAAGGCTGCATCAAACAAGTGGACATACAAATCCTAATTCACTTCTAGCAAGCATATAAATATCAAAACCTGAAAAGATATAAAACATATGAAACATAATTTCTCATATCATCATCACATGGTAATATTCACTTGCCATTCATGAGACTAAACCAATCATCATATTATCACAGGATATAAATCCTCTTCACAATATCACAGGGTATCAACCCTTATCAACATAAGAGGAATACACCTCATTCAGGGCTCAATCATGCCCATGAAACATCTTGTTACTTCTTACCAGGTAACATCTAACCATATGGCTCACAAGGCCATTAAACATCTTGTCACCTCTCACTAGGCAACAATAACATATTAACTCATGTAATATAATAGTAACACCACTATTTCCTCCACAGGGTTAGGGTTTACTATTCACATCAATTAGGGTTTCATGTTTATTTTATCAATACAACCCTAATATATTGTTCCATACATCTAGGAGCATCCATCGACATTCCAAGTATTTAATATTCTTATCATTTATCATTAAATGATCATCAACACAAGGTATGAGTTTATCTCTCATCATTATCATGGTATGATTACATCATACTCATTTTAGCTTACTTATCAAGTATGTTAAACTCATTACATTTCATTGTGACAATTTACATAACACTCTCCTTGTGTATCTTATCTAAAAATATTGGATTTGAGATGCATCAAGGTATATCAACCCTGAAATGGTAAATGTGATATCTATCATGTCTCAATGTATCACTTCCCTCATCACTTCTATCTTACATGAGTTTATTAACTTATCTTATAATAAGGAATTTCACATCTTAATACTTTCATCCACCAACCTATCACCTTTACCATGATGTGCATAGATCACACACAAGGATTGTCCAACTATCTTTAATGATATGGACTCATCTCAAATTAAGGCATTGCTTGTTATAAGGTTGCCTATAGTCAACCACTTAAGATACTTCATCATTATAGGGTATTACTCATTATTTCATCATTAAGGTTTACTCATATCATTACCCAGACATTAGGGTTATGATTTATCATCATATTGCCCATGATTAGAATTCCATGCACTATAGCCCAAATTTAGGGTTTTACATAGCTTTACTCTGTGTTAGGTTTAAGGTTTCATATGACATCGCCCTCAATTAGGGTTTCACATGGAATCATCCTCAATTAGAGTTTCTCAGGGAATCACCCTCAATTAGGGTTTCACTAATCATCCCAATTAGGGTTTCATTCAATTACCCATAAATTAGGGATTCATTATTCCTATAATTAGGGTTTGGTATTTCATTACCTTAAATTAGAGTTACCCAAGTCATTACCCTTAATTAGGGTTACACTATTACCCTTAATTAGGGTTACACTATTACCCTAGATTAGGGTTTTACTCAAAATTTCCCTAAATCAGGGTTAGGGTTCGTTAACCTTCTCAATTAGGGTTTCTTGATCTCTTTACTAAGGATCCTACCCTAAATCACCATATGAATCATACTCATGTATGAATTCATTTCTATCATTCTCTCCACTTGATTTGGTTACATCAACCATATGATCAAATACAAACAACTATGTTTGACATAGTATACTGAGTTATTGCTTCCATAAACAATTAGGGTTTGCTTAATTGAATAGCCTTCAACTCACGATTCATTGGGGGTTAATCCCTCAAAAACTGAAATTGGAGCAAAAACTGAAATTGGAGCAAAACCTGCATAAAATCCAAAAATACTCCAATTTCTACATATAATGTAGATCTATGTACCCTGCATCACAATGTTATGCAAGCAACTCAAGATAGTAGATATGCAATTCAAGGAACAATCTTGAGTATGTATGAGATAAGATACAATCATAACATATATATGATCAAAGATGGCAATTTTAAACAAGGCTAGAACTACATGTATATGAACTACTAGTAGATGACATCACAAGTTAGGACTACCAGTAGGATCTAGATCATAGCAAGAGATACACAAGATAAAGCAAGCTATGAGTAGATATAGAGATATATCCAAACCAAGAGATATGCAATTTTAGACGCATGAAAGGATATAACTCACTAGATATGCATCCTTACCATAAGATGATTACCCCTATGAACATCAAGGTTGTATCAAAACAAGATATACACCTAGAGAGATGTAGCAAGTTAGAGCACAACGGAAGCGATTTTAGACACAACTAAGAGATCCAAAGAGATCATCATCAAAACCTGCAAAACAACTCAAAGCAAGTAATTGCAACATATAGATATACCAATTTAGAGCAATTAGAGAGATAGAGTTGTAAGCAAGATAGGCAATTTAGAACATGGCAATATGCATATATAAAGGTACCAAATGAGAGTGCCAAAGAATAAGGCTATTGGTTGAGAAAATCTAGTTGAGAGGGAAATTCTCACTCAATAAGCCAAATGTATATTCTGTGCACAGTGTAATCGGTCGAGTTCTGTGTATTGGCAACTCGGCCGATCGCAGCTGTTGGCAACACCCATTGGTGCCTATCGGTCGAGTTTTAGACAGGACAAAACTCGGCCGACAAAACTACTGTAGAAAAAGCACATATTTTTCATAAAACATATCTAGAGGCATGCTAGATATACAAACCATATCCAAACATGTCTAAGCAAGTTAGTAGTGCACTATAGAAGCATTAGAAATAGTTTTTGAGCAAGAGTGTGAAGAGAAACACAGAATGTCACTTTTGACTCAAAAACCATAAGTATAGTGCACACTAACTTGACAAAAACAAGTTAGAAATGGTTGTAAGCAATAGAACCTTTACCTTTGTGCTTACCAATGCTTTTTCACTTGTTGTCACCCTCTACACATCTCACCTTTCTTCTTTCATGTGGATTGAGAAGTCAATTTTCAATTCAATAGCTCAAGTCAATCCATTTGCAAGTACCTACAAGAAGAAAGATGAAATGGTCCCCAATCATGCTTTTGGGTCCGGAGGGGTTAGCTTAGCAACCCAAGTCCTATTGCTCTTGGGTGCTTTCCTAAAAGGACAACAAGTAGAATAATGACCAAATTCATTGCAATGATTACAAGTGCACGTAGCCTTGGAACTGGAGGATTCTTCATTGAAAATTGAAGGTCCTTTATCTTTGTTGTTCCTTTGGCTACTATCATATCCTAAACCATGTCTACCAATTTGTTTAGTAGAATTGAGTAGGATGTCATTAAGACTCTTCTTACCAACTAAGAATCTTTGCAAAGAAGATCTCAAACTATCATTATCATGCATAAGAGAGGTAATAGTAGAAGACAAATGATTGATATTATCTCTAGCATGCAAAAGATCATTTTCAAAGCAAAGAGCTTTAGTTAAATAAGAATCTCTATCAATATGAAGAGCAGCAACATCATTCTCTTTATTAGTATAACTAGAACAAGATTCATGCCCATTGATTTTAGCAAGCAAGGAGGCATTTTCTAGTTCTAATTCATGCAAAACAAAATCTTTGTTTTTGTTTTCAGATTTAAGAACATCAATGTCATGCATGAGAGAATCAACAATTAAAGTATGTTCTTCATTAGAATTAGGCATGAGAGGTTGAGCTTCTAGAAATTTAATCTTATCAAGTAAACTAGCATTTTCAAGTTTAAGAGAGTCTACTTGGCTAAGACAATCATTTTTATCAATAAGCAAGCAAGAATTTGCATATTCAAGATCATCTAGCTCTATATGCAAATTATCAACAATTTTAGCAAGCTTTTTCTTTTTCTTTTTAGAAGACTTATAAGAGGCACAAATATCATGAATAATAGCAATTAAAGATTCTTTATCTAACGAGTCTAGGTTTACCTCACTTGAGTCTTCACTTGTTGATGCTATAAGAGCAAAATGGCATTCTCCTTCATCACTTGAGCTTGAGCTTGATCCTTCACTTGAATCTTCACTTGAGCTTGAGTTGGAGGAGCCACTTGAGCTTGATTGCCATTTCTTCTTGTGAAGATGGGTCTTTTTGCCTTGTGGGCAATCTTCCTTGTAGTGACCCTTCTTTCCACATGTGAAGCACCGGATGGAGGAGGACTTGCCTTTGTATAGTCGACCTTTTGAGTACATGGCATCTTCTTTAGCTTGAGAGGATGGAGAGACTTGTTCCATGATAGCTTCAATTTGAGCCTTCATTTCAGCCTTCTTCATTCTCTTAAGCTCTTTCTTCTCTTGTCTTTCTACTTCCTCCCTCTTGTCAAGTGTAGCTTCATGTGCTTGAAGATTTCCAATGAGCTCTTCAATAGGAATATCCCTAAGCGACCTTGCTTCTTCAATGGAAGTCACCTTGGATTCCCATCTCTTGGGGAGAGTTCTAAGGATCTTTGAGTTGATCTCTCCACTAGACATAGGATGTCCTAGAACAGCAAGACCATTTAAGATGGTGTTGATCCTTGAGTACATGTTGGCTATGCTCTCCTCCTTTCCCATCTTGAAGTTCTCAAGCAACCCTTTGAGCATGTAGACTTTGCTTTCCTTCACTTGATCTGTCCCTTCATAAGTGATGCAAAGCTTTCTCCATACCTCATAGGCCGTCTCACAAGAGGAAATCCGGTTGAACTCGGTGGGGGTCATGGAGGCATAAAGGATGTGCATGGCTCTTGCATTCAAGGTTGCTTTCATCAAGGTGGCTTCATCCCATTCTTCAATGTTTGTCTTTGGTAGAATGTATGGGCTGTTCACCATTTGCCACATCTCGAGACTTGATCCTTGGATGAAGAATTGAAGTCTTCTTCTCCAATAGAGGAAGTTGCTCCCATTGAAGATTGGAAGGCTGGTCGAGAGTCTCCCTCCTAGGTAGTCACCCATCTTCTCCTACTTGTTGAAGTATGCTTGGAGAAGACCCGCTCTGATACCACTTGTTGGATCCTAGATGGGTGACTTAGGTGCTCTAGAGGGGGGGTGAATAGAGCTGAAAGCACTTAAACAAAATTCATCAAACCTTCAAAATATATGACAAGATAAGGTTGCTAAATAGGTAATTTGAGTGCAACTAAATCATGCATAGCAAGGATAAGAGAGATTGAACATGCACCAATTAGACAAGCTATTTAGAGTGGTTCCACACTTCAAACTAGAAGTGTGTCAGTCCACTTGCCTAGAGAGGTCAACCTCTAGGACTTCAACCAATTGCACTCTTATATTCATTCATAAGACTTACAATACATGACCCAACAAAGGACTTACCTATCCAATACAAAGAGTCTTCAACCTTACCAAGGACTTACCCACTTTGCAAGAGTCTTCGGCCTTCTCCAAGGACTTACCCACTCTTGCACAAGTCTTCGGCCTTGTAGGAATTACCCACTCTTCTTGGATCTTCCGCCTTTGACTTCACCTTCACTCGGAGAAGCTTCCCACCAAGGACTTACCCACTTGAGCTTGAGTCTTCTGCCTTCTCCAAGGGCTTACCCACTCTAGCTCCAAGTCTTCGGCCTTGATCTTCACCAAGGGACTCCTTCCCTTGTTCTTCTTCACCTCTCTTGGACAAGAGAGAGAACCTTCATCTTCAATATAGGAAATGAGAGATGGGGAGGTGGTGGAAGTGAGAGCCTCACAAGATATACAAATGATACTAGCTCTCTTACAAATCTCCTACTCACTCTAATGGATGTAGCAAGTGATTAAGCTTAGAGAGAGAGGAGGCTGTAGGAAGCACTCAACTATAGAATAGGAACCTCACAAAGAGTTTGCAATGAATGCTCAACCTTGGAATGAAGCCCAAGGGGTCCTATTTATAGCTGGGGATGCCTCTTAGCCTTTGGGAACACTTAAGAACGAAAACTAGCCGTTTTGTGGCTTGCAACGGATCTATTTTCACTTGTTGCAACTCCACAACGGCTAGAATTGCTTTTTCTGCATTCCAGTACAGTCTTGATCGGCCGAGTTTCTATAAAGGTAATTCGGCCGAACCACTAAGCGACAAGTCTGAAAGATAGACTGTCGGCCGAGTTCCCTTGGAGAAACTCGGCCGATCGGTTGACTTTCAACTTGGACCGATCAGTGGATCGGCCGAGTTTCCCACCATAGAAACTCGACCGAACAGGGATCGGCTGAGTTGGTAACTCGGCCGATTGCCCAGAAAATTCCAGAATATATGGATCGGCCGAGTTTGGAATTCGGCCGACAAAATCCCTGTTATGGGTATTTTGGAATTTTCGTAAAACTGTACAAATGATGCATTTTTGTGTCCCAATAATTTTTCTAAGCTTAATTACAAGTCATACAATCATTACAAGTGATTACAAAGCAATTCTAAGGTCATTTACATAGAGATCCCAAATTGCACACTTGTAGCTATTTTGACTTGTCTTTTCTCCAATTTGATATGCGCAAGTTAGGGCATTTGGAGTGTGTCTAAACCTAATCTGAAATCACTCAATGTAGAAGCATTAGACACCAATATGTGGAATGGTTAGTCATCATCAAAACAAGGGTTTAGTCAATTTAGACGTGAGTCAACATTGACCTAATTGACCTTGAGTCAACATTCTCCCCCTTTTTGAAGATGACAAACCATTCCATAAATGTATTGAAAGCTTGTACGTAAAATCATACCTTCGGAGAAACCTAGGGGTTTCAATAGGATTGAGCTCATATGCTCCCCCTCAATTGATGCGCATGGAGTTCTCATACTCCCCCTCAATTGATGCTATTTCTCCTGCATGGTTAGCTTTCATAACATTTATAGAAACTATGTCTTCTACTCATATATGTTCTACACATATATGTCTTCTCCCATTTACCTTCTCCCCTTTACATGGACACGCTTCTTTGCTTCATGTAAGACATGCCTTCTCCCTGTTGTCAAAAGAAGACATATCTTTCTCCCCCTTTGTCATTTCAAAAAGGTGGGGGTGTGAAGAAACTAAGAAACACCACTTGTTAAGAGAAAGAAGATAACAAAAGTTATATAAGGAGAGTAGAAGAGCACATATAGGGGCTTGTCCAAGCATAGAAAGAAAAGCAAGTTAAAGCATATACTTGAACAACCCAAAAATGCAAGATAAAGTGCTGCAGAAAAACAATAAATCACAATTTTGACCCTCAAGATGATGGAATTTGACCAAAAACCATCGGAGCTCATGGCAAAGCGATGAGTCTTGCTCAGAAGGGTGTTTCTGCATAAAAAACACTATACTTGCAGCAAAAACTGAAATTGGAGCAAAACCTGCATAAAATCCAAAAATACTCCAATTTCTACATATAATGTAGATCTATGTACCCTGCATCACAATGTTATGCAAGCAACTCAAGATAGTAGATATGCAATTCAAGGAACAATCTTGAGTATGTATGAGATAAGATACAATCATAACATATATATGATCAAAGATGGCAATTTTAAACAAGGCTAGAACTACATGTATATGAACTACTAGTAGATGACATCACAAGTTAGGACTACCAGTAGGATCTAGATCATAGCAAGAGATACACAAGATAAAGCAAGCTATGAGTAGATATAGAGATATATCCAAACCAAGAGATATGCAATTTTAGACGCATGAAAGGATATAACTCACTAGATATGCATCCTTACCATAAGATGATTACCCCTATGAACGTCAAGGTTGTATCAAAACAAGATATACACCTAGAGAGATGTAGCAAGTTAGAGCACAACGGAAGCGATTTTAGACACAACTAAGAGATCCAAAGAGATCATCATCAAAACCTGCAAAACAACTCAAAGCAAGTAATTGCAACATATAGATATACCAATTTAGAGCAATTAGAGAGATAGAGTTGTAAGCAAGATAGGCAATTTAGAACATGGCAATATGCATATATAAAGGTACCAAATGAGAGTGCCAAAGAATAAGGCTATTGGTTGAGAAAATCTAGTTGAGAGGGAAATTCTCACTCAATAAGCCAAATGTATATTCTGTGCACAGTGTAATCGGTCGAGTTCTGTGTATTGGCAACTCGGCCGATCGCAGCTGTTGGCAACACCCATTGGTGCCTATCGGTCGAGTTTTAGACAAGACAAAACTCGGCCGACAAAACTACTGTAGAAAAAGCACATATTTTTCATAAAACATATCTAGAGGCATGCTAGATATACAAACCATATCCAAACATGTCTAAGCAAGTTAGTAGTGCACTATAGAAGCATTAGAAATAGTTTTTGAGCAAGAGTGTGAAGAGAAACACAGAATGTCACTTTTGACTCAAAAACCATAAGTATAGTGCACACTAACTTGACAAAAACAAGTTAGAAATGGTTGTAAGCAATAGAACCTTTACCTTTGTGCTTACCAATGCTTTTTCACTTGTTGTCACCCTCTACACATCTCACCTTTCTTCTTTCATGTGGATTGAGAAGTCAATTTTCAATTCAATAGCTCAAGTCAATCCATTTGCAAGTACCTACAAGAAGAAAGATGAAATGGTCCCCAATCATGCTTTTGGGTCCGGAGGGGTTAGCTTAGCAACCCAAGTCCTATTGCTCTTGGGTGCTTTCCTAAAAGGACAACAAGTAGAATAATGACCAAATTCATTGCAATGATTACAAGTGCACGTAGCCTTGGAACTGGAGGATTCTTCATTGAAAATTGAAGGTCCTTTATCTTTGTTGTTCCTTTGGCTACTATCATATCCTAAACCATGTCTACCAATTTGTTTAGTAGAATTGAGTAGGATGTCATTAAGACTCTTCTTACCAACTAAGAATCTTTGCAAAGAAGATCTCAAACTATCATTATCATGCATAAGAGAGGTAATAGTAGAAGACAAATGATTGATATTATCTCTAGCATGCAAAAGATCATTTTCAAAGCAAAGAGCTTTAGTTAAATAAGAATCTCTATCAATATGAAGAGCAGCAACATCATTCTCTTTATTAGTATAACTAGAACAAGATTCATGCCCATTGATTTTAGCAAGCAAGGAGGCATTTTCTAGTTCTAATTCATGCAAAACAAAATCTTTGTTTTTGTTTTCAGATTTAAGAACATCAATGTCATGCATGAGAGAATCAACAATTAAAGTATGTTCTTCATTAGAATTAGGCATGAGAGGTTGAGCTTCTAGAAATTTAATCTTATCAAGTAAACTAGCATTTTCAAGTTTAAGAGAGTCTACTTGGCTAAGACAATCATTTTTATCAATAAGCAAGCAAGAATTTGCATATTCAAGATCATCTAGCTCTATATGCAAATTATCAACAATTTTAGCAAGCTTTTTCTTTTTCTTTTTAGAAGACTTATAAGAGGCACAAATATCATGAATAATAGCAATTAAAGATTCTTTATCTAACGAGTCTAGGTTTACCTCACTTGAGTCTTCACTTGTTGATGCTATAAGAGCAAAATGGCATTCTCCTTCATCACTTGAGCTTGAGCTTGATCCTTCACTTGAATCTTCACTTGAGCTTGAGTTGGAGGAGCCACTTGAGCTTGATTGCCATTTCTTCTTGTGAAGATGGGTCTTTTTGCCTTGTGGGCAATCTTCCTTGTAGTGACCCTTCTTTCCACATGTGAAGCACCGGATGGAGGAGGACTTGCCTTTGTATAGTCGACCTTTTGAGTACATGGCATCTTCTTTAGCTTGAGAGGATGGAGAGACTTGTTCCATGATAGCTTCAATTTGAGCCTTCATTTCAGCCTTCTTCATTCTCTTAAGCTCTTTCTTCTCTTGTCTTTCTACTTCCTCCCTCTTGTCAAGTGTAGCTTCATGTGCTTGAAGATTTCCAATGAGCTCTTCAATAGGAATATCCCTAAGCGACCTTGCTTCTTCAATGGAAGTCACCTTGGATTCCCATCTCTTGGGGAGAGTTCTAAGGATCTTTGAGTTGATCTCTCCACTAGACATAGGATGTCCTAGAACAGCAAGACCATTTAAGATGGTGTTGATCCTTGAGTACATGTTGGCTATGCTCTCCTCCTTTCCCATCTTGAAGTTCTCAAGCAACCCTTTGAGCATGTAGACTTTGCTTTCCTTCACTTGATCTGTCCCTTCATAAGTGATGCAAAGCTTTCTCCATACCTCATAGGCCGTCTCACAAGAGGAAATCCGGTTGAACTCGGTGGGGGTCATGGAGGCATAAAGGATGTGCATGGCTCTTGCATTCAAGGTTGCTTTCATCAAGGTGGCTTCATCCCATTCTTCAATGTTTGTCTTTGGTAGAATGTATGGGCTGTTCACCATTTGCCACATCTCGAGACTTGATCCTTGGATGAAGAATTGAAGTCTTCTTCTCCAATAGAGGAAGTTGCTCCCATTGAAGATTGGAAGGCTGGTCGAGAGTCTCCCTCCTAGGTAGTCACCCATCTTCTCCTACTTGTTGAAGTATGCTTGGAGAAGACCCGCTCTGATACCACTTGTTGGATCCTAGATGGGTGACTTAGGTGCTCTAGAGGGGGGGTGAATAGAGCTGAAAGCACTTAAACAAAATTCATCAAACCTTCAAAATATATGACAAGATAAGGTTGCTAAATAGGTAATTTGAGTGCAACTAAATCATGCATAGCAAGGATAAGAGAGATTGAACATGCACCAATTAGACAAGCTATTTAGAGTGGTTCCACACTTCAAACTAGAAGTGTGTCAGTCCACTTGCCTAGAGAGGTCAACCTCTAGGACTTCAACCAATTGCACTCTTATATTCATTCATAAGACTTACAATACATGACCCAACAAAGGACTTACCTATCCAATACAAAGAGTCTTCAACCTTACCAAGGACTTACCCACTTTGCAAGAGTCTTCGGCCTTCTCCAAGGACTTACCCACTCTTGCACAAGTCTTCGGCCTTGTAGGAATTACCCACTCTTCTTGGATCTTCCGCCTTTGACTTCACCTTCACTCGGAGAAGCTTTCCACCAAGGACTTACCCACTTGAGCTTGAGTCTTCTGCCTTCTCCAAGGGCTTACCCACTCTAGCTCCAATTCTTCGGCCTTGATCTTCACCAAGGGACTCCTTCCCTTGTTCTTCTTCACCTCTCTTGGACAAGAGAGAGAACCTTCATCTTCAATATAGGAAATGAGAGATGGGGAGGTGGTGGAAGTGAGAGCCTCACAAGATATACAAATGATACTAGCTCTCTTACAAATCTCCTACTCACTCTAATGGATGTAGCAAGTGATTAAGCTTAGAGAGAGAGAGGAGGCTGTAGGAAGCACTCAACTATAGAATAGGAACCTCACAAAGAGTTTGCAATGAATGCTCAACCTTGGAATGAAGCCCAAGGGGTCCTATTTATAGCTGGGGATGCCTCTTAGCCTTTGGGAACACTTAAGAACGGAAACTAGCCGTTTTGTGGCTTGCAACGGATCTATTTTCACTTGTTGCAACTCCACAACGGCTAGAATTGCTTTTTCTGCATTCCAGTACAGTCTTGATCGGCCGAGTTTCTATAAAGGTAATTCGGCCGAACCACTAAGCGACAAGTCTGAAAGATAGACTGTCGGCCGAGTTCCCTTGGAGAAACTCGGCCGATCGGTCGACTTTCAACTTGGACCGATCAGTGGATCGGCCGAGTTTCCCACCATAGAAACTCGACCGAACAGGGATCGGCTGAGTTGGTAACTCGGCCGATTGCCCAGAAAATTCCAGAATATATGGATCGGCCGAGTTTGGAATTCAGCCGACAAAATCCCTGTTATGGGTATTTTGGAATTTTCGTAAAACTGTACAAATGATGCATTTTTGTGTCCCAATAATTTTTCTAAGCTTAATTACAAGTCATACAATCATTACAAGTGATTACAAAGCAATTCTAAGGTCATTTACATAGAGATCCCAAATTGCACACTTGTAGCTATTTTGACTTGTCTTTTCTCCAATTTGATATGCGCAAGTTAGGGCATTTGGAGTGTGTCTAAACCTAATCTGAAATCACTCAATGTAGAAGCATTAGACACCAATATGTGGAATGGTTAGTCATCATCAAAACAAGGGTTTAGTCAATTTAGACGTGAGTCAACATTGACCTAATTGACCTTGAGTCAACATTCTCCCCCTTTTTGAAGATGACAAACCATTCCATAAATGTATTGAAAGCTTGTACGTAAAATCATACCTTCGGAGAAACCTAGGGGTTTCAATAGGATTGAGCTCATATGCTCCCCCTCAATTGATGCGCATGGAGTTCTCATACTCCCCCTCAATTGATGCTATTTCTCCTGCATGGTTAGCTTTCATAACATTTATAGAAACTATGTCTTCTACTCATATATGTTCTACACATATATGTCTTCTCCCATTTACCTTCTCCCCTTTACATGGACACGCTTCTTTGCTTCATGTAAGACATGCCTTCTCCCTGTTGTCAAAAGAAGACATATCTTTCTCCCCCTTTGTCATTTCAAAAAGGTGGGGGTGTGAAGAAACTAAGAAACACCACTTGTTAAGAGAAAGAAGATAACAAAAGTTATATAAGGAGAGTAGAAGAGCACATATAGGGGCTTGTCCAAGCATAGAAAGAAAAGCAAGTTAAAGCATATACTTGAACAACCCAAAAATGCAAGATAAAGTGCTGCAGAAAAACAATAAATCACAATTTTGACCCTCAAGATGATGGAATTTGACCAAAAACCATCGGAGCTCATGGCAAAGCAATGAGTCTTGCTCAGAAGGGTGTTTCTGCATAAAAAACACTATACTTGCAGCAAAAACTGAAATTGGAGCAAAACCTGCATAAAATCCAAAAATACTCCAATTTCTACATATAATGTAGATCTATGTACCCTGCATCACAATGTTATGCAAGCAACTCAAGATAGTAGATATGCAATTCAAGGAACAATCTTGAGTATGTATGAGATAAGATACAATCATAACATATATATGATCAAAGATGGCAATTTTAAACAAGGCTAGAACTACATGTATATGAACTACTAGTAGATGACATCACAAGTTAGGACTACCAGTAGGATCTAGATCATAGCAAGAGATACACAAGATAAAGCAAGCTATGAGTAGATATAGAGATATATCCAAACCAAGAGATATGCAATTTTAGACGCATGAAAGGATATAACTCACTAGATATGCATCCTTACCATAAGATGATTACCCCTATGAACGTCAAGGTTGTATCAAAACAAGATATACACCTAGAGAGATGTAGCAAGTTAGAGCACAACGGAAGCGATTTTAGACACAACTAAGAGATCCAAAGAGATCATCATCAAAACCTGCAAAACAACTCAAAGCAAGTAATTGCAACATATAGATATACCAATTTAGAGCAATTAGAGAGATAGAGTTGTAAGCAAGATAGGCAATTTAGAACATGGCAATATGCATATATAAAGGTACCAAATGAGAGTGCCAAAGAATAAGGCTATTGGTTGAGAAAATCTAGTTGAGAGGGAAATTCTCACTCAATAAGCCAAATGTATATTCTGTGCACAGTGTAATCGGTCGAGTTCTGTGTATTGGCAACTCGGCCGATCGCAGCTGTTGGCAACACCCATTGGTGCCTATCGGTCGAGTTTTAGACAGGACAAAACTCGGCCGACAAAACTACTGTAGAAAAAGCACATATTTTTCATAAAACATATCTAGAGGCATGCTAGATATACAAACCATATCCAAACATGTCTAAGCAAGTTAGTAGTGCACTATAGAAGCATTAGAAATAGTTTTTGAGCAAGAGTGTGAAGAGAAACACAGAATGTCACTTTTGACTCAAAAACCATAAGTATAGTGCACACTAACTTGACAAAAACAAGTTAGAAATGGTTGTAAGCAATAGAACCTTTACCTTTGTGCTTACCAATGCTTTTTCACTTGTTGTCACCCTCTACACATCTCACCTTTCTTCTTTCATGTGGATTGAGAAGTCAATTTTCAATTCAATAGCTCAAGTCAATCCATTTGCAAGTACCTACAAGAAGAAAGATGAAATGGTCCCCAATCATGCTTTTGGGTCCGGAGGGGTTAGCTTAGCAACCCAAGTCCTATTGCTCTTGGGTGCTTTCCTAAAAGGACAACAAGTAGAATAATGACCAAATTCATTGCAATGATTACAAGTGCACGTAGCCTTGGAACTGGAGGATTCTTCATTGAAAATTGAAGGTCCTTTATCTTTGTTGTTCCTTTGGCTACTATCATATCCTAAACCATGTCTACCAATTTGTTTAGTAGAATTGAGTAGGATGTCATTAAGACTCTTCTTACCAACTAAGAATCTTTGCAAAGAAGATCTCAAACTATCATTATCATGCATAAGAGAGGTAATAGTAGAAGACAAATGATTGATATTATCTCTAGCATGCAAAAGATCATTTTCAAAGCAAAGAGCTTTAGTTAAATAAGAATCTCTATCAATATGAAGAGCAGCAACATCATTCTCTTTATTAGTATAACTAGAACAAGATTCATGCCCATTGATTTTAGCAAGCAAGGAGGCATTTTCTAGTTCTAATTCATGCAAAACAAAATCTTTGTTTTTGTTTTCAGATTTAAGAACATCAATGTCATGCATGAGAGAATCAACAATTAAAGTATGTTCTTCATTAGAATTAGGCATGAGAGGTTGAGCTTCTAGAAATTTAATCTTATCAAGTAAACTAGCATTTTCAAGTTTAAGAGAGTCTACTTGGCTAAGACAATCATTTTTATCAATAAGCAAGCAAGAATTTGCATATTCAAGATCATCTAGCTCTATATGCAAATTATCAACAATTTTAGCAAGCTTTTTCTTTTTCTTTTTAGAAGACTTATAAGAGGCACAAATATCATGAATAATAGCAATTAAAGATTCTTTATCTAACGAGTCTAGGTTTACCTCACTTGAGTCTTCACTTGTTGATGCTATAAGAGCAAAATGGCATTCTCCTTCATCACTTGAGCTTGAGCTTGATCCTTCACTTGAATCTTCACTTGAGCTTGAGTTGGAGGAGCCACTTGAGCTTGATTGCCATTTCTTCTTGTGAAGATGGGTCTTTTTGCCTTGTGGGCAATCTTCCTTGTAGTGACCCTTCTTTCCACATGTGAAGCACCGGATGGAGGAGGACTTGCCTTTGTATAGTCGACCTTTTGAGTACATGGCATCTTCTTTAGCTTGAGAGGATGGAGAGACTTGTTCCATGATAGCTTCAATTTGAGCCTTCATTTCAGCCTTCTTCATTCTCTTAAGCTCTTTCTTCTCTTGTCTTTCTACTTCCTCCCTCTTGTCAAGTGTAGCTTCATGTGCTTGAAGATTTCCAATGAGCTCTTCAATAGGAATATCCCTAAGCGACCTTGCTTCTTCAATGGAAGTCACCTTGGATTCCCATCTCTTGGGGAGAGTTCTAAGGATCTTTGAGTTGATCTCTCCACTAGACATAGGATGTCCTAGAACAGCAAGACCATTTAAGATGGTGTTGATCCTTGAGTACATGTTGGCTATGCTCTCCTCCTTTCCCATCTTGAAGTTCTCAAGCAACCCTTTGAGCATGTAGACTTTGCTTTCCTTCACTTGATCTGTCCCTTCATAAGTGATGCAAAGCTTTCTCCATACCTCATAGGCCGTCTCACAAGAGGAAATCCGGTTGAACTCGGTGGGGGTCATGGAGGCATAAAGGATGTGCATGGCTCTTGCATTCAAGGTTGCTTTCATCAAGGTGGCTTCATCCCATTCTTCAATGTTTGTCTTTGGTAGAATGTATGGGCTGTTCACCATTTGCCACATCTCGAGACTTGATCCTTGGATGAAGAATTGAAGTCTTCTTCTCCAATAGAGGAAGTTGCTCCCATTGAAGATTGGAAGGCTGGTCGAGAGTCTCCCTCCTAGGTAGTCACCCATCTTCTCCTACTTGTTGAAGTATGCTTGGAGAAGACCCGCTCTGATACCACTTGTTGGATCCTAGATGGGTGACTTAGGTGCTCTAGAGGGGGGGTGAATAGAGCTGAAAGCACTTAAACAAAATTCATCAAACCTTCAAAATATATGACAAGATAAGGTTGCTAAATAGGTAATTTGAGTGCAACTAAATCATGCATAGCAAGGATAAGAGAGATTGAACATGCACCAATTAGACAAGCTATTTAGAGTGGTTCCACACTTCAAACTAGAAGTGTGTCAGTCCACTTGCCTAGAGAGGTCAACCTCTAGGACTTCAACCAATTGCACTCTTATATTCATTCATAAGACTTACAATACATGACCCAACAAAGGACTTACCTATCCAATACAAAGAGTCTTCAACCTTACCAAGGACTTACCCACTTTGCAAGAGTCTTCGGCCTTCTCCAAGGACTTACCCACTCTTGCACAAGTCTTCGGCCTTGTAGGAATTACCCACTCTTCTTGGATCTTCCGCCTTTGACTTCACCTTCACTCGGAGAAGCTTTCCACCAAGGACTTACCCACTTGAGCTTGAGTCTTCTGCCTTCTCCAAGGGCTTACCCACTCTAGCTCCAAGTCTTCGGCCTTGATCTTCACCAAGGGACTCCTTCCCTTGTTCTTCTTCACCTCTCTTGGACAAGAGAGAGAACCTTCATCTTCAATATAGGAAATGAGAGATGGGGAGGTGGTGGAAGTGAGAGCCTCACAAGATATACAAATGATACTAGCTCTCTTACAAATCTCCTACTCACTCTAATGGATGTAGCAAGTGATTAAGCTTAGAGAGAGAGAGGAGGCTGTAGGAAGCACTCAACTATAGAATAGGAACCTCACAAAGAGTTTGCAATGAATGCTCAACCTTGGAATGAAGCCCAAGGGGTCCTATTTATAGCTGGGGATGCCTCTTAGCCTTTGGGAACACTTAAGAACGAAAACTAGCCGTTTTGTGGCTTGCAACGGATCTATTTTCACTTGTTGCAACTCCACAACGGCTAGAATTGCTTTTTCTGCATTCCAGTACAGTCTTGATCGGCCGAGTTTCTATAAAGGTAATTCGGCCGAACCACTAAGCGACAAGTCTGAAAGATAGACTGTCGGCCGAGTTCCCTTGGAGAAACTCGGCCGATCGGTTGACTTTCAACTTGGACCGATCAGTGGATCGGCCGAGTTTCCCACCATAGAAACTCGACCGAACAGGGATCGGCTGAGTTGGTAACTCGGCCGATTGCCCAGAAAATTCCAGAATATATGGATCGGCCGAGTTTGGAATTCGGCCGACAAAATCCCTGTTATGGGTATTTTGGAATTTTCGTAAAACTGTACAAATGATGCATTTTTGTGTCCCAATAATTTTTCTAAGCTTAATTACAAGTCATACAATCATTACAAGTGATTACAAAGCAATTCTAAGGTCATTTACATAGAGATCCCAAATTGCACACTTGTAGCTATTTTGACTTGTCTTTTCTCCAATTTGATATGCGCAAGTTAGGGCATTTGGAGTGTGTCTAAACCTAATCTGAAATCACTCAATGTAGAAGCATTAGACACCAATATGTGGAATGGTTAGTCATCATCAAAACAAGGGTTTAGTCAATTTAGACGTGAGTCAACATTGACCTAATTGACCTTGAGTCAACATTCTCCCCCTTTTTGAAGATGACAAACCATTCCATAAATGTATTGAAAGCTTGTACGTAAAATCATACCTTCGGAGAAACCTAGGGGTTTCAATAGGATTGAGCTCATATGCTCCCCCTCAATTGATGCGCATGGAGTTCTCATACTCCCCCTCAATTGATGCTATTTCTCCTGCATGGTTAGCTTTCATAACATTTATAGAAACTATGTCTTCTACTCATATATGTTCTACACATATATGTCTTCTCCCATTTACCTTCTCCCCTTTACATGGACACGCTTCTTTGCTTCATGTAAGACATGCCTTCTCCCTGTTGTCAAAAGAAGACATATCTTTCTCCCCCTTTGTCATTTCAAAAAGGTGGGGGTGTGAAGAAACTAAGAAACACCACTTGTTAAGAGAAAGAAGATAACAAAAGTTATATAAGGAGAGTAGAAGAGCACATATAGGGGCTTGTCCAAGCATAGAAAGAAAAGCAAGTTAAAGCATATACTTGAACAACCCAAAAATGCAAGATAAAGTGCTGCAGAAAAACAATAAATCACAATTTTGACCCTCAAGATGATGGAATTTGACCAAAAACCATCGGAGCTCATGGCAAAGCGATGAGTCTTGCTCAGAAGGGTGTTTCTGCATAAAAAACACTATACTTGCAGCAAAAACTAAAATTGGAGCAAAACCTGCATAAAATCCAAAAATACTCCAATTTCTACATATAATGTAGATCTATGTACCCTGCATCACAATGTTATGCAAGCAACTCAAGATAGTAGATATGCAATTCAAGGAACAATCTTGAGTATGTATGAGATAAGATACAATCATAACATATATATGATCAAAGATGGCAATTTTAAACAAGGCTAGAACTACATGTATATGAACTACTAGTAGATGACATCACAAGTTAGGACTACCAGTAGGATCTAGATCATAGCAAGAGATACACAAGATAAAGCAAGCTATGAGTAGATATAGAGATATATCCAAACCAAGAGATATGCAATTTTAGACGCATGAAAGGATATAACTCACTAGATATGCATCCTTACCATAAGATGATTACCCCTATGAACGTCAAGGTTGTATCAAAACAAGATATACACCTAGAGAGATGTAGCAAGTTAGAGCACAACGGAAGCGATTTTAGACACAACTAAGAGATCCAAAGAGATCATCATCAAAACCTGCAAAACAACTCAAAGCAAGTAATTGCAACATATAGATATACCAATTTAGAGCAATTAGAGAGATAGAGTTGTAAGCAAGATAGGCAATTTAGAACATGGCAATATGCATATATAAAGGTACCAAATGAGAGTGCCAAAGAATAAGGCTATTGGTTGAGAAAATCTAGTTGAGAGGGAAATTCTCACTCAATAAGCCAAATGTATATTCTGTGCACAGTGTAATCGGTCGAGTTCTGTGTATTGGCAACTCGGCCGATCGCAGCTGTTGGCAACACCCATTGGTGCCTATCGGTCGAGTTTTAGACAGGACAAAACTTGGCCGACAAAACTACTGTAGAAAAAGCACATATTTTTCATAAAACATATCTAGAGGCATGCTAGATATACAAACCATATCCAAACATGTCTAAGCAAGTTAGTAGTGCACTATAGAAGCATTAGAAATAGTTTTTGAGCAAGAGTGTGAAGAGAAACATAGAATGTCACTTTTGACTCAAAAACCATAAGTATAGTGCACACTAACTTGACAAAAACAAGTTAGAAATGGTTGTAAGCAATAGAACCTTTACCTTTGTGCTTACCAATGCTTTTTCACTTGTTGTCACCCTCTACACATCTCACCTTTCTTCTTTCATGTGGATTGAGAAGTCAATTTTCAATTCAATAGCTCAAGTCAATCCATTTGCAAGTACCTACAAGAAGAAAGATGAAATGGTCCCCAATCATGCTTTTGGGTCCGGAGGGGTTAGCTTAGCAACCCAAGTCCTATTGCTCTTGGGTGCTTTCCTAAAAGGACAACAAGTAGAATAATGACCAAATTCATTGCAATGATTACAAGTGCACGTAGCCTTGGAACTGGAGGATTCTTCATTGAAAATTGAAGGTCCTTTATCTTTGTTGTTCCTTTGGCTACTATCATATCCTAAACCATGTCTACCAATTTGTTTAGTAGAATTGAGTAGGATTTCATTAAGACTCTTCTTACCAACTAAGAATCTTTGCAAAGAAGATCTCAAACTATCATTATCATGCATAAGAGAGGTAATAGTAGAAGACAAATGATTGATATTATCTCTAGCATGCAAAAGATCATTTTCAAAGCAAAGAGCTTTAGTTAAATAAGAATCTCTATCAATATGAAGAGCAGCAACATCATTCTCTTTATTAGTATAACTAGAACAAGATTCATGCCCATTGATTTTAGCAAGCAAGGAGGCATTTTCTAGTTCTAATTCATGCAAAACAAAATCTTTGTTTTTGTTTTCAGATTTAAGAACATCAATGTCATGCATGAGAGAATCAACAATTAAAGTATGTTCTTCATTAGAATTAGGCATGAGAGGTTGAGCTTCTAGAAATTTAATCTTATCAAGTAAACTAGCATTTTCAAGTTTAAGAGAGTCTACTTGGCTAAGACAATCATTTTTATCAATAAGCAAGCAAGAATTTGCATATTCAAGATCATCTAGCTCTATATGCAAATTATCAACAATTTTAGCAAGCTTTTTCTTTTTCTTTTTAGAAGACTTATAAGAGGCACAAATATCATGAATAATAGCAATTAAAGATTCTTTATCTAACGAGTCTAGGTTTACCTCACTTGAGTCTTCACTTGTTGATGCTATAAGAGCAAAATGGCATTCTCCTTCATCACTTGAGCTTGAGCTTGATCCTTCACTTGAATCTTCACTTGAGCTTGAGTTGGAGGAGCCACTTGAGCTTGATTGCCATTTCTTCTTGTGAAGATGGGTCTTTTTGCCTTGTGGGCAATCTTCCTTGTAGTGACCCTTCTTTCCACATGTGAAGCACCGGATGGAGGAGGACTTGCCTTTGTATAGTCGACCTTTTGAGTACATGGCATCTTCTTTAGCTTGAGAGGATGGAGAGACTTGTTCCATGATAGCTTCAATTTGAGCCTTCATTTCAGCCTTCTTCATTCTCTTAAGCTCTTTCTTCTCTTGTCTTTCTACTTCCTCCCTCTTGTCAAGTGTAGCTTCATGTGCTTGAAGATTTCCAATGAGCTCTTCAATAGGAATATCCCTAAGCGACCTTGCTTCTTCAATGGAAGTCACCTTGGATTCCCATCTCTTGGGGAGAGTTCTAAGGATCTTTGAGTTGATCTCTCCACTAGACATAGGATGTCCTAGAACAGCAAGACCATTTAAGATGGTGTTGATCCTTGAGTACATGTTGGCTATGCTCTCCTCCTTTCCCATCTTGAAGTTCTCAAGCAACCCTTTGAGCATGTAGACTTTGCTTTCCTTCACTTGATCTGTCCCTTCATAAGTGATGCAAAGCTTTCTCCATACCTCATAGGCCGTCTCACAAGAGGAAATCCGGTTGAACTCGGTGGGGGTCATGGAGGCATAAAGGATGTGCATGGCTCTTGAATTCAAGGTTGCTTTCATCAAGGTGGCTTCATCCCATTCTTCAATGTTTGTCTTTGGTAGAATGTATGGGCTGTTCACCATTTGCCACATCTCGAGACTTGATCCTTGGATGAAGAATTGAAGTCTTCTTCTCCAATAGAGGAAGTTTCTCCCATTGAAGATTGGAAGGCTGGTCGAGAGTCTCCCTCCTAGGTAGTCACCCATCTTCTCCTACTTGTTGAAGTATGCTTGGAGAAGACCCGCTCTGATACCACTTGTTGGATCCTAGATGGGTGACTTAGGTGCTCTAGAGGGGGGGTGAATAGAGCTGAAAGCACTTAAACAAAATTCATCAAACCTTCAAAATATATGACAAGATAAGGTTGCTAAATAGGTAATTTGAGTGCAACTAAATCATGCATAGCAAGGATAAGAGAGATTGAACATGCACCAATTAGACAAGCTATTTAGAGTGGTTCCACACTTCAAACTAGAAGTGTGTCAGTCCACTTGCCTAGAGAGGTCAACCTCTAGGACTTCAACCAATTGCACTCTTATATTCATTCATAAGACTTACAATACATGACCCAACAAAGGACTTACCTATCCAATACAAAGAGTCTTCAACCTTACCAAGGACTTACCCACTTTGCAAGAGTCTTCGGCCTTCTCCAAGGACTTACCCACTCTTGCACAAGTCTTCGGCCTTGTAGGAATTACCCACTCTTCTTGGATCTTCCGCCTTTGACTTCACCTTCACTCGGAGAAGCTTTCCACCAAGGACTTACCCACTTGAGCTTGAGTCTTCTGCCTTCTCCAAGGGCTTACCCACTCTAGCTCCAAGTCTTCGGCCTTGATCTTCACCAAGGGACTCCTTCCCTTGTTCTTCTTCACCTCTCTTGGACAAGAGAGAGAACCTTCATCTTCAATATAGGAAATGAGAGATGGGGAGGTGGTGGAAGTGAGAGCCTCACAAGATATACAAATGATACTAGCTCTCTTACAAATCTCCTACTCACTCTAATGGATGTAGCAAGTGATTAAGCTTAGAGAGAGAGAGGAGGCTGTAGGAAGCACTCAACTATAGAATAGGAACCTCACAAAGAGTTTGCAATGAATGCTCAACCTTGGAATGAAGCCCAAGGGGTCCTATTTATAGCTGGGGATGCCTCTTAGCCTTTGGGAACACTTAAGAACGAAAACTAGCCGTTTTGTGGCTTGCAACGGATCTATTTTCACTTGTTGCAACTCCACAACGGCTAGAATTGCTTTTTCTGCATTCCAGTACAGTCTTGATCGGCCGAGTTTCTATAAAGGTAATTCGGCCGAACCACTAAGCGACAAGTCTGAAAGATAGACTGTCGGCCGAGTTCCCTTGGAGAAACTCGGCCGATCGGTCGACTTTCAACTTGGACCGATCAGTGGATCGGCCGAGTTTCCCACCATAGAAACTCGACCGAACAGGGATCGGCTGAGTTGGTAACTCGGCCGATTGCCCAGAAAATTCCAGAATATATGGATCGGCCGAGTTTGGAATTCGGCCGACAAAATCCCTGTTATGGGTATTTTGGAATTTTCGTAAAACTGTACAAATGATGCATTTTTGTGTCCCAATAATTTTTCTAAGCTTAATTACAAGTCATACAATCATTACAAGTGATTACAAAGCAATTCTAAGGTCATTTACATAGAGATCCCAAATTGCACACTTGTAGCTATTTTGACTTGTCTTTTCTCCAATTTGATATGCGCAAGTTAGGGCATTTGGAGTGTGTCTAAACCTAATCTGAAATCACTCAATGTAGAAGCATTAGACACCAATATGTGGAATGGTTAGTCATCATCAAAACAAGGGTTTAGTCAATTTAGACGTGAGTCAACATTGACCTAATTGACCTTGAGTCAACATTCTCCCCCTTTTTGAAGATGACAAACCATTCCATAAATGTATTGAAAGCTTGTACGTAAAATCATACCTTCGGAGAAACCTAGGGGTTTCAATAGGATTGAGCTCATATGCTCCCCCTCAATTGATGCGCATGGAGTTCTCATACTCCCCCTCAATTGATGCTATTTCTCCTGCATGGTTAGCTTTCATAACATTTATAGAAACTATGTCTTCTACTCATATATGTTCTACACATATATGTCTTCTCCCATTTACCTTCTCCCCTTTACATGGACACGCTTCTTTGCTTCATGTAAGACATGCCTTCTCCCTGTTGTCAAAAGAAGACATATCTTTCTCCCCCTTTGTCATTTCAAAAAGGTGGGGGTGTGAAGAAACTAAGAAACACCACTTGTTAAGAGAAAGAAGATAACAAAAGTTATATAAGGAGAGTAGAAGAGCACATATAGGGGCTTGTCCAAGCATAGAAAGAAAAGCAAGTTAAAGCATATACTTGAACAACCCAAAAATGCAAGATAAAGTGCTGCAGAAAAACAATAAATCACAATTTTGACCCTCAAGATGATGGAATTTGACCAAAAACCATCGGAGCTCATGGCAAAGCGATGAGTCTTGCTCAGAAGGGTGTTTCTGCATAAAAAACACTATACTTGCAGCAAAAACTGAAATTGGAGCAAAACCTGCATAAAATCCAAAAATACTCCAATTTCTACATATAATGTAGATCTATGTACCCTGCATCACAATGTTATGCAAGCAACTCAAGATAGTAGATATGCAATTCAAGGAACAATCTTGAGTATGTATGAGATAAGATACAATCATAACATATATATGATCAAAGATGGCAATTTTAAACAAGGCTAGAACTACATGTATATGAACTACTAGTAGATGACATCACAAGTTAGGACTACCAGTAGGATCTAGATCATAGCAAGAGATACACAAGATAAAGCAAGCTATGAGTAGATATAGAGATATATCCAAACCAAGAGATATGCAATTTTAGACGCATGAAAGGATATAACTCACTAGATATGCATCCTTACCATAAGATGATTACCCCTATGAACGTCAAGGTTGTATCAAAACAAGATATACACCTAGAGAGATGTAGCAAGTTAGAGCACAACGGAAGCGATTTTAGACACAACTAAGAGATCCAAAGAGATCATCATCAAAACCTGCAAAACAACTCAAAGCAAGTAATTGCAACATATAGATATACCAATTTAGAGCAATTAGAGAGATAGAGTTGTAAGCAAGATAGGCAATTTAGAACATGGCAATATGCATATATAAAGGTACCAAATGAGAGTGCCAAAGAATAAGGCTATTGGTTGAGAAAATCTAGTTGAGAGGGAAATTCTCACTCAATAAGCCAAATGTATATTCTGTGCACAGTGTAATCGGTCGAGTTCTGTGTATTGGCAACTCGGCCGATCGCAGCTGTTGGCAACACCCATTGGTGCCTATCGGTCGAGTTTTAGACAGGACAAAACTCGGCCGACAAAACTACTGTAGAAAAAGCACATATTTTTCATAAAACATATCTAGAGGCATGCTAGATATACAAACCATATCCAAACATGTCTAAGCAAGTTAGTAGTGCACTATAGAAGCATTAGAAATAGTTTTTGAGCAAGAGTGTGAAGAGAAACACAGAATGTCACTTTTGACTCAAAAACCATAAGTATAGTGCACACTAACTTGACAAAAACAAGTTAGAAATGGTTGTAAGCAATAGAACCTTTACCTTTGTGCTTACCAAT
The DNA here is from genome assembly GCA_963693085.1 of Alisma plantago-aquatica. Lineage (NCBI taxonomy): Eukaryota > Viridiplantae > Streptophyta > Magnoliopsida > Alismatales > Alismataceae > Alisma > Alisma plantago-aquatica. The sequence goes on from OY856411.1 coordinate 24,703,076, forward strand.
GCTTTTTCACTTGTTGTCACCCTCTACACATCTCACCTTTCTTCTTTCATGTGGATTGAGAAGTCAATTTTCAATTCAATAGCTCAAGTCAATCCATTTGCAAGTACCTACAAGAAGAAAGATGAAATGGTCCCCAATCATGCTTTTGGGTCCGGAGGGGTTAGCTTAGCAACCCAAGTCCTATTGCTCTTGGGTGCTTTCCTAAAAGGACAACAAGTAGAATAATGACCAAATTCATTGCAATGATTACAAGTGCACGTAGCCTTGGAACTGGAGGATTCTTCATTGAAAATTGAAGGTCCTTTATCTTTGTTGTTCCTTTGGCTACTATCATATCCTAAACCATGTCTACCAATTTGTTTAGTAGAATTGAGTAGGATGTCATTAAGACTCTTCTTACCAACTAAGAATCTTTGCAAAGAAGATCTCAAACTATCATTATCATGCATAAGAGAGGTAATAGTAGAAGACAAATGATTGATATTATCTCTAGCATGCAAAAGATCATTTTCAAAGCAAAGAGCTTTAGTTAAATAAGAATCTCTATCAATATGAAGAGCAGCAACATCATTCTCTTTATTAGTATAACTAGAACAAGATTCATGCCCATTGATTTTAGCAAGCAAGGAGGCATTTTCTAGTTCTAATTCATGCAAAACAAAATCTTTGTTTTTGTTTTCAGATTTAAGAACATCAATGTCATGCATGAGAGAATCAACAATTAAAGTATGTTCTTCATTAGAATTAGGCATGAGAGGTTGAGCTTCTAGAAATTTAATCTTATCAAGTAAACTAGCATTTTCAAGTTTAAGAGAGTCTACTTGGCTAAGACAATCATTTTTATCAATAAGCAAGCAAGAATTTGCATATTCAAGATCATCTAGCTCTATATGGAAATTATCAACAATTTTAGCAAGCTTTTTCTTTTTCTTTTTAGAAGACTTATAAGAGGCACAAATATCATGAATAATAGCAATTAAAGATTCTTTATCTAACGAGTCTAGGTTTACCTCACTTGAGTCTTCACTTGTTGATGCTATAAGAGCAAAATGGCATTCTCCTTCATCACTTGAGCTTGAGCTTGATCCTTCACTTGAATCTTCACTTGAGCTTGAGTTGGAGGAGCCACTTGAGCTTGATTGCCATTTCTTCTTGTGAAGATGGGTCTTTTTGCCTTGTGGGCAATCTTCCTTGTAGTGACCCTTCTTTCCACATGTGAAGCACCGGATGGAGGAGGACTTGCCTTTGTATAGTCGACCTTTTGAGTACATGGCATCTTCTTTAGCTTGAGAGGATGGAGAGACTTGTTCCATGATAGCTTCAATTTGAGCCTTCATTTCAGCCTTCTTCATTCTCTTAAGCTCTTTCTTCTCTTGTCTTTCTACTTCCTCCCTCTTGTCAAGTGTAGCTTCATGTGCTTGAAGATTTCCAATGAGCTCTTCAATAGGAATATCCCTAAGCGACCTTGCTTCTTCAATGGAAGTCACCTTGGATTCCCATCTCTTGGGGAGAGTTCTAAGGATCTTTGAGTTGATCTCTCCACTAGACATAGGATGTCCTAGAACAGCAAGACCATTTAAGATGGTGTTGATCCTTGAGTACATGTTGGCTATGCTCTCCTCCTTTCCCATCTTGAAGTTCTCAAGCAACCCTTTGAGCATGTAGACTTTGCTTTCCTTCACTTGATCTGTCCCTTCATAAGTGATGCAAAGCTTTCTCCATACCTCATAGGCCGTCTCACAAGAGGAAATCCGGTTGAACTCGGTGGGGGTCATGGAGGCATAAAGGATGTGCATGGCTCTTGCATTCAAGGTTGCTTTCATCAAGGTGGCTTCATCCCATTCTTCAATGTTTGTCTTTGGTAGAATGTATGGGCTGTTCACCATTTGCCACATCTCGAGACTTGATCCTTGGATGAAGAATTGAAGTCTTCTTCTCCAATAGAGGAAGTTTCTCCCATTGAAGATTGGAAGGCTGGTCGAGAGTCTCCCTCCTAGGTAGTCACCCATCTTCTCCTACTTGTTGAAGTATGCTTGGAGAAGACCCGCTCTGATACCACTTGTTGGATCCTAGATGGGTGACTTAGGTGCTCTATAGGGGGGGTGAATAGAGCTGAAAGCACTTAAACAAAATTCATCAAACCTTCAAAATATATGACAAGATAAGGTTGCTAAATAGGTAATTTGAGTGCAACTAAATCATACATAGCAAGGATAAGAGAGATTGAAAATGCACCAATTAGACAAGCTATTTAGAGTGGTTCCACACTTCAAACTAGAAGTGTGTCAGTCCACTTGCCTAGAGAGGTCAACCTCTAGGACTTCAACCAATTGCACTCTTATATTCATTCATAAGACTTACAATACATGACCCAACAAAGGACTTACCTATCCAATACAAAGAGTCTTCAACCTTACCAAGGACTTACCCACTTTGCAAGAGTCTTCGGCCTTCTCCAAGGACTTACCCACTCTTGCACAAGTCTTCGGCCTTGTAGGAATTACCCACTCTTCTTGGATCTTCCGCCTTTGACTTCACCTTCACTCGGAGAAGCTTTCCACCAAGGACTTACCCACTTGAGCTTGAGTCTTCTGCCTTCTCCAAGGGCTTACCCACTCTAGCTCCAAGTCTTCGGCCTTGATCTTCACCAAGGGACTCCTTCCCTTGTTCTTCTTCACCTCTCTTGGACAAGAGAGAGAACCTTCATCTTCAATATAGGAAATGAGAGATGGGGAGGTGGTGGAAGTGAGAGCCTCACAAGATATACAAATGATACTAGCTCTCTTACAAATCTCCTACTCACTCTAATGGATGTAGCAAGTGATTAAGCTTAGAGAGAGAGAGGAGGCTGTAGGAAGCACTCAACTATAGAATAGGAACCTCACAAAGAGTTTGCAATGAATGCTCAACCTTGGAATGAAGCCCAAGGGGTCCTATTTATAGCTGGGGATGCCTCTTAGCCTTTGGGAACACTTAAGAACGGAAACTAGCCGTTTTGTGGCTTGCAACGGATCTATTTTCACTTGTTGCAACTCCACAACGGCTAGAATTGCTTTTTCTGCATTCCAGTACAGTCTTGATCGGCCGAGTTTCTATAAAGGTAATTCGGCCGAACCACTAAGCGACAAGTCTGAAAGATAGACTGTCGGCCGAGTTCCCTTGGAGAAACTCGGCCGATCGGTCGACTTTCAACTTGGACCGATCAGTGGATCGGCCGAGTTTCCCACCATAGAAACTCGACCGAACAGGGATCGGCTGAGTTGGTAACTCGGCCGATTGCCCAGAAAATTCCAGAATATATGGATCGGCCGAGTTTGGAATTCGGCCGACAAAATCCCTGTTATGGGTATTTTGGAATTTTCGTAAAACTGTACAAATGATGCATTTTTGTGTCCCAATAATTTTTCTAAGCTTAATTACAAGTCATACAATCATTACAAGTGATTACAAAGCAATTCTAAGGTCATTTACATAGAGATCCCAAATTGCACACTTGTAGCTATTTTGACTTGTCTTTTCTCCAATTTGATATGCGCAAGTTAGGGCATTTGGAGTGTGTCTAAACCTAATCTGAAATCACTCAATGTAGAAGCATTAGACACCAATATGTGGAATGGTTAGTCATCATCAAAACAAGGGTTTAGTCAATTTAGACGTGAGTCAACATTGACCTAATTGACCTTGAGTCAACATTCTCCCCCTTTTTGAAGATGACAAACCATTCCATAAATGTATTGAAAGCTTGTACGTAAAATCATACCTTCGGAGAAACCTAGGGGTTTCAATAGGATTGAGCTCATATGCTCCCCCTCAATTGATGCGCATGGAGTTCTCATACTCCCCCTCAATTGATGCTATTTCTCCTGCATGGTTAGCTTTCATAACATTTATAGAAACTATGTCTTCTACTCATATATGTTCTACACATATATGTCTTCTCCCATTTACCTTCTCCCCTTTACATGGACACGCTTCTTTGCTTCATGTAAGACATGCCTTCTCCCTGTTGTCAAAAGAAGACATATCTTTCTCCCCCTTTGTCATTTCAAAAAGGTGGGGGTGTGAAGAAACTAAGAAACACCACTTGTTAAGAGAAAGAAGATAACAAAAGTTATATAAGGAGAGTAGAAGAGCACATATAGGGGCTTGTCCAAGCATAGAAAGAAAAGCAAGTTAAAGCATATACTTGAACAACCCAAAAATGCAAGATAAAGTGCTGCAGAAAAACAATAAATCACAATTTTGACCCTCAAGATGATGGAATTTGACCAAAAACCATCGGAGCTCATGGCAAAGCGATGAGTCTTGCTCAGAAGGGTGTTTCTGCATAAAAAACACTATACTTGTAGCAAAAACTGAAATTGGAGCAAAACCTGCATAAAATCCAAAAATACTCCAATTTCTACATATAATGTAGATCTATGTACCCTGCATCACAATGTTATGCAAGCAACTCAAGATAGTAGATATGCAATTCAAGGAACAATCTTGAGTATGTATGAGATAAGATACAATCATAACATATATATGATCAAAGATGGCAATTTTAAACAAGGCTAGAACTACATGTATATGAACTACTAGTAGATGACATCACAAGTTAGGACTACCAGTAGGATCTAGATCATAGCAAGAGATACACAAGATAAAGCAAGCTATGAGTAGATATAGAGATATATCCAAACCAAGAGATATGCAATTTTAGACGCATGAAAGGATATAACTCACTAGATATGCATCCTTACCATAAGATGATTACCCCTATGAACGTCAAGGTTGTATCAAAACAAGATATACACCTAGAGAGATGTAGCAAGTTAGAGCACAACGGAAGCGATTTTAGACACAACTAAGAGATCCAAAGAGATCATCATCAAAACCTGCAAAACAACTCAAAGCAAGTAATTGCAACATATAGATATACCAATTTAGAGCAATTAGAGAGATAGAGTTGTAAGCAAGATAGGCAATTTAGAACATGGCAATATGCATATATAAAGGTACCAAATGAGAGTGCCAAAGAATAAGGCTATTGGTTGAGAAAATCTAGTTGAGAGGGAAATTCTCACTCAATAAGCCAAATGTATATTCTGTGCACAGTGTAATCGGTCGAGTTCTGTGTATTGGCAACTCGGCCGATCGCAGCTGTTGGCAACACCCATTGGTGCCTATCGGTCGAGTTTTAGACAGGACAAAACTCGGCCGACAAAACTACTGTAGAAAAAGCACATATTTTTCATAAAACATATCTAGAGGCATGCTAGATATACAAACCATATCCAAACATGTCTAAGCAAGTTAGTAGTGCACTATAGAAGCATTAGAAATAGTTTTTGAGCAAGAGTGTGAAGAGAAACACAGAATGTCACTTTTGACTCAAAAACCATAAGTATAGTGCACACTAACTTGACAAAAACAAGTTAGAAATGGTTGTAAGCAATAGAACCTTTACCTTTGTGCTTACCAATGCTTTTTCACTTGTTGTCACCCTCTACACATCTCACCTTTCTTCTTTCATGTGGATTGAGAAGTCAATTTTCAATTCAATAGCTCAAGTCAATCCATTTGCAAGTACCTACAAGAAGAAAGATGAAATGGTCCCCAATCATGCTTTTGGGTCCGGAGGGGTTAGCTTAGCAACCCAAGTCCTATTGCTCTTGGGTGCTTTCCTAAAAGGACAACAAGTAGAATAATGACCAAATTCATTGCAATGATTACAAGTGCACGTAGCCTTGGAACTGGAGGATTCTTCATTGAAAATTGAAGGTCCTTTATCTTTGTTGTTCCTTTGGCTACTATCATATCCTAAACCATGTCTACCAATTTGTTTAGTAGAATTGAGTAGGATGTCATTAAGACTCTTCTTACCAACTAAGAATCTTTGCAAAGAAGATCTCAAACTATCATTATCATGCATAAGAGAGGTAATAGTAGAAGACAAATGATTGATATTATCTCTAGCATGCAAAAGATCATTTTCAAAGCAAAGAGCTTTAGTTAAATAAGAATCTCTATCAATATGAAGAGCAGCAACATCATTCTCTTTATTAGTATAACTAGAACAAGATTCATGCCCATTGATTTTAGCAAGCAAGGAGGCATTTTCTAGTTCTAATTCATGCAAAACAAAATCTTTGTTTTTGTTTTCAGATTTAAGAACATCAATGTCATGCATGAGAGAATCAACAATTAAAGTATGTTCTTCATTAGAATTAGGCATGAGAGGTTGAGCTTCTAGAAATTTAATCTTATCAAGTAAACTAGCATTTTCAAGTTTAAGAGAGTCTACTTGGCTAAGACAATCATTTTTATCAATAAGCAAGCAAGAATTTGCATATTCAAGATCATCTAGCTCTATATGGAAATTATCAACAATTTTAGCAAGCTTTTTCTTTTTCTTTTTAGAAGACTTATAAGAGGCACAAATATCATGAATAATAGCAATTAAAGATTCTTTATCTAACGAGTCTAGGTTTACCTCACTTGAGTCTTCACTTGTTGATGCTATAAGAGCAAAATGGCATTCTCCTTCATCACTTGAGCTTGAGCTTGATCCTTCACTTGAATCTTCACTTGAGCTTGAGTTGGAGGAGCCACTTGAGCTTGATTGCCATTTCTTCTTGTGAAGATGGGTCTTTTTGCCTTGTGGGCAATCTTCCTTGTAGTGACCCTTCTTTCCACATGTGAAGCACCGGATGGAGGAGGACTTGCCTTTGTATAGTCGACCTTTTGAGTACATGGCATCTTCTTTAGCTTGAGAGGATGGAGAGACTTGTTCCATGATAGCTTCAATTTGAGCCTTCATTTCAGCCTTCTTCATTCTCTTAAGCTCTTTCTTCTCTTGTCTTTCTACTTCCTCCCTCTTGTCAAGTGTAGCTTCATGTGCTTGAAGATTTCCAATGAGCTCTTCAATAGGAATATCCCTAAGCGACCTTGCTTCTTCAATGGAAGTCACCTTGGATTCCCATCTCTTGGGGAGAGTTCTAAGGATCTTTGAGTTGATCTCTCCACTAGACATAGGATGTCCTAGAACAGCAAGACCATTTAAGATGGTGTTGATCCTTGAGTACATGTTGGCTATGCTCTCCTCCTTTCCCATCTTGAAGTTCTCAAGCAACCCTTTGAGCATGTAGACTTTGCTTTCCTTCACTTGATCTGTCCCTTCATAAGTGATGCAAAGCTTTCTCCATACCTCATAGGCCGTCTCACAAGAGGAAATCTGGTTGAACTCGGTGGGGGTCATGGAGGCATAAAGGATGTGCATGGCTCTTGCATTCAAGGTTGCTTTCATCAAGGTGGCTTCATCCCATTCTTCAATGTTTGTCTTTGGTAGAATGTATGGGCTGTTCACCATTTGCCACATCTCGAGACTTGATCCTTGGATGAAGAATTGAAGTCTTCTTCTCCAATAGAGGAAGTTTCTCCCATTGAAGATTGGAAGGCTGGTCGAGAGTCTCCCTCCTAGGTAGTCACCCATCTTCTCCTACTTGTTGAAGTATGCTTGGAGAAGACCCGCTCTGATACCACTTGTTGGATCCTAGATGGGTGACTTAGGTTCTCTAGAGGGGGGTGAATAGAGCTGAAAGCACTTAAACAAAATTCATCAAACCTTCAAAATATATGACAAGATAAGGTTGCTAAATAGGTAATTTGAGTGCAACTAAATCATGCATAGCAAGGATAAGAGAGATTGAACATGCACCAATTAGACAAGCTATTTAGAGTGGTTCCACACTTCAAACTAGAAGTGTGTCAGTCCACTTGCCTAGAGAGGTCAACCTCTAGGACTTCAACCAATTGCACTCTTATATTCATTCATAAGACTTACAATACATGACCCAACAAAGGACTTACCTATCCAATACAAAGAGTCTTCAACCTTACCAAGGACTTACCCACTTTGCAAGAGTCTTCGGCCTTCTCCAAGGACTTACCCACTCTTGCACAAGTCTTCGGCCTTGTAGGAATTACCCACTCTTCTTGGATCTTCCGCCTTTGACTTCACCTTCACTCGGAGAAGCTTTCCACCAAGGACTTACCCACTTGAGCTTGAGTCTTCTGCCTTCTCCAAGGGCTTACCCACTCTAGCTCCAAGTCTTCGGCCTTGATCTTCACCAAGGGACTCCTTCCCTTGTTCTTCTTCACCTCTCTTGGACAAGAGAGAGAACCTTCATCTTCAATATAGGAAATGAGAGATGGGGAGGTGGTGGAAGTGAGAGCCTCACAAGATATACAAATGATACTAGCTCTCTTACAAATCTCCTACTCACTCTAATGGATGTAGCAAGTGATTAAGCTTAGAGAGAGAGAGGAGGCTGTAGGAAGCACTCAACTATAGAATAGGAACCTCACAAAGAGTTTGCAATGAATGCTCAACCTTGGAATGAAGCCCAAGGGGTCCTATTTATAGCTGGGGATGCCTCTTAGCCTTTGGGAACACTTAAGAACGAAAACTAGCCGTTTTGTGGCTTGCAACGGATCTATTTTCACTTGTTGCAACTCCACAACGGCTAGAATTGCTTTTTCTGCATTCCAGTACAGTCTTGATCGGCCGAGTTTCTATAAAGGTAATTCGGCCGAACCACTAAGCGACAAGTCTGAAAGATAGACTGTCGGCCGAGTTCCCTTGGAGAAACTCGGCCGATCGGTCGACTTTCAACTTGGACCGATCAGTGGATCGGCCGAGTTTCCCACCATAGAAACTCGACCGAACAGGGATCGGCTGAGTTGGTAACTCGGCCGATTGCCCAGAAAATTCCAGAATATATGGATCGGCCGAGTTTGGAATTCGGCCGACAAAATCCCTGTTATGGGTATTTTGGAATTTTCGTAAAACTGTACAAATGATGCATTTTTGTGTCCCAATAATTTTTCTAAGCTTAATTACAAGTCATACAATCATTACAAGTGATTACAAAGCAATTCTAAGGTCATTTACATAGAGATCCCAAATTGCACACTTGTAGCTATTTTGACTTGTCTTTTCTCCAATTTGATATGCGCAAGTTAGGGCATTTGGAGTGTGTCTAAACCTAATCTGAAATCACTCAATGTAGAAGCATTAGACACCAATATGTGGAATGGTTAGTCATCATCAAAACAAGGGTTTAGTCAATTTAGACGTGAGTCAACATTGACCTAATTGACCTTGAGTCAACATTCTCCCCCTTTTTGAAGATGACAAACCATTCCATAAATGTATTGAAAGCTTGTACGTAAAATCATACCTTCGGAGAAACCTAGGGGTTTCAATAGGATTGAGCTCATATGCTCCCCCTCAATTGATGCGCATGGAGTTCTCATACTCCCCCTCAATTGATGCTATTTCTCCTGCATGGTTAGCTTTCATAACATTTATAGAAACTATGTCTTCTACTCATATATGTTCTACACATATATGTCTTCTCCCATTTACCTTCTCCCCTTTACATGGACACACTTCTTTGCTTCATGTAAGACATGCCTTCTCCCTGTTGTCAAAAGAAGACATATCTTTCTCCCCCTTTGTCATTTCAAAAAGGTGGGGGTGTGAAGAAACTAAGAAACACCACTTGTTAAGAGAAAGAAGATAACAAAAGTTATATAAGGAGAGTAGAAGAGCACATATAGGGGCTTGTCCAAGCATAGAAAGAAAAGCAAGTTAAAGCATATACTTGAACAACCCAAAAATGCAAGATAAAGTGCTGCAGAAAAACAATAAATCACAATTTTGACCCTCAAGATGATGGAATTTGACCAAAAACCATCGGAGCTCATGGCAAAGCGATGAGTCTTGCTCAGAAGGGTGTTTCTGCATAAAAAACACTATACTTGCAGCAAAAACTGAAATTGGAGCAAAACCTGCATAAAATCCAAAAATACTCCAATTTCTACATATAATGTAGATCTATGTACCCTGCATCACAATGTTATGCAAGCAACTCAAGATAGTAGATATGCAATTCAAGGAACAATCTTGAGTATGTATGAGATAAGATACAATCATAACATATATATGATCAAAGATGGCAATTTTAAACAAGGCTAGAACTACATGTATATGAACTACTAGTAGATGACATCACAAGTTAGGACTACCAGTAGGATCTAGATCATAGCAAGAGATACACAAGATAAAGCAAGCTATGAGTAGATATAGAGATATATCCAAACCAAGAGATATGCAATTTTAGACGCATGAAAGGATATAACTCACTAGATATGCATCCTTACTATAAGATGATTACCCCTATGAACGTCAAGGTTGTATCAAAACAAGATATACACCTAGAGAGATGTAGCAAGTTAGAGCACAACGGAAGCGATTTTAGACACAACTAAGAGATCCAAAGAGATCATCATCAAAACCTGCAAAACAACTCAAAGCAAGTAATTGCAACATATAGATATACCAATTTAGAGCAATTAGAGAGATAGAGTTGTAAGCAAGATAGGCAATTTAGAACATGGCAATATGCATATATAAAGGTACCAAATGAGAGTGCCAAAGAATAAGGCTATTGGTTGAGAAAATCTAGTTGAGAGGGAAATTCTCACTCAATAAGCCAAATGTATATTCTGTGCACAGTGTAATCGGTCGAGTTCTGTGTATTGGCAACTCGGCCGATCGCAGCTGTTGGCAACACCCATTGGTGCCTATCGGTCGAGTTTTAGACAGGACAAAACTCGGCCGACAAAACTACTGTAGAAAAAGCACATATTTTTCATAAAACATATCTAGAGGCATGCTAGATATACAAACCATATCCAAACATGTCTAAGCAAGTTAGTAGTGCACTATAGAAGCATTAGAAATAGTTTTTGAGCAAGAGTGTGAAGAGAAACACAGAATGTCACTTTTGACTCAAAAACCATAAGTATAGTGCACACTAACTTGACAAAAACAAGTTAGAAATGGTTGTAAGCAATAGAACCTTTACCTTTGTGCTTACCAATGCTTTTTCACTTGTTGTCACCCTCTACACATCTCACCTTTCTTCTTTCATGTGGATTGAGAAGTCAATTTTCAATTCAATAGCTCAAGTCAATCCATTTGCAAGTACCTACAAGAAGAAAGATGAAATGGTCCCCAATCATGCTTTTGGGTCCGGAGGGGTTAGCTTAGCAACCCAAGTCCTATTGCTCTTGGGTGCTTTCCTAAAAGGACAACAAGTAGAATAATGACCAAATTCATTGCAATGATTACAAGTGCACGTAGCCTTGGAACTGGAGGATTCTTCATTGAAAATTGAAGGTCCTTTATCTTTGTTGTTCCTTTGGCTACTATCATATCCTAAACCATGTCTACCAATTTGTTTAGTAGAATTGAGTAGGATGTCATTAAGACTCTTCTTACCAACTAAGAATCTTTGCAAAGAAGATCTCAAACTATCATTATCATGCATAAGAGAGGTAATAGTAGAAGACAAATGATTGATATTATCTCTAGCATGCAAAAGATCATTTTCAAAGCAAAGAGCTTTAGTTAAATAAGAATCTCTATCAATATGAAGAGCAGCAACATCATTCTCTTTATTAGTATAACTAGAACAAGATTCATGCCCATTGATTTTAGCAAGCAAGGAGGCATTTTCTAGTTCTAATTCATGCAAAACAAAATCTTTGTTTTTGTTTTCAGATTTAAGAACATCAATGTCATGCATGAGAGAATCAACAATTAAAGTATGTTCTTCATTAGAATTAGGCATGAGAGGTTGAGCTTCTAGAAATTTAATCTTATCAAGTAAACTAGCATTTTCAAGTTTAAGAGAGTCTACTTGGCTAAGACAATCATTTTTATCAATAAGCAAGCAAGAATTTGCATATTCAAGATCATCTAGCTCTATATGGAAATTATCAACAATTTTAGCAAGCTTTTTCTTTTTCTTTTTAGAAGACTTATAAGAGGCACAAATATCATGAATAATAGCAATTAAAGATTCTTTATCTAACGAGTCTAGGTTTACCTCACTTGAGTCTTCACTTGTTGATGCTATAAGAGCAAAATGGCATTCTCCTTCATCACTTGAGCTTGAGCTTGATCCTTCACTTGAATCTTCACTTGAGCTTGAGTTGGAGGAGCCACTTGAGCTTGATTGCCATTTCTTCTTGTGAAGATGGGTCTTTTTGCCTTGTGGGCAATCTTCCTTGTAGTGACCCTTCTTTCCACATGTGAAGCACCGGATGGAGGAGGACTTGCCTTTGTATAGTCGACCTTTTGAGTACATGGCATCTTCTTTAGCTTGAGAGGATGGAGAGACTTGTTCCATGATAGCTTCAATTTGAGCCTTCATTTCAGCCTTCTTCATTCTCTTAAGCTCTTTCTTCTCTTGTCTTTCTACTTCCTCCCTCTTGTCAAGTGTAGCTTCATGTGCTTGAAGATTTCCAATGAGCTCTTCAATAGGAATATCCCTAAGCGACCTTGCTTCTTCAATGGAAGTCACCTTGGATTCCCATCTCTTGGGGAGAGTTCTAAGGATCTTTGAGTTGATCTCTCCACTAGACATAGGATGTCCTAGAACAGCAAGACCATTTAAGATGGTGTTGATCCTTGAGTACATGTTGGCTATGCTCTCCTCCTTTCCCATCTTGAAGTTCTCAAGCAACCCTTTGAGCATGTAGACTTTGCTTTCCTTCACTTGATCTGTCCCTTCATAAGTGATGCAAAGCTTTCTCCATACCTCATAGGCCGTCTCACAAGAGGAAATCCGGTTGAACTCGGTGGGGGTCATGGAGGCATAAAGGATGTGCATGGCTCTTGCATTCAAGGTTGCTTTCATCAAGGTGGCTTCATCCCATTCTTCAATGTTTGTCTTTGGTAGAATGTATGGGCTGTTCACCATTTGCCACATCTCGAGACTTGATCCTTGGATGAAGAATTGAAGTCTTCTTCTCCAATAGAGGAAGTTGCTCCCATTGAAGATTGGAAGGCTGGTCGAGAGTCTCCCTCCTAGGTAGTCACCCATCTTCTCCTACTTGTTGAAGTATGCTTGGAGAAGACCCGCTCTGATACCACTTGTTGGATCCTAGATGAATGACTTAGGTGCTCTAGAGGGGGGGTGAATAGAGCTGAAAGCACTTAAACAAAATTCATCAAACCTTCAAAATATATGACAAGATAAGGTTGCTAAATAGGTAATTTGAGTGCAACTAAATCATGCATAGCAAGGATAAGAGAGATTGAACATGCACCAATTAGACAAGCTATTTAGAGTGGTTCCACACTTCAAACTAGAAGTGTGTCAGTCCACTTGCCTAGAGAGGTCAACCTCTAGGACTTCAACCAATTGCACTCTTATATTCATTCATAAGACTTACAATACATGACCCAACAAAGGACTTACCTATCCAATACAAAGAGTCTTCAACCTTACCAAGGACTTACCCACTTTGCAAGAGTCTTCGGCCTTCTCCAAGGACTTACCCACTCTTGCACAAGTCTTCGGCCTTGTAGGAATTACCCACTCTTCTTGGATCTTCCGCCTTTGACTTCACCTTCACTCGGAGAAGCTTTCCACCAAGGACTTACCCACTTGAGCTTGAGTCTTCTGCCTTCTCCAAGGGCTTACCCACTCTAGCTCCAAGTCTTCGGCCTTGATCTTCACCAAGGGACTCCTTCCCTTGTTCTTCTTCACCTCTCTTGGACAAGAGAGAGAACCTTCATCTTCAATATAGGAAATGAGAGATGGGGAGGTGGTGGAAGTGAGAGCCTCACAAGATATACAAATGATACTAGCTCTCTTACAAATCTCCTACTCACTCTAATGGATGTAGCAAGTGATTAAGCTTAGAGAGAGAGAGGAGGCTGTAGGAAGCACTCAACTATAGAATAGGAACCTCACAAAGAGTTTGCAATGAATGCTCAACCTTGGAATGAAGCCCAAGGGGTCCTATTTATAGCTGGGGATGCCTCTTAGCCTTTGGGAACACTTAAGAACGAAAACTAGCCGTTTTGTGGCTTGCAACGGATCTATTTTCACTTGTTGCAACTCCACAACGGCTAGAATTGCTTTTTCTGCATTCCAGTACAGTCTTGATCGGCCGAGTTTCTATAAAGGTAATTCGGCCGAACCACTAAGCGACAAGTCTGAAAGATAGACTGTCGGCCGAGTTCCCTTGGAGAAACTCGGCCGATCGGTCGACTTTCAACTTGGACCGATCAGTGGATCGGCCGAGTTTCCCACCATAGAAACTCGACCGAACAGGGATCGGCTGAGTTGGTAACTCGGCCGATTGCCCAGAAAATTCCAGAATATATGGATCGGCCGAGTTTGGAATTCGGCCGACAAAATCCCTGTTATGGGTATTTTGGAATTTTTGTAAAACTGTACAAATGATGCATTTTTGTGTCCCAATAATTTTTCTAAGCTTAATTACAAGTCATACAATCATTACAAGTGATTACAAAGCAATTCTAAGGTCATTTACATAGAGATCCCAAATTGCACACTTGTAGCTATTTTGACTTGTCTTTTCTCCAATTTGATATGCGCAAGTTAGGGCATTTGGAGTGTGTCTAAACCTAATCTGAAATCACTCAATGTAGAAGCATTAGACACCAATATGTGGAATGGTTAGTCATCATCAAAACAAGGGTTTAGTCAATTTAGACGTGAGTCAACATTGACCTAATTGACCTTGAGTCAACATTCTCCCCCTTTTTGAAGATGACAAACCATTCCATAAATGTATTGAAAGCTTGTACGTAAAATCATACCTTCGGAGAAACCTAGGGGTTTCAATAGGATTGAGCTCATATGCTCCCCCTCAATTGATGCGCATGGAGTTCTCATACTCCCCCTCAATTGATGCTATTTCTCCTGCATGGTTAGCTTTCATAACATTTATAGAAACTATGTCTTCTACTCATATATGTTCTACACATATATGTCTTCTCCCATTTACCTTCTCCCCTTTACATGGACACGCTTCTTTGCTTCATGTAAGACATGCCTTCTCCCTGTTGTCAAAAGAAGACATATCTTTCTCCCCCTTTGTCATTTCAAAAAGGTGGGGGTGTGAAGAAACTAAGAAACACCACTTGTTAAGAGAAAGAAGATAACAAAAGTTATATAAGGAGAGTAGAAGAGCACATATAGGGGCTTGTCCAAGCATAGAAAGAAAAGCAAGTTAAAGCATATACTTGAACAACCCAAAAATGCAAGATAAAGTGCTGCAGAAAAACAATAAATCACAATTTTGACCCTCAAGATGATGGAATTTGACCAAAAACCATCGGAGCTCATGGCAAAGCGATGAGTCTTGCTCAGAAGGGTGTTTCTGCATAAAAAACACTATACTTGCAGCAAAAACTGAAATTGGAGCAAAACCTGCATAAAATCCAAAAATACTCCAATTTCTACATATAATGTAGATCTATGTACCCTGCATCACAATGTTATGCAAGCAACTCAAGATAGTAGATATGCAATTCAAGGAACAATCTTGAGTATGTATGAGATAAGATACAATCATAACATATATATGATCAAAGATGGCAATTTTAAACAAGGCTAGAACTACATGTATATGAACTACTAGTAGATGACATCACAAGTTAGGACTACCAGTAGGATCTAGATCATACCAAGAGATACACAAGATAAAGCAAGCTATGAGTAGATATAGAGATATATCCAAACCAAGAGATATGCAATTTTAGACGCATGAAAGGATATAACTCACTAGATATGCATCCTTACCATAAGATGATTACCCCTATGAACGTCAAGGTTGTATCAAAACAAGATATACACCTAGAGAGATGTAGCAAGTTAGAGCACAACGGAAGCGATTTTAGACACAACTAAGAGATCCAAAGAGATCATCATCAAAACCTGCAAAACAACTCAAAGCAAGTAATTGCAACATATAGATATACCAATTTAGAGCAATTAGAGAGATAGAGTTGTAAGCAAGATAGGCAATTTAGAACATGGCAATATGCATATATAAAGGTACCAAATGAGAGTGCCAAAGAATAAGGCTATTGGTTGAGAAAATCTAGTTGAGAGGGAAATTCTCACTCAATAAGCCAAATGTATATTCTGTGCATAGTGTAATCGGTCGAGTTCTGTGTATTGGCAACTCGGCCGATCGCAGCTGTTGGCAACACCCATTGGTGCCTATCGGTCGAGTTTTAGACAGGACAAAACTCGGCCGACAAAACTACTGTAGAAAAAGCACATATTTTTCATAAAACATATCTAGAGGCATGCTAGATATACAAACCATATCCAAACATGTCTAAGCAAGTTAGTAGTGCACTATAGAAGCATTAGAAATAGTTTTTGAGCAAGAGTGTGAAGAGAAACACAGAATGTCACTTTTGACTCAAAAACCATAAGTATAGTGCACACTAACTTGACAAAAACAAGTTAGAAATGGTTGTAAGCAATAGAACCTTTACCTTTGTGCTTACCAATGCTTTTTCACTTGTTGTCACCCTCTACACATCTCACCTTTCTTCTTTCATGTGGATTGAGAAGTCAATTTTCAATTCAATAGCTCAAGTCAATCCATTTGCAAGTACCTACAAGAAGAAAGATGAAATGGTCCCCAATCATGCTTTTGGGTCCGGAGGGGTTAGCTTAGCAACCCAAGTCCTATTGCTCTTGGGTGCTTTCCTAAAAGGACAACAAGTAGAATAATGACCAAATTCATTGCAATGATTACAAGTGCACGTAGCCTTGGAACTGGAGGATTCTTCATTGAAAATTGAAGGTCCTTTATCTTTGTTGTTCCTTTGGCTACTATCATATCCTAAACCATGTCTACCAATTTGTTTAGTAGAATTGAGTAGGATGTCATTAAGACTCTTCTTACCAACTAAGAATCTTTGCAAAGAAGATCTCAAACTATCATTATCATGCATAAGAGAGGTAATAGTAGAAGACAAATGATTGATATTATCTCTAGCATGCAAAAGATCATTTTCAAAGCAAAGAGCTTTAGTTAAATAAGAATCTCTATCAATATGAAGAGCAGCAACATCATTCTCTTTATTAGTATAACTAGAACAAGATTCATGCCCATTGATTTTAGCAAGCAAGGAGGCATTTTCTAGTTCTAATTCATGCAAAACAAAATCTTTGTTTTTGTTTTCAGATTTAAGAACATCAATGTCATGCATGAGAGAATCAACAATTAAAGTATGTTCTTCATTAGAATTAGGCATGAGAGGTTGAGCTTCTAGAAATTTAATCTTATCAAGTAAACTAGCATTTTCAAGTTTAAGAGAGTCTACTTGGCTAAGACAATCATTTTTATCAATAAGCAAGCAAGAATTTGCATATTCAAGATCATCTAGCTCTATATGGAAATTATCAACAATTTTAGCAAGCTTTTTCTTTTTCTTTTTAGAAGACTTATAAGAGGCACAAATATCATGAATAATAGCAATTAAAGATTCTTTATCTAACGAGTCTAGGTTTACCTCACTTGAGTCTTCACTTGTTGATGCTATAAGAGCAAAATGGCATTCTCCTTCATCACTTGAGCTTGAGCTTGATCCTTCACTTGAATCTTCACTTGAGCTTGAGTTGGAGGAGCCACTTGAGCTTGATTGCCATTTCTTCTTGTGAAGATGGGTCTTTTTGCCTTGTGGGCAATCTTCCTTGTAGTGACCCTTCTTTCCACATGTGAAGCACCGGATGGAGGAGGACTTGCCTTTGTATAGTCGACCTTTTGAGTACATGGCATCTTCTTTAGCTTGAGAGGATGGAGAGACTTGTTCCATGATAGCTTCAATTTGAGCCTTCATTTCAGCCTTCTTCATTCTCTTAAGCTCTTTCTTCTCTTGTCTTTCTACTTCCTCCCTCTTGTCAAGTGTAGCTTCATGTGCTTGAAGATTTCCAATGAGCTCTTCAATAGGAATATCCCTAAGCGACCTTGCTTCTTCAATGGAAGTCACCTTGGATTCCCATCTCTTGGGGAGAGTTCTAAGGATCTTTGAGTTGATCTCTCCACTAGACATAGGATGTCCTAGAACAGCAAGACCATTTAAGATGGTGTTGATCCTTGAGTACATGTTGGCTATGCTCTCCTCCTTTCCCATCTTGAAGTTCTCAAGCAACCCTTTGAGCATGTAGACTTTGCTTTCCTTCACTTGATCTGTCCCTTCATAAGTGATGCAAAGCTTTCTCCATACCTCATAGGCCGTCTCACAAGAGGAAATCCGGTTGAACTCGGTGGGGGTCATGGAGGCATAAAGGATGTGCATGGCTCTTGCATTCAAGGTTGCTTTCATCAAGGTGGCTTCATCCCATTCTTCAATGTTTGTCTTTGGTAGAATGTATGGGCTGTTCACCATTTGCCACATCTCGAGACTTGATCCTTGGATGAAGAATTGAAGTCTTCTTCTCCAATAGAGGAAGTTGCTCCCATTGAAGATTGGAAGGCTGGTCGAGAGTCTCCCTCCTAGGTAGTCACCCATCTTCTCCTACTTGTTGAAGTATGCTTGGAGAAGACCCGCTCTGATACCACTTGTTGGATCCTAGATGGGTGACTTAGGTGCTCTAGAGGGGGGGTGAATAGAGCTGAAAGCACTTAAACAAAATTCATCAAACCTTCAAAATATATGACAAGATAAGGTTGCTAAATAGGTAATTTGAGTGCAACTAAATCATGCATAGCAAGGATAAGAGAGATTGAACATGCACCAATTAGACAAGCTATTTAGAGTGGTTCCACACTTCAAACTAGAAGTGTGTCAGTCCACTTGCCTAGAGAGGTCAACCTCTAGGACTTCAACCAATTGCACTCTTATATTCATTCATAAGACTTACAATACATGACCCAACAAAGGACTTACCTATCCAATACAAAGAGTCTTCAACCTTACCAAGGACTTACCCACTTTGCAAGAGTCTTCGGCCTTCTCCAAGGACTTACCCACTCTTGCACAAGTCTTCGGCCTTGTAGGAATTACCCACTCTTCTTGGATCTTCCGCCTTTGACTTCACCTTCACTCGGAGAAGCTTTCCACCAAGGACTTACCCACTTGAGCTTGAGTCTTCTGCCTTCTCCAAGGGCTTACCCACTCTAGCTCCAAGTCTTCGGCCTTGATCTTCACCAAGGGACTCCTTCCCTTGTTCTTCTTCACCTCTCTTGGACAAGAGAGAGAACCTTCATCTTCAATATAGGAAATGAGAGATGGGGAGGTGGTGGAAGTGAGAGCCTCACAAGATATACAAATGATACTAGCTCTCTTACAAATCTCCTACTCACTCTAATGGATGTAGCAAGTGATTAAGCTTAGAGAGAGAGAGGAGGCTGTAGGAAGCACTCAACTATAGAATAGGAACCTCACAAAGAGTTTGCAATGAATGCTCAACCTTGGAATGAAGCCCAAGGGGTCCTATTTATAGCTGGGGATGCCTCTTAGCCTTTGGGAACACTTAAGAACGAAAACTAGCCGTTTTGTGGCTTGCAACGGATCTATTTTCACTTGTTGCAACTCCACAACGGCTAGAATTGCTTTTTCTGCATTCCAGTACAGTCTTGATCGGCCGAGTTTCTATAAAGGTAATTCGGCCGAACCACTAAGCGACAAGTCTGAAAGATAGACTGTCGGCCGAGTTCCCTTGGAGAAACTCGGCCGATCGGTCGACTTTCAACTTGGACCGATCAGTGGATCGGCCGAGTTTCCCACCATAGAAACTCGACCGAACAGGGATCGGCTGAGTTGGTAACTCGGCCGATTGCCCAGAAAATTCCAGAATATATGGATCGGCCGAGTTTGGAATTCGGCCGACAAAATCCCTGTTATGGGTATTTTGGAATTTTCGTAAAACTGTACAAATGATGCATTTTTGTGTCCCAATAATTTTTCTAAGCTTAATTACAAGTCATACAATCATTACAAGTGATTACAAAGCAATTCTAAGGTCATTTACATAGAGATCCCAAATTGCACACTTGTAGCTATTTTGACTTGTCTTTTCTCCAATTTGATATGCGCAAGTTAGGGCATTTGGAGTGTGTCTAAACCTAATCTGAAATCACTCAATGTAGAAGCATTAGACACCAATATGTGGAATGGTTAGTCATCATCAAAACAAGGGTTTAGTCAATTTAGACGTGAGTCAACATTGACCTAATTGACCTTGAGTCAACATTCTCCCCCTTTTTGAAGATGACAAACCATTCCATAAATGTATTGAAAGCTTGTACGTAAAATCATACCTTCGGAGAAACCTAGGGGTTTCAATAGGATTGAGCTCATATGCTCCCCCTCAATTGATGCGCATGGAGTTCTCATACTCCCCCTCAATTGATGCTATTTCTCCTGCATGGTTAGCTTTCATAACATTTATAGAAACTATGTCTTCTACTCATATATGTTCTACACATATATGTCTTCTCCCATTTACCTTCTCCCCTTTACATGGACACGCTTCTTTGCTTCATGTAAGACATGCCTTCTCCCTGTTGTCAAAAGAAGACATATCTTTCTCCCCCTTTGTCATTTCAAAAAGGTGGGGGTGTGAAGAAACTAAGAAACACCACTTGTTAAGAGAAAGAAGATAACAAAAGTTATATAAGGAGAGTAGAAGAGCACATATAGGGGCTTGTCCAAGCATAGAAAGAAAAGCAAGTTAAAGCATATACTTGAACAACCCAAAAATGCAAGATAAAGTGCTGCAGAAAAACAATAAATCACAATTTTGACCCTCAAGATGATGGAATTTGACCAAAAACCATCGGAGCTCATGGCAAAGCGATGAGTCTTGCTCAGAAGGGTGTTTCTGCATAAAAAACACTATACTTGCAGAAAAAACTGAAATTGGAGCAAAACCTGCATAAAATCCAAAAATACTCCAATTTCTACATATAATGTAGATCTATGTACCCTGCATCACAGTGTTATGCAAGCAACTCAAGATAGTAGATATGCAATTCAAGGAACAATCTTGAGTATGTATGAGATAAGATACAATCATAACATATATATGATCAAAGATGGCAATTTTAAACAAGGCTAGAACTACATGTATATGAACTACTAGTAGATGACATCACAAGTTAGGACTACTAGTAGGATCTAGATCATAGCAAGAGATACACAAGATAAAGCAAGCTATGAGTAGATATAGAGATATATCCAAACCAAGAGATATGCAATTTTAGACGCATGAAAGGATATAACTCACTAGATATGCATCCTTACCATAAGATGATTACCCCTATGAACGTCAAGGTTGTATCAAAACAAGATATACACCTAGAGAGATGTAGCAAGTTAGAGCACAACGGAAGCGATTTTAGACACAACTAAGAGATCCAAAGAGATCATCATCAAAACCTGCAAAACAACTCAAAGCAAGTAATTGCAACATATAGATATACCAATTTAGAGCAATTAGAGAGATAGAGTTGTAAGCAAGATAGGCAATTTAGAACATGGCAATATGCATATATAAAGGTACCAAATGAGAGTGCCAAAGAATAAGGCTATTGGTTGAGAAAATCTAGTTGAGAGGGAAATTCTCACTCAATAAGCCAAATGTATATTCTGTGCACAGTGTAATCGGTCGAGTTCTGTGTATTGGCAACTCGGCCGATCGCAGCTGTTGGCAACACCCATTGGTGCCTATCGGTCGAGTTTTAGACAGGACAAAACTCGGCCGACAAAACTACTGTAGAAAAAGCACATATTTTTCATAAAACATATCTAGAGGCATGCTAGATATACAAACCATATCCAAACATGTCTAAGCAAGTTAGTAGTGCACTATAGAAGCATTAGAAATAGTTTTTGAGCAAGAGTGTGAAGAGAAACACAGAATGTCACTTTTGACTCAAAAACCATAAGTATAGTGCACACTAACTTGACAAAAACAAGTTAGAAATGGTTGTAAGCAATAGAACCTTTACCTTTGTGCTTACCAATGCTTTTTCACTTGTTGTCACCCTCTACACATCTCACCTTTCTTCTTTCATGTGG